>OY821517.1:300022843-301222843 GCA_963682025.1 Cordilura impudica
TGGCCGAGAGATGCTTATATAGCAAATTTCATCAAAATATATTCATATTTCCGACCTGTAGTTTGATTACAAAGTTTACATGGACACAAAGACGGACGGCCGGATGGACGAACGGACATCGCTAAATCAAATCAGAAAGTTATTCTGACTTGATCGGTATAATAAAAGATGGGTCTAGGTCATATATTTTTGGTAGTTACAAACAGCAGCACAAAGTCATTATGCCTTGGTATAGGGTATAATGAAATAATATAGAAAACAATAAAATAAGAAAATAAAAATCTTTTCATCAAACAAACATCAACAAGAAATATGTTATAATGTGGTACTCACCATCGTCATTTCAATTCATACCAGAAGCAACTTTTTTTAACTCTACATAGTTTGATTGTAAGGATCAGAGTATAATTCGTTAATAATAAAGTGGATCCTGATCAGTACCATAGCAATATGATATGTTATATGAATATCTCTAAGGGAAAGATAAATACAAAGTTGTATCACAACATTGTGTTTTTCTACAAGTAATTGTTTTTTTTTTTTGAGAAAAACTACTTAAATTAAAATTTTTTGTTAAAATAAAAAAAATAAAGAAAACCCAAACCCGGTCACATTATAAGATAAAAAAGTTTGTGCCAAGATTTGCATTTGTGTTTGTTTAACAATCCTCTTATATATTTAAATTGAATCTACTCGTACACCACTATAGAATTCACATAGAACTTGTAAAATGTACCTCTTATTGTCTGTTCAAACATTCATGGTGCGATTATTTTCGTAGAAATATCAAGAGATGACAAAAAAAGAATTGAATGTGAAGAAACTAAAATAAACGTAAACTACAAAATTCACGTTTAATTAGATTTCGTGCCGGATTTTGGCATATGTGTCATGTCTGTTCTTGTTTTTTTTTTATTTCGTTAAAAAATGCACATAAAAAACTGTATGGATGTAGTTTTTTATAATCTGTTAGACTGTCTGCCTGTCTGTCTGTCCGTTTGCATGATATCTGTTTTGAAAAGGTACGTAAGTAAAAATTGTTTGTATTGTATTTAGGCAACATACTCATATCAACAACCATTAAAAGTATTGTCATAAAATTGTACTCGTATTGTTTGTATAATTTATATATTTTATATTTTCTTTCTTATCTGCTGTTTGTATAAGTAAGCAGTTTTTTTTTTTTCATTTGTTATTTATCTAAATATTTAGATATTAAATATTTAAACAGCTCACTTTTTAATCATATTCATATATCAACGTTAAACAAAAAAATGTTAATCTTATTTGGTTTAAAAAAATAAAAATATCTTATAACTTTAACTACAGAATGCGACCTCCAGTAGAAATATCTTTTATATACAGTTTTGAGCAAAAAAGTGCAAAGGCTAACGTTTCTCCTCGTTTTTCAGATCTTTTGATCTCTGCAATTGTAGTAAACTAAAGTTACAATGTCAGTTCATACCTGGAAAATGTCATAAGTTCGAGCATGTGTGTCATAAATATATTTTTTTATAATGACCCGTGCCTTAAAAATGACATAAAACCCAGGAATAATATGTCCGTGTAAATAAACTTCAGAACTGTGATAATAAACAAATATTTTTATTTTAATAGATTTTTTATTCAAAAACAATTTTAAAATGAAAATATGGTTGAAATTAAATAAAACAAGTAAGAATCTATAATATTAATAGTCTAGGCGATTTCTTGTGACCGATGTTTTGTTCTACCGTTTTATCCCGATTTTGACCAAACGTATATTATTTGAAAGGTATTTCTTTTTAGCAGTCTTGCAGATTTACAGATTTTTAAATTTTTTCCTTTATGTTGAATAAATATTATTTAAAATTTCTACTAACACATACATAAAGTTATACATATGCTATGTGTGTTTTATTAAATTTTTTTATGCTTTTGTTAATGAGTTTGTTATCTTCATTTACAATAATAACAAACCATAAAAGTGTTGGTTTGTGGACTGGTTAAGTTGAAAAGTAAAGCTGCGTAGAAATTGCACTCGAATTTCGGGTGCTGGAATCTGCTAGAATTATTTATTATTTTGCCATGGGATATGAAAAAGTTCATATCGGACGCTATATCTATATGGGGGCTAGGTCGAAATATGGACAGATCCTGACCATATTTGGTAAGGTCACTTAATTTTTTCAAAAACATATACAAGCCAAATTTGAGAAAAATTTGTGCAATATTTTTGTTTTTTGGTAGCTTTCAATTAAGATTGGCAATAAGCTTCATATGGGGGCTATGACTAAGAATTGTCCTATAGGGTTTATTTTTTTAATTTGACCGAGATTTATATGAGCATTTGGATATTATGGCAATTTATAGGGGTCATCTATACAGTGACTAGGTCTGAATATTAACCGATTTCCACCAATTTCAACAGCTTTCATCTTATGGCTTATGGAAGCTTATACATAAAATTCCGTCAAAATACATTCATATTTGCGACCTGTAGTTTGATTACAATGTTTGCTTGGACACACAGACGGACGGACAGATAGACATACGTACAGACGGACTGTCGGACATCGCTAAATCCACTCAGAAAGTGATTTTGAGTCGATTGGTATAATGAAAGATGGGTCCAGGTCAAATATTTTTGGTAGTTACAAACATCAGCACAAACTCATTATACCCTGACCACATAGTGGTATTGGTTACAAATCTGTGGTTTTCTGGAATAACCGCGTATGTCCATTTTTGTCAGTTTTGAGTTAACGATGCCTAATATATCAATTTTTAACGCTCTTTACATGTGTTAAATTATTTTTAAAAAAATATTGACCATTTCTTAGTTTCTTCTTTAAATAACAACGTAACTTAAATGTTTATTAAATTAATTTGCAGCTCTAATGACGTACGTCAACCTACGTTTGAACGCTGACAAATTATTTTCTCAGAAAATGACACATAGCGACATACGTTGTTATTAATGAAAAAATACGCAAAATAATTTTGGATTATTTTTCAGTTTATAACCACTTAGAAAATCTTGTGTGTTTATTTCTGTTATTTTTTGTCACTATTATTCTTGATACGTTGTTATACTCTCATCCTAAGTCCCGTTAACTTTTTGTTGACGAACAAAAAAATCCATTTTTCAAGCAACAGCAACTTACGTCTACATGGGTGGTTGCATTGGTCGTTTTCTTTTTCAAAGAAAACGACGTTTGTCGACATAAGTTGTTTTATCTGCACACACTTTAAGTGTTATTTACCTATTGTTTTTCGTCCTTATCTAGGATCTATTGCTCTGAAAATTTTTGACTCAAAATTTTATATAAAGTATTTATTGCCCATATCTACAGGACTGTTAAATAAAAACTTTATATCGAGCCCATAATTTCAAATATAACGTTTTTTGGCTCCCCTGAACATTTCGATTTTATGACATACGCTGTTATTCTAGAAAACCACAGAAATATGAATAAACGTGAAATATATGAAACAAAAGCAACATCGTAAAAAATCCGAGTATCACCAAAAATGTGTCGCGTGCCACTTGTAGCACTCTTGTCATAGGTTCGCCATAACTGTTTCAGGTGAATTATCTAGATATTTTGGAAATACGACAAAAGACATTTCTCCACTTTGATGATGTTCTAGATGGTGGCCCAATGTTGCTGAGTTTTTTTTTTGAGGTAGTATCCCAAAGACTATCTACGTTTGCTTTAGAACCACCAAAGTTAATATCTCCTCTTGTAACATCAGGATGCCTCTCAACATTTGCGATTATTGTTTTTTGCGATTTTTGATATTGGGGATTTTTGTGATTCAATATTTTGGCGTTTTTCTGATTTTTGGCGATTTTTGACTTTGGTGATTGCTGTTTTTTGCGATTTTTGATTTTGAGGATTTTTGCGTTTTGCGATTTTTGATTTGGCGTTTTCGTTTTTGGCGATTTTTGTTATTCGCTTTTTCTATTTGGCTTTCTTATGATTTTTGTTACTCACAGTTTTCAGTTTGGGCAACTTTTGATTTAAGCGACTTTTGATTTTTGGAGATATTTGACTTTTACCAATTTTTGATTTAGGCGTTTTTTGATTTCTGGTGATTTCTGATATTCATGATTTTCTGTTTTGGCGACTTTTGATTTTGTTGATTTTTGTTTTTGTTTGCGTTTTCTGTTGTTCTCGAATTTCTGTTATGGAAATTTTTGTTTTTTTTTTTTTTTTTTGGCAATTTTTGTTATTCGCGATTATCGGTTTTGTTGAGATTTGACGATTTGACGATTTTCGTTATTTTTATTCTTTTGTGATTTTTGATTTTTTTTTTTAGCGATTTTTGTTATTCGCGATTTTCGGTTTTCGCGATTATTGATTTTGGCGATTCCGTCCGACTATTCACATTGTTGATTAATGTACTTGTCAAATGTTTCTAATCTGTCAATTTTCGTAGTACCTCCCATTGGTCCGATCCCGCCCATTTTTTTTGGAAACTGCACACATTACAACTTATGAACTCTGAAAAACTACTGAAACTTTTTCTTTTATAGTATTCCAGCTATATGATATTAAAATTTACTTTGTACGTGGGTGATATGGCCATTGGTCCGATCCCGCCCATTTTTTTCCAACTACTAAGGTTACTAACTTATTACACAAAGTTCCAAGGCTTTTGAAACTACAGCA
Organism: Cordilura impudica; assembly: GCA_963682025.1. Classification (NCBI taxonomy): domain Eukaryota; kingdom Metazoa; phylum Arthropoda; class Insecta; order Diptera; family Scathophagidae; genus Cordilura; species Cordilura impudica. The sequence goes on from OY821517.1 coordinate 300,027,502, forward strand.
CTACATATGTGTGGCATCATATATATACTTTGTATGGGGGTGCCAAGTCAATTGATCCGATCCCTCCCAATTTTTGTCTGACTACGCACATTAATAACCCGTGAACTCAAAGTCCCAAGGCTTTAACTACTAGCGTACTCCACATATAATTAACTATTTACTTTGTATGGGGGGTGCCACGCCCACGTATGCGATCCCGCCCGTTTTTCTGCAACTCTTCAAATTAGTTTAAAATGTTAAAAATTCACTTTCAAGTCGGCGTGTCGACTTCATCGCAATAAATTGAACTTATTCTAATTAAAAACTTAGGTGACTCCTTTCCGTCAAGTTACTGCCACACATTTGCATTTCATAGAATTCACAAGATTTTTGTACGTTTCTGGGATTACGAAAAACCCTTCTACCTTGATTTCCTGCAAAGTGTTGCTTTTTTCGCGGTCGAAAGTCACAAATCTGCTTCTAAAAGACCCCCACAGAAATTGCGATAGTCACTTGGTTATTATTTACTCCATTCTAGATGAACCACTTCTGTAAGTGATTGGCTGAATGCTTGGGATCCTTGTCCAGCATAAATACACATTTTAGAGATACTTTGTCTTGAGCGAATAGAAGCACCGCTGTCCTTAAAATGTTTCCGTAGTCTGGTCAACGCATTCTACTATCTATCCGATAAATTTTTCGTACCATTGTTGTGCACTCAAACCTTTAAATCGATTAATAGAACTACAACGAACAATAATATAAAAAAAACGTATACTTGTATCAAGTCTACGTTGTATTCAATAATCTTAAATAATAATAATGGTGAGCGAATAATTTATAGAGCCACTGTATATAATTTTTAAGTTTCACCGTACACTTGAAACGTCAAATGTTAATGTCGTTACTCTTAAAGTATGTTCCTGTCCATTCGTGAATAATAAAAAGTCTTTAAAACTGTTCTACAATATTTAATACGTTACTGATGGAGGGCATTCAAATGAAAGCGGATGTACGGATTTACATGAAAACATGAAGCAAGGATAAGATTGCATATCCATACTGCATACAATTTCTTAAAATACTCCTTCCCTCTTTTGTTTGCACGCCTAAAAAGCACATACGAAGTCGTACATCATTTAAAACGTGTTAAGCGTTACGATTTCTTCCTCTTTGATGTTGATTTTTTGCTCTAAAAGAAAACAGCAGCTGTCGCACAGTGGTTTATATTTATATAGAAATTGAAAAATTTTTATGCAGAAAAAATTTCATTTGATAATATGTTAAAAATTATAAATGGCTTTAAGTGAATTTTTGTTTACGAAATCGTCTAATTATATTTATATGTAACAGCTGTTTGTTCAAATTGATTTCTAATGAAGTTGAAACAAATATCTTAAATGTGATTAGTTTAGGCGCCCGTTCAAAAGCTCAAAAATGAAATAAACCCCAGCAAAAAGGAGCTTACCACGAGGTGAAATAGATGTCATATTTGGATCCAGGTATTGTGAAAATCATAAGCAATGTTTTTTTTTACTGATCCAATGAAATATATTTTAACAACTACTTCAGCAGTCATGATAAGTACCAGGTGTATGCATTAGGGTGGCCGTTAATAAAAAAAAAGTGTTCAAACTCTCGGTCGCACCGCCTGGAAATATGCGAATAGCAAAAAAAGTGAGAAATACAAAGTTTTGGACCAATCAAAAAACATTTAGAGGGTGCTCAACGCGATTGAAAATTTCACGAGTGTTTATATCGGGAAAATATGACTTTTTTTCAGATTTTACGAAAATTTCGTTCTATAGTTTAATTTTTCCGACAAACTGTTATATAATTCGGAATCAGTATTAAATTATCTTTCCAAAAAGCTATAAAATTTTAAAATCGACTGAAAACTCGCCAAGAAATAGCAAATGCCCCAGACCACTTCTGTGTCCAAAAAAAAACTAGATCATGAAATTTTATGGCATTTTTTTCAACTTTAAGAAATTAATTAAAGCCAACATTTTGTTTTACTCTCTATACTTGTAACGACTCTGATATGAAGTATTGTTTTATTACCGCCTTGTTAACCTATTAATCATTGACACCGAAAATGGAAAATTTTTTGATAAAATTTTGAAAACTCCTTTTTCAAGTTTTGAAAAATTTTCTTAAACCAAATATTAAAAAATTGACTTAGCTCTTTAAAGACTTGTTAAATGCATGTCAGGGATTAGCTGTGTGAATTTTTAGGTAAATCCCTACGCCAGAATTTTTTTGAAAAGGATTTTATTTTTGCGGATTTCGAGAAAAATGGGATTTTTGTAAAATATTCTGTAAATGTACCATTTCTAAATACTTTGTATCAAAAATTCGTCACTTTTCTACTTTTAAATCTTATATTTTATCTCAATGGCCTAGGGTTTCGGAAAAAGATATTGTGACCCCATTAACCCTTTGGGAATTGGGGTCACATATGACCCCAAGGTAATAAAAAAATTCAAATATTTTGTAAGCGCTATTGAATTTTTAGATGCGACGCTTGATATATAATAACTAAATGTGTAGAACTTCCGTTACGAGAATTTGAGATAAATCCGAGAACGTTAACCCATTATTTGCCAAGGCCAGCTTTGGATTTTAAGATATTTTTAAATAAAAATTATCGAAAACGAGTTTTTCTATTAAACTCGATGAAACCACTATTTAGAATTTAAGAAAAATAATTCGGTTATTTTTTATTAGTTAAGGCTTCAGTGCTCCTGAGATCAAAATAATCCATTGTGATATATCTTTGGTGCAATTATCTGTGCAATTATCAATTTTGTTACAAAATTATTTTATGTATAAAAACTATCTAAATTTTTCTAAATAAAATAAGAAGACGTGGGTCTTCTTGACCCAAAGCTAATAAAAGACATTTTATTCCAAAGAATATGAAATATAAAATTAATATAATAATATAAAATTAAATAAAAGCAATACTTATTGCAAGTAGTAAGTGATTACAGAAAATGTTGGCTTTAATTAATTTCTTAAAGTTGAAAAAAATACCATCAAATTTCATGACCTATTTTTTTTTTGGCACAAAAGTGGTCTGGGGCATTTGCTATTTCTAGGGAGGTTTTTACTCGATTTTAAAGTTTTATAGCTTTTTGGAAAGTTGATTTAATACTGATCCCGAATTATTTAACAATTGTCAGAAAAATTAAACCATAGAACGAAATTTTTGTAAAATCTGAAAGAAAGTCATATTTTCTCCATATAAAACACACTTGAAATTTTCAATCGCGTTGAGCCACCTCTAAATGTTTTTGGATTGGCCCAAAACTTTGTATTTCTCATTTTTATTCTGCTATTCGTATATTTCTAGTGGGTGCGGCCGAGAGTTTGAACACTTTTTTTTTCTCCATATAATGAAGGGCCACCCACTGGGCCTGTATATTTTAATTATGATTAAATCAATCAATTAAACTTCCCCAAAACTTAGTCCCATGGAACTTGCATTAAATTTATAATTTTTCATAAAAAAAACTTAACCCATTAATTTAAATTTCAATAACTAAAAATGGCAAAAAAAATTGCAATTAAGGGTTTGGCTTTTAATTTGATTATGTCTTCAACGTTTTGTTGATAAGAAAAGTGGCTTTTAAACAAAAATTTTAATTTAAAATTTCTGTTTTTCATAACATGCCACATACACATACATTCCTTTTAATTTCAATTCGTTGATTTAGATTCTTCTTTTCCAATATTATTTGCAACAAAGTAAAGTAAAGGCAAACATACGTAAATAAAATAAATGATTATTTTTGGTTTCCATTTAGCGTGTCTTTTTAGTGTCATAAACATTTGAAGAAAAAAAATACTTCAATAAATTTACACCCCCTTTTCAGTTGCTTTTTACTATGGCTCATTAAATATGAAGAGTCTTCATGTATTGAATTTCTTTAAATGACGTGTATTGAGTGGCGTCAGACATCAAAGTGTTATTTCGACTTGTTACAAATGAAAAAAAAAACCTTTGATAATTTTCCGAGTATATGGTGGTGATGTATTTTAGGTTGGTGTTGTTTTTCTTCTAAAAGGTGTCGGAAGTGAAAAATTTCAATGCGTAAGATTTGTGTGTACTCACTCATTCGCACATCAACTTTTGATAAATGGAAAATTGACTTTTTATATATAAAAGTAAAGGGTTTTTCAATAAGAGCGCTACAAAAGTTTTTTAAATAAAACAAAAACGGTTTTGGATATCAATGAAATTCTTTATTCCTGTGAAAGTACGTTCGATGCCATTATGTATGGAAATAGATCTCTTTTGCATGGCCACCACGGGCACGCTTGCAGAAGTCCAGACGCTGAACCCAATTTTCGACGGTTTTCAAGCATAAATCGGCCGATACTGCTGCAATTTCACGTTCGATATTCGTACGAATTTCATCAATCGTCGCTGGCTTGTTGGCATAGACCATAGACTTGACGTAGCCCCACAGGAAATAGTCCAACGGCGTCAAATCGCACGACCGAGGCGACCAATCGACTGGACCATTTCGTGAGATAACACGTTCTCCAAACTTGGTTTCCAATAAATTGATTGTGACATTCGCTGTGTGGCTTGTGGCACCGTCCTGTTGGAACCACATGTCCTCCAAGTCCATATCATCCAATTGGGGCCAAAAATATTCGGTTATCATTGAACGGTAGCGATTCCCATTCATCACGGAAGAAGTACGGCCCAATGACGCCGCCGGCCCATAAACCGCACCAAACCGTAATTTTTTCGGGATGCAATAATGACTCATGGAGTACGTATGGATTGCTGTCTGACCATAACGCATATTTTGTTTATTGACGAAGCCATTCAGCAAGATATGAGCCTCATCGCTGAAGACGATTTTTCGATGAAAATCCGAAGTTGTTGCTCAGCCCAATTCACGAACATACGACGCTTCTGGTGGTCAAGCGGCTTCAGTTCTTGCGTCAATTTGATCTTGCAAGGATGTAGGCCAAGATCTTTTGGCAAAATTCGCCACAACGACGTCACAGAGATGCCCAACGCTTGAGAACGACGTGTGAAGCCTCAGCCGCAGCAATATTCTCAACACTACGGGCACTTCTTTGTCTCACTGGCACGGGCACATTTTGTACTGTGCCTGTGGATTCAAATTTTTCCACTAGACGCTCAATTGTTGATCTGCTAGGACGATTATGACGACCATAAATTGGACGTAGCGCTCTTAACGTTGAGGCCACTGACTCCGAATTTCGGTAGTAAATTGTAATAATTTCGAGTCGTTGTTGGCTCGTATATCTTTCCATCATGAAATGGCAAACCTTAATGAATAGAAATGTCAAAAGAGCGGCAAGAATAATTGGCGTCGCACAGTGGCGCCCGTAGAGCAAACGAGGTTGCAAAAATCAAAATTTTCGTGTGCGCCGACGAAGTTTTGAATAAACCCATGTTATAGGAAACTTTTCAACGATTTCAAATATGCTACTCTTAATAATATCACTTTTTTAGTTTAGAAGATATAACCGTTCAAAGTTGGCCGACTTTCGGTTTTCAAAAAAACACACAATTTTTAGTCAATTTGTTGCGATTTCAGGTGTAATATCACGAAAAATAGGTAACGAATCGCCTTATTTTTTGTTTGTGTTGATTGATGTATTTATTAAATGTATAATGATAAAAAAAAAAATTAACTATTTGCTTTGTGTTTCTCCTGGCAAATCACTATTTAAAAACTATCCGTTTTTTCACTATTTTTCAACTTTGACGGAAAATAAAAAAAATCCATATTTTTCTATATTTGCCATATTTGCAAAACATGTTCTTTGATTATTTCTTTACATAATCCAAAAGGTTTTACCTGCCCGTACGTACCCGTTTGGCTTCTAGACGTAAAAAAGTTTAAAAAGACGTGGTTGCAGAAATTGTATGGCGTGCATCCCTTACATGTTTTGACTGACAGTAGTTTGATCTAATAGTTTGAAAATTGCGTTTTAAGTCGGTTGTCTACCTGTGAGCCTCTGCCAAAGTCTACTCCCAATATTCTGTTACAGAAACAGGATGCACAAAAAACTACTCATTGAAATTCGCAGGTACGCACCTCACTTAAAAATTACTTTGGAGTACAAATTGTCAAGAACAATATTGACTTATGGTCCCTCCAGATAGGCACAAATCTTATTTAGACACGAGCATAATATCAAAATTGCATAATTCAGCCTAAATCCATATATATGCAGGGAACAGCTAAATTTTTAGGCATGGTAGCATTAGCCTATATATTGCAAAATAAGCATAATGCCTGGATTAGTCTACGACTGAAAGTTGGCGCAACAAGTACTGAAACCATGGCGTTAAACAATTTAAGTATTGAAAACATGGCGTTGAACAATTTAAAATTATTTGAACTGTTTAGAAGGTCAACCACGCCAAAGTTTTTCACGGAAGCTGCTTTAGAGCGAAATTATAAAAAATAATTTTTATCTGATATATGCAAATATTAAGGCAAAATGGGTGAAATCTAATCGAACCATTCAGAACTTCAACTCCAAATACGAGGACTGGCTTAATGAAGACACCATCCTGGATATATTGGCAGTAGATAAACCCACCACATCAACCAGAGAAGCAAAAGGAAGGTCAAAAAAAGTATTGAGGAGTGTTCAATTTTCACAAGAAAGAGGAAACTTGCCGATGCACCAATGACTTGACCACGAAGCATTTATCGGACGCGCTGTCTATTAAATATACAAAGGATAGTGAAAGAGTTAGGTCGCACATTACAAAATCTGTTGCTGGTGCAAGCCCACTGCGACTAAAAAGGATTAAGGAAAGCATTCCCACGCCCACAAACGCACACATTAAAAAGTATGCTTCCGAAAAAGCCTTGGTCTTGTTTATGGACTTACAACTTTCCAAAGAAAAATATGAGATACTACGGGCATCCTTGATGCGACACGGGGCTGACGTTTTACCAGGATACAAGCATATTACGCAAGCCAAAATAAATTCACGACCACTGCATACGGAGTTTACGGAAGTCTCTGTGAAAGCCAATCTGCAGGATCTCATGGACCATACAGCAAAACGGTTGTTGGAGAGTCTTGCTGAAAATGAGGTGAAAATTCTTCCTGAGAAACTGACATTGATCAGCAAATGGGGCTGCGATGGATCATCCGGACAAAGCGTTTATAAGCAAAGGATATCTTCCGATGACGCTACAATATCAGACGGAAATATGTTTATGGCATCTGTTGCTCCTTTGTGGCTAAAATCTGATGTTTCCCTACACTGGAAAAATCCACGTCCGTCATCAGTGCATTATTGCCAACCAATAATGTTTCAGTTTGCGAGGGAATCGCCAGAACTCATAAGGACCACGGTGAAGGACATTGAAGAACAAATAAGCAAGATTAAGCCTACAAAGCTGCAAATTGGAGAAGGAAAATATATTGAATGCAATTACGAGTTCCACCTGACCATGGTTGACGGAAAAGCCGTAAACGAAGTGACAGGAAAAACCTCAACATTGTCATGCCCGATTTGCAAAAATTTGGTAATTTAAACGATTCTACAAACGAGGAGAATTATGAATATGGAATGTCAACATTGCACGCAAGGATAAGGTGTATGGAGTTCTTGCTAAAACTGGCGTATACCCTACCACAAGAGGAGGAAAACTTCGATGAAATTACATCAATAAAGGATAAGGAAAAGGTCAGAAAGAAGCAAATACAGGATGCTTTTTTTAAACAAGTTGGACTAAAAGTAGACTGTCCCAAGCACGGATACGGTAACTCAAACGATTGAAACACTTCTAGGAGATTTTTTGGAAATGATGAGGCAGTAACTAGAATCACTGGAATTGACAATCAAATCGTGAAAAGATTGGGAACGATCTTGAATGTTTTAAACTGCAAAGAAAATGTCAATTCTACAAAATATGGAGAATATGCATCGAAAACTGCATCTCTTTTAGCAGAAATATATCCACAGATGAAGTTGACCCCGACCGTCCATAAAATATTGGCGCATGGCAAAGATATAATTGAGTACCAGTCTTTGCCAATTGAAGAGCTTTCTGAAGAAGCACAGGAGTCTCTTAACAAATTTTATAAAAAATATAGTGTGCAGCACACATTCAAAGCATCAAGGGTAAGGCAAAATGAGGACCTCTTCAACATGTTGGCAGCATCTTCCGATCCACTTATTTCTTCCCTGCGGCATGTGAAGTCACGAATAGAGTTAGAAAATAATTATAGTTTAGAAATGATTAGTCTTTTAGATATACCTTCTCTTCCGAATTGTGATGAATATTTTACAGAAAATTTAAAAAATAAATTTAAAAAAGAAGTAATTTTTTTTAATTTGGTGGGTAATAATTTAAAACATAAACCCCTAAAGAAAAAAAAATAAAAACAACCTAAAAATGTAAAAATAATTTTTTTTAGTTACCATAAAATTGATTTTTCTACAAATTTTAATTTTGATAACCCATAAGTAGGCCCCTACAAAGCGTAGCACCCTTTTCATAGGCTGAACAGTTATCTATCGTATGCTGTTTAAACTGTTCAATTATGTTGTTCGGTTCAAAAGATATGATTTTTGCAACGAAAAAACTCAAATGGCGCCACTGTGCATCGTTTACTGTCCCTGTCTATCTACTTTTGTAGCGTCCCTGTTGAAAAACCCTTTATATCGATACATATTCAATAATAAAAACATGTAGGAAAGTTATGGTTGATCTACCTTCAGATTCGGGAAAGAGGCTTAGATCCAAAATTATCGGTTCATGTTCTAATAACATTTAAAAAAAAACCCAGCTTCAGTAACATTCACTTTTATTTTAAATATTTAGGTAGATTAAAGTGAATAGAATATCGGGGCTCTACTTTGTCTGGGGACAACTAAAAAACATCCTGATTGATGATTAAGGGCTATAAAGAGGCTATAAACCCCAAAATTGCTCGGGCTAAATTTAATATAATCTTAGTATAATTTAAGTCTATCTCCTAGATTACTATCACGAATACCATTAGACCATGCATTAGGTGATCAAAACCTTTATAACAATTTCTATTCAAGTATCTCTACTTTTGAGCACCACAAGAAAATACCCGAAGAATAACATCAAATCAAAGGAAATCTTCAAATATTTCAATATGCAAATCGTTGTATAAAATTCGGTCGTTTTTATCCACTAAATATGAGATTGGCCAGCTAAAAAGTACGGCTCGTTTCATTTACCGTGTTCTATAACAGATACAAGTTTCATCGCCATCTACGGTTGCCCCTCATAAGACTGTCATCTATATATATAAAATTCATTTTCTGTTTGTTTGTTTGTTTGACCGCTATAGAAATTTTTAGTTTTCAACGGATTTCTCTAAAATTTGGTACATACCCCAGGAAAGGTTGTCATATGCTTCTTACCGGCCACGCCTACTTTTACGCCCACTCTTTATATACAATTCTTTTTCTGTTTTTTGGTATATTTGTTCGCTATACAAATTTTTATTTGTAAACGGATTTCTCTGAAACTTCGTACATTCAATCTCTTTACTCCAGGAAACAGGAAAGGTCACCATATACTTCTTTTCGGCCACGCCTACTTTTACGCCCACTTTTTACAACACATACAATTCATTTTCTGTTTTTTTGATATATTTGTTCGCTACACATATTTTAACTTTTCAACGAACTTCTTTGAAATTGGGTATACACGATCTCTATACCAGCCACGCCTACTTTTACGCCCACTCTTTTAAATTTTTACGGGTTTCGCTCGAATTTACTGCACATTATTCTCATATCCCAGGCAAGGTCGTCGTATATTTTTATCGGACACGCAAACTTTTTTAAGTTACTATATACGCTTTTAGTGTCTGTTAAAATATTTTAATTTTTCATTAGACTTCCTAAAACTTTGTGCATAAATCTCTTTACTAAGTACTCCTGAATTTACACCATTATGAAATATATATTGCAAATCAACCTATTGCAAATTTTCCCGTCTTGCCTTTTTTACTATATGAGTTGCAGCACCCCAAAATTAGTGCAGATTTATTTCATGGGTGAACAGATACAGCTCGACTACCGTTGTAGGATTACTCCGATGAGGTTAATTCATACGAATATTTCCATCTCGCCTTTTTTACTACATTAGAAAACAAAATATTACATTTATTTCCATCTCGCCTTTGGCTACATTGGAAAGCAATCTATTACAAATATTTCCATTTCATCTTTTTCAATATAGAAATGAGTTGTAAGGGTGGAAAAAGAACTATTTGCAGTTGTGACTTGCACATGAAAGCGTAGCATATAGGCCGTACTACCTCAAATGCGAAAAGGCTTAGACTAAACAGAACTCTAGAGAACCCTATCAGACCCAAATTCGTATCGAGTCTCAACGGGTTAGATAATCTGAGTCGATAAATGCTGAAACACCTGAGCAAACCCAATAATGTTTTGAAGCCCAAAGAACAAGACAAGCTGTATTATGAGTAGCGGAAATGCCTGTCTCTACTCAAGTGCGTCTAGAAATCCAGCGGCTAAGACAAGCTGGGTTGAGGGAATGTGAAGCTCCTGAAACGACTGAACAACGTCTTCAGGCCCAACGCATAAGACAAGCTGATCCCAGGGAATCTAAAACTCCTGAAACGAGATAACAACGTCTTGAGGCCCAACTGATAAGACAAGCTGGCTCTAGGGAATGTGAAACTACTGAAAACTTTTGTAAGTTGGTTCCTTCATTGCAAGAGATGGTAAAAAAATTTTTTCCTAAAATAACGTACATAAGAGTACAATCTCTTACGGTAGCGGGTATCAACTGAGAATCTCCCTGTTTTTCTCATAGACAATTATATGTCGCCTGCTCCAGAGTTGGGAGTCAGCACAATCTTTTCGTATATGCACCAGAAGGAAAAACCAGAATTGTTGAATATCCCAAGGCTCTAGAATAACTTAAATTCATAACTTCTTTTAGACATCAAACACTCAAAATAATCTATGCATAAACATAGTTAGTTGTAATGATAAGCAGGCGCTGAGTACTTAGACCCCAATGCATAAATTACCCCAAAAAAAATTAACTTATTCCCCGAAAATTGGGGAATAACTTCACCATGTACAAATTCCCCAAATTTTTAAAAAACGTCCCCAAAAGAAATAAACAAATTCCCGATACTGCTCCCAATATCTGTCCTACAATAAACGTATTCAAAATCTGTATTCTTTTCAATAGCATCAATATGGTGCGCGGACGCGGATGCGCTCGAGCACAGCTCAGCTAAAATGTCGCAATGATCTGAAAAATATATTTTGGCGATTAAAATAAGTAAGGAAGCGGCGTGCGGATGCGACGCGCTTTCGGAACACAGCTCAGCTAAAATATCGGAATAATTTGAAAAATGTATTTTGGCGATTAAAATAAGTTGACGACAACTGCACGGATGCACGGGTGTAGCTGCCAAACGCGCGGACGCAACGCGCCCGCCGAACACAGCTCAGTGAAAAGTCTTATGATAAATATAAGTAGTCTTTTAAAGCAACCTTGCGGCACAATTTTAAACGTCGCATTCATTTTCCATTTTTGAAAATTCTATAAATTTGACGTCTCTGCTCAATGATGATCATTTATTGAATGAAGCAATTAAATTTTTAAAAAATCTGATTCCTTTAATTTGCAAACGATTCCATTATATTTGCTGTTTACAAAATAAATAAACTTCGGAAAAAAACTATAAGCGGTTTCGCAGCTTATTTTTGAAGAATTTTTGCTGTAGCGTCTTATAAAAAAACTTCTAAATAAAAAAAAACAAAAAAATTTAAATTGATATAAAACAAGTAAGAGTATTAAATTCGGCTGGGCCGAATCTTTGATACCCTCCACCTTTTTCATTTTCAATTTTCATTTTTAATTTATCATTTTCTATTTTTCACTTTTCAATTTTCATCTTTCGTTTTTCATTTTTAGTTTTTAATTTTTAATTTCTCATTTTCCATTTTCCACTTTTCATTTTTCATTTTCCATTTTCGATTTTTCAAGTTTCATTTTTCATTTTTCATTTTTCATTTTGCATTTTTCATTTTCCATTTTTAATTTTCCATTTTTAATTTTTAATTTTCCATTTTCCATTTTTCATATTTCATTTTTCATTTTTCAATTTTCATTTTTCATTTTCCATGTTCCACTTCCGATTTTTCATTTTTCATTTATTAATTTTTCATTTTCCATTTGCCATTTTTAATTTAAAATTTTTCATTTTCCATTTTCCATTTTTTATCTTTCATTTTTCATTTTTAATTTTTAATTTTTAATTTTTCATTTTCCATTTTTCACTTTCCATTTTCCATTTTTCATTTTTCATTTTTCATATTCCATTCATCATTTTTCATTTTACATTTTCCATTTTTCAATTTTCATTTTTCATTTTTAGTTTTCCATTTTTAATTTTTCGTTTTCGATTTTTCATTTTCCATTTTTCAATTTTAATTTTTAATTTTTCATTTTCCATTTTCCATTTTCCATTTTCCATTTTCCATTTTTCATTTTTCATTCATTATTCATTTTCCATATTCCATTTTCCATTTTCCATTTTCATTTTCCATTTTTCATTTTTCATTTTTAATTTTCATTTTCCATTTTGCATTTTTCATTTTCCATTTTCCACTTTTCATTTTTCTTTTTCCATTTTTCTATTTTCGTTTTTCATGATCCATTTTCCATTTCTCATTATCCATTTTTAATTTTTAATTTTTCATTTTTCATTTTCCATTTTCATTCTCCACTTTTCATTTTTCATTTTTCATATTCCATTTTACATTTTCCATTTCCGATTTTCAATTTTTCATTTTCATTTTCCATTTTCCATTTTTCATTTTCCATTTTCCATTTTCCATTTTTCATCTTTAGTTTTTCAATTTTCGATTTTCATTTTCCATTTTTCAATTTTCAATTTCCATTTTCCATTTTTCATTTTCCACTTTTCATTTTTATTAATTTTTAATTTTTAATATTTAATTTTAATGATAAAAAAAATATTTGGTAAAACTTGTTTAGGCCAATGTGACACGTGCAGTTTTAATATACACACAACTGTAATGACTTCAACAATACGAAGAATTACAACATATACGACATATCCTAAGAAAAACAACAAACACACTGAAAAATTTTATTTTTTCAAGAGTTTTTTCAAAGTTTCATTCATAGCTCGTGAACCCTTTGGCCGATTTTGACGATTTAAAATAGCAACTTCTTTGGGGTGTTAGTAGACGATTTTATACTAAAGCGAACGGTCTAGCTTAGATATTGACGGTGTGATCGTGATTTCCACAGACAGACGGACAGACGGTCATCGGTAAATCAACTTCCCTTGTTATAAGGATCGAGAAAATATATATTTTTTGGGGCCTCAGGAATTTATTTCTATGCGTCACAAACGGAATGACAAACCTATATGTACCCTCTGCCACTGAGGTGTGCAGGGTATAAAAATGAATTTAATCCCCAAAAAACGTAAACATTGGGGAATTTTTTCATCATGAACAAATTCCCCAATACCATAAAAATGTTTTGGGAGTAAGTTCATTTTTTGGGGAATTTGTTCATTGGGGACTAAGTACTCAGCGTCTGGTAAGTATACTGAACCATTTTTCAAGTCAAAGGCCTTTGGATCCCGGGCGAGGCCGGGTAAAAACAGCTAGTTGTATGATAAATTAAAATATTATCTTACTAACATCATATTTGTGACTTGTGCTTTAACTACAAAATACTTGTAAAGTAATTATAGTAATAGCTGGTGAAAAATTTCAGCCATATTGCTCTACGATACTTAGTTTTCGAAATATAAATGGTTTTATATTCCTCACAAAAATTTGCACGTATTAATTAATCTTATTAATCATAATCAGCATATCAGCAGATCAGTGAGGCTCTGAAGAGCGTAACTATTATTATTACAAGATAATTCCCCGACCGCAGAAAAATGTAGGCTAAAAAAAATGCTGCGAATCTCCATATTTGTATTTCCAACAATATCTGAGGATTTTTCAATAGGTAAATGTCTTTGAAATTTGTAGGTATTCTTATCTACATATAAAACATTATTTGGAATCTCCTACAAATTTTGTTAGCAACGTCAATGGTGGTGGGTGGGTGATAGTTGATCTCTTTTTAAGGCGTGATTTCTATTCTTATTGCAGAACATGTGCGTCATTAACACATTTTTTTTTAGCAGATATATACATCAAAAAATATTTGCACTAACAAATATATCACCCTTACCTTAAATATAAAGGGAAGATAATATTTTGAAAAAGGGTTCTGTCAGAAAAATCATGTTACATATTATGGCTGTGAGTGACAAAACAGCATTAGCCCAATCAAAAAAAAAATCACATTATTTTTAAAAATAAATTTGCTTTCGTTAATATTCTATGGCAAACACACACACACACACAAACATTGTGTACTTTTCGATTTTCTTTTTACCAATCAAATCAATCCAATCAAGCAAAACAAACTCAACCACTATTATGCTGTTTGCATTTCATATATCATTTATTTTGATCGATCCATCAAAAGACATTCTATTCTGTATGCGGGGCAACATGATGATGCCGATGATAATAGAAAAACTTTTTTCTTTTCGTTTTTTTGGTTCTTGTCATTACTATCAATGTGACAAATGTGTTCGACATGCATCTAAAGTTGACAATGACGGCAGAATATTCTAAAGACTAATAAGTATTTTTGGTTTATTTGAAGATAACAAAATGTGTATGTATGTGTGGATATGTATGCTATATTGTTTGTAAACCCTACACTTAATAATGGCACAAGGTAAAAGGAGTTTATAAAGAAAAGGTACGTAGACACAAGAACAGCAGTGAAATTCTGGATTTAATTAAATTAATTTTAAATTTAAGTGAACTGAATTTCTGGTTCATTTTGTATTAATATATATGTATGTAGCTCTACGGAATTGGCTTCAAATTTAAAAATTTTGACATCACAAACCGTTATATCTTATATATAAAAATGGAGCTATGTATGTTTGTCTGTTTGTATGTGTGTGGTTTATAGGAGACTACACCACTGGCCGATCGTCTTGAAATTATTACAGTAGGTAACTGCCTAGCCGGAAGAAAAAATAGGATATATTTTGTTTCTGATTTTTCAAGTGGGCGTGGCACCTCCCATACAAAGTGAATTTTTAACATCTAATTTTAACATATAACATCTGGAGTGCTACGACAGCAAGAGTTCTGAAACTATGTACGTAGACATATTTATATAATTCGAAGAGTTGCGGAAAAATGGGCGTGATTGGACCAATGGGCGTGGTACCCACCATACAATGTAAATATTAAATGCCATATATCTGGAATACTGTTATAGATAAAGTCTTGAGACTTTGTGTGAGTCCATAAGTAATCAACGTTAGTACCCGAAAAAAAATGGGCGGAATCCGATCAGTGGGCGTCGTACATCTCATACAAAGTAAATATATAATGTCATATATCTGAAGTACTATATTAGTGAAAGCCTTGGAACTTTGTCTGAGTTCATGAGTTATTAATGTGAGTAGTCCCATAAGAAATGATAGGGATCGGTCCAGGGGGCGTGGTCCCCCCATACAAAGTAAGTATTTAATATAACATAACTGGACTACTATAATAGTGAAAGCCTTGGGACTCGTCTGTTTTCATGACTTATTAATGTGAGTATTCTCATAAAAAAATGGGCGGTACCGGACCAGTGGGCGTGGCATCCCCCATACAAAGTAAATATTTAATGCCATATATCTAGAGTACTGTTATAGATAAAGTCTTGAGACTTTGTGTGAGTTCATAAGTTATCAACGTTAGTACTAGAAATATATTATGTCGTATATCTGAAGTACTGTAATAGTGAAAGCCTTGGAACTTAGTCAAACAAAAAAAATGGGCGGGATCGGACCTATGGGCATGTCACCCCCCATACAAAGTGAATTTTTAACATCTAATTTTAATTTCAGAAACTATGTACATGTACTTACTAAAATAATTCGAAGAGTTGCAGAAAAGTGGGCGGGATCGGACCAATGGGCGTGATAAACAACATACAAAGTAAATATTAAATATCATATATCTGAAGTACTGTTATAACGAAACTCTTGACACTTTGTCTGAGTTCATGAGTTATTAATGTGAGTAGTCCCATAAATAAAGGGCGGGATTGAACCGTACAAAGTAAGTATTTAATATAATATAACTGGAGTAGTACAATAGTGAAAGTCTTGCGACTTTGTTTGAGTTCATAAGTTATTAATGTGAGTAGTTGCCCATAAAATGGACGGGATCAGACTAATGTGCATGGCACCTCCTATACAAAAAAAATAGTTTCATACAAAACGTATTCCCTGCTTTTTATTTCGTTACGTGGGGTGTAGCGTAGCGCATCGGGTTACTGCTAGTTTAATATAAAATTATATAATTTATATATGTGGCCCTTCACTATATGGAGGGTCTCACCCGCCTACAAATATGCGAATAGAAAAAAAAACTGAGAAATACAAAGTTTTGGGCCAGTCAAAAAACATTTGGTCGTGCCTCAACACGATTGAAAATTCCAAGTGTGTTTATATAGGGAATATATGACTTTTTTTTTTGCAGATTTTGCAAAAATTTAAATTCTCCTTCCAAAAGGATATAAAACTTCAAAATTGAATAAAACCTCGCCAAGAAATAGCAAATGCCCCAGACCACTTTTGTGCCATTCGATGGCATTTTTTTCAAATTTGAGAAATTGAATAAAGCCATAATTTGTTTTTACTTGTAAGGACTCAGATATGAAGTATTGTTTTATTACCACTTTGTTAACCTATTAAGCTTTGAGACCGAAAATAGGAAATTTTTTTGATAAAATTTTGAAAACTCCCTTTTCAAGTTTTAAAAAATTTTCTTAAACAAAATTTAAAAAAATGTATCTGGCAATTTAACGTTTTGTTAAGTACATGCTACAGATTAACTGTGTGAATTTTTAAGTAAATCCCCATGCCAGAATTTTTTTGACAAGGAGTTTATTTTTGCGGATTTTAAGAAAAATTGGATTTTTGTAAAATATTCAATAAATGTACTCTTTCTAAATATTTTGTATCAAAAATTCATCACTTTTCTACTTTTGAATGTTATATTTTATCATAATAGTCGAGGGTTTCGGAAACAAATAATATGACCCCATTAACCCCTTTGGAATTGGGGTCACATATGACCCCAAGCTAATAAAAAGCAAGTTATTAGAAAAATTCAAATATTTTGTAAGTGCTAATGAATTTTTAGATGCGACGCTTAAAATACAATAACCAAATGTGTAGAACTTCCGTTCCTAAATTTGGAATAAGTGCGAGAACGTTAACCCGTTATTTTCCAAGGCCAGCTTTGGCTTTTAAGATATTTTTAAATATACATTACCGAAAACGATTTCCGCGTTCTGCTGTATTATTTACCACTTTTTGCAACAATATCACTTCCATTTTAGAAAAATATAGATAGTTTTTATACATAAAGCAATTTTATAACAAAATTGGTTAAAAGTTGTTTTAATTTATATTCGCGAGCAATGAGCAGATACTTGCACCAAAGATATATCACAATGGATTATTTTGATCCCAGGAGCACTGAAGGGTTAAATAAATAAAAACTAACCGAATTATTTTTCTTAAATTCTAAATAGTGGTTTCATCGAGTTTAATAGAAAAACTCGTTTTCGATAATTTTTATTTAAAAATATCTTAAAATCCAGGCCTTAACAAATAATGGGTTAGCGTTCTCAAATTTATCTCAAATTCTCCCAACGGAAGTTCTACATATTTAGCTATTATATTTTAAGCGTCGTATCTAAAAATTCAAAAGCACTTACAAAATATTTGAATTTTTTAAATAAATTATCTTTTATTAGCTTGGGGTCATATGTGACCACAATTTCAAAAGGGTTAATGGGGTCATATTATTTTTTACCGAAAGCTTAGGCTATTAAGATAAAATATAACATTTAAAAGTAGGAAATTGATGAATTTTTGATACAAAGTATTTATAAAGAGTACATTTACAGAATATTTTACAAAAATCCCATTTTTCTCGATATCCGCAAAAATAAGATCCTTGTAAAAAAATTGTGGCATAGAGATTTACCTAAAAATTAACACAGTTAATCTCTAACATGCATTTAACAAGACCTTAAAGAGTTAGATCATTTTTTTTTTAATTTTGTTTAGGAAAATTTTTCAAAACTTGAAAAAGGAGTTTTCAAAATTTTATCAAAAAAATTTCCCATTTTCGGTCTCAAAGCTTAATAAGTTATGAAGGTGGTAATAAAGTAATACTTCATATCTGAGTACTTACAGGTATAGAGACTAAAACAAAATGTTGGCTTTAACCAATTTCTCAAAGCTGAACATAATGCCATCAAATTTCTTGATCTAGTTTTATAGCTTTTTGAAAGGATAATTTAATATTGATCCCGAATTATATAACAACTTGTCGGAAAAATTAAACTATAGAACGAAATTTTCGTAAAATCTGAAAGAAAGTCATATTTTCCCCATACAAACACACTTGAAAGTTTCAATCGCGTTGAGGCACGACTAAATGTTTTTTGATGGGCCCAAAACTTTGTATTTCTCAGTTTTTTCGCTATTCACATATTTCTAGGGGGTGAGACCGAGTGTTTGAGCACGTTTTTTTTTTATTAAGGGCCACCCTAATGTACATTAGGGCGTTTCATCAAAAATGATTTTTTGTTGCATATTGTTTTATTTTTTAGGTTTTATATCTGGCATGCCAAACACGGAGATTAGATTCCCCAAAATTTTTGAAAAGTTGTTTTTACATAATTCACAGGAACACAAATCTTCAATTCATATCAGAACAATTTGAGGATGAAATAATTTTCAGGGCTCTTTTAGGAAAACTAGATATGTTATATATAAAACTGAAAACGTATTTGCCTGATTGAAATTTATAGGATGCTACACTAAAGCATTTCACCAAAGAAAATTATTTTTTTCTCTTTTTTTTCATTTGCTACTCTTAAAGCGGTATATGAATTCCTATAGCCCAACAGATTTTTGAACATTTCTTCAGATTTTTGCAAATTATTTAATTTTTTTTACTGTTTTTCTTCCAGGAGCTCAGATAAATTACATTTGTAGAGTACTAGCCTGCCAAAGAAACATAGCCGCTGTAAAAATTATTAGTTTAAGAACAACTTTGATTAGCTTAAAATTTAAAATACAGTATTTCCCATTTTCATTAATTCGAGAAATATACAATATTTGTATATAGATAGGCCTTCAAAATACCTCACAAAACCTTTTCTACCTTTTGTACAAGAATATTTCATAATGCTATTTTGAATACCTATCTAACACACTTAATTTTACGTTCAAATATCGCCAATTCTCCAAGTTATTGAGGTATGAAATTAAAAAAATACTTCAATTTTACTTATAAGGGCATCAAAGTGGCTGATAAACACATAATTTTTGCCGGGAAATCATTTGTCTGGATCTGTGACAAGAAACACCGGAATAAAAAAAGGTTATACAAAAATTTATATTTCAGAAACTAATTGAAAACAAATTCAGTACGTTGAAAAATTAAATAATCAACGATTTAAGAGAAGAAATTAGTAATTTAAATGAACAAATAATTGGGTTGGAAGCAGCTAACAATAACAATGATATTGTTCAGCTTAAAGCTGATGAATTAAATCTTAATTTAAAAGTACTTAAACAAGAAAACTCGTTTGTGGCATCGGATATTCGTATAACTGGCATACCTATTTATAAGGATGAAAACTTACAATTAATTTTTGAAAATATTTGTGGTGCACTTAAAATCGCAATGCCTATCTTCAAGTCCATTTTTCGTGTAAAACATTTTAGAAACTTTCGTGATGTGGATGATCCTCCCATTGTGATAAAACTTAATTCGCCATACGAAAAGAACTATTTCCTAAAATCTGTTGCTGCTTATCGCGGTAATAAAAAATCACCTTTGCGTTTGTATGTATGCCTTGGTAGCAATCAGCCCTTTTTCCGCACAATTTTTAAAACAGCACTTGGGTTAAAAAAGGATAAGTGCTTAAATGCAGCATATACGTACTGAGGTTTAGTATATGTCAAGAAAAATGAAAAAGATGAACCTCTTAAAATAGATTTTCCTGAACAACTGCAACAGTTTTTTCAGTCATCAAACTCGTTTGCTAACTAAAATTGAATGCTGCCTGTTTTTTATACCCTCCACTCCAGTGTGCAGAGGGTATATATAAGTTTGTCATTCCGTTTGTAATAATTAGAAAAAAAATTTTGCACCCCATAAAATATATATATTTGTGATCCTTATAACAACCGGAGTTGATATAGCGATGTCCGTCTGTCCGTCTGTGGACATCACGATGACGGCATCAATCGGGCAGCTAGGGTACTCGTTGACATAAAAAATGATTTACTAACATCCTGAGAAGTTTGCTATTTAAAATCGTCCAAATCGGTCGATTAGGGCCCGAGATTTGAATGAAGAACTAAAAAAAGTCTTGAAAAAATATAATTTTCTACGTTGTTCTTGTCACGATCACGCCCTCAATAGGATAGCTAGGGTGATAACTTTTAGTGAGAATGATTCTCCAAATTCATGGGAAGATTTCTGTTTCAAAAATCATTAAAATCGGTGAAGCAGGTCCAGGGAAATCTCTGAAAAAATAAAAAAAAAAAATGAAAAACATGATATTTCTAGGTTGTTCTTGTTGTTATTCTAAATGTTGCACTGTTGTCATAGCTGGACTTGTTGTTTTTGTGGTCGTTGTGGTAATAATATAATAAAAACAAACCCTTTGTACATTTTTTTATCAACTCTGGTAGAAAAATTTAAAAGTTTCCATTGTTTTGGCATCACTAAAAAAATTTGTTGGATTATTTGCGTCATTGCCACGAGCCTGCCTGCAAAATTTCAGATCGATTGGGTCACGGGAAAGTGGTTAAAATCGATCCAAAATTTTTTCGACAACCAGACACGAGTTAATATAAAGGGAGTAAAAATTCACCAACATCTAAAGCAAATAATGCTAAAATACCTAGTTGTTAATAAAAAAAAAAACAATTGGGCAATTCACAATAGGTAATGTATCGTTGTATCTGTTGTATCGTGTATCACTTTACAATAGTGTAAAATTGTTGTTGGTAATTTTCACTGAAAAATCTGATACACGATCCAACTTCATTTGCTATGTTTAGTAAATGTTGTATATTGTATCATAACATATCAGTTCCAAGTGAATGCCAGTTTTTATGAAAAAGAAAAAACAAATACATAGAATTTTATCTGCATAAATAATAATAAAGTAAAATATGGCAAATAATGCAGATAACGCAAATACACCGATAAGTTTATTTATATAAAAATTAATGTTTATATTTTTAGTATGTATTTTCTCTTTCAGTACCAACCAAAACATTTTAACATTTTTTTTTTCATTATATTTTAAAATGCAAGAGGTACGTAACTAAAACTCCAGGGTATATCTCACGACCAAAAAGCAAACACTGACAAGTGTTTTCTCTTATACAAAATAGCAGAAGCGACGAAGCGATCTTTCCTCGTTGGATCGAAAATTATTAAAGAAAGCATTTTACATTATGAAAATACAACTGAGTGTTCACAACAAATGATTGTATTGTGTATTTCAATACAACATACAATATACAACACCTGTTATGAATTGCCCAAATGTAAATTTAGCAAAAAAAAATTATGTATTAATTTATTAAAAGAGAAAAACACAAAAATAACGTTTGATGTTGTATTTTTTGTGTGTAATATTTACATATACATACATACACATATTAAATAATACAAATAATATACATATATTATATATATGTATGTATATATGTATATTCATAGTAACTGCATGTTAGAAATAAATCGGTATATTATTTTATTTACATAAAATTCTGCAATATTTTGTTGTGGGGAAAATACATTTCTTTTGCATTAACAGAGTGTCATTTCATTTTGCTCAGCGTGACTATGCCACAGTAGATGGCGCCACAATTTTTGTTCTAATTAGCTTTGCAATAGTTATTTCTATTTTAACATGAATGTCAATATTTTCAACTAGATATCATACAGAACAATGTTAAGAGTATACACGGGCTGGTCTTTTATTTCATACGTTTTTTCATTATTCTTTTACAAACATGAACATAAGTTTGGCATGTTAAGGTGCTATTACATCACCTGTACATTTTTCAATTAGAACAGGTTCTATTTTGGCATGACAAACATATGAAAATACAACACTGCTTTTGGCGAAAGAAACACAGAGTAAATTATAAAGATTAATATTGAAAGAAAAATAAATTGCTTAATATTAATTAACAATTAAAAAATATATAACTTTTTTTAACAATAAATTTTTGTAAATTCACAAATTAAATCTGCTGTTGTTTACATTTAGAGGTTATGTCATACGGAAATACATATGCACGTGTGATAGCAAAAATTATGAATCGTATGTAAAAGACAATTTTGACAGACATGCGGAATTTCATATGGATAAAAGAAGTGACATTACATATGTAAAAAACACATCGTGTAATAGCACCTTTAACTTTCTGTTGTCTTTACAAAATAGAGTTACGAGTTCATCAATGAGTTTTTTGCTTTCAAAACAGTTCTACATAGTTATATAGAACTATTATTCTGCTTTACCTATAAAATATCTGATTGCGATTACATCTAATTTTTAAAAATGTTTATAATTAATAAAGCATTATTATTCACATAAATACAAAATTGCACTTTTTAAATTTTCCATTCAAATTTAAGAAAATATCAATTCTAATAAAAACTGAAATTAAAATTTCCAGTTGTAAATTAGAAAATATTAATTGAATTTCAGAAAATCATATCAAAACGTCGGAAATAATAATTTTAAATTTAGAAGACATCAATTGCATCTTTAATATATAAATTTTATTCGTTAAACACAAATTTAAATTCCAAAAAAAAACACCAAATATGTTTACATTTAAAAATGTTTACATTAAAAAAAAAAATATTGCCATTCAGGAGATATTAATAACTTTTCAGTACCGCGATTCAGTAACTTCTTTTAACGATAGTCGAATCGTAAAAAAAAGAAAATTGCAAAATTATCAGTAAAATTTTTAAACGATATTCGCTATTGTTAAAGTCAGCTGTTGTTGTTATCTAAACGACAACCATTTTTGTGTTATTTATTCAATCGATAAAAACTTAAATTTTTAGGTTGAAATGTCGTCATACATAAATAAAAATCATAAAATAGTGAAAATATTTTGCTTATATTAAAAACTTTTTTATATAAATAAAAAAATTATATAGCATATTCAATTCATTATTTAATTTTCAAATAAATAAACAGAAATATTAGTAAAAAAAAAATAAAGATATTAAACATAAAGATAAAATCATCCTGTCAAACACGAAGTAATTTGTTTTTTTCTATTCTTTGTGTTTTTCGCTTATTTTGACAGAGGTGCCACTAGTTTACAATTTAAATAAATAGAAAAACAGATTTGTCGACTGTCGTTAAGATGTATGTACTTAGTGAATCACTTAAGCCTTAGTGCAACAACAATAGCTGTCGATATATTTTGCGATTGTCAGATCGTTGAATTTGAAATTTACAGAATCGCACTACAAAAAATATTAATTTAAATTCAATGAATTTAAGAAAACC
This sequence comes from Cordilura impudica, assembly GCA_963682025.1. Taxonomy (NCBI): domain Eukaryota; kingdom Metazoa; phylum Arthropoda; class Insecta; order Diptera; family Scathophagidae; genus Cordilura; species Cordilura impudica. The sequence goes on from OY821517.1 coordinate 300,051,249, forward strand.
TCAAATGATATTTAAGAATTGTTAACATAAAAATTGTTACATAAGTAAACGTAATTTGATGAGAATGTTATTTTTTATATATAAATTTTCACAATTTTTTTTGGATGAAAATTATTTTATTTAAAATGTTTGGGACTTTTGGTTTTTTGCGTTTGGCATCCCTAATTTGATTATTTATTATTATAAATTTATTCTCTATGTTTTCAATATATGGCAATATTTTAAAAAAAGTTGAGAGAGCTTTTTTTTTTTGGTTACAATGAAGAAATATTTGGCCAGTTAAAAGAAACTATACAGCCATCTCCAATTAGCACGATTTAATGCATATAGCCACTCTACACAACCATTACCTTTGCATTGGAGGTTAGGGCGAGCTATTTAATTAGCAAAAACTAAATTAAACGGGAAGTTATGTCATATAACCGGAAACGCATGCATATAGGTATATAACCTTAATGCATGCCGATCAGCAACTACGATGACCAAAAAGCAAAAAACGAAATAAATCCGAAATAATAGAAAAGACGAAAACCAACCCGAAGAATTTTCTGAAATAATTTGGTATTAAGTTTAACAAATTGTTTACTTTTTCCAATATTTTGTTTACATTTATTATCAATACTCAAACCGAGGTGGAGGGTATCAAAGATTCGGCACAGCCGAATTTAACACTCTTACTTGTTTAAGTTGCCATCAACAAATTTTATTATTGAACTTTTTATTATATGTTTTTTTAATTTAATATATATCATATAAAAGTTTTTACTATGGATATTTAACTTATGTTTTAAATGTTTATATTTTTGTTGTTTGTTTAAAATTATTATTGTTTTACAATTTTTACCACAAACTCTATTATCTTTTAACATATATTGCGTTCCTATTAGGGATGTTCTTTACTTGGTTGTGTATGATGATGAATAATGATCTTGGCTTTGGTGGAAGCTCCGTAGACGTAACGATGAACATGGTAAAAATACTGGCTACTTATAAAAAAGGTTTGACACTGGCTCACATAAATGCTCAAAGTTTAAACAACAAAATCGATGAGTTCAGACTGGTTTTCGAAAATTCTAATATTGATATCATTTGCGTCTCTGAGACTTAGCTCGCTGATAGTCTTATTTGCCTAAATTGTTACAAAGTTTTTAGAGCTGATAGCTATTGTAGCAATTTTTATAAAGGATTCCTTACCATTAGCTATGTTCTGTAACTCTCACATCGGAAAGTTTTCACATGGAACATATAAAAATGAAACAAAAACGTTGCGAACTGACACAAAATACTGTTTCTCACATTTGACTGGTTCTGTAACTTTATTTTGTGAGAACTATCTGTCACGTAACGTTTTTTCTCACATATATTGGAAAAATGAGAAAAAAGTGTTTCTGTAAAGTAGGCATGTGAAAAGATTTGAAATTGAACTGTCAAATTCACTCACATCTGAAATCTATGCGAAATGAGTTTTTAAATTCAGTTGCTTTAAAAAAAATATATATATATATATATATATATATATATATATAAGATGGCACCGAATATTGGAGAAAAGGTAAGAAATATGTTAATTTTTTATTTATCATTTACTTTTAGTATTTACATTTAAATTTTTGTTTTTGCAATTATTCAGAATGTGCAATGAATTTTCTAAATTCATAAAAAAAAAACAACTTGTGGACTACGTCTTCCAATTTAACTATAAAGAAAACCCTGATCTTCATTATGTCGGCACGAATTTATGGTCTGCTTCAGAAGTTGTGGCAGAAGAAGATGTTATAGATAGCACAGCGAAAATATTTAGCTTTGGTCTAATCAGATACGAAACCATAGCGTTGGTACCACCACACACCTTAAACTTGAATGATACTGAAACTGTAACAATATCGGACAATGATGATAAGGATAAAGAAAAATCATTCTGAGATAATATTCACTTATATATGCACTTTTTAAGTACTTATATATGCACTTTTTAAGCACTTATATATGTACTTTTTAAGTACTTATATGCACTTTTAAAGTAATTTAATTAAAATTTCAGACAGTCCTTAAATATTGATTCTTTAATTGTTGGAAAAATTGTGAGCCATAAATTAATTTGACATTTTTGAAATTTGAACTTAATTCATTTACATTTTTTTTTTTATTTATACATATGTACGATTTTTAATAAATTTTTTTAATTTTTTTTACCCTAAAACATTCTCTTACTTTGTTTATAACTAGCTCCAGCTTTACGATTGTGATTAGCTCTAGATGATTTATTACGTAGAATATCTTTTTCTTGGCCCTGACTCTTACTGCGCATATTGAGCATATTTAGCCTCACGTTTAGCTTCATAACGAGCTCTTGCGTCTTCTGGATTTTCACAAAAATTCATACATTTACGTTGGTTATTATGCTCCTGTCGGTGTTGGAATCTTCCACTTCACTTTCGTTTTCATCTTACGATACATCAGCCACGTTAGACAACACTTTTTAATGTCTTTTGATTTTATAACTCTTGTTTGACATTCCAACTATGCCTCAAAACTATCATCGTATTCATCATCATATTCTTCACCATATTCTGGATCTCATTCGCTGATCATGGAATGTTTTGATAACGATGTTTAATTGCGGCCAAGTCACTTTTATCGTCTAAGAGTTGTGTAGCATTTTGTGGAGCATTTGGAAAACCCTTACCCTGCTTAATAATACATTGAGGATTATCTTGGTTCATTATATCATATTTATCACTATCGAAAACATTATAATGTTCAATATCGCTTTCTTGATAGAACTTATCTTGTGGATCGGGTGGTATATAAACTTCATTAAAATCGGCTTGATCTAAATCAGGTGGCAAATTGTATTCCAATCCCGCCGCTATAGCTTCTTCACTAGAAGCATACCGAAATAAAAGCCGTCTAATGAAACCAGTGTCCAGATGAGGTAAACAATCCAATATCATGGCAATTTCTGACTCAAAATCCGTCTTCGCAGGGTTTTTAGTGTTGTTTTTTGTAACCTTTTTTCTGCTCAATTTTAGGATCCGTTTTGATGGTCTTAGCATTCGTATCAATAATATCTTGATGTATTATTAGATTTTGTAAATCATTTATGGTTTCCATGGTAGCAGCTTCATTTTTATAACATACTATAAAGTTGGCTTTAAAAGAATCTCTAGAAAACGAATATATTTATACATGATTTTTTTAAAATTTATATGCATACTCACAAATCGCTGCAAGCTTGCTTTAATATTTCTACATCTAAACCCACGGGATAGTGACGTTCATAATAGACCACAAAAGTTTGCTCTGGCAAACATTCGGTTAATAAGGCAATGTATTCTTCGGAAGGCATTGAACTCAATTTTCTATAAGTTATAAGTACTTTTAGCAAAGTACTTACGGTTCAGCTAAGACCGTTTCGATATATGAGTAGGCAATACTACGAAACGCTTTCAAAAACTGCAAACGAGCATAATTTAACCATAGCAAACTTTTAGCCCCCTCATTAGTCAGAAAAATATTCTTATACAAAAAAGGCAGCGTGTTATAAAAGTTGGCTATATGAGCCAATTTGATTTCGCCACACATAGATCTTACAGCAGGACATACATCCAGCATTACATTTAAGGTAAATGCACGATCTAAAGTATACAAAGCGACATTAATTTAAGTTCTTATATTTTTATATATACAACTTTATGTTTACTTTTATTTGTTTGTTTTTATTTTTTGACAGCTGACTTGGAATATTCCAATAACAACGTAACCAGTGTTGTAACTTTTCACATTAAGATACAGACACAGTTTTTACTCACAAATCGAGAAACAGTGGAATTTTTTGTTTCATACTTTTTCGATGTGAGAACTTTTCACATAATATACAGAACACGGGTACATGTAAATTTTGCCTAAAATCGTCAAAGTCGCTAATTTCGAATATTAGTTCGCCAATTAAGAGAAAAAATAACAATACGAATAAGTCGCCAGAATCGAAAAAAAGTGGAGTATATCTTTATCGAAGTTTTATCTCTAGGGATGAAAATACTTGTGGGCTGTGTCTACAGGCCTAATAATAGAATTTCTTTTTCGGAATTTTTTTTCAAAGCTTGCAAATCTGGCTGGGTCATATGATGATGTTGCAATATCTGGAGATTTCAATTCGAATGTATTAGCGGAAAATATCTTAACAGAAAACATGTCGTCTTTTGGACTTACGCCTACTAATGTGATTAACACACCACACTGCCTCGAGCAATACATTGCTTGATATTTTTTTTTGTGGCGAATTTACTGAATGTAATTTTCGTGTTTCTCTAAACATGATTTGATTTTTTTAACATACAACTTTAGAGTTAACCAAGTTGAACAGTTTTATTACTATCGTGATTTTAAAAACTTGGATTATGATATGCTGCGTGAGGATTTTATTCAGGTAAACTGGAATGACATATATTTAATGACTTCGGTAGATGATCAACTGTCGTTTTTTGAGTACAATATTCAACGTCTTTATAATGATCATGTTCCACTAAAATGTAAAAAATTATCAGCAATGGCAAAACCGTGGTTCTCAATTGCCATAAAACGGTTAATTGTTACAAGGGATTTGTCTTATGCTAGATGGAAACGCTTTAGATCTCCTGAATTGAAAGCTGAATACAGTGCTGCTAGAAAAAATGTTAACGTAAACATAAGAATTGCGAAAACTGAGTACTACTCTAGACGGTTTTGTGATGCAGTCAATTCTAAACAGACATGGAAAACCATCCGTGAAATTGGAATTGGAAATCAGAATAGGTCAAACTGCCATTCAGACGCTAATGACCTTAATAATATTTTTACGAACATACCCATGGTTTCAATAGATAATAGTTTTTACAATTTTCCAGATGTAAATAACTCTGACAGAGATCATCTTTTTGAATTTTCTAGCTTAAGTTTTCATTAATCAAATCGAATGCAGTGGGACACGATGATATGCACCCTAAGTTGATTAAGATACTTTTGCCTTCAATTTTGGCATATGTCACCCATTTGTTCAATAATATCATCATGATCAGCACTTTTCCGTCAAAATGGAAACATGCCAAAATAATACCTTTGCCAAAATCAACCTCGGAATTCAGGCTAATAGCTGTTTTATGTTTCCTTTCAAAAGTATTAGAGAAGATTTTACATGGGCAAATAAATTCATTTATTAATGAAAATTCTTTGCTAACTAATAGGCAATCGGGGTTTCGACCTGACCACAGTTGTGTGTCTGATTTGTTGGATGTTTCTGAAAATATCCGATGTGAAGTAGATAATGGTAAAATAAATTTTTTGGAGCTGCTAGATCATTCAAAGGCCGTTGATACTGTTGATCATAACACACTCTGCTTGAAATTACGACACTTTTTTAAGTTATCTCAAACATCGACTAATCTTTTATCTTCATACTTAACCGATCGTACGCAAGCTGTTTATGTAAATAATATATGGTCTCATTCTGTTAACATGTCTCGAGGAGTGCCTCAGGGATCTATTCTTGGGCCTTTGCTATTTTCAATATATGCTAATGATCTGCCAAAACAACTTTCCAACTGTAAAATCCATATGTACGCGGATGATGTGCAACTATATTTAAGTAGCCATTCTCACACCATTGCTAGTAATATTGCTAAACTTAATGAAGATTTACGTAAAATATATGCCTGGGCAACTGCAAATGGCCTCTGTCTCAATCCTCAAAAGTCAAAGTTCATGGTAATCCATAAAAGAACTGCTGATCCTGTTTTAGACGATGATGTTTTAATAAATGGTGAAAAAATTAAACGCGTTAATATTGCAAAAAATCTTGGACTGATTTTTAATAACAATTTAACTTGGACCAATCATGTCAGTACACTGGTTGGCCAATCTTATATAAAGTTGGGGTCACTCTGGTCGACTCAATTCTTTACTCCATTAAGAATAAGAATACTTCTTGCTAAATGTTACTTGATTCCTGCACTAATTTATGGATGTGAGTTATTTGCCAACTGTGATTGTACTAGAGGTCTTGTACAACAACATTATACGATATGTATATGGAATAAGTAAATTTGGGGAAGTTTCACATGTATCTAGTAATCTCTATGGAGTATTGTTTTTATCCTTGCTAAAAATTCGTGTTCTCATCTTTCTGCATAAGGTAATCTACACACAAAAGCCTCAATATCTATACGCCAAAATTAGGTTTGTCAGATCACGTAGAAAAATTATAATCCCTCATCATAGCGCCCCCGTATCTGAGTGGCAATTTTTTATAAATGCCTCACGTCTACGGAATATTCTTCCACACAACCAACAACTCAATAGCAACGCAAATAGCTTTAAACAATTCCTATTAAATTTTTTTCCTTAATTGTTTAAATGTATATATTTTCTTATTGTATGTTAACTTTGCATTAAATCTTTAAATTATTGTTTTCATATTTTTTTTTTCTTGTATTTGATTGTATTTATATTTATAAAGTTTTTAAACTATCCTATGAATAATGCATTCCTGTACTTTAACTATAAGATTTATTCTTGTTGTATAGGAAATGGAAAGTTAATAAATGAAATAAATGAATAGAATCACTTTAAGAGTTGCTAAAATAAAAAAACGTACCTCATATGCAAAAAGGTTAGATTAAACAGAACTCTAGAGAACCCGATCAGACCCAAATTCATATAGAATCTCAACGAGTTAGACAATCTGAGTCGAGAAATGCTGAAACACCTGATTAAACCCAATAACGTCTTGAAGCGCAAAGATCAAGACAAGCTTTGTTAAGAGTAGAGGAAATGCCTGTATCTACTCAAGTGCGTTTAGAAATCCAGCGGCTAAGACAAGCTGAGTCGAGGGAATGTGAAGCTCCTGAAACGCGACAACAACGTCTTGAGGCCCAACGGATAAGATAAGCTGACTCTAGGGAATGTGAAACTCCTGAAACGAGTCTAATATCCCTACCAGAAAACTTTTGTAAGTTTGTTCCTTCATTGCAAGATGGTAAAAAAAAGTTTTTCCTAATATAACGTATATAAGAGGGCAATCTCTTACGGTAGCGGGTATAAACTCAAAGTCTCCCTGTTTTTCTCATAGACAATTATATGTCGCCTGCTCCAGAGTTGAGAGCCAGCACAATCTTTTCCTATACGCACCAGAACCATTGAGTACTTAGTCCCCAATGAATAAATTCGCAAAAAAAAAATGAACTTATTCCCCAAAAATTGGGGAATAACTTCATGATGAACAAATTCCCCCAAATTTTTAAAAAAAGTTCCCCAAAATAAATGAACAAATTCCCCATACTGCTCTCAATATCTGTCCTACAATAAACGTATTTAAAATCTGTATTCTTTTCAATAGCATAATTTTAGTGCGCGGAAGCGGCGTGCGGACGCGGATGTGACGCGACGCGTTCGCGGAACACTGCTTAACCAAAATATCGGAATGATCTGAAAAATATATTTTGGCGATTAAAATGAGTTGGCCACAACTGCGCTGCAGCATGGGTGTAGCTGCCAAACACGCGGACGCGACGCGCTCGCGAACACAACTCAGCTAAAATATCGAAATAATCTGAAAAATATATTTTGGCGATAATTAGTCATTTATTGTTCGGTTTAAGATCATGTATATATTTTTCTAATGAAAGAAAGATAATAATTTTTTGTAATGTAAGAGAAATATTAGAAAAAAATTGAAGACAGCGCTAGATGGAGTAGCTACTTTCGAACAAAGCGACTTGTTCATCGTCAGCATCCTTCTGCCTATTACTTCAACTCATGCTTAATCAACTATTTAACTCAACATTTGAAAGAAAAGAACATGAGAAATGTTTTTCTTTTTATATACGAGAGTTTGTATGAACAAGCTGAGCTTTTCCAATTTTTAGCTTTCTCTACATTAACATAGCCAGATCAATTACAAGTCTTGTAATGTGAACAGCTCTTTGTTTTTGCCATTGCCCTCTAGATGGAACTGTAATGGCATGTGAAATCTTAACAAATTACACAAATGCATTGTACCTCATGTGTTGTATGTTATTGTTATGTATTGTTGATCTGTATTGGAATAATTAGTCATTTATTGTTCGGTTTAAGATCATGTATATATTTTTCTAATGAAAGAAAGATATGATTTTGGCGATTAAAATATGTTGACGACAACTGCGTGGCAGCACGTGAAAAGTCTTTTGATAAATATGATCTACGTATTTGCAGCAATTACCTGTTTATATAAATAGGCCACACGTTTACTATAAGCAGTTGCTTAAAGCAACCTTGCGGCACAATTTTAAACGTCGCACTCATTTTTTATTTATGAAACTTCTAAAAATTTGGCGTCTCTGCTCAATGATGATCACTTACTGAATGCAGTAACTTAATTTTTAAAAGTTCTGATTCCTTTAATTACACTAGTCAACAGTCAAAATGTACTCGGGATGCGATAATTTTTTCTGTGTAGATAACCTTGACATGAGCTCGAAAAACGCAATAAAAAATTTTTTTTTCGTTTGGTTTTTTTTTTTTTTTTTTTTTTTAAATTTTAAAAATTTTTTTTTGGTTAATTTGTTTCGTCCGGCATAACTCGGGAACCACTAGCCCGATTTAATTGAATTAAATTGTAAAAAATTTAAAATTACAATTCCCTTAATCTGTTTATATATTGTTTTCCTATACAAGCAACAGTTTCCAAGTTAAAAATGAATATATAAAGGAAAAAACTTATTTTTGCCTAAAAATTTAAATTTTTTTTTTTTTAAAAATCCATAAAAAATCCCAAATGAAAAAAAATTTCAAATCTTATTACTTTTACGTAAAGATACATAACCTATGAGCAAAATAAGAGAAAGATCATGAAAATCGATGCACGCTTTTCGCTTTTATTCGCAATTGAGTAAAGGTATGAATTTAAAAAATTTGCTCGACATATGCACAACTTTGTCTATGGTAAGGTTTTTTCTTTTTTTTTATGATTCTCAGAATTAACAAAACGGAATAAACAAAGGGTTATTTAATTTTTATGATTGCGTAAGCAAAGTAATAAACGGTAATAAATGTGCGTGAACAATTAAAAGGAAAAAAGGAAAGGGGACTTTTTTACTTATTTGGGTTTTCCGGTGACTACCTGTATGATTTTTTTACATAAATGCAACCCACATTTATTCGGAAAATTTAAGACTCACACATGGTGAAACAGGTATGTAGCCACCGTAAAAAAATATACACCCATTTATAAGTACCTGTCAGTAAAATACTAAACAATACACAGTACAAATAGGTCTTCATTGATCGATTTTACTCATTCAACAAGTGTCGACGAACGCGATAGTTAAAATGAGCAAACGTTCGCGAGTATTTGAATGCAATACCAATCCAAGTAATTTTTGTTACATGTGCGGAGAATACGTTTGTGGAAAAAACAAGCGTTATTTTTCACCTAAATTGAGAGATTCATTTGAAGAGAGCTTCAATTTAAAGGTCTCAAACATAGATGAGCGGTGGACACCAAGTGCTCTATGTCCAAGGTGCTACGTACAGCTAAGTGACTCAAGGTAAGTGTAGATTACGAAATTCAAGAACATATATAACTTATTATTGCAATTCTTTCAGACGACAGCCGAGAATCATCATGCCAATGCTTTGGAGAGCTCCGCTTTGCCATGCAACAGATTGCTACTTCTGTCTTAGCAAAAAAACAGGCGTGGGAAAAAATATACGATGGACTTACGCTGCTGTTTCAACAGTGAATTTTCCAGTGCCATTTTCCAAAGAACCAGTGGACCCGCAACCGCCCGTTTCAAGATGGGCATCTAATAATGAGGCGATACATCCATCATCAGATCCGGAGACAGTAGGAACCACATCAGAATGCGAGTCAACATATACATTGCATGGAGGTCAACGCTTATGTTCCCAAGCAGAACTGAACGATTGGGTTAGAGAATTGAAACTCTCCAAGGAAGATGCAGAGTTGCATGCATCGCGCATGAAACAGTTCGGTTTCTTGGCTCCTGGTGTGGTGACAACAATCTACAGGAAGCGTCATGAACCATACGCAAGGTACTACACAAAAAAAGACAACATCTGTTTTTGTAAGGACATTCCCGGATTATTTGGTGAACTCGGGTACTCTTACGATCCAGGAGAGTGGCGTCTTTTCATCGACAGCAACAAGCAGAGCCTTAAAGCAATTTTACTGCACAACGGCAACAAGAAACCTTCGATTCCAATTGCTCATGCCGTTGACACCAAGGAAACATACGAAGTCATGGACAATCTACTAAAGTGCCTTAACTATGAGAAACACGATTGGAAAGTTTGTGCCGACCTTAAGGTTATCGGTATCCTTTGTGGATTACAAGGTGGATTCACAAAGTACTGTTGTTTTCTCTGCCTTTGGGACAGCCGCGATCGTCAACATCATTACACCAGGAGGAGTTGGACAGAAAGAGTTAACTTCATCCCCGGCAGCGACAACGTGAAATATACACCACTCATAAAAAAGGAAAATGTTTTTCTCCCACCTCTTCACATAAAGCTCGGACTCATAAAAAACTTCGTGAAAGCTATCAACAAAGATGGCGAAGCGTTCGCCTATTTAAAAACCATTTTTCCTCACCTTTCATCGGCAAAGATTAAGGAAGGCGTTTTCGACGGTCCGCAAATTAAAAAGTTGTTGCAAGACCAACAGTTTGAACACATTTTATCACCAAATGAAGCTGCAGCTTGGAACTCATTTCGGCAAATTGTTTCCGGATTTCTTGGAAACAACAAAAGCTCAAATTACAGAGAGATCGTCGAACAACTACTCCAAAATTATAAAAAAATTGGAGCAAAAATAATGAAAGAAATTGAGCACCGATACCAAGGATTTTGGAACGAAGCTATGATGGGGGACTATATCTGGTTCCTAATAAGAGAAACAGACCCACAACAATATAAAAGAAAGACAAAAGCACATAATTATTTTTAATTTGAAGGTTTTTATTTTTGTGTTTAGATATTTTTTTTTAAAACTTTTTTATAATTAATTAATGTTGATATCCTTAGGATAATTTCTTGTACATATATCGAATTGTTTTTTAATTTAAAGTCATATATTTTTGTCACCCAACAAATTTTAATTTTTTTTGTAATAAAAAAGAAAAAACCTTACCATAGACAAAGTTGTGCATATGTCGAGCAAATTTTTTAAATTCATACCTTTACTCAATTGCGAATAAAAGCGAAACGCGTGCATCGATTTTCATGATCTTTCTCTTATTTTGCTCATAAGTTATGTATCTTTACGTAAAAGTAATAAGATTTTTTCATTTGGGATTTTATATGGATTTTTAAAAAAAAAAAAATTTAAATCTTTAGGCAAAAATAAGTTTTTTCCTTTATATATTCATTTTTAACTTGGAAACTGTTGCTTGTATAGGAAAACAATATATAAACAGATTAAGGGAATTGTAATTTTAAATTTTTTACAATTTAATTCAATTAAATCGGGCTAGTGGTTCCCGAGTTATGCTGGACGAAACAAATTAACCAAAAAAAAATTTTTAAAATTTAAAAAAAAAAAAAAAAAAAAAAACCAAACGAAAAAAAAATTTTTTATTGCGTTTTTCGAGCTCATGTCAAGGTTATCTACACAGAAAAAATTATCGCATCCGGAGTACATGAAATTTTTTTCATTTTGTTGAGTAGTGTTAGCGAACGATTCCGTTATATTTGATTTTACAAAGTAAAGAAAATTCAAAAAAAAAAAAAACTTAAAGCATTTTTGCTGTAGCGTTTTATAAAAATCAAAAAATTTTCGATTGAAATAAAAAATTAATTTACTCCCCAAAAAACGTAAACATTGAGGAATCTTTTCATTATGACCAAATTCCCCAATCCTATACAAATTTTTGGGCAGAAAGTTCATTTTTCTGGGGAATTTGTTTACTGGGGACTAAGTACTCAGCGCTTGGTAAGCATAGTGAACCATTTTTCAAGTCAAAGGTCTTTGAACCCCGGGCAAGACCGGGTAAAAGCAGCTAGTAGCCCATAAAAAAGGTTTTGGAATGCGAGCTGAGTGGCATTTTCATACAACTGCTCATGGTAGAGCAGCATGTGATGATAATGGAGCAAATCTCAAAAGAAATGTAGCGAAGTATAGCATCCAGTGCTCTCATCAAGATCGCACCTTAGATACGACTGCTTTATTTCATTGGACAAAGAATTATTGTAAAGACACTAAAATAGTTTTTAGTAGCAAAGAGGATCATGAGGAAACATTGAAAACACTGAAAAGAAGATTCGATGCTGCAGTAACAATCGATGGCACCGCTTAATTCCATGCTTTTATACCGCTTGTCGATGGAAGACTCAAGTTGAAAAAGTTTTCTGCCTCTTTTCAATGTGATTTCTTTCCAAAGACAACAAATAAACCAGCAGCGAAATCAACAGCTGAACCTAGTAACGCCAAGAAAAGATTGGCAAAAAAGCAGCAATATATAAGCTGGATGAAAGACTGACTGGGTATTTAAAAATCTACAAAAAATAGTTATGTAAAAAATAGTTATGTTATATATGGATCTAATGTGATTAAGATTGAATTTTATTAAATTACTAGCTGTTTTTACCCGGTCTTGCCCGGGATAAAAAGGCCTTTGGATTGAAAAATGGTTCACTATGCTTACCAGGCGCTGAGCACTTAGCCCCCAATTAACAAATTCCCCAATAAAATGAACTTTCTCCCCAAAAATTTGTATGGGCAGTAAATTCATTTTTCATTTCAATTAAAAATTTTTTATTTGTTAGATTTATAGTCATTTTTCAAACATATTGCAATTACTACTGTAATTAATATTCAATTTTTAATTTTTTTTTTTTTTTTTTTTATTTAAATGGTGCGTGGTAAAGAAGAAGAAAGCATATATTTCAAAAATTCATAACTGCACTGTATTCTTAATCGGACCGGTTTCTGGCATTTCAGCCTTCATCAGCGATTTATTGAACATTGTGATAATTGTTATGTTTTAATTGAATAGGTTGTTTCTATATGAAAATTTTTTCTACTTAGGGCGGCCGTGAGGTTTTGAACCGTGAACCTTCACATACACTCGTACTTGCACTTTTTGGTCAGCGCTTTAACACACTCACCTAAAGTCAGGCCTACGAGCAGTGTGGTTAGTTTTCAGTTATGAATTTTTGAAATATATGCTTTCTTCTTCTTTAAAAAATATTCAAAAATTCAAAAATAACGATTGTTTGTTTGGACAGAGTTGTATCTTCTGAAATTAATACAAAGTAAAGCTGTATGGTACGAAAACTGAAAACTAACCACACTGCTCGTAGGCCTGACTTTAGGTGAGTGTGTTAAAGCGCTGACCAAAAAGTGCAAGTACGAGTGTATGTGAAGGTTCACGGTTCAAAACCTCACGGCCGCCCTAAGTAGAAAAAATTTTCATATAGAAACAACCTATTCAATTAAAACATAACAATTATCACAATGTTCAATAAATCGCTGATGAAGGCTGAAATGCCAGAAACCGGTCCGATTAAGAATACAGTGCAGTTATGAATTTTTGAAATATATGCTTTCTTCTTCTTTACCACGCGTCATTTAAATAAAAATTTTTTAATTTTTTAATTTAGAAGTTTTTTATAAGATGCTGCAGCAAAAATGCTTCAAAAATAAGCTGCGAAACCGCTTTAAGTTTTTTTTCAGTTTATTTATAAACATCAAATATAACGAAATGGTTCGCAAATTAAAGGAATCAGAACTTTTAAAAATTGAATTAATTCATTCAATAAGTGATCATCATTGAGCAGAGACGTCAAATTCAAGTTTCAGAAATGGAACACTAATGTGACGTTTAATATTGTGTCGCAAGGTTTCTTTAAGCAACTGCTTATAGTATATTTGTGGCCTATTTTGATCGACAGGTAATTATTTCACATACGTAGATAAATTTTATCATACGACATTTCACTAAGCTGTGTTCCGCGAGCCAGTCGCGTCCGCTTCCGCGCGTTTGGCAGCCACACCCGTGCTGCCGCGCAGTTGTTGTCAACTTATTTTAATCGTCAAAATATATTTTTCAGATCATTGCGATATTTTTGCTGAGCTGTGTTCCGCGAGCGCGTCGCGTCCGCATCCGTCGCGTTTGGCAGCCAAACCTGTTCTGCCGCGCAGCTGTTGCCAACTTATTTTAATTGTCCAAATATATTTTTCAGATCATTCCGATATTCTATCTAAGCTTTCGCGCAACGAAATGATGCTATTGAAAAGAATACTCATTTTAAATGCATTTATTTTAAGACATATATTGAGAGCAGTATGCAAATGTTCACTAAAATAAATATTTAACCAAATTCATTAAATAAAAATATGTAAAATTTAAAAATGAATTTGGGGAGTAAGTTCATTTTTTATTTCGATTAAAAAAAAAATGGGGAATTTGTTCATTTCTTTTGGGTACATTTTTTTTTAAGTTTAGGGAATTTGTTCACCGTGTAGTTATTTCCGTGTAAACCAAATTTCGGAGAAATCCGTTGAAAAGTACAAATTTGTTTAGGGAAAAAATATGCCACACAACAATATATGAATTTTATATGAAAATTGGGCGTAAAAGTAGGCGTGGTTAGTAAAACTCATATGGCGACCTTCCCTGGAATATGTACTAAGTTTCGGAGAAAGCCATTGAAAAATAAAAGTTTGTATAGCAATCAAATAAAGAAACAAATTAAACAAAAAAAAGTTTTATATACATAGAAGTTGGCGCAAAGTAGGCGTGGCCTGTAAGCAGCAGATCGTGTGACCAAATTTTAGACATCCCTTGAAAAATAAAATTTCTATAATGAACAAATTTACCAAAAAACAGAAAATTAATTTTGTATAAAAAGTTGGCGTAGAAGTAGGCGTGGCCGGCAAGAATCATATGGCGACCTCTCTGGAGTACAGAGATCGTGTGTAGCAAATTTCAGCGAAATCCGTTTAAAAAAAAAATTATGTAGCGAATAAAAATGTACCAAAAAACAGAATATGAGTTGTATACAAAAAGTGGGCGTAAAAGTAGGTGTGGCCGCAAGAATCACACGGTGACCTGGCCTGGGGTACGGAGATCGTGTTTAGTAAATTTCAGAGAATTCCGTTGAAAAATAAAAATTCGTATAGCGAACAAATATACCAAAAAGCAGAAAATGAATTGTATTTTAAAAGTGGGCGTAAAAGTAGGCGTGGTCGATAAATAGTATATGGTGACCTTAGCTGGATTACAGGGATCATGTGTACCGAATTTCAGGGAAAGCTGTTAAAAAATAAAAATTTTTATTGTGAACAAATATGAATAAAACAGAAAATAAATTTTACATAAAAAGTGGGCGTAAAAGTAGGCGTGGCCGGTAAAAAGTATATGGCGACCTTTCCTGGGGCATGGAGATCGTGTGTACAAAATTTCAGGAAAATCCATTGAAAAATAAAAATTTGTATAGCGGTCAAACAAACAAACAAACAAACAAACAGAAAATGAATTTTATATATATAGGTAATACTAGCTGTTTTTACCCGGTCTTGCCCGGGATAAAAAGACCTTTGACTTGAAAAATGGTTCACTATGCTTACCAAGCGCTGTGTACTTAGCCCCAATTAACAAATTCCCCAATAAAATGAACTTTCTCCCCAAAAATTTGTATGGGCAGTAAATTCATTTTTTATTTCAATTAAAAATTTTTTGATTTTTTAATTTAGAAGTTTTTTATAAGATGCTGCAGCAAAAATGCTTCAAAAATAAGCTGCGAAACCGCTTTAAGTTTTTTTTTCAGTTTATTTATAAACATAAAATATAACGGAAAGGTTCCCAAATTAAAGGAATCAAAACTTTTAAAAATTGAATTACTTCATTCAATAAGTGATCATCATTGAGCAGAGACGTCAAATTCAAGTTTCAGAAATGAAAAACTAATGCGACGTTTAATATTGTGTCGCAAGGTTTCCTATTTTGATCAACAGGTAATTATTTCACATACGTAGATAAAATTTATCATACGACATTTCGCTAAGCTGTGTTCCGCGAGCGAGTCGCGTCCGCGCGCATCGCGCCGCTTCCTCGCAGCTACTACCCATGCTGCCGATTAGTTTTCGTTAACTTATTTTAATTCCTAAAACATATTTTTTAGAGCATTGCGATATTTTAGCTGAGCTGTGTTCCGAGAGTGCGTCGTGTCCGCATCCGTCGCGGCCGAGTCCGCGGTCGCGCGCCGCGGGCCGCTTCCGCGCGTTTGGCAGCCACACCTGTGCTGCCGCGCAGTTGTTGTCAACTTATTTTAATCGCCAAAATATATTTCTCAGATCATTGCGATATTTTTGCTGAGCTGTGTTCCGCGAGCGCGTCGCGTCCGCGCGCCTCGCGCCGCTTCCTCGCAGCTACTACCCATGCTGCCGCTTAGTTTTCGTTAACTTATTTTAATTCCTAAAACATATTTTATAGAGCATTGCGATATTTTAGCTGAGCTGTGTTCCGAGAGCGCGTCGCGTCCGCATCCGTCGCGTCCGAGCCCGCGGTCGCGCGCCGCTTCCGCGCGTTTGGCAGTCACACCCGTGCTGCCGCGCAGTTGTTGTCAACTTATTTTAATCGCCAAAATATATTTTTCAGATCATTGCGATATTTTAGCTGAGCTGTGTTCCTCCGCTTAATTCTCGCTAACTTATTTTAATTCGTAAAACATATTTTTTAGAGCATTGCGATATTTTAGCTGAGCTGTGTTCTGAGAGCACGTCGCGTCCGCATCCATCGCGTTCGAGTCCGCGGTCGCGCACCGCGCGCCGCTTCCGCGCATTTGGCAACCACACATGTGCTGCCGCGCAGCTGTTGCCAACTTATTTTAATTGTCAAAATATATCTTTCAGATCATTCCGATATTCTAGCTAAGCTGTATTCCCCGTGCGCGTGGCTTCCGCGCAACGAAATAATGCTATTGAAAAGAATTCTCATTTTAAATGCATTTATTGTAGGGCATATATTGAGAGCAGTATGCATATGTTTACTAAAATAAATATTTAACAAAATTCATTAAATAAAAATATGTAAAAATTTAAGAATGAATTTGGGGAGTAAGTTCATTTTTTAATACGATTAAAAAAAAATCGGGAATTTGTTCATTTCTTTTGGTACCTTTTTTTAAGTTTGGGGAATTTGTTCACCGTGTAGTTATTTCCGTGTAAACCAAATTTCAGAGAAATCCGTTGAAATGTACAAATTTGTATAGGGAAGAAATATACCACACAACAAAATATGAATCTTATATGAAAATTGGGCGTAAAAGTAGGCGTGGTCGGTAAAAATCATATGGCGACCTTCCCTGGAATATGTACTAAATTTCGGAGAAAGCCATTGAAAAATAAAAGTTTGTATAGCAATCAAATAAAGAAACAAATAAAAGTAAAAAAAAAAGTTTTATATGCATAGAAGTTGGCGCAAAGTGGCCTGTAAGAAGCATATGGTATCCTTCCCTGTAGTATAGAGATCGTGTGGCCAAATTTTAGACATCCCTTGAAAAATAAAAATTTCTATAGTGAACAAATATACCAAAAAGCAGAAAATTAATTTTGTATAAAAAGTGGGCGTAGAAGTAGGCGTGGCCGCCAAGAATCATATGGCGACCTCTCTGGAGTACAGAGATCGTGTGTAGCAAATTTCAGTTTTGGAACAAATGTACCAAAAACAGAATACGAATTGCACACAAAAAGTGGGCGTAACAGTAGGCGTGACCGGTACGAAGAATATGTTGACCTTCCCTGGAGCAGAGAGATCGTGTATACCAAATTTCAGAGAATTCCGTTGAAAAATAAAAATTTGTATAGCGAACAAATATACCAAAACACAAAATGAATTGTATACAAAAAGTGGGCGTTAAAGTAGGCGTGGCCGGTACGAAGCATATGGCTACCTTTCCTGGAGTACAGAGATCGTGTGTACCAAATTTCAAAGAATTCCGTTGAAAAATAAAAATTTGTATAGCAAACAAATATACCAAAAAACAGAAAACGAATTGTATACAAAAAGTGGGCGTAAAAGTAGGTGTGGCCGCAAGAATCACATGGTGACCTGGCCTGGGGTACAAAGATCGTGTGTACCAAATTTTAGAGAAATGCGTTGAAAAATAAAAATTTGTATAGCGAACAAATATACCAAAAAACAGAAAATGAATTGTATACAAAAAGTGGGCGTAAAAGTTGGCGTGGTAGATAAAAAGTATATGGTGACCTTAGCTGGAGTACAGGGATCGTGTGTACCGAATTTCAGAGAAATCTGTTAACAAATAAAAATTTGTATAGTGAACAAATATGAATAAAATAGAAAATGAATTTTACATAAAAAGTGGGCGTAAAAGTAGGCGTGGCCGGTAAAAAGTATATGGCGACCTTTCCTGGGGTATAGAGATCGTGTGTACAAAATTTCAGGAAAATCCGTTGAAAAATAAAAATTTGTATAGCGGTCAAACAAACAAACAAACAAACAAACAAACAAACAAACAGAAAATGAATTTTATATATATAGATTAATAGGTTAGGTGATTTCTTGTGACCGATGTTTTGTTCTACCGTTTTATCCCGAATTTGACCAAACTAATATTATTTGAAAGGTATTTCTTTTTAGCCGTTTTGCAGATTTACAGATTTTAAAAATTTCTCCTTTTGTTTTGAGTAAATTGCATTTAAAGTTGCTAATAACACATACATAAAACAAGTAAGAAAATTATTGTCGGTCTAGACTATACGATACCCTATACCATGCGTTTAGAGACCCATCTCTCAGGCCCAACTAACTGGATATAGAAAATAAGCATAAACCAAATTTGAGTGGGATTTTTATTAATTTTTTCGGCTGCAGATATGAAAAAGTTCATATCGGATGCTATATCTATATAGGGACTAGGCCCAAAAATGGACCGATCCTGACCATGTTTGGTAAAGTCTCTTGTATTTTGCAAAAATATATACAAACAAAATTTGAGAAGAATTAGTGCAATATTTTTGTTTTTTGATAGATTTAAGTGAAGATCGGGAAGCAGCTCTATATGGGGTCTATGACTAAGAGTTGTCCAATAGGGATCATTTTTGGACTACTGATTAATGGATGTAATATATACATATAAACCCAATTTGACTTAGATTTGTATGATAATTTGGATCTTATGGCAATATATGTTGATTTCATAGGGGTCATTTGTATGGGGGCTAGGTCTGAACATGGACCGATTCTCACCAATTTCAATAGCATTCATCCCATGGCCGATGAAAGATCAAATACCAGATTTCGTCAAAATATATTCATATTTGCGACCTGCAGTTTGATTACAAGCTTTACATGGACACACAGACGGACGGACGGATGGTGTCGGTCATATATTTTTGGTTGTTACAAACAGCAGCACAAAGTCATTATACCCAAACCACATAGTGGTATAGGGTATAATTATACATATCGCACCTGTACCTCTAAAGTGAGTCAACTCGAAATTTTTCAATTTTCACTTTTTTCAACAAAACGATGCACAGTGGTCATATCTATCCACTGTAAATATCCTACATCGATTTTCTAGTCTTTCACAAAAAAAAAAAAAAAAAATACAGTTGTAACCCTCTTTGTGTGCATATTAGAGTTTCACCCAAAAAACTTGTTATTTTTGATGATCACTGAAAAAATCGCAAAAACAACTGCTGTTGTATTTATTATTCGCAATTCTTTTCAATGAAAAAACTGTTTTTACATTTTATAGTAAGTATTTAAAAAAAAAAAACGTTTCTTGTCTCTACTGAAAATTTGTAAATTTTGAGTTGACTGACTTTAGAGGTACAGGTGCGATATGCTATGTGTGTTTTACTGAATTTGTTAATGTTGTCATTCACAATAATAATAAGCCATAATGCTGTTGCTTTGTGAATTGGCTAAGTTGAAAAATAAAGATGCTTAGAAATTGCACTCGAATTTCGAGCGCTGGAATCTGCTAGTTATTATTATTATGTATTAATTTAATCATTATTACAAATAAATAAAAAAAAATAATTTTTAAACATTTCTATAGTAAAGAAGTGCTTTTTTTCCTGAGTTCAACATATTGCGTGTATTACAGTATCGAAGGTATGACATTTTAGTTAGGTACGTTAGATACCGTCGGAAAGGTAAATTTATCTGGTTTCTCTGGATACGTTTTATTTCTAAGGTTTTGGAGACACTTACACACTAACAGGAAAAAATTCAAGTTAGTGCATATGCCAAAAACTGAAAAACCGTGGTCTTAAAGCTCTTAAAGGAAAAAACCTAAGCTTTCTTTTGAGCAAAAAAAAAGGTGACTTTTTTGAAAAAAAAAGTCAAAAAAATTTTTGATTTTGCAAAACAAAAGGCATTTACTATCCAATAGGACTATCGGACGATCGGAAGAGATCGGTTCCAAAAGTTGGGTCACTTGACATCAAACGCCCCTTATATATATTTTTTAATGTCCAAAATAGTGTTGATATTGCTACCTTTTTGCTTCTAAGTAGCTTGTTTTTCTCTCTATTAGAATCAAGAAATAGAACTACCATATATTGACAGAAACTAGTTTTTTTTTAATTTTCTTTCAACACCTAATAAACAATCTTTTTATATCTCCAGCTACCTGTTTTGTACACCCATGTCTTGAACCATATACAAGAGAAACTAGAGACCATTTTTAGTAAAACGGCATAGTCATGTTAGCATTTTCTGCTATTGCATTTTCTAAGGATTTTAAAGTTGTAAATGACATATATAATTCAAAATTGGTTCTTTAGTACTTATTCCTATTGTAGGATGAAAATACTTCAGATGAAAGAGAAGATTCTCCGCTAATTAAAAAATGTTTTTGTTTTACTTGAAAATGATACACTATGATGTTTGACGGCTTACCATGGAAATATATGTTATCGGTTACAATATTTAGTTAAACACATTTAAAATGCACATAACTGGTGACAGCAATCATTGTAAATGTTCTCCATGAAATAATTATATATCCTTCAAACACAATTTAGGATTCGAAACTTGGAATAAGGGTCATATCACCTATCTACAATACCGAGTTTAATACAATCAAATAATTTCTATCGATTTTATAGTGTTTTTAAGAAAAATTATAAAATGAAAATTTGTACCCAACTTAAAAGTTGTATTTTGAGACTAATGTAAATGTAATCGCCTTTTATAAAAAGGACCTATGACCAATTTTGTTTTAAATATAATTTCCTCCTAATTTGATAAAAAAAAAACTTTTTTTATAATCTACGAAACAACTGGCAACGGAATTTTTTATTTTTTTTTTTAATTTTTATTATACGTTGCATTAGTTTTTTTCGGTGTAAATATATAAAATGTAATATATCCAACTAAACTTTACACAGTCGGTCTTGTTTTCATTTTTTTTTCAACAATATATTACTTTAGCTAATGACAAACTTGTGTCAATTTTGTTGTTTGGCATGTTCAAAACATTGTTTGTCAATCGATCTACTTGTCACTGTGTGTATTCGACACATATGTAATGTGTGTTTGTTGTCGTTTAAAGTGTTTGTTAATTTTGTAAAATTTTATCATCATCATTAAAAGAAAAAAAAAATAATTTCAGTCTGGTTTCACAATGATGGAGTACTTAACTTTGCTTTAAAAATTACTCAAAATTACTTTCAAACTCGATTTAGTTATTTCCGTCTGCTTGTCTGTCAGCTTACTTATTGAGTAAGACTAGTTAGCAAATTTCAGCTAGCCGTTATAAGGATATTCACTTTTAAATATTTTAATTCAATATTACACATTACCTTTCAAATTACAAATGGGCGTATCACTGCATAAGGGCGTATTGAACAATTTTTAAATTAAGCGATATTTTGCACAATTTGCACATGGAAAATACTTGGAAAATATAACAAAATCGTTAAATTGGTCGATGCGTTCTTATGACGGGAAGCCCTCAATATAATTTTGTTAAACAAAATTTTCAATTATGATTTTGACTTCTGGTAATTATACATTACACCACTAAATGGTCAAAGATATTTGACCTGTACCCATCTTTTATTATACCGACCGACTCACAATCAATTTCTTAGTCGTTTGAGCGACGTCCGTCCGTCCGTCTGTCCGTCTGTGTGTCCATGTAAACCTTGATGAAATATAAAGTGTATATAAGCTTCTGTTGACCATAGCATGAACGCTATTTAAATTGGTGAAAATCGGTTCATGTTCAGACCTGGTTCCCATACAAACGACCCCTATGAGATTGGCCTTTATTGCCATAGTATCTAAATTATCATATAGATCTCGGTCAAATTGTGGTTGTGTATGTTTACTACATTCGTTTATCATCCGTCCAAAAAACAAAAATATTGCATAGATTTTTCTCAAATTCGGTTTGTATATGTTTTTGCAAAAAATAAGTAACTTTGCCAAATATGGCCAAGATCGGTACATTTTTCGACCCAGTTCCCATATAAATATAGCAGCCGATATCAACTTTTTCATATCCGAAATCAAAAAATTAATAAATTAAATGCCAGTCAAATTTGATTTATGCTTACCTTCTATTCCTAATTAGTTGGACCTAAGAGATAGGGTCTCCAAAACCATGGTATAAGGTATCAGTATAGACCGACTATAATTTTCTTACTTTTTGTTCTTACGGTGTTATGTGGGATGATCTTTTTCAAATTATAGACGTATCTTAATATAGAATTGTACGTAGTTGGTTATTTCGTACAGCTCACTGTGGGGCCAATGATCAGTTTTTGAAGCAATAAATCACAGGAAACAGCTAGGCCTTTCAAATTTCATACAGATGATTATCATGAGATTTTAAGTCTTCAGTAAAAAATTTAAGTTAATCGGGCAGTGCCACGCCCATTTCTGGCAGGTTGATTAAAGTGCTACTGTGGTTGAAGAATAATAAGTTTCTGACTTTCAATTAGGTAACTTTAAATGCTCACATTTCAAGTCAATCCACCTACTGCCACACCCACCTCAAGTGACAGGATGTGTATGTATGGCGATAGGTGGCTCTTGAAATTTAGCGATAATTACATCATTCTGTTCGAGATAACATTTATTTAGCAACTAACATTTAAAAACTAAAAAATTTCCTGTTAGTTCTTTTCGGCTATGATGGTCAGCTTATAAGTTTTAAATAAAATAAATTAAAACAAAATTTATTTCATCTTCACTCTACGTTTCGTTGACGGTTTTTCAACTTCATCAGGAGTGTATAAAAATTTTTTTTTTTTTATGTTATTAATTTCTGGCGACAAAAAATTAAAATAAAACAATATACGATTAATCCAAACTTACATTGTCAGGTCATTATTATTTAATAAATTTAAAGAATAAAACTGGACATCAAGACACAATTTTAATAAAATTAAATAAATTAATAAAAATAAATAATCAAAATAAATATAAAAAATTTAACGACGAATATCACAAAACTAATATTTAAGTAATTGCAATTGAATATTGCAGCTTAGTGTTATCTTTGTCTTCTTTGTTGTTTAATGTTTTGTGTATTTTTTGTTGTATTCTTAAACTTTCCAATGTGTATCTTTTGTTTTCATTTCTCTCTTTATCTAAAATCTTAACTCCTTTTAAATCGACGTTATGTCCGCTCTCTTTTGCATGTTGAGATAATGCTGTCGATTCCTTGTGTTTTTTTTATGTCTGCTTGATGTTCCGCAATTCTTACTCCTAACATTCTTTTTGTTGTTCCTATGTACATAGACTTTATTACACACCTCCCTTTCATTACCATCGCATTTTATCTCGTAAACTACGTTGTCAATTTTTAATATATCTGGTTTTGTTTTTTTGTGTGTAAAAAGGGATCTAAGTGTTTCATTTGATCTGTGTGCTATTGTTACACTCTTGTCATTTATTATTCTATTGAGATTTTTGCTCTCCGTTAATTTTGGTATGTATGGTACACTGTAAAAATTAGTTTCTATTGGTTTTTGTTTCTTATTTTGCTGCTTTTTGTTGAATATATTGTTGAAAAGATTTTTAATAATGTATATTGGATAATTATTTTTTAATAAAATTTCCTTTATTTTATTGTTATTGTTACCTTTATATCGTTGATCGCTAATTTGTATTACTTTTTGGATTAAATTGTTTGCTGTATTAAGTTTTATTTTCCATGGTTGTGTGGAGTGGTAATTTATCATTCGTCCTGATGCTGTCGCCTTCGTGTACCAATTAGTAATTAGCTTTTCATTGTCCTTAATTATTTTTATATCCAAGTAAGGAATTTCATTGTTGTGTTCTCGTTCTATTGTAAATTTGAGTTTATTATGATATGAGTTCAATGTATTCATTATCGTTGCTTCGTCCTTCTTATTGATTACAGCGAAAAGATCATCGACATATTTAGATATGAACTTAATTTTTAAATTTTTTGTTTTTAATTCAGATATAACTTCGTCCAAGAGATTGTCTAGTATTATATCTGCAATAGTAGGGGATGAAGGGTTACCCATTGGCATACCATATGTTTGATGGAAAAACTTTTTGTCATAAGTAAAACAGTTGTTATCGACTAAGCAAAAACTGAAGTAATTTTAAAAATTGTTGTTTTGATATTGTGGTAACGTCTTTTAGTGTTTCCCACTTATGAAGAATATTTTTTATCGCTAGATGTGTCGATATGTTGGTAAATAGTGATACTACGTCAAATGATACAATAATGTCGTCTTTATCTAGGATAAGGTCTTTTATTCTATCTTTTAATTCCATAGAATTTTTTATATTGTATGTCGGAGATATCAAATGCTTTAGTATCGAGCCAACGTATTTTGCTAATTCATAGCAAGGAACTTTATAAGATGATGAGATTGGTCTAAGGGGTATATTCTCTTTATGAATTTTAGGAAGACCATATAATTCTGGTGCTGCTGCTGCATGGGTTGTCATTATACCCTATACCACTATGTGGTTTGGGTATAATGACTTTGTGCTGCTGTTTGTAACAACCAAAAATATTTGACCTACACCCATCTTTAATTATACCGATCGAATCAGAATCACTATCTGATTCGATTTAACGATGTCCGTCCGTCCGTCCGTCTGTGTGTCCATGTAAAGCTTGTAATCAAACTGCAGGTCGCAAATATCAATATATTTTGATGTAATTTGGTATTCGATCTTCTATCGGCCATGGGATGAACGCTATTGAAATTGGTGGGAATCGGTCCATGTTCAGACCTAGCCCCCATACAAATGACCCCTATGAAATCGATATAAATTGCCATAAGATCCAAATTGTCATATAGATCTTACTCAAATTGGGTTTGTATGCATTTATTACATCCATTAATGAGTAGTCTAAAAATGATCCCTGGGACAACTCTTAGTCATAGGCCTCATATAGAGCTGCTTCCCGATCTTCACTTAAATCTATCAAAAAACAAAAATATTGCACTGATTCTTTTCAAATTTTGTTTGTATATATTTTTGCAAAATACAAGAGACTTTACCAAACATATTCAGGATCGTTCCATTTTTGGGCCTAGTCCCCATATAGGTATAGCATCCGATATGAACTTTTTCATATCTGCAGAAAAAATTAATAAAAAAACCCACTCAAATTTGGTTCATGCTTATTTTCTATATCCAGTTAGTTGGGCCTAAGAGATAGGGTCTCTAAACGCATGGTATAGGGTATCATATAGTCGGTCTCGACCGACTATAATTTTCTTACTTGTTTTTATTTTCTGGTACTTTGTGATATGGTTGTTTTTAAACAGATCCATAATTATGTTATTATTTGTTCTTTGTAACTTGGTCGTTGGGTCTTCTCGAATACTCTTGTACGTAGTTTTGTCATCTAACAATTTATACATTTTTGTTTTGTATTCCTGCTGTGTGAGTGTTCACAACATACTGGGTGTTTGGATTGTATCATCAATGTTGAGTCAATCTAAATATAGAAAATTTCATTAATACGTAGAAAATATAGTCTTTTGTAATAAGTTCTTATTTGAACATTTTCTGTTTCATCAACTTCTAATTCGAAAATTAAATTAAATGTATCATCTGCGTCCTCTTCAGAATCTGAAATATCCTTATTTATAGCTGCACTTGACGTACTTGGCAGTTGATACTCAGGGATTTCAGGTATCTTTAAAAGAGAAATAACCTCCCTTGGAAGCTGCAAACTTCTCTTTTTTGAAAGACGATTTTTCAAATATATACTTGATAATAACGGGTCAGAAGAATCCAGGGCCCTGTTAAAAACATCCATTATATTACGCTCCCCAGAATCCTTTCGTGCATGCTTAATGTGGTCCTTTTTATAAAATTTATTTCTCGCCACAGAAGCATTTTCACCAGCACATCCGAGAGGTATGATTGACGCTTGCAATATTTGAGAAGAATGTGCTAAAATTTTATACAAGGTCGCTGACATTGAATACCATTCGTAATTTATAAAATATATATCTGCAGTGTCATAGCAAAATTTTTTCAAGTGGTCTACACTTATTTCAAATTCAGAGTTAATTGTGATTAGAAATATATGTAAATATTTTAAAAGTTCGATATTAATGTTGGTTATAGAAGAAAATAATTCCGGATTAGAAAATGCTTTTCGTGCCGTATTGCCGTCGTTCGTGGAGCCGCTCCCATTACTTTTCGGGTTGTGAACATGAAGGTCCAGTTCTTGCCAAAATTGTTCTTGAATTTTACCCTTTCTCTTTAGCATAAGTTTGTCCTCAGCACTCAGAATTTGCCATTTTTTAATATTAAGTCTATATGAAAGATTAAGGACAAATTCAAAACATCGAATCCAGGCGTGTAATGGGCTTATACCATATTTTAATGCATTCGATTTTGGCTGAAACACCAAGTAGCTAAATCTTTCATCGACAAAGTCTGTTTCGGATTTCCACCACATATCGGACACGACTGAGTACTCTTTGTTTCCGTAAGTACGTTCAACACTTTTCCATCAACTAAACTCATAACAAGCTCGTACTTTACAGTAATCTTTCTATCGTTTACCACATAATATTCCAAAGGCTTGAGATTTGATATTTGCACATCCAAATTGTTTTTTCTTTCAATATATGTTCTGTGGTTTTCTTTGTAAACTCAATTTTAAGTGGTCGGCAAAAACGGACGGATTGAGGAGTACGGTTAATCCAAACGATAGCATTACTTGACGTGACGATTTTTAATGGTATAGCTGAGGTTACAAAGAGCGAGTTATATAAATTTTCCGGGGAATTGCTGTTAAATATTTGTTTAAATGTACTTTGTCCTGTGGAACCGTCGAAACCGTAAGTTAGAACCAAATTGACTTCATTGACCTCATCCATTCTCATTAGAACTTCTTGCTGGTATGACAAGATTCTTTTTGCTATATGTTTTACCAAACTTTGGAGAGGAATATGTGCTGATGAGTCCGTTACCGTTAGTCCATGCGGTCGGCATTCCAACTTGGTCTTTTGAATTTTTTTGTAACTGGGGAAAATATCACAGTTTCTTGACTTATTCATCTCTCTTATGTTAGTATACTGTTGTCTTGTTAAATTATTCTCGAGCAAAAAGCTTAATGCTTCTTCAGGGGAAAGTGGTAATGGCATTTTCTCGTTAGAAGTTATTTTTTTCCCCCATTTTAGTTGGTTGAAATGGCGACGAAGCAGCTTTCTTTAAAATAAAACTAAAATCATTTTCTTTTGATAAATTAGCTGAAATAGAAGCAGCATGAATCAATAGCTTGGTATCATTTCCTTGTTCGGACGACACTTCCGAAGCCAATATTATTTTTTGTCGCTCACTTCCCTATAATCCACAAAAAGACGGCCTTTTTTCTTTGCAACATCACTTTCTAATAGTTTGAATATAGTCTGATGAGATAACCACACTCTTTCATTTTCTAGAAAACGCTTCGAGCTCCTCCGGTTTTTTACCCACTTTTGATTAGCATGTGCATAGAAATTATTAATTTGTTTTTTCATTATCGTCATACAGTTCTCACTGACACTTCTTTTAAATTTCGTGGAAATCCAATTGATAACGATAATGGGTTTTCTATCATTTTCCAGCCAAAAAATAAAAATATCCAAATTTTTAAGTTTTATGCTATCTGGAAATAGATTTTTATAAAATACGGCAGATTGGAGCAGATCATTTTTCCAAGTAATTATAGCACACATTATTACCTTTCCCCACACATAACTTTTTTCACGAATACGCTCGGATAAACAAAGTTCTACTCCAATGAACAACAAAAACTCCACAAAAAAGACAACACATGTTGACACAAAAAATTATGTACCACATCTAACCTTTTTTTTTAATTGTTAATAACATTTTGATTTATATACCTTTACAAGTGTTTTCCATTTTACAAAATTTTTTTAATCTTAAAAGATTTTGTTTGACGACCAAAATTCCTTTGTTGTTTGTTTATGATTGAATGTCAGAAAATGTAGCAAAGCAAAATGTGACAACTTTGACAGCTCGTCATGAGTTGCCACCTGACTTTAGTTTTTTATATTTGAGTGTTGCAAAGTGTTAAATATAAAATTCCGTTATTATTTTTTTTAAATGGTTGACTTGAAAACTTGACTTTTTGCCTCAAAAACCTGTCATTAGCCCCAGTGTGCAGCTAATAGAATTACAGCCAGAATATTGTGCGTATCCGTATAAAAAAGTAGACTTTGTACAGGGACTGGAAGAAGATGTTTGGTTTTCCACAGTGACCGAAGCATTTTCATATATTTTTTCTGAAGCGAACTTACATAATTTGATATGTAATTTCACATCTGGTATAGCAGGTGGAAGTGCAGATTTTCGGGTAAAAATGATGCATTTAGATTTTGATGGCTTGAGACGTAGCCCATTTGCCATATTACATAAATGAATTTGTTTAAGATCCACATTTAGGTTCATAACACAGTCGCTTAATTCTTCAAAAAGACTGCAAACGTAGTTGTCTTGGCAAATCATTTAAATATAGAATATAAAGAAGCGGTTCTAGAATAGAACCTAGCGGAACACTTTTTACATTTTATTATTAGCTTTAGCGTATTGTTGTCGATTTGCTAAATAAGACGATGATGAGTTGCAGGAGAAGAAACCACAAAAGAATTTCTCATCTTCATGCAGAGTATTTCATGATTGACAGTATCGAGTACTTTCTAATTGATCTAAAAACACAAGGAGTGCTTCACTACCATTATCAATATACCCACGAGTATCTTCAACATATGAATAAGTGCGGTTATGCAGCAGGACGAGAATCTGATTTTCTATATGAGACATGTTTTCTTGACAGAGTTTACAATTTGTTGATGCAATAAACTTTTAAGCATTTTAGACAAGTATGGCAGTAGGACGAAATTCTTTATTTGATTGATGAATGGGTAAAAATTTTAGCATATTTCCAACTTTGAGGAAAAACACTTTTAATAATGTGAGTAAGTTGAGGGCACAGTTGAGAGATAATTATAATAACTAGCAGATTCCAGCGCTCGAAATTCGAGTGCAATTTCTAGGCAGCTTTATTTTTCAACTTAGCCAATTCACAAACCAACACTTTTATGGTT
Source organism: Cordilura impudica (assembly GCA_963682025.1). Taxonomy (NCBI): domain Eukaryota; kingdom Metazoa; phylum Arthropoda; class Insecta; order Diptera; family Scathophagidae; genus Cordilura; species Cordilura impudica. Next base: position 300,080,845 of record OY821517.1, read on the forward strand.
TATTATTATTGTGAATGAAGATAACAAACTCAATAACAAATACATTAACAAATTTAATAAAACACACATAGCATATGAATAATTTTATGTATGTGTTGTAGCAACTTTAAATGCAATTTACTCAAAATAAATGAAAAAATTTAAAAATCTGTAAATCTGCAAAACGGCTTAAAAGAAATACCTTTCAAATAATATACGTTTGGTCAAAATCGGGATAAAACGGTAGAACGAAACAAAACGGTAGAAGAAATCGCCTAGCCTATTAATATTACAGATATGAGAACCAACAGCATTATATTTTACAGCCTGACAGGTAGAGAGTACTTCCTGTTGGTTTACGCATTGAAAACAAAAAGCATTTTCGGATAAATTTTAACTAATATGAGAAATATGGGTATAAAAGCCATCGTTTATAATTTATTTCTGTATTATATTTTATTCTGTATTTACCGACACCAATTTCTCGCATAATTTCCATGTTTTTTCTCTTTTTGAGCATGCAGCAGCAATAATTAATCAATTTATTTACTTGTTTTTTGGCTTTGACATATTCTTCAGGTAAATTGTGTATTTTAAACTGTTTCCAGAAGGGACCTGTTTGTGAGAAGGTCCCTCTGGAACTTTTTGATTTTCAAACTCTCGCAACACCTTACTTCTGAATCGATTATAGCTGGCCTTGAAGCGATACGAGCAATAGTTTACATTTTATTGATGTTTAATAATGTCTAGTACGCGGATTAGTGAAAAGGTACCTACGAACCTTGTACTATTATTAGATGAAATCGCTAATGAGTTTTGTTGAATTGTGTTTTTTTTTTTTTTTTTGTTGCTGTTACTTTTTTTTCAATTGAATGCTTACCACAGCGATTTGTATGCCACAACAAGATTTGTACATCTTGCCTACCCTTAAAATTTATACGAACAGGTATACAAGCAAGAAAACTAAAAACAATTAATACAGTCTAAAAAAAAACAGTAAACAGGAAGTTGCCTGGTCAAGAGCGTGAGGTAGACCAAGGGCAGAATGTTGTATACCAATTAGTGGGAAAATATATGAATACAGGCCATACAATTTATGCTGACAATTTGTACCACGTGAGTTCGTCCAGTTTGCAACTCATTGTTTGGTTTCTATGAAGGCGATGTATCAATGTGCTTATCTGTACTGATGAAAAATAAAACGGTAATTTTGCTCTCTGCAATGGATCAGATACTTGGCACATATTCTTACAAACGATCAACAAACCACTGGCCACTTACAATGTTTTACAATTTGGTGGATATTGCTGCATTAACTGCATTTATTTAATATATATTATGAAATTAAGCCAGTAAAAAACCGATAAGTGACGTTAATTTTTGCAATTGCTCACGACACAATTAACACTGTCTAATATGGAAGGACGAGCCAGCAATGGCTCATAACGAGCCATTTTTTGTTTTTGTCTTGAAAAAAAAAAATTTGAATAATTTCAAACTCAATCATTAAAAAGATAATGATCGAAAACAAGATTTATTATTTTTATAGAAAATAATGATATTCTTAATTTCACGGAGGGCACGCCGTTAACGCTTAATATAAGTTTAGCAAAAACAAATTGTTTTTCTTGTTTTTTCAAGACAAAAACAAACAAGTATATTGTAGTATGCAATGTGTACTCATATACAAACATATTTGTTTGAAAGTTGTTTTATATTTTAGTTTTTCCTATTGGAAGAGGTTTAAATAGTATAACTTTTGATTGAATTCTCATTTGGTTGCTTTCAGCAAATATATATGCATTTAACTTTTTACTAAACAAATTATCTACTGCTTTTGGTTACTGATGATAATTTTGGGTAGGTCGACCAACCCGCTATTTTTCATTAGCCGCAAAACTTAAATTTTCTGATACTTCGTTTCGAGGTTTTTTTATATTTATTTTACCTCCATTGAGTCTATTGTAAAGAATATACGAACTTACCATGGCAACATCAACGAAATGATACAAAAACTATGTGAGTCCGATACAGGGGAGATGTGTAAACATGTAGAAATTAAAGATTTTTTTAAGTCGGAAGTACTTGTGCTTTCATTATATGTTTTTCAATTTAGAGTTGTAATACATTTAACCCAGTTTAATTAGCTGTTACACTTTGTGATTGTGTTATACTTTTTGGATGTTGTTGATGTTGATCGTGAAATTTTTAACGTTGTTATACTTGAGGGTTGTTGAATTAGCTGCAATAATCTTTACACTCATACCTCACACCGTTTTTGTATAACTCTGTTTTTAAGATTGCATTGTGAAATAGATTTTTACCCCCCTGAGCGTACACATCAAAATATGCATTTCCGGGTTTTTATACGCATATGATACCGGCCAATAAGAAACTTTGTACACCAACACCGTTGACAACAATCTGATATGAACTAATTTATTCTTCCATATAACCTCTATCAACATTTTTTAGTTTATTGTTTGGTGAAAGTTTATGAGTTTGTTCTAACTGTTCCATGGCTATGTATTCCTTGGCTTTTTGAATATGCCAACAATCCTTTGAAGTGTAAAAGTTTTGGCAAAATAGTATATGGATTTTATTATTAGGAATTTTTTTTTGCTGATCTTACAACGACATTGGATGATGAACCCAGCTCCGAACTATTTTCTAGTACAATGTTTTCGCCTGCTTTACAATAAAATTCGAAAGCATATGAAAGGCTTTTTTTGAGTAGCATAAAATATTTACGGGGTTTGGCTGACATGTACTGGATGCCATCTCATTTTGTTGCACATATTTCTTCACCAACACAAGGGCGCTGTTTCATTGGAACTGAACCAAGCTTTGAACTAAAGTGTTCAATAAGAGGAAGGATTTTGTGAAAATGATATGGCTTTAATTGAAATTTATAGATGAATTATCATTGAAGTGAATATTGCCAATGAGGTCCTTGAATCTTTTTACCGTCATTGTATTTCTTATCACTAGAAAGAAATGCGTATGTCCGTATCAGACATAAGCATCAATAATTAATTTTCTGAGTTCCAGTTCATCGGTTTTATATTTGGTACTAATGTTATTTTGGTGAGCAAAGAGATTCATTTGATTCGGAATATACTGTAAAATCCCTTTGTTAAGGATATAAGAAAACAGTTCTTTGGGGGTATTTAATTTGGTTAGTTCATGCGGCATGATCTTATTGATATTATTAAAGTGACGATCAGTTGCTGGTATCTGAACGTAACCGTTTTGCCCCAAAACACATTTTTAAATTCTGGCGAGTCATGTTTTATTTCACTTACATTTCCATGGAAAACAAATGGAACATTCGTATCTAATCTGAACATGCTCAGATAGAAGCTTATTGTTCCAAATTTCATCAAAATATATTCATTGTTGCGACCTGTAGTTTGATTACACGGTTCACGTGTACACACAGACGGACGGACGGACATCGATAAATCGACTCAGAAAGTGATTATGAATCGATCGGTATAATAAAAGGTGGGTCTGGGTCAAATATTTTTGGTAGGTACAAAAATCAGCACAAACTCATTATACCCTGACCACATAGTCGTATTGTGTACAACAATACAAATAAACTAGCTTAACCGTTTTTATACCCTATACCACTATGTGGTTTGGGTATAATGACTTTGTGCTGCTGTTTGTAACAACCAAAAATATTTGTCCTAGACCCATCTTTAATTATACCGATCGAATCAGAATCACTTTCTGAGTTGATTTAACAATGTCCGTCCGTCCGTCCGTCCGTCTGTGTGTCCATGTAAAGCTTGTAATCAAACTGCAGGTCGCAAATATGAATATATTTTGATGAAATTTGGTATATAAGCTTTTATCGGCCATGGGATGAACGCTATTGAAATTGGTGAGAATCGGTCCATGTTCAGACCTAGCCCCCATACAAATTACCCATATGAAATCGACATAAATTGCCATAAGATCCAAATTGCCATATAGATCTTACTCAAATTGGGTTTGTATGCCTTCATTACATCCACTAATGAGTAGTCCAAAAATGCTCCCTTTGACCCCATATAGAGCTGCTTCCCGATCTTCACTTAAATCTATTAAAAACAAAAATATTGCACTGATTCTTCTCAAATTTTGTTTGTACATATTTTTGCAAAATACAAGAGACTTTACCAAACATGATCAGGATCGGTCCATTTTTGGACCTAGTCCCTTTCTAGATATAGCATCCGATATGAACTTTTTCATATCTGCAGCCAAAAAAAATTAATAAAAATCCCACTCAAATTTGGTTTTTGCTTATTTTCAATGTCCAGTTAGTTGGGTCTAAGAGATAGGGTTTCTAAACGCATGGTATAGGGTATCGTATAGTCGGTCTAGACCGACTATAATTTTCTTACTTGTTAATACTGTGTTTATAAATACTCACCACCCAAAAAAAATAACAAATAATTTGTTGTAATGGTTTAAAAAACCCAAAAAAAAAAATTTTTTTGTTGCTTCTAATATTAATTTTTATTGCTTTTTCAGATGACATAAAAGATTTTTTTAATTTTTGTGTAAATGTAAGAAATCATGTGGCTATAATATTGCACCACAGTGTATGTACTACTCTAACCACAATTAATACGTACGCTAACATGTATTTTTTATTAAAGAACTCTGAACTACTATTATTCAATCAAACTCAAACCTATTTAATAAAAACAAAAATGCATTTGAAATGTTTTTTGAGCAATTCCATAAAAATGTCAACTTTTATGAAAAAAAATATTTTTTCATTCATATGAAGTAAGTTTAAAAATATATTAATATATGTTCCAAGTTAAATAATGTAGTTCCTTACAAGCATTCTAAATAATAAAATAAATATAAAATTTATATATTTACTCAATTTTCATTTAATACATGTTTAAGAAACTTTAGTTATTCCGTCACAGTCATTCCGTCACGTCAAATGACAGTTAATAAATTCGATACTATTACAGGCCAGTTGCTCTTAATTATAATTTTATATATCACATGTAAAATATGCATTAGTTTAAACTCTGACTTGCTTCTTAATTTACAAAAGTTCCCAGGTTTTAATACCGGGACATAGTCATGGTAGCAAAAATGTCATTCCGTCACACAATGAGAAATTACTCAAAAATAAAAGAATAAAATAGTGTAAAAATTGTTTCTGAGTTTTTTTAAATCTCTTAATCATTAACAATCATTTTCAAACTGAAGAATGAATTTTCAATTCAAAATAACGGGTGATTTTTTTGAGGTTAGGATTTTCATGCATTAGTATTTGACAGATCACGTGGGATTTCAGACATGGTGTCAAAGAGAAAGATGCTCAGTATGCTTTGACATTTCATCATGAATAGACTTACTAACGAGCAACGCTTGCAAATCATTGAATTTTATTACCAAAATCAGTTTTCGGTTCGAAATGTGTTTCGCGCTTTACGTCCGATTTATGGTCTACATAATCGACCAAGTGAGCAAACAATTAATGCGATTGTGACCAAGTTTCGCAATCAGTTTACTTTATTGGACATTAAACCAACCACACGAATGCGTACAGTGCGTACAGAAGAGAATATTGCGTCTGTTTCTGAGAGTGTTACTGAAGACCGTGAAATGTCGATTCGTCGCCGTTCGCAGCAATTGGGTTTGTGTTATTCGACCACATGGAAGATTTTACGCAAAGATCTTGGTGTAAAACCGTATAAAATACAGCTCGTGCAAGAACTGAAGCCGAACGATCTGCCACAACGTCTAATTTTCAGTGAATGGGCCCTAGAAAAGTTGGCAGAAAATCCGCTATTTTATCGACAAATTTTGTTCAGCGATGAGGCTCATTTCTGGTTGAATGGCTTCGTAAATAAGCAAAATTGCCGTATTTGGAGTGAAGAGCAACCAGAAGCCGTTCAAGAACTGCCCATGCATCCCGAAAAATGCACTGTTTGGTGTGGTTTGTACGCTGGTGGAATCATTGGACCGTATTTTTTCAAAGATGCTGTTGGACGCAACGTTACGGTGAATGGCGATCGCTATCGTTCGATGCTAACAAACTTTTTGTTGCCAAAAATGGAAGAACTGAACTTGGTTGACATGTGGTTTCAACAAGATGGCGCTACATGCCACACAGCTCGCGATTCTATGGCCATTTTGAGGGAAAACTTCGGAGAACAATTCATCTCAAGAAATGGACCGGTAAGTTGGCCACCAAGATCATGCGATTTGACGCCTTTAGACTATTTTTTGTGGGGCTACGTCAAGTCTAAAGTCTACAGAAATAAGCCAGCAACTATTCCAGCTTTGGAAGACAACATTTCCGAAGAAATTCGGGCCCAAAATTGGACTTTCCGAATGGACCACCTAAGACGCAGCCGCGGTCAACATTTAAATGAAATTATCTTCAAAAAGTAAATGTCATGGACCAATCTAACGTTTCAAATAAAGAACCGATGAGATTTTGCAAATTTTATGCGTTTTTTTTTTAAAAAAAGTTATCAAGCTCTTAAAAAATCACCCGTTAGCTTTGTAGAATAGCCTTAATTTCAATTCTACAACTCAAAATGTCATTCCGTCGCATATGGAATTGACCTTTTTATACTTTATTAAAAATAAAAACTTAAAACATATTTCTCAGAAAAACATTATTTTTACAAATTAAAAACTTCAAGCACTTTTTAAGTGCATTATATCATTTTGACCATTATTAATAAGTGCAGTATAAAAAATTTTAGTTAATATTGCGTAACGTCACCTTTTGCAGCAATCACGGCTTTGATTCTATTATTCATTGAATTTATTAATGATTGACATTCATCAGGTGTAATAGAGTCCCATATTTCCTTTATTTTTAGCGTTAAATCACCTATTGTTCTTTGGGGCTCATTTCTAAGCCGTCTTTTCATTATGACCCACACTGACTCAATCGGATTGAGGTCTGGGCTAGATGATGAGATGGCCACTCTAAAACATTAACACTGTTTTCCACTAACCATTTTTTGGTTATTTTCGCAATGTGGACCGGTGCACCATCTGGCTGAAAGGTGTATTCGCCGAACGAACTTATGTTTTCTAGTGAAGGCATCAAGTGCTCTTCCAGTATTTTTATATATTTGACTGCATGAACAGTACTTTCAATAAAACAAAGTTGCCTACACCCTTAGCAGACATGCAACCCCAAATCATTACACTGGCTGGAAACTTAAGAGTACGCTTTAAACAGTCTCTATGATATGATTCATTTTTTTTGCGTACAACCTTAGTCCGGATATCACTTACTTGCAATTCAAATTTGGATTCATCACTAAATATTATCGAATTCCATTGTCTTTGTGTCCAGAGTTGTCGTTCCTTTGTCCACAACAATCGTTTTTGCTTTTGGACTTTAGTAAGCAAGGGTATTGATTTGGCCTACAAATTGTTAACATTTCATTGATAAATATTAAGTTATTTATACCTTCCTAACTTACCTTTTAAAATCCATATTCGAGCTTTTTTAAATGCTTTCGGGTTGTTTCCCGTCCAATAGGTTTTCCCATTGATGCTGACCACTCTGCAGCCAAGTTTCTAAGTGTTTCTCTTCTATTTTTCATAACTATCATATTTAAAGACCGGATGTAACGTTGGATAATAGATGAAATATTTTCACGTTTTTTAGTGTTATGCTCAATTGAATTATTTTTTTTTTTTTTTGAAAAATTCAACAACAGATTGCACACTTGATTTTGAAAGGCCCAATTGTGTAGCAATATCTTGAAAACTTTTTCCACTTTTTACTTTTTTCATTATTAAATTTCGAACATCGGACGATATTGGCTTTACACGCACCATTTTTTGTTGGATTTTTTTATTTCACAGCTCTTTTATAATCAAACCGACGCGTGACTTATTTTCAATTACAAAAACAAGAAATTTATGAAAAATAACGAAACTTTCTATACCATACGAATTAATAATGGTCATATTGAATATGTTGCATTTTTAGGGCTTTTCCTAAATCAGGGTTGCATTAAAAGAAAATAATTTCCAACAGTGTTTCTTCGTTGCATATTTAAGAACTGCTTTAAAAGAAATTTAAAATTAAAAAAAAATATAAACAACTGCGTTCTGCAATTCACAAAACTTAAATGAATTTTATTATTATCAAAAAATATCACCGTACGTATTAATAATGGTTAGAGTAGTATATTAAAAAAAAATTTTAATCGATTAATTGCTAAAAATTTTTTTTCGAATTATTCGCTACTCACCAAACATATTTGTTGAGTGGATACCATAATGTGGAGATATTATTTATTTGATTTAAATATCAAACACGTAGCTCCAATGAAAAACTTCCATTAAAGAAAAAAATATTTTCATAAAAATTTGACAAAAAGAAATAATTCATTTTACATAAAAAAAAATTTAAATAATTTTTGAAAGGGAAGTACAGTAAAACAGAAATACAGTACTCTACATTACTCTCCTCCCAGTACAAACTAAAATAAATAAGTGGTAAATAACTTAAATACTAATTACATGATTAGTTAATCATGAAAGTTACTTTTTTTTAGAAGATTTGTTAATTTGTTTTATAATTAAAATCTTTCTCTGATATAAATGATGGTTTAACTTGATCGATGTGATAAGTTTTAATCAAATTTCCTTTTTGAATTTTAAAAACTTTATTATTTCTATCAATGACATGAAAGGGTCCTTCAAAAGGAGGTTTAAGCCCTGAGATATTGTGAGCTTTAACGTAGACATAATCACATGTTGACAGATGTTTTAGAATAAATTGTTTGTCAACATTCTAATAAGCAACTTTCGATCTCACCACTGAAAAATAGTCGCGAAGTTTCCGTAAAGTTTCTTCCACTGGAACTTCAGTATCACCTTCAACTACTAGTTCTCCTGGTAGTCGAAGAGCTTGGCCATATCCTAGTTCTGCTGGAGAAGATTTCAAATCTACTTTTATTGAGGTTCGCAAACCCAATAGAACAAATGGTAACAATTCTGACCATTTTATAGAGTTTGATGATGAAATCAAAGCGGATTTAAGTTGTCTATGGAATCGTTCGAGTATACCATTTGCCTACGGATGGTAAGGTGAAGAAGTATGTATCTTGTGTATCCCAAGTAATGATGTTAGTTCTTTAAAAAGTTTTGAAGTAAATTGAGTGCCTTGATCAGCAGTGATTATAGATTTCAACAAATAATTTTGCAACAGACTGTGCACTAATATCACGGAAAGGGTAAGCTTCTGGCCACCGTGAATATCTATCTATAATTGTCAGAATATACTTATAGCCATTTGAAACAGAGAGAGGACCAACTAAATCTATATGTATATGTTCAAAACGACCTTTTGGAATTTTAAATAGTTTGAACTTTAGATTTTGTGTACCTGTTAATTTTGGAACTCTAACAAAAGTGATTTAGAGCCAGGGATGCGATAAATGATGAATTTTCTCAAAAATCAATTTGCGAAAGCATGGTGGTAGATACGGTTTAGGAGATTTATTAGAAACATAACACCAAATTCTTCGGTGAAGAAACGATCAATTTTAATGAATCATCCAAATTATGTTCATTATAAAAATTCTCAATATTAATATCATGAGTTGTAATTGGAATTCGAGATAACGAATCTGCAATGATGTTTTGTTTTTCGGACACATATTGAATATTGTTAGTAAATTGAGCTACATAATCAAGTTGTCTTGTTTGTCTAGGAGAACGTTCAGTTTTCGAATTTAATACAAATGTGAGAGGTTTATGATCTGTATATACTATGAAATCACGACGATCCAAAAAATGTCTAAAATGTTTAATAGCTATATATATTGCCAAAAGTTCTCTAAACAATTTTTGAAAGGGAAGTACAGTAAAACAGTAATACAGTACTCTACACATAATATATGAGTATATGTATGTCTAAGACACTAGTTTGGATGGATATTAAGTCTGGCTGATCAATTTTTTTTCTTATTTTTTTAATTTTCGCCCTTTATCATTATTTTTGGATTCTGAAGAAAAGGGTAGTTCTGACATGTTTAAAAAAAACTGAGATCTATTTCCAACATTAGGGGTGACTGCTAACTAATTTTTTGACACTGATGTAAATTTTACTAATTAGTTTCATACAACCGCACAAAATTAAAACCGTAAATAACATAACAGTATGACGGGCATAAATTATAAAAAAAAACAAATTGTTATGAAAATTCAAGTTTTTTTTCGCAATATAATCGATGATTTTTCAATAAATTAAATATTCCAAACATGTTTCGACATACATTGACAATAAGCCCTCATGCACTTTATGGTAGTCGAACAGAGCGGATGTTAAATTGTTAAGTGTACTCGTACACATGACTACATAAAGGTTTTAGGCAATAACAACAATTAGAATTCAAAGTATTTTAGAAAATATTTAAGGTTTTCGATTTAAAAGCCTATCTTTAAATTTCAACAGCTGCCAAACATCGTACAATCCTAAATTGAATGCACGTTAAAGTAATTAAGTAAAATAACAGCTAAGGCAACAACAACGCCAACATGCAATTACATACACCATCGTAATAACGAAACATCCTGCTTACACAAAAAAAAAAAAAATTATGAAAAAACAAAAAAAAAAACAAAGAAGAAAAAAACGACCTGAGGCTAATTTTCCATATAAAGAAAAACTATGTGCAGTACGTTTGTGCTTGGAAAATACACCCTTTTTTTGGTCTTTCGTTTTGAAAATCAAAGACAAACACAATAATGACACTTGAGCCAACAACGAAGGAACGAACCAACGAACAAACGCTGGCATTTAAATGAAAATTACGAAATGTGTTTTTAAATGCATGAAATTACCACAAGGCAATACGAGTGAGCACAAGTCAGCCAGTCAGGCAAACAGGCAGGCGAGCAAGCATGCTGCCACATAAGGAGTGGAATAAACTGTTTTTTCACGAGTGAATTTAACCCTTAAATGTTGTTGATTTTTATGGAAACAAATTATTTTTGAACACTTTCTATCTTGAACTTTTCGCTAAAGTTTTTTCACCGAAGATGTTCAGAATGGTCTAGGCTAACATTTTGGGATTATACCAAAGCCCTGACTTCAGGCTTTGAGGACTTTTCCGGATTAATTGTCAAAAAATTCTTTTTTGCCCCCAATTCTCCAGCAAGCGGATTTCCTTATCCGATACTTACATCTAAATAGTAGTTCGTGCTACGTCAAAATTCCCATATGGCACAAATTAAAAACAAAAATCTGTTTCAGTCCAACCAATCTAGATTCTACTCTTGGTACTGGATGATCGTCAGCTGAAGGTGCGTAATCCAGCTGAAATGACAGGCATTTCGAAAAGTGTTATACATCGCATAATGATGTGAAGATGTTTCAATATGGTGCTTAGCTATGCTTCACCGCAATAAAGCCAAGTTTTTGCGCAGACTCATAACTATGGATAAGACATGTGTCCCACATTTCACACCTGAGCCTAAGGAACAGCAAAACAGTCAAAGAATTATGTCCAAAATGGGCCAAGACAGTTTCCTCTGCAGGCAAGGTTACGGCGTCCGATTTTGGTTTGCGAGTAGGATAACATTTATAGATCATCTTCAAAGAGGAAAAACAATCATGCAGCGTTATTGCAGCGTTTTAGTGATGAAAGTATGGAAAAAATACCGCATTTGGCGAAAAAGAAAATGTTGTCTCATCAAGACAATATACCAGTATTGCGATGCCCAAAATCCATGAACGAAAGTTCGAATGCTTCTTCATTTTTATATATTTAGTTCCCTCGGATAATCTCCTATTTCCAAACTTGAAAGAATGGATCTATGCTAACGGATTTGCCAATAATGAAGAGAACAAATCTGCGGATGATGGTTATTTAAAGAAGCTAGACTGCTCTTACTAAAAACAGAGTATCGAAGCTATCGAAAGCGTTGGGAAAAATATGTCGCGCTAAAAGTAGATTATGTTGAGAATTAAGGAAAATTAATCCAAAACTTTTTCGGGCTCGGCTTGTTCTGGAATCGTCTTCGTATTTTGCCTACGAATTCTATCATTGACTTGAAACTCTTTATTATAAATTCACCACTTCAATTGAAATTTTTTTAAGGAATTAATTAAATATATATTTAGGGAATTCACCCAATTGAAAGGATTCGCTAGTAGATCAAAGACCCACCGACACTCACATAGGGCTCAAACTTTAGAGATCGTCATATACCTGGCTAAGGCGACATGCATATTTAAAATCACGCTCAATAGAAACTGCGTTTCGCAAGGGAGTAGAGAAATCTTTTGAATTCATACAAAATACAATAGCGGATTTGCCCATAGCCCATAGAAGGGGCTTTCAATAATGTTAATACCGACGTAATTCATCGTGTTCTCATGGCTCTGGATGCTGAAAGCTTCAGCTCACGAAGACATGAATTGTAATTGCTTTTCTGGGTAGTAGTGTAAGGTCAAAACAAGTTGGAGTGACCTCGTCATTGTTATGACTTCTAGTTATTGAATCAGTTCTTGTAGGACTCGACAAGGGACACGTAGTAAGGGACGACGTAGTAATTGCGATATCAGTTATTTTCTTGAAAGTGATAAGTGATATCATGAAAAGTACTCTGAATACTCCAGTAGTGATCTAGAAGTAAATTCAAGCAAAACAGAACTGGTACATTTTACTGCGAAAGCAAGCCAAGCTTCAGACTATGCTAAATAACTTGGAATCATCATGGACTCTATGCTCAAATGGAAACTGAACAATGAACACAAAGTTAAAAAGGCAACCATTTGAGGCCAAAAATGGTTTTATGTACACGATCATCGTACGGCCCATGCCCACATAGGGGACTCTCTAGTATGGTGGACAGCAACTATTAAAAGTGCAACGGCCAACATGCTATAGATTAACTGGTGTAATTGCCTGCTACAGGATATCGACATGTTAGGTTTCGAAATCGGTTACCACATAATTTGACTTTTGGAAAGATCGAAAGATCATTTCGAGGAACTATTAAGGCTCAGCCGCCATAACGTGACTACTCTTGCATGGATCCCCAACCATTGAGATTGCTTTGGTATTTAACGGGCAGACGAACTAGCAAGAACAGGTTCCACTGAGAACCATCAAGGGAGGAATTTTCGTGCATTTCTTATAAGAAGCGGAGGCAAAAGTGGCCCGACTAAAACTTAAGTCGGACTAAATCTCCCCTAAGTTGGAGTAGAAGGGACATATCAAGGCTCACGGCGGTGCTGACGGGTCATTAGCTTATCGGTAGACATGAAGGAAAATTCGCTTTTCTGATTTACGATCACAGACACAGCTATGGAACTTCTGGAGAAAAGGAGACAATATATCATCTTTCGCCAGTGATGCAGAAACAGCTGCAGGGTCAAACAACATGAAAGAGCTACATCAGATAATAAATCGTCTATCAAATCAAAATATGAATCGTAACCATGCTATAAAGGACTCTGATGGTCAGCTTCTGACAAATACTGAAGAACAAACCAGAAGATGGAAGCAACACTTCGAGGAAATAAGCAACATTACTTATGATGAAATTCCGGAAAGCTCTCAGAATATCGATTCACATACAATAATCAATAACGCAATAACCACAGAACACCCAAGCATCGAAGAAATTAAGTGTGCTATCTCAAAAATAAAAAAGAACAAGACGCCGGGTGAAGACGGAATCCATCCAGAGATACTTCAAACGAACCCAACGATAGCTGCAGAAATGGTATACCCATATATTCGTGATGCTTGGATTAATGAAGAACTTCCTAGTACTTGGACTAAAGGTACAATAATTAAACTACCAAAAAAGAACGACCTAACTGTGTGTGATAATTGGCGAGGCATCACACTGCTTAACACAATATATAAGGTCATTGCGATAATAATAAACAACCGACTGCAGCATGTTGAAAAGGCATTACGAGACAAACTGGTTTTCGTCCTCATAGTAACTGTGTAGACCAAACCAACACTCTTCGCGTTATAATAGAGCAATCGGTTGAATGGCGCACACCATTGTATTTAGTTTTTATTGACTTCAAAAAAGCTTTTGATTCCATAAGACGAAGTGCAATATGGGCTCCATTAACAGCAAAAGGGGTACCAATGAAGTTGATAAACATAATTAAAGCCATGTACAACAACACTACTCTACAAGTTCGGCATAACGGCATGACCAGTGAATCCTTTCAGACAAACGCTGGAGTGAAACAAGGATGCCCACTATCTCCTCTACTATTTGCTGTTGTATTAGATGAAGTCATGTTAAAGCTCTGCAGGAAAAAAGGGGTATCGTATGGGACTTTCAAAAACATCTAGAAGATTTGGATTTCGCTGATGATATTTGCCTCATGTCACACAATTTTAACGACATGCAGACCAAAGTGAATGATCTGGGAACACTGGCAAAAGAAGTTGGATTAGAGATAAGCATTTCGAAAACACATGCAATGCGAATCAACAATACAATCGATAACCACATTCTAATACAAAACCAACGCATACAATATGTTAACTCATTCTGCTACTTAGGATGTATAATGTCGATAGGCGGCGGCGTGGAAGAAGATGTGACAAACAGGCTGAAAAAGGCAAGATCAGCCTTTGGTCGCTTGAATAGAAATTGGCGATCACCCCAAGTCTCGAAGAAGACAAGGATTCGAATATTTAACGCATGCGTGAAATCAACTCTTCTGTACGGTAGCGAAACCTGGCTGACTACAAGCGTAATAGTACAGAGACTACAGGTCTTTATAAATAAATGCCTGCGAATAATTTGCCGCATCTTTTGGCCGAAAACAATAACCAATACTGATCTTTGGAGATTGATGAACGAGATACCTATAAATTGCCAAATAACAAAAAGAAAGTGGAAATGGATAGGACACACATTAAGAAAGCCAAACGGTAGCATCACGAGGACTGCTTTAGAATGGAATCCTCAAGGCAGCCGACGCCCCGGTCGTCCAAAGAACTCTTGGCGCAGAACACTTAACCAAGAACTTAAAATATTAAACAAAACTTTTGATGAAATTAAAATTATATGTAACGATAGATTAAGTTGGAATAATCTTGTAGAAACCCTAAGTTCCCAAGTGGAATGAATAAAGGAAAAAAAAAATATCATATTTCCTGCCTGTATGAAGCTTTGGA
The DNA here is from genome assembly GCA_963682025.1 of Cordilura impudica. Taxonomy (NCBI): domain Eukaryota; kingdom Metazoa; phylum Arthropoda; class Insecta; order Diptera; family Scathophagidae; genus Cordilura; species Cordilura impudica. The sequence goes on from OY821517.1 coordinate 300,096,000, forward strand.
TACTTTTAGATTCAGATAAATACTGGACAACCTGTACGGGATAGCGGTATTAGATCTGACCAATGGTATCCCCGCGTAACTTAATTTCAAATGTTGGCTCTAGTACTTTTGAAAAATGCCTTTCGAATTGCGTGGTTTTTCAAGATGGAGTGAGTTACTTGATTCTATTTGTTGATTTCACAGACGACAAACTGCCACTTAAACTAACCAACTCACCAGATGATAAGTCCCTTTTTTCTCAAAATATTTCCTCTGTAAAGGGTTAATAGCTTGCAGCCTTATATGTGCATAACATTGAAAATTATTAGTTACACTGCTGACAAATAGTAATAACAATAATGCATTCATTGTAAACTAAATGAAAGAGTAACGCGATGTCTTTAAATTTCTGTTTTAAGTGGCAAGTGTACTTTGGAAGGGAACAATCCGACCAAATAACAAACAAAAGGGTACGATTATAGAAGCCATACGGTCACAAACGTTACTGTCCCCTTTCCATTTAACACAATGTTGATGATGATGAGGATGATGATGACGACGACGCCGATGAAGTCAATAAGATAAATCCTTTGTAAAAACACTGCACATGTTTGGTTCAACGGCAATAGGGGGAAACAACTAGAAAGCAAGAAAATATAGTGATAACAACAATCAGTGAACGGTAATATCTTGGCAGTTTTATCTCCCCTCTTTATATTTGTTTTCTTTTGCATAAAGAGGAACTCACGTAAAACATGAAACATTTACTGCACGACCGCACATATATCAAGACTGCACCCCTTTTAGTTACTACATATTTTATATCTTTCTCTTTTCAGTAAACACATAGAATTTCCTAACCAGCTGGGTCGAATATTACATAGCCTACCTAAAGGATAGATTGGTGATTAATGCATAGGGTGAAAATATTGCAAATCAGTGTAAAGATAAGGCAAAGTTCTCACCTTGTGGCAACACTTTCAGACCTTTCCAGTAAAGAATATAACAACAGCGGACAGTCTTTGAACCATCAATACAGTTTTATTTAATTATTCATGGGAAAATTTACCTTGACCCAGAATCTACGTATATATGGTATAAAGATTAGGAAGCTTTTAGCCAAAACGTATTTGATACCGACGCTTTTATACGGTTGCGAATTATTTGCTGTCTCTGACTGATCTGTTAAACTTAATTAAAAAGATATGAAAAAAAGTTATTGGAATAACATTTGACAATCTCATAAAATGCATAAAATTGCATATAGAGGAAAGTCAAATTATTAACTCAAAACATTTTTGGAATTGTCTAAGTTTTCTTTCAAAGCAGGTTACAAATCTGGCAAAGTTGTTAACCATATCAAGCTCAATACTATTTTATAAAGTATCTAGAATGCTCTATTAATTTAATCATCTAATGTAGGGTAAAAGAAAACACACACACAGAGAAAAATTCCAACTTTTAACAAACAAGCGGTTGCTACAAACTAATGGATGGACGGACATAATTACATTCTGTGGCTGGTAAATTATCATTTTGCTTTTATTTGTGAAATGAATAAAAGGAAAATAAATATTAAAAACTATCAAGTGGTTAAATAGAAAAATTTCTCAACACAGCAACACAAGGGGTCGTTAGTTTAACGGTCTCTGCAATCAGTTTGTCGGTAAAGTTTTTAGTCTGTTGTATTAAATCTTAGAATAGAAAAAAAAAGTAAAAGAAAAAAAAAATAACAAAATAGTATAAATGGTTGCTAGAATAATTAATTAAAGAAGTTTGTTAATTTCTTTAAACACAGTTTTCCTACAACAAATGCAGAACTCCAAATCCAGATGTGCACCACCAACCATAGGCTCTCAGTTTAGATTTATTTCCTAAATTTATATTATTTCTAAGAAATGCACTTTTTCAGCTTTGTACTCATTAAGACTATTTTTTAAATGAAAGCTACATTTAAAATTTATTTACTTATTTCGATAATTGTATTTGGGTCCATCCCAACCATGACTATTGTTTAATTCAAATAATTTTTTGTATTGATAAGTAAATAAATTGCATAGTTTGTCGTGTTTCTTATCACCACAACAAAGTACTAAATATTCATTCAACCAAACTCACATACATACACATATTCTCGGTTTTACATGCCATCATCATTACTACGGTTAACATAGGCAAATATTTATTTTTATGTTAAACATTTAAATAGGTGTGGAGGTTTCAGCCCAGTTAAACAAGTGGAAGATAATTTTAGGTTTGGCTAAGATTTGAAATATAGTTTTAAAAATTCAAATCTTATTGCAACACCTTCCAGAAATTTTATATATTCGAGTTCCTAATGTTAGACAGAATTTATTGTGTTTTATTGTATCACGCTTATGGCAATTAAATCCAAAGCTAAATTATCGCGATAAAAGGAAATATTTATCCTTAGTATGGGCAGATATGAACAATGCGTAACGAATTCTTTTTGTAGTTCAAATACCTTGGATACAAATAGTTAATAAAAATAAGTAAGAAAATTATAGTCGGTCTAGACCAGTTATACGAAACCATATACCAGGAAATTTACAGAAAAGGTCCTCGGTCCAACTTCGCTTAGGTCAATATGGGATAAACATAAACAAAATTCCAATGACATATTTATGAAATTGTTTCTGCAGATATGTAAAAGTACATATCGGATGGTATTTTTACTGAGTCGAAAAATGGACCGATCTTGACCATATTTAGTAAAGTGACTTATTATTCTCAAAAACAAAAACAAAACAAATTTGAGAAAAATTTATGGATTTTTTATAAGTTCAGGAATCAGCTTCATGTGAGGGTTTTGGGGGACTAATGGGATAGTGAATCGAATGCAAATACAACAACTATTTGTTCACTTAGCCAATCCATTTCAACTGACAACCTCAACCACTGTCCACCCTGGATTTGGTGTCCCCTGTTGAAGCCAACGAGACTCTTTCGGCCCTCTCCAGGAAGCGTGGAGACGTGCTGGCAGCCCCAGCACCAGGATCGAATACATTAGCCTAATAAGCTGGCCATTTTAAAAACCAATAATCACCGAAACCATGTCAAAGCATGGACACGGTTTGGAACCTGGTATGTTAGAACGCTATTGGCAACGTCGAGGTTGGCGCAGCTCAGTAAAAAATTAAAAAACTACGACCTACTCTTTATTCAACTTTGCGAAAAAATGGCCTAATGCTGGCAAGGCCGCACCTTACCAACAATTTTGTAAGATCAAGTGGTGTGACATTTCTATTAAAGAAACAAGCACGAGATGCCCTAATAAGCTGGAGACCATATTCGGTTAGAGTAATATCTATCAGCCTTCGTACTCGTACTTCGAAACTTACACGACTCCAGTGCTATGCCCCAACAGAGCAGCCGACCGCCACACGAAAGATGAATTCTATAAAATCCTAGATAAGGTGATAACGGCAACTAATCGCGGCAATAGTTTAGTGCTTATAGGATCTTTCAGTGCTCAACTTGGTCCAGATAACACCAATCTTGTGGGAATAATAGATACCCATGTCCTGGGGGCGAAGAACTGATAATGGGGAAATTTTCTCGAAATGTGAGTCTCAAATAATCTCGTGATTAAGAAGTTCGTTGATCCCACATAAACGAATACATCTAGTAACTTGACATCTAGTTACAGAGAATCAAATAGTCGACATTATGATTTCCAGAAAATGACGTGATTCTCTGCTGGATGTGCGCAGCCACAGGGGAGTGGATTTGGAAGTCGATCATCATCTTCTCATGGCAACTATGCTATTAAGCCTACTGCCATCAATGAAAACAAATCACAAATTCAACGACAGATCAACGTACGCAGAATGAAAAATGGTGCAGTTATTATGCGCTACGCTGAAGCTGTTAAATTATCATTTGACTCCATGCCTGAAACTCAATGCGGCCAATTGAATACAATCAAAAAAATCTTCATGGAACCTGCAACTAATGTAATTGGCTTTAGTGAGCGCACCCGCAAGGAATGGATATCCGACGAAACGTTGAGCCTAATTGAAACATGACAAGCGATGGAATCTGATGTAAACATGACCACAACCCGAACTGTTAAAAATGATCTCAAGTGACAGCACAGCGCTCTTAAAAAAGTGCAAGGCAAGACATATGCAATTGAGCTAACGCAGTTCCATTAGAAGCTCAAGCCGTAGCTAATATGCATAGGTCCAGCGGCCTATTTAGAGCTGTAAGAATGTGTCCCACAGTTTTACTGCTACGCTAAAACCACTGAAAAATAATAATGGTGACCTTATTACGCCTGTGAATGAACGAATGGTACTCTAATATATTTGCAACGCCAACTGCCAGCGCACATAGGGCCAGATTAAATTTTTTTTGGCATAAAGTCTAATAATAAAGCTAGAGAGCTGAATTTTGGTGGAATTGATTATGTTGGCAATTGCAGTACGTGAGAACAATTTCAAGTCAATCCGACCACGCCCACCTATACCGCCCATATAAGGACACATTGCAGAGGAGTAAATTTTTTTTTATTATTTGATGTTTCGATTTAAACCAACTTAAATACTGATTTCTTAAAGGTATTAAATTAATACTATTAAGTTAATCTTCTTTATCTACTTCCAAATCCAAGCAAAAGTTGTCTTCATGATCCGTATCCGAGTTGCTATCATCGCGGTCTAAAAACTGTTCCTGGTTATTATATTCTACATTTGGTGCTTCTAAAAGTTCAATAACTTCCTTTGGTAACGAGGTTTTTTATTTTGAGCTAATATTTTTTTTATATTAAGGCTTGAAAGAAAAGGGTCCGATGAATCCATTGATCGGTGGAACACATCCGATAAATTGTTGATACGAGAATTTCGTCCCGCATATGATTGTCTATCGCGCTTATAAAGTTTATTTCGCGCTTCAGATGCGTTTTCTCCAAAGCAACCGATAGGTAATACCGATGATGCTATTATCTGTGAACCGTGAACTAAAAATTTGTGGACAGTTGCTGACATTGGGTACCACGAATACTTTTCCATATAATTCGACGCAGATTCTTGGCATAATTGGCTGAATTTAGTAGTATTTACTGGGAATTCACAGGATATAGTTATTAAAATAATATAAAACCGTTGTAAAATATCATAATCTAGTTCTAATATTACTGAAAGTTGCCTTCTGTTTTTAAATGGTATTTCCGTCATTTGTATTTCCACTTCCGTTTTGTTTTGGCTTATCTACATGTAATCCCATTTCACTCCAAAATAATTTTTGTATTTCTTGTTTACGGGATGTTATCATGTCTTTTTCTTCTTTATCCCTTATTTGCCACTTTTTTAACTGTAGTTAATACGAGATTTTAAGTACGAACTCAAAAAATCTTATCCATGCATGTAGGGGACTGATGCCGTGTTGAAGATTTCCAGACTTAGCTTTAAAGTTTGATATGTCTGTAGTTTTCATAAAATCCTTTGGGCTGGCTCCACAGATAGGACATACTTGACAAGATTTGGTTCCCGTTAATATATTTAACACCTTGCCGTCAATCAATGTCAAATAGAGATCAAAAGTGACAGTAATTTTTCTGTCAATTGAGAAATTGTAATTAAAAGCTGTTAAGTTTTGAATTTGTGATTCTAAATCCGCCTTTTCTGCCAGAATAAGATCTTTGGTTTCTTTAGCGAATTCAAGCTTTAGGGGTCTGCAAAATCTTACTGATTGGGGGGATTGATTTATCCACAAAGGCGTCCCAAAATCATCCGTTGGTTTCAGTGGAATGACGCTCGTAACAAATAATGAGTCGTCATTTCTATCAGACCTTTCTCCTAGGATTCTCTGCTTGTACATACTCTGCCCCGTAGAGCCGTCAAATCCATAGCTCGCTATTAGTTTGACATCTGCTATGTTTTGATGTTTCTTGAATACATCATCCTGCAGAAGGAAAATTCTACTGGCCGTATGATTAAGCAAATTTTGGAGAGATACTTCGGCTCTTGTTTCCGTCACATTGACTCCCGTAGGCCTGCATTCCAATTTATCTTCTCTTACTTTATTATGGCATGGATAAATGTTGGAAAATTGTGATTTATTTAAAGCTCCATGCTGTTATATTGCGCTTTAGTGACGGAGTTGTCGATCAAAAATGCCAGAGCTTGACTTGGTGTGAGTGGTACCGGCTACGAGAATGACAGTTTCTTTCTAATCTCACTTGATGAACTAGAAGTAGAAAGAGTATTCTTTAATACAAACTCAGTATCGCTCATTTTGGCCTTTTTCGCTGAAATTGATGCTGCATGAACAAGGAGGCTTGTATTATTTTCTTCATTATCTGCCAGTTCCTTTGCCATTTTTCTTTTTAGCCGTGATCCTGCATCACTGTAAGACAGTCGTGGTCGTCCCATTTGATTTTCTGAAGCAACTTCGTCGTTGATTTTCTCCACGACAACAGTCAAGCTTGACAAAAGCCAACTGGAATGTTTCCTTTTAAATGTCGTAATTGTACGATTACATTTAGGTAGATTTTTCAGAATATAAAGGTGAAAACTCCTTATTTTCTTAGTGATTTCGGCCTTTAAGTCAACTCATACATCATTTAAATGAAATTTATCAACAATCCAGTCAAATAACGCTTTTTCATTTCGGTTTTCGTTGATCCACACATCCAGTAGGGCAGAATGGCTTACCTCAAACTTGGCTAAAAATGCAAAATATGCGCGAATGGGCAAAAATGGGCAAAAAATGTTAGCAACAAGTTTAAAAACACAGTTTAAAGTAAACATTTGCATAATTACTTTTTGGCACAAATTGGCAGAAATTAGTTTTTTACTCCACGATACACGAATACTTCGGTTAGATTTTTTCTAAAATAAGACATATCAAAGACAATCCACAACTAAAAAATGTAACTCATAATTCGAAAACATTTAATAACAATTATATTTGGCATACCTTGACCTTTATTTTTCAGTTTGCCAAAAAAGATTTGGATACCTGGTGTTGCTACAGCAAAAGCGCATAGTTGAGTAAAAGACTCCCACCAATTTTGACAAAACAAACAGCTAACCAGACAGCTGACTTTGTTAGCGCTGCAAAAATGCAGCGTTGCCACTGAAATGTTTTTATTTGCGAATTCGATGTACCCAATGTATGCCCTTTCAAAATATTCAGTTAAATTCAAAATATATTTTACAAAAATTTACGACTTTATGCCAAAAAAAATTGAATCTGGCAACTAACGTGCAATTGCATAACGCAGAATGTAAACATCAACATTGCAACTTCATGCCCTGTTACATCTAAGGCTGTTAGTGTAATAAGATAACTTAAGAAGAACAAAGCCATAGACTTAGATGGCTTTACACCTGAACTGTTAAAAGCTCATCCTGCGTGAAAGGAAAATAAGCAAGCAAATTTCAGTCGCTATTGGAGTACGCTGTATTAGGCTGGAGTAGGATGTGTTGTATCACCACTTCTCTTTAACATTTCCTCGACACTATTATGGCTAGGGTCATTAAGGACGGCAGAGGCATAAGGAGGGATCTGCATGGTAGCCTAAGTGACCTAGATTACACAAATGATTTCCATATTATGATACACAACTTCGACATCAAACGACATCACCAGAAATGCCATCCATATGAATCTGCAAGGCAACCGTACAAGAGGGAGACCTGCACATACATGGTGGTGACAAATCTACATTAAAGATGCAGCCATGAACAGAAGCTGCGAAGAAATAAAATTCTTCGCTCAATATAAATAACGTTGGAGCCTGTTATCAATTTACCAAGATCAATATGATAATCTGGATCTTAGGGCCATTTAAGTCGATCTCATTTCTATGGGAACTGGGTCTGATCATGAATCAATTTTCGCCAATTTCAGTACCGATCATTCTACGGTCATAAACAGCCAATATAGAAAATTTTATCAAATTGTATTTATATGTGCGACCTGTAGTTTTATTACCATGTGATTCATGAAGTGGTTCTGAGCCGAACGGTATAACAAAAAATTAATTTAGGTCAAATATTTTTGCTGGGAAAAAACATTAGTACAAACTCATTATGCCCCGACGCTAAAGTGTTATAGGGCATGGGAAGTCTTAACTGTAATTATCATCGAGAATTCAGTTTTCCTAAATAGTTTCTAGTCTAATTAATAATGATTAGACCAAATATAATTCATCTAAATAATATCATACACTTTCATTAATATCTTTACAGTTTCAGTATTAATTACATTACGGCCCCTCCTGCATCTCTTAAGCCATCTAATAACATTCTAAACAAACTACAAATTCAAAATGTTCCTGCGACAGCTCTTGGAATTTAGTAACAAACATAAAATAATACGAGGCATGATATCGTATGGTCTATTATGGCCTTGTGGTTCTTTGGCCGAACAGACATTCATTGAGAAACGGACATTCCGAACTTATGACTGGATGAAATGTTTAAAGTAAGTTCAAATTATTTTAATATCAGATTAGAATGACATGAAATACAAAATACATCTAATGTTCTGTTAATTGTAGATTCAGTTTATTTGGTTGTTTTTTTATGGGGCCAACAATATATGCCTGGATGCGTTTAGCTAGCATAATGTGGCCACGCACCGACATCAAGTCATCGCTATGTAAGGCCATAACTGAACAAGCAGCCTACGATCCGATGGCCATAAGTACATTTCTATTTACAATGAGTCTAATGGAGGGTAAATCATATGAGGATTCTAAACGGGAGGTAAGTTTTTTAATAACATAGAAAGTGTTGGTGATAAACAAAATTTAAAATTATTGTCTTAAGTATATAATGGTGTTGAGTCAACCACATTTTTTTGTTTTTCCATTATTGAAGAACTTCATGTTATTTGTATGTTTCAAAATATCCATAGACACACACAGAGAGCCAGCCAGACGGACATATATTTGGAGCCATGGATGTGTACTTAGTATGACTTTTCTGTAGTGCTGTTCCCATTTTTTTTTTTTACTTTTAGTTCAAGTATGTAATTTTTTTTTCTCTTGAGCATACTTAAAACGTTCAACATTTCCTACATTGAGTACCTCAATTCAAAATTCACATTCATAAATGTTTTACACACATCGTTGTGTAAAATATTTTGTATTTCATGGACAGTGGTTTGTACACATCGCAAAAGATTTTCGAGTAGATCTGCCAAGTTTCCAGTGAAGTGATTGTAGCTGTAAGAGAGAATGTTGCCGCGAACCCAATTAAGTCGTATCGTCACTGTGCTCTGTATATTGGCGTTATATAATGACTTGTATTTGCTTTCATATAAAGTTAAATGATGGAAAAAATTTAGCTGGAAGACCGACCACAGTCACTCCAATTGTTGACACTGAACCTGACTTACGACAGCGAATATTAGTTACCCCATTTAATACTTTGTGGCGTTGTTACAGATTCTGGGGATCGTAAAATCCATAAGAGATCCAGGAAATACCATTTTTCTTCATTGATTTTTCTTCCGTGAATGTTGTCTCATTATATCTGCCAGAAAATATATAGAAAAGTTCTGGACGGATACTAGTTTCAACAAGATGGTGAGAACGATGAGAGCACTAAAAACTCCCTGAACGTGTAATGTCAATAAAAACGACATTGACTGACCTCTCAGAAAATCTAGAATCGACCCCTCTGGACTTCTTTTTGTGAGGTTATTTGAAAAGCAACGTGGACGTGAACAAACATTCGAGCCGAAATCAGTGCAATGTCAATAGAGACGGATTTGATGGTTTTGTATTAAATAGAAATATCAAACATATGGAATTCGTTTCAAAAATGCTAAGGATATATTTAAGAACATTTTCTTGCTTCTTAAATTTTGCTGGTTCCGGACCCATTCATAAATTTAGTTTTAAGCAAATAATTTTGTTATGTGGAGATTGTAAACATGCTTATAGTGGACTAGGATTCTAGGTAGATTCCACCATAACAATTCCACTAGAAACAATTTCACTCTGTTATTCGTCTAGAGAATAATTCCGCAAACCGCAAAAGTCGCCGGGATTTGAAACTGTGAATGAGTTTGACAAATAAACACATTCAATATTTGGCAGTGATTAAAAAAAACGGAAATAATTATAAAATAATACTAATTGAAAGTGGAATTATACAAAGTGAAATTTTCCCATAGTGAAATTATGGTATTGTTCAGTAATTGGAGTATGAAAAAAACTCCATAGTTCTTTCTGCTTCTCGGGCCAGTAAGACCTACTGTTCATTCGTTATAATAGTAACGAGTAATGCTAGGTTTTCCATTTCTGTTCTTATAAAGGATCACCAAATATTCACTGACCTGGTTGATAAAGCTAACCTTTTGGCTGAACACTGTGCATGAGCATCATTCTTGCTGGAAGGCCATCTACTGAACTTTTCCTAAGATATTTTAGATATTATTTCGACCTCCTGCTATTAAAAGGGTTCTTACAAAACTTTAACATGTAACCGGCACCGTATGGCACATCGGCACTGGTACTGAAGCAATGTTCTTTGAAGCTATCGCATTTTGCAACTCTTTTTGGATTTTATACCGTAACTTTTCCTCACGTGGGAAGAATGATCAGCCCATGCCAAAAAAAGGTCGAATTAATGGCGAAATTTGCTCTGCACTATCAAAGGTAATGTATAGCATGGTGAATTATTATCTAGTAAATTATTTGAAGACCAACTAATTGATAAATGACATGCGGTATGACTTTCGTGAAAGTTATTCTACGGGTGCTTTTTGATGCTTCACCTGTCTATTCACCTGTTTAATTAAAGCGCAGTTGTTGCTCTGGATATTTCCAAAGAATTCGATCGCGTGCGCCAATTCTTATCAACGCTTGTTACTTTTGGTGTTGGTTATAAATTATCTCGATTTTCTCAGCGACAGCATTATGCATATTATTTTATATGGCGTCTCAACCAAACATTTTCAGTTAAATGCAACGGTACCGCAACGCTACGTTCTTTCGCCTTCACTTATGTTTCTTAATATCATCCGTATTAAACTTGCAATTTGTCTGCTATTTTACAGACAACAGCAATATTTGTCATTGGATTTCCTTACCCCCCTATCTCACATCACACTGCAAGTTCAAAACTCAATACACTTACATTTTTTTACTAACACACACACATTTTCCGCAGTGGTTACACTAATGGCCGTGCAAGTAGTGCTGACACTAACCATGATTAATGTTACCCTGTTATAAATTTAATGCAAATTTACTGGTTTCTGCAAAATTGTAATTGAAGTTTTAACTTGTTAAATCTATTATTATGATTTATTTCTTGAAATGCGCATATAAAAACGCAAGTTTGTTAATTATAGAACATAAATATTATTAACTATTATTAAAATAATACTAAAATAATAAATGTAAACATTTTCCCTTAAACATGTGCCTGTATAATAAACTCGGTAACTCTATTTAAAAAAATAAAAGAGAGAAGTAAACAAATTTTTTCAAGTTCACGCTTCGACGACATTTTAAAAATGAGATTGCAGTCAGATGTGTGAGCACAAAAGTTAATGGCGATGGATTCGAACAATTTTTCGTTGATAATACGTACAAAACGATTTCACAGTTGCAGTGTGATGTGAGATAGCAGGGTTAGATCAAGCCTTAGGTATATTGAGGGAAAAAGGCAATATAATAATGACACACTCTATCAAGACCTTTTGACATTCGGCGACACGGAGTCATCATGTGTCCATGAGTGGTATTGATATTTAGGAATCAGACATTTTTGAAATTCTGGGTATGTAAATTCATTGTGATGTCGAAAAAAGCTTTCAAGTAGCTAGGTTTCAGAATTCGGTGTAAAAATTATTTCACTTGATCTGATCTCCTTACTATTTAGACCATATTTATCCGACCAAAAATAGAATACAACTTCCATATGTGCGCAGAGGCTTCACAGTTTATTTTGAAGCTTCTGGCCCGTGTGCAAAAGAAAAGCAATGTTGGTTATCAATGACAGTGGGTTAACCAACTATATTGACACATTGGAGTATCGCCATAATGTTGTTTGTGACACACTGCTCTGCATATAATATATGGAAAGTGTTCCCGGTAGGATAAATAAACCACACGTTCATCAAAAAGATATCATTTGTTTGTATTCTATTGTTCAGTGGATCGCGAAACTTCGTTTATTAGCCATATAAGACGTTTGCGGAATAAATTTCCCACTGAGTTCTTTGCCTTCATTTACAATATAGATAAATTCAGGCCAAAAACTATTTCCTTTTTCCCCTATCTTTAAAATGTTTTTCTGATATCACACAGTGCACTGCATTAATAGGAGTCATCCCTTGATGTATATAAAGGCTTTTTCAACAGGGACGCTACAAAAGCAGAAAGACAGCAAACGACGCCATATTTCTTGCCGCTGTTTTGACATTTCTCTTCAATAAGGTTTGCCGTTTCATGATGGAAAGACATACGAGCCAACAACGAGTCGAAATTAAAATTTACTACCGAAATTCGGAGTCAGTGGCCTTAACGTTATGAGCGCTACGTCCAATTTATGGTCGTCTTAATCGTCCTATCAGATCAACAATTGAGCGTCTAGTGGAAAAATTTGAATCCACGGGCACAGTAAAAAAAAACGTTCCCGTGCCAGTGAGACAAAGAAGTGCCCGTAGTGTCGAGAATATTGCTGCCGCTGAGGCTTCAGTTGAAGAAAGCCCAAATGTGTCTCTCACACGTCGTTCTCAAGCGTTGGGCATCTCTGTGACGTCGTTGTGGCGAGTTTTGCGAAAAGATCTTGGCCTACATCCTTACAAGATCAAACTGACGCAAGAACTGAAGCCGCTTGACCACCAGAAGCGTCGTATGTTCGTGAATTGGGCTGAGCAACAACTTGAAAATGATTCGGATTTTCATCGAAAAGTCATCTTCAGCGATGACTCTCATTTTTGGCTAAATGGCTTCGTCAATAAACAAAATATGCATTAGTGGTCAGACAGCAATCCACACGTACTCCATGAGTCATCATTGCATCCCGAAAAAATTACGGTTTGGTGCGGTTTATGGGCCGGCGGCGTCATTGGGCCGTACTTCTTCCGTGATGATCAAGACCGGCACGTTATTGTGAATGGGAATCGCTACCGTTCAATGATAACCGAATATTTTTGGCCCCAATTGGATAATATGGACTTGGAGGACATGTGGTTCCAACAGGACGGCGCCACATGCGTACAGCAAATGTCACAATCAATTTATTGGAAACCAAGTTTGGAGAACGTCTTATCGCACGAAATGGTCCAGTCGATTGGCCGCCTCGGTCGTGCGATTTGACGCCGTTGGACTATTTCCTGTGGGGCTGCGTCAAGTCTATGGTCTATGCCAACAAGCCAGGGACGATTGATGAACTTCGTACGAATATCGAACGTGAAATTGCAGCAGTATCGGCCGATTTATGCTTGAAAACTGTCGAAAATTGGGCTCAGCATCTGGACTTCTGCAAGCGTGCCCGTGGTGGCCATGCAAAAGAGATCGATTTCCATACATAATTGCATCGAATGTACTTTCACAGGAATAAAGAATTTCATTGATATCCAAAACCGTTTTTGTTTTATTTAGAAAAACTTTTGTAGCGCTCTTATTGAAAAACCCTTTCAACCGATACCGCATATAAATTTTAGTAACTACTACATCCTAATTATGGATTATCAAAGAGAAGATGATATTATTGCACTGGAGTTTGATCCTTTTCGCGAGTTTAGTGCTCCGCCATTGACTCGTCAATGATAAGTTAGTTAGCTAGTTAGTTTATAGAGACTACCGCTAGAGCCGAGCTCTCGTTAATCCTTCAGACAGCAATGTTCAGTTGTGATACCTGTGGGAGATAATCAGTCAAAGTCGCGGATGAACTTTCTTATTGTGCTGATATCCATGCTAGATAGGGATGTCCGATCCAGTACTATGCTACCAAATATTGAGATCTCCACGGGCATGTGCTGGGCCATATAATTTGCTGATCAGATAATATATATACCCCAATAGGATCAATGTTTTTTAAATCAGTTCCTATCCAGATTCTTATGACATTTCTCAAAAATCCCCTCGTAAAATGAAAATTCTGATACCAAAGGCTATAACAGGAAATTAATTTTTTTATCACAGCTGCAAACAAATGAATTTGACCATAAACGAATGATATTTAAACCCATGTTTTAAATATTTAGCCCCCTAAAATGTCATTGTTATTGTAAGCGTCATCACCATCAAGCACAACAACAATATTAACATCCTCAGCATCACGCTCATCAGCAGCCAAAGAAGAAGAAGAAGAAGAAGAGGAAGAGGAAGCATTAACAACAACAGCAAAATAACACACCATTAGCGCACTATACAAGTATTTACTCATATTCAGGCGAATAGCGAATCGTATATCGTACCATACACTCTCGAACACAATTCAAAATACACATCTAACCAGTCATACAGTTAGTCAGCCAGCCAGCCAGCCAGCCATTCAACAATCAAGCAGACAGTATAACCAACATCCAGGCAGCAGACATGCATGCAAGCAGGCTAGCAAGTGGCAGTAAGAACTATGTACGAGAATCACTGGCGGTTTATATGACGCCTCAATTGTCTTTCACAATTGTTTGCCACAGTGTCTTTATGGCTGTCTGTCTGTCTATCTATTCGATGTTCGGCATGTCTTTCTTCTGGCTCACTGACGTCGTCTTTTTCATTTTACACCCATAATAAGATTGTCGAATAGTTGTGTGTTTGTAGTTTAGTGCTTGTTGAAGCCGTTTGCAATTTAAATTGGAGCACATACAAAAGATATATTATACGAGAACTATTCATACTGATATATTTTTGTGCAATACGTCATATTTGAAAAGTATCCGGATTTATTAAATTATATTATTTTAACTTAATTACGTTACTTTGGAGATTTCCATAATAAAATCAATCGAAGTTTCATATTTTGGTTCGTTATTTAAAGAACACGAACAAACGTCAGACCCCGTTTCACTTTTACTCTGAATCAGAGGCCATAATGACAGAGTAAATTTATTCTTAGTATATTATTTTGGGAAAATAATTCCGAAAAAATTCGATAACGGATGCGATGTAGAAGTGTTTTTTATTTAAAATGGCGTTGTGTTGACAACTGCATCCCAATAGGCAAAATTAAATTTAAGTTCAAGTTCAATAGTTTATTTTTAAATCAAATAGAAACCCGTAAAATAAATACGAGTCTTCTTTTCAGACTTATTTTCTAAAATTAAGTAAGAGTGTTAGGACGTTTTTCGTCTTAAAATTTTTTTATTAAGCATTTTACTTTCAACACGATTTTTGGCATTAAAAACTTCGATAACGGTTTTTGTCTTCAATAATGAAATAAATTACGTAATATTGTTGATTCATTAAGGCGGCAGCAGTTGAGGACAGTTTTTTATACCCTCCACACAAGTGTAAGGCGGATATATATAAACTTGTCATTCCGTTTGTAATAATTAGAAAAAAAAACTTGGACTCCATAAAATAATAAAAAAAAACGACCCGGTAGGTGCTCGCCTATCATGCGGGGGTCGTGGGTTCGATTCTAACCAGAGGCTTTGGTCTGTCGCTGCAAAAACTAACCAAATCCGGCTTACCTCTGGACCCAAGAAATTAGAATCTGCAGTGAAGCCACTCGGCTTCGCGGAACCCGTCTTAAAAAAAATAATAAATATATATTCTTGTCTGTCCGTCTGTCCTTCTGTGGAAATCACGATCACACTCTCAATAGGTCAGGTGGGTTGCTCATTTTTAATGAAAATGATTCATTGACATCCTGGGCAGGTTGCTATTTAAAACCACCAAATCGATTAAATGGGTCCAGCGATATCAGTGCTAAGTAAAAAGGTCTTAAAAAAATTAGATTTTATAAGTTATTCTTGTTATTGTTCTTATTAGAAGTTATGTAATTTGTGTGCCATGGCTGTAATTGTTGTTGTTGTTATTGTTGTTGTGGTCATTGCGTTTCTAGCATTTGCTTAATCAATATCTATGTATCGTTATTCCATATAATCAAATATTTGTATTTCCATTTACAAGCATCTTTGATATAGAAAAGTTTTAAGAATTTGAAACTGGTTCTCTATAGAAAAATTCTAAGGATCTGTGAACGTCTATCCATAGAAATATTCTCAGAATCTCAGACTTTTTTTCTATATAAAAATCTACAGAAACGAATACTAATTTTATAAATAAAAGTTGTTAGATTGTTTTCTTATAGAACCAAAACAGTTTTTCTGCAGAAATATTCTCAAATTCTTTTTGTTTTTCCTATGATGTATTATTAGTTTAACAAATTTTCTTCTCGGATAGACGGATACTAGTTAGTCATATTTTTACAATACAGTATTTGCATACGGAAAAAATCATAAAAATATTACAAATTAAGACAGAAGACCAAGGTTCAGAAAATACACACATGAAACACACAATGTTCTGTTCAAAAGCAGCCAACACATATCTTTATTTTCATATCAATTATGGGCGTTTCTAAACGCAGGTTCGAGTTCAGTTATATTTTAAACACGACTTAAACACGACTTAAAATATAACTGAACTCGAACCTGTTTATTGTACATGTTCTGTTTTTTCTTACTACACGAGCCACAACACGACTTAAAATATAACTGAACTCGAACCTGTTTATTGTACATGTTCTGTTTTTTCTTACTACACGAGCCACAACACGACTTAAAATATAACTGAACTCGAACCTGTTTATTGTACATATTCTGTTTTTTTTTTCAGTACACGTACCTGAACATGAACTTCAAATAAAGCAACACTCAAAAATGTGTGCTTTATGTGTGATTGAAACAAAAAGTACGTGATACAAAAATGTTCGTGTAAATAACGAAATATTAAAACGAACACAGTCATGGTTGTGTTGGGCACCGAAGAAAATTTAAAAACAAACATAATTGATATGAAAATAAAAATATGTGTGTGTTGGTCTAAGTTATGTTTGTATACATATCTGTACGAGTTTTTTATTCAGTGTGTGTTTTTTTCTGAACTCTGCAGAAGACAATATTTTTCAATAACGTAAAGCAGAGACTTGAACCTCGTAACGTAGACAGAAAAAGTAAGAAAATTATAGTCGGTCTAAAGACCGACCAACCAAGTGGATATAGAAAATAAGCATAAACCAAATTTGATTGGCATCGTAATTTTTTTTTATCTGCAAATATGCAAAAGTTCATATCAGATGCTATATTTATATGGGGACTAGGTCGAAAAATGAACCAATCCTGACCATATTTGGTAAATTCGCTTATATTTTGAAAAAATATATTGAAACTAAATTTGAGAAAAATCTGTGCAATATTTTTATTTTTTGATAGATTTAGGTGAAAATCGGGAAACAGCTTTATATGGGGGCTATGACAAAGAATTGATATATAGGGTTTATTTTTGGACTACTGATTAATGGATACAATAAACACATATAAACCCAATTTTACTAAGATCTATATGATAATTTGGATCTTATGGCAATTTAAGTCGATTTCATAGGGGTCATTGGTATGGGGACTAGGTGCGAACATGGACCGAATTTCACCAATTTCAATAGCGTTCATCTTATGGATTGTAGAAGCTTATACATAAAATTCCGTCAAAATATATTCATATTTGCGACCTGTAGTTTGATTTCAAGGTTTACTAGACACACAGACGGACAGACGGACGGACGAACATCGCTAAATCGACTCAGAAAGTGGTTTTTAGTCGATCGGTATAATAAAAGATGGGTCTAGGTCAAATATTTTTGGTAGTTACAATCAACATAGGTTATAAAAATAATAAAGATATAAAGTATCACAATTCGACTGCTCTCCGTATGTGTATATTACGTACGTTATTTGCGGCCAAACAGAATCGGGGCATTCATCTCATCCTTTGAGTTCTAAGAAAAACCACTTATATTGTTTTCAAAATTCCATAATTCTTTTTTACCATAGTGTCGTTGTTAATGTTTGTTTTTGTTACCGTTGTGATGTTGTTGCACGTTGTTGATGTTACTTTAAGTGTTTTTTTTTTCCTTCTTATTATTCAGCTAAAAATTAAGAATTCTCACAACAGGTTTCAATTATCACTTTTCAATGAGTTTAAGTATTTTTTTTTTGCTTTTTGCTTTGAGAGCAGACATCAAAAGATATATTATGATGACTTTGTGAATAATTTTAATTGACAAACTGATAAAATGTTGAAAGTAATTTTTGTTTTGTTTTTATATAATTAATGAGGACATTTAGTTTTAATTGAGGCTGCATTGAACCAAATTATGTTGTTATGCGCAATTTTCAGAAAATTAATTATCTTTAATGCCTAAAATAGAAAATATAGAATGCAAAGTATATTAAGTATATATTATTATATGTTTGTCCATATTTTTTTGAATTAGTTTTACCTCTATACCGACGATATATTGTTTAAATTGGCAAGTATGTTGTCAATCGATTTATTTGGTTCAAACAACAAAAAAAAAAAAATGGATAACGCAATAAAGATTCGTTAAAAAAAGAGAACTTAGTTTATGAAAAAAGCATTTCGGCGTTGATGATTAGCCAAACAATTGTATTTTTAGGTAAGATTTCACGGTCAGCAGAACAAAAAGGTGGCCCTTGTTTGTTCCAAATATCAGCTGAACTTTAGATTAGTTCTGAGAACTTCTAAATCAACCGATGTGCTACATAAAAAAACATTTGATGCCTTCAAAATGTTTCCATTCCAGGGGAAACTATTTCTAATGGGGTAGTGATGCGCAAGTTACAGCCTCTCCTACTCAACTGTCAACCTCACCTTCTCGTGGTGTTTCCTGTTTTCACAGACGACCGAGTATGGGCGGTATATCCCCAATAACCGCGCGGATTAAATAACTGTCGCAAATAGCAGGCCTGTAGGCACAAAGATGGCAGCCCCATCAACAGGATTGGTCGTGTTAGGCTGATAACCTGATGCGTCTGAAATTAAAAATCATTCTCAGTACAACTAGAAGAAATCTACGATCTGAAAATTCGATGACGACTATATGCTTTGAAAAACGACTACGATTTGGAACATGGGATGTAAGGACGTTAAACCAAGTGGGCAAGTTGGCGCAGGCCAGTAAAATTTTGGAAAATTATAGACTGGCGTTCTTGGGCATGAGAGAGGTCAGATGGAACCAATACGGTCAGATGACAACCTCCAAAAGACATACGTTCTTCTGGTCAGGAATGCCCAACGAAGAAGATGTCCATCAATACGGAGTCGGAATGTTAGTAAACAATAAATTTCGAAATGCCGTATTGAACTACAAATTTGTAAATGAGCGCTTGATGTTAATAAGATTTAAAGGTCACCAAAAAAATTTCACAGTTATACAATGCTACGCCCCTACCGAGGATGCCCAAGAAGAAACAAAGGATGCTTTTTATGATGCCCTCAACGAAACTTTAGCGAGTATTGATAAAAATGATTTGAAAATCCTAATGGGTGATTTCAATGCTAAAGTTGGCTCGGACAACGCAGAATTG
The DNA here is from genome assembly GCA_963682025.1 of Cordilura impudica. NCBI lineage: Eukaryota > Metazoa > Arthropoda > Insecta > Diptera > Scathophagidae > Cordilura > Cordilura impudica. The sequence goes on from OY821517.1 coordinate 300,115,533, forward strand.
CAACATATTATGGGAAAGCATGGCATTGGCGAAATGAATGATAATGGAGAACGGCTAGTTGAGTTGTGTGGAATAAAAAATTGGTGGCTCCCTATGTCCACACAAACGCGTGCATAAAATTACATGGATGTCACCAGACAACATCACGCAAAACCAAATTGATCATATTTGTGTTAGCGCCAAATGGAGTAACTCTTTGTGTGATGTCCGGAACCAGAGAGGAGCGGATATTGGAACAGATCACCACTTATTATCTGGAAGGATTGTTTTTAGATTAAAAAATGTGAAGTCAACCCAAGGCCAGACTAATAATAACGTAACGGAATAACGTAATCGAACCATCAACGTCGGCAGAAAATGTGAATGAAATGTGGAAGAATATTAAAGCCGCTAAAATCGATGCCTGTGTTTCAAAGCTTGGAAACAAGGCAATAAAGAACGAAGACTTTATATTTCCGCAAACATGGAATTTGATTGATCAACGTGCAAGTCAAAAAGATAAAATTAATTCCATCAACGATATAACTAACAGAAAGGAAGCACTAAATGAATATCGACTGCTAGACAAACAGGTAAAACGGTCGGTCCGAGAAGATAAAAAGAAAGAAATACGCGATATGACCATAGAAGCGGAAAATGCAGCTAAGGCTCATAACATGAAAGACCTGTTTGTTATTACAAAGAAAATTACCGGCACTGGTAACAAACGCGCATTACCAAAGAAGTCCTCTTATGGAATGCTAATAACCAACGTCGATGAACAGTTGAAGCGTTGGAGAGAAGACTTCATGAATGTTTTAAATATTCAAAACGAAAATGTGACCATTACAAGAAACAATAACGGTACCACTCTGCCCATTAGAACGGATCCTCCTTCAAGGGATGAAGTGATTGACGCCATTAGAACTCTAAAAAATGGCAAAGCAACAGGAATAGATAACATAAGAGCTGAAGTTCTTAAAACTGACACCGAACTATTTGCAAACATATTACAACCACTCTTCGTACAAATATGGAATTCTGAATCGTTTCCGTCTGACTTAACAAGTGGCATAATGGTAAAACTGCGAAAGAAAGGTAATGCAACGGATTGCAACAATTGGCGTGGTATTACGATACTCTGCACGGTGACGAAAATCTTCATGAAAATAATTCTGGAACGAATGATTCATCAAGTAGACGTACTGTTGCGAAAAGAGCAAGCAGGTTTCAGAAGTGGCAGATCGTGCGTTGATCAGATAAATACGCTTCGAATCATTATAGAGCAATCTGTTGAAATGCGGTCATCCCTGTACCTTCTTTTTGTGGACTACGAAAAAGCATTTGACTCCATCCACAGAGAGTGCATTTGGGCTGAATTGGAGAACATAGGTGTGCCTAACAAAATCATTTCTATAATCAAAAACAGTTATGAGAATTTTAAATGCACGGTTCTACATGAAGGAAAGATGTCCGAGCCTTTTCAGACAATTTCTGAGGTTAGGCAAGGCTGTTTGTTATCGCCACTACTGTTTCTGATCATTATAGATGCAGTAACTAATCGTGCGAATGACAACAAAGTGCGTGGCATTGTGTGGAATCCTTTAGAACCTGGTTCTCGACTGGAGGGCCTAGATTATGCTGACGACAAATGTGAGCTCTCCCACATGTTTATTGATATGCAAAGCAAACTTAAAGACCTGGAACTTGAATCCTCCAAAGTTGGGCTTAAGATAAATGTAGGAAAAACCAAAGAAATGCGGATAAACACAACGTCAACGGAGCAACTAAACTTCTTGGAGCATTAAGTTGAACGTGTTGAGGAGTTTACTTGCCTTGGAAGTATAATATCTGAAAATGGTGGTACCCTAAAAGATGTGCAAAATAGAATAAAGAAGGCGCTGGGCTCATACACTCAACTTCGCAAGGTATGGAGCTCAAAAGACTACAGCCTCAGCACGAAAATCCGTTTGTATAAAGCTTGTGTCCTTTCTGTCCTGCTCTACGGATGTGAAACATGGTTTGTAACAGAATCAATACAAAACAAACTACGCGCTTTTGTCAACAGATGTCTTCGCAGAATCCTTATGGTGTTCTGGCCCAATATAATAACAAACGAAGAACTCTGGGCGAGGACGGATATGTACGACATAAATGTGGAAGTTCGGCGGAGGAAGGACATACACTTCGTAAGCCATCGGACGAAGTATGTCACCAAGCTTTGGTATACAACCCCCAAGGAAGTAGAAGAGTAGAAGACCAAGAACTACCTGGCGAAGATCAACATTGGGTGAAATAAACAGGCTTGAACAAAACGGTCTTGAAGCAGACGGTCATGGACGAAGATACAACAACATTGAGGAACTCAAAGAAGTTGCTGAATGAAGAGATAGATGGAGTAATCTTGTAGACAACCTAAGCCCAGTACAGAGGCGGCTCGTTATCGAAAGACGACGGGCGAGGTTATATTATATTATTATAAAATGTTTCCATCATATTACATTTGCGCAAAGAGTTCACAGCAAGACAATTTTTTAGAGAACAACCAAAATGCGACTATATGTTTATGCATTGTGGTCCACTAAACCGAAAAGCGTATTATAATCTTTTTGAGATATAGTTTGAATAAACATGTTTTTTTATAACATGAATTATGGAGATACAGATTGAATAGTGATAGTATATCCGAGAAGAGGAAAGAAAAAAAAACAAAAAAAAATGTTTTTTCTACTTTCACTGTTCCGTCTATATATCGGTTTTAAATCAACCAATCTGGTCATGACTTAAAAATATAACATATTTTACTTTAATTTAGTTCGTATCTGTTCCTGAAATCTAAATAACCTCAAAAATAAGTCCAGATGAACATGAAAATTGCATAAAAGTTTGAGGAAGATTGGACATTCTGTAAGAACTTATATGTTGTAAATGATACTGCTGAGAGAGGCGTTAAATTCATGCAAAATTTTAACAATGATGCAGAGCAATAACATATGTTGCTTCAGGTTGTTGAGGCTTATCGACAAAAATGTCCATCGTACAAAAAATCTGATCTGATAATTTTTAATAATTTTAAGAAATATAGAGCCAGACACCAATTATCTGATCCAATTTGATTTTTGTTATGTTTATTCAAATAAATAAAAAACATTTTTCGAAAGAATTATTCAAATTTTTTTTTTCGTATAAAGTTCAAGGTTCAGATAATACACACATGAAACACACAATGTTCTGTTCTAAAGCAGCCAACACATATTTTTATTTTCATATCAATTATGTGTGTTTCTAAATTTTGTGCCGTGCCAAACACAATCATGACTGTATTTCTTTTTAATATTTCGTTATCTACGCGAACATATTTCTATCATGTATTTTTTGTTTCGAGCACACATATACCACACGGATACGAGTGTAGCTTTATTTTAAGTTATTTTTCTTGCACGTGTACTGCTAAGAAAACAGAACATGTTCTTCAACGCTTACATCTAAAAAATTAAAACATTATCCACTTGCGATTGAAACAAAAAAAAGGAATCTTGGATTGGAAAAAGTCATAAATACAATAAAAAATTTCTCTGTTTTCTATTTAATTACTATCTTTTTATTTTTATTTTTCATTTTTATTTTTTTATAACTTCTAATGAATTTTTTTAGATTTTTTTATAATATTTGGTTGAAACAATTGTTGTCGTTATTATAGGGGTTTTTCAGATTTTTCCGAGTGGATAATGTTTTAAGAACATGTTCTGTGTTTTTTAGCAGTACACGTGCACAGAAAACGAACTTAAAATAAAGCTACAGTCGAATTTGTGTGGTTTATGTGTGTTCGAAACAAAAAATATGTGATAGAAAAATGTTCGTGTAGATAACGATATATTCAAGTAAAACACAGTCGTGATTGTGTTGGACACCGTACAAAATTTAGAAACACACATAATTGATATGAAAATAAAAATATGTGTTTGTTGGTCTGAGCTATGTTCCCTGCAGGAAATGTCAGTAGTGAATCAGTACTGACCAACTATACCCCAGACAATGTAATTTTCTATAGACATTTAACATGCACGTGTCATTACAAATCACTAGTGACATTGGTACTATTGATTAGGTAGTGACTAGGTAGTTCTCATGGGACCATATGTAGACATTGGAACCAGATATTCTTGTACAAATTTGATTGTTCTTTCTTTTTTCTTTTATAACTTCGTTTACTAATGTTTATTCTTTGATTTATTATAAAATATATTTTTATTTACCCTTTATATTCAATTTTTCTATATCTTGTTTTAAAACTTTAGTGTTTCGTCCAACAATGTGTTTTTCAAACAATACTATAGAAATCAAGAAGAAACAGAACTCCCAACTTCACTATGGAATATTTTTTTGACAGATAAAGTAAAGTAAATAGTATAGACGCTTAGTTGACAATGTCAACAACATAGCAGACAAAAGTGGTGACTTGGGGACACTTGACCCCAGGCTTCCTGCAAGGTTTGTTTACATATACATATGTACAAGTTTTTTATTCAGTGTGTGTTTTTTCCTGAACTCTGATAGAGGTACATTGAAGCCGTTTCCGGGTTCACTAGAAGTCATCGGATTCACTCCAAATTTTAGTTATTGAATTTTTTAATATAAAGGCACAAATATCTGGCCGGCGAACTGGGGCCAAAGCACTCTAAAATTTGGCCATACTAATAATAACACTTCTAATAAAGACTCATTAAGCATATGCTAAAAACACAATGAACGCAACAAAAGCAACAACAATTTCAGCAGTAAAAACATTTTTAATTTATAATAACAACGATAACAAGAACAACATAATAGAGCAATAATATTTTTTCAAGTTGGTCTGGAATAATGCAAAACAAATGATATTTTTACTCTAGAACCCACATGGTAATAATTTGTTGTTTGTCCCTTGGCACATTTAAAGGGGATTTATAGCAATGTAAGTTTCATGATTGATTACCTCATTTAAATGAATTTTACGTTATGCACTTAAGCGGGCTCAACCGGAATCTATGTATATATTTAACATTATGCCTAGAATTCCATTAATTATAATTAATGTTTTGCAAATTTTAATTAAAAAAAAAAAAAAAAACAACATTAATAACAAAATGGTAATTCAAAATCATTTATAAACTTCATGTACAATAAAAATTATAACGATGCCATTAAAATTGAAACAATGTATAGTTATTTCGACATGACAACAACCATAAATTAAATGTAATTATATAAAATATGAATATTACATTAATATGTACAACTACAGGTACAAAACATATTTTTCCCCATGGTATAATTTTGCAAAATAATTTAACATGAATTAATGTTAATGATAATAATAATAAAATTTTCTTTTGTTTATATACATACATACAATCTCGTACAAATATACTATACATGTCAAGTAATCTTTTGTCCTACCTTTTTATTTTATTGTAAAAAAAAACTTTACTATCTTTCTGTCTTTCATTTTTGACGCAGGTCAGCAGTAAGTTCTTTGATGCATACAGAATTGGTATAATTTATTGGCCATGTGTACAAACGATTAATTTTGCATTTGTGCCAGTACGTAATCAAGTTATATTTACATCATTCTTCAGCATGTGTTGGACAACATTTCTGGCGTATGTTAAACATTTGGAATTGCCACACGTGGACGTTGATGATCATTTGGATCATCATTTGGATTTACATTTTCACATACATTTTTAGGGTGTGGACGACCAACGCTGAAGAAAATCAACTGTATGGAAAACATTTAAAGTATCGAAATTACATTGTTATTTGAAATGTAAACAATAAAATTAAGTAGAAGAAATTGTAAGAGGTGTATAATGAAGTTAATGAGATTTAAATATATAAAAATGTATGTATGCACATGTAATATTTAAAATATAAATAATTTTTAATAAATTGTTTAGGCAAGAACAAATTAAGCTGACAAATTCTTTAAGAATTAGTTTATTATAGAGAGCATTAAGTATGTAAGGAATGTAGCAACACATACATAGCTAATTTAGAAAGTACATAGAAAAAGGACTGGATGGCGAGCAACCTTAGGTCGATTTTAAAATTTTAAGAAACTTTATATATCTCTTATGCCGTTATATTTTCTGACAAAAAATGTCATATTTTATTTTTACAGCCTTATTTTATAAATGAATCGAAAGGTCTCAAAGTCGAGAGCTCGTAAGTCGCAAAAAATTGCAGCCGTTGACTTCTTTCAGGTCGTAGTGTGATATATTTCTCCCCTATGACTTCGAAGAGGATAATAATCAAAATTTTTTTTGCATTTTATGTACACAGCACTTTGAGAACTTTCGATTGATGTTATACATCAATAAACATCGATAAAGAATATGAAATATTTTTTTTTTCTTTTTTGTAACATTCTTTATTTACAATCTGTCCTAGGACAATATTAGTTAACAACATATCATATAACATGCATTATATAATTCTAATGAACTAAATAACAATATACAATAAACTACCAGTTATTTTATAAATTTGTTAAAAATATATGAATACTAATTTAAAAAATATATACATATATATGGGGGATTTCATGTCAAGTGCACCAACTTTTGAAACCGATGTCTTCCGATCGGGATGAAATTTGCACCAAGGTTAGTCCTATTTGAAAGTAGTTTAGACACAATTTTTCAATAAGATTGGTCCAGATCTCTCTGAGTTAGAGGGGATCAAAATTTGACATTTTGGCCAAACTTAACTTAACTTATTACCTATTGTTCTTAGAAAATTTTCTCCTAAAGAGTTTAGATAGCTATTTATTCAACATTTCGGAAAAAAATACTTAAAAAAAAAAAAAAAATTTTAGACTTTTTTTTTGCTAAATGAAAGCATTTTTTGCCTTTTTTTCAAAAAGGGCATTTTTTTTTTCATAAGAAAGCTTAGGATTTTTCCTTTAAGAGCTTTTTGGTCGCATAGTGGGATGGGAGTGGGATATCTATCAAAATAAATGTTTTGTAACTCAAGACAACGGTTTTTCAATTTTTCACAAATGCACTATTTTGAATTTTTTCCTATTTGTGTGAAAAACCTTACAAATAAAACTTATACTGACAAACTAGACAAATTAACCTTTCCGAAGGTATGTAACATACCTTCATAACATAACAGAAGAGAATGGTTATCTGTAACCTGATAGAGTTATTTGCACATTTCAATCTGAACACGAGGATGTTAGAATTGGCTTCACGAAATTAACCCAAATGAGGCCAAAACATTGCGTTTTGGCAGAAAGCGGAACTCATACAGCGGAACTCATACCGTATGCGTTTGCATTTACCATGAAAATCTTAAACTGATGTTGAACGAAATCTACTTAAAGTATTTAATAGATGATTCGGCAGAAGATTTACACGATTACCGCGATTGCCTTAAATTGACTATGTGTCCTAATGAAACAACTTCTTGCAGGTGAATGTACCAATTGCCCGAAAACCACATTCATCAAAGAAAATTTAATCAACTCTTTAGATCGAGAATATATAGAGGAGGTCAAATTTGATTCTTGGATTCAGACTGACAGATGCACATTGAAAACAATCATTTTAAATGTGGATGATTTTGTGGAAGAAATGTGTACAGGATTGCTAAACTTGAGAACCCATGACTTTTTAGTCAAAGAGCAATGGTCATTCTTCAAGGATTTGAAGATACATTTGAAGTCTGGTGAATTCGTTATTTCATACGATTTCGCAGAAAACTATAAATATGTTTTTTAGGATGCCATACAAGCATTCCACTTCAATAACGACCAAGCAACTATATTCACAGTAGTTATTTACAACATGAAAGATAAAAAACTGGAACACAAAAGTATGGCAATCATATCCGACGATTTAAAACATGATACCGTTGCAGTTTATGAGTACCAGAAGAGAATACTAAAATTTCTAAAATCTAAATTTACTGTAAAGAAGGTATACTACGTTTCGGACGTTTCGTCAACATTTTAAAAACAAAAGTTGCTTGGCAACTCTTATGGCCCATGAAAAAGATTTTGGAATGCCAGCTGAGTGGCATTTTCATCCTGCTGCTCATGGTAAAGGAGCATGTGATGGTATTGGAGCAAACCTTAAAAGAAATGCAGTGAAGTATAGCCTCCAGTGCTCTCATCAAGATCGCATCTTAGATGCGACTGCTTTATTCCATTAGGCAAAAAGTTATTGTAAAGAAACTAAAATAGTTTTTAGTAGCAAAGAGGATCATCAGGAAACATTGAAAACACTGAAGAGCAGATTCGATGCTGCGGTAACAATCGATGGCACCGCTGAATACCATGCTTTTATACCGCTTGTCGATGGAAGACTCAAGTTGAAAATGTTTTCTGCCTCTATTCAATGCGATTTCTTTCCAAAGACAACAAATAAACCAGCAGCGAAATCAACAGCTGAACCTAGTAACGCCAAGAAAGGATTGATATAAAAACGCAGTAAATAAAGGCGACAAAAAACCTGGATGAAAGACTGGGTATTTAAAAATTTACAAGACTTAAATACTTCATCAGCTACAATAAATTAAGTATAAAAATAGTTATGATATAAATGGATCTAATGCAATTAAGATTAAATTTTAATAAATTATTTATCTTTTTATTTTTAATATTATTATTATACATTAATTTAATTATTATTAAAAATAAATAAAAAATAATAATTTTTCAACATTTCTATAGAAAAAAAGCGATTTTTTTTCCTGAGGTTAACATATTCTGGGTATTACAGTATCGAGGGTATAAAATTTTAGTTAGGTATGTTATATACCTTCGGAAAGGTTAATTTGTCTAGTTTCTCAGTATAAGTTTTATTTGTAAGGTTTTTCACAAAAATAGGAAAAAATTCAAAATAGTGCATTTGTGAAAAATTGAAAAACCGTTGTTTTGAGTTACAAAACATTTATTTTGATAGATATCCCACTCCCATCCCACTAAGCGACCAAAAAGCTCTTAAAGGAAAAATCCTAAGCTTTCTTATGAAAAAAAAAAAAAAAAAAATGCCCTTTTTGAAAAAAAGGCAAAAAATGCTTTAATTTAGCAAAAAAAAAGTCTACAAATTTTTTTTTTTTTTTTTAAGTATTTTTTTCCGAAATATTGAAGAAATAGCTATCTAAACTATTTGGGAGAAAATTTTCTAAGAACAATAGGTAATAAGCTACATGGATGAGAAGAAACACCTGTTTGGCCAAAATGTCAAATTTTGATCCCCTCTAACTCAGAGAGATCTGGACCGATCTTGTTGAAAAATTGTGTCTAAACTACTATTTAATAGGACTAACCTTGGTGCAAATTTCATCCCGATCGGATGACATCGGTTTCAAAAGTTGGTGCACTTGACATGAAATCCCCCATATTTATATACAAATATATTAAAATTATACAAATATATTAATAAAATAAATAAAATGAAGTGCGTGAAGTTTTATATATTTACAATAATGAATAATTTGATAATCCATATTTAGAAGTTTAAAATTAGTTACTGAACGGCATGTCAAGAATGTGGGCACGTTTTAATCGTCTTGTTTCATTGCTATCATCAAGAAGCGAAATAGCCAAAGTATTTGTATGATCACTCAATCTCTGTAAATATTTTTCACTGTACGTTTGAATCTCCTGTTTTACCGTTGACATCTTTAAATCAAGTAGGATATGTTTGTTAGTTATTAACCAAGGCGCATTTATAATTAGCCTTAGCGTTTTTGATTGGAACCTTTCAAGGATGTCTATATTTGATTTACTTGCTGTACCCCAGATATGTATACCGTAGGTCCAAACTGGTTTTAGTATAGATTTGTATATGCGGAGTTTATTATTCAAACTGAGTTGGGATTTTGGTCCTAAAAGCCAATAAAGCTTTTTACATTTAATTTTAAGATGGTAATGCTTAGCTTTATTGTCATTCCCAAATATTTGACCGTTTGACTTTTAGGAATTTCTTCTTGATAAATTGTAACGGAAGGACAGTCTTTGTGTCTTAACGTAAATGTAGTATGTCTTGATTTTTCAGAATTTACTTTGATATTCCATTTTGAAAGCCATTGTTCAAGTAAATTGAGTGCATTTTGAACGAATGAGGAGGCTTCCGCTTCAGAGTCGCTAGTAGCAATAATAGTCGTATCGTCTGCGTAAGTGGCTAATGTAATATTTGGAGTGGTTGGCATATCAGCTGTGTATATTGTATATAAAATTGGACCAAGTACGCTACCCTGTGGAATACCAGCGTTGATTGGGAATATATTAGAATTTTCATCTTTGCTTTTGACATAAAAATATCGATCGATGAGTTAATTTTTGAAAAATAAGAAATATGGTGCAGGTAGTGTTTTCTTGATTTTGCATGGTAAGCCTTCGTGCCATACTCTATCAAAAGCCTGTTGCACGTCCAGAAAAACCGCTGAACAATATTGTTTTTTCTCAAGACATTCAGATATAACATTAACGATACGATGGCACTACTCTGGGGTTCCATGTTTGTGCCTAAAGCCAAATTGATGCTCGGGAATGATATTTAGTTTATTTTAAACTTCTTGTAGTCTCTTTAGAAATATTATCTCAAATATTTTAGAGAAAGCTTATTGGTCTATATGATGACAATAGGTTTTCAGCTTTATTTGGTTTTGGGATCATAAGGATCTCGGCGCACTTCCATTGTAACGGGAAATAGTTGAGCCTTAATATGGAATTGTATATAAGTGTTAAAAACATCATGCTTTTCCTCGTCAGATTTTTCACTACATATCCACTTATCAAATCATAACCTGGTGATTTATTTTTTTTTTAATTGCTTAATTTCATTAATGACTTCAGAGGGTGAAATGTGTTTTATAGGAAAGTCCATTTGATACAGTGAATCTAAAAAGTTATTTATTTCTTCCTGATCAGCAATATATTTTCTAAATGTGCAGCAAATGCTTCAGATACGTCTTCGTCCGTTCGAAACCAAGACCCGTTTATATTTTTTACGTAAACATTACGCCTTGTTGGCCTTTTTAGTCCTAGAGTTTGTGCTAAATAAAATAACTTTTCAAATCAACACATTTGAAATTAACTGGCAATGATTTTTTGGGGGATATTTTTGCATATTTTGCTCTAAAAGCATATATTTTATTTTAATTTACTATAATTTTTAATAATTAAAAAAAAAAATAATAATAAATGTTATTCAATTAAAAACTTTGTTATTTAGAGTATTGCAAACTAAACCGTAAAATAAAGAAGTCATCCTTCACAACCCACAAGAAGGGAAAGTGGTTGTAGCAACAAGTGAAAATATATCACGTGTACATTAGAGTGGTCCTAAAAAATTAAAATGCGATTTTGGGAATAGGCGGGGTCCAGTTTGTTACCTTTCCATATAAAACTAATAAATGTGAAGTTTGGGGACAATTTGGATAAAGAAAAGTCGTGCCGGAAATCGATTGAAAATTTCAAGTGTGTTTATATGGGGAAAATATGACCTTTTTTTTTTTTTTGATATTTTACGAAAATTTCGTTCTATAGCTTAATTTTTCCGACAAGTTGTTGTAAGAATCGGGATCAGTATTAGAAATAATAAGTCAATGCAACAATTTCAGTTGTCACTTTGTTTTCAAAAAGCACAGTTGTTTAATTTAAAACAGCACACTCACTAAATTTGTTTAGTGACATTTTTAATACTAATTGATCAATGATGCACGTGTTTAATATTATATACAAGTGTTTAATATAATATACAAGTTGATATTACCGTTATGTTTTCCAAAAAAAAATATTTTGTATGGTATTTTTTTTAATAACCCTGTTTACATTATTCCGCTATTCACATTTTTCGCGAAAATACGAATTGATTTAGAAAAACTGGGAGACACGGGTAGTTCATTTTGCGACTTAGATTCCGAATATATAGGTCTGCTTCAAGTGTGCAATGTGTGTAGAACGGTGTTATCAATACGCTAACATTTCAATTAAAATGTAAATGTTTTTTAGATTATTATCTATTTCAAAGTAATGCAGACGATAATGTGTTTGAGTATCAATTGTTTTATAGTAATGCATAAGATAAGTAGTATTTCTATCATGTAATGCAAATTATAACCATATGCACATATTTAGTTGGTATTTAATCCAAATCCGTCTCATATTCTAAATTGTTTTACTAGACTTGTTGAACAGAAAATTATTTCTTGGGTTTGATTTGATTTTGTTATACTTTTTGAAAGACGAATATAACAGCTCAATTTACTGAGGCTGGAAATATATATATTTCTATGATGCAATACTTACATATCAAAATTATAACAAGTCTGGACTTACCTATAATTAAAAAATATATAAATAGATTTAGTATGTACATAATTCAGCATGTATAATATTTTCATTTTACTAAAACAAGAATGCGGAATGTTGAAATTTTTTTTTATAAAATTAACATTTTAAAATTTACATAATTTGAATAAAAGTTTCTAACGTTAACTATAAAATACAAATATTATCTGTAGGACGTTCATGGAAAAGTTTTTGCAGAAAAACAGAGGATACCAATACGATGGTGCGACTAATGCATGAAACACATAGACGACTGCGACTACACTTCTAAACGACTCCAAATACAGCTTGCTGCAATTGTAGCCGTGTAGTCAGCTACTTAATTTTTTTGAAAATGACAGCAACATAGTAAGTAGTAGTGCCAATTATATTTTTTGTACTTTATTAAAATAGAAAAAAATTCATGATTAAATTCTCATAAAATCCAAATTAAATTATAGATTTCGATCAAATTGGGTTTGTGTACGTTCATTACATCCATTTATCAGTATTTCAAAAATAAAACCTATAGCACAATTCTTAGTCATAGCCCCCATATAAAGTTTCTTCCCGATCTTCACTTAAATCTATCAAAAAACAAAAATATTGCACAGATTTTTCTCAAATTTGGGTTGCATATGTTTTTGCGAAATATAAGTGACTACCAAATATGGTCAGTATCGGTCCATTTTTTGATCTAGTCCCCATACAAATATAGCATCCGATATGAACTTTTTCATATCTGCAGCCATTCATATTCTTTTGATTAAATTGTCTTTTATTAGCTTTGGGTCATTTGTGGATCTTCTTATTTTATTTTAAAAAATATAGATAGATTTTATACATAAAATAATTTTATAACAAAATTGGTTAAAAGTTGTTTTAATTTATATTCGCGAGCAATAAGCAGATAATTGTATCAAAGATATATTACAATGGATTATTTTGATCCATGGCTTCAGTCTTAAGTAAATAAAGAATAACCGAATTATTTTTCTTAAATTCGAAATAGTGGTTGCATCGAGTTTAATAGAAAAACTCGTTTTCCCTAATTTTTATTTAAAAATATCTTAAAATCCAAAGCTGACCTTGGCAAATAATGGGTTAACGCTCTCGGATTTATAACAAATTCTAGGAACGGTAGTTCTACATATTTGGTTATTTTGAATAAATTGTCTTTTATTACCTTGGGGTACTATGTGACCCCAATTCCAAAAGGTTTAATGGGGTCATACTGTTTTTTTTTTCTGAAACCCTAGGCTATTAAGATAAAATATAATATTTAAAAGTAGAAAAGTGATAAATTTTTGTTACAAAGTATTTAGAAATAGTACATTTTCTGAATATTTTACAAAAATCCCATTTTGCTCGAAATCCGCAAAAATAAAATCGTTGCCAAAAAAATTCGGGCATAGGGTTTTACTTAAAAATTCACACAGTCAATCTCTAGCATGTATTTAACAAGACTTTAAAGAGCTAGATTAATTTTTGTAAATTTTGTTTAAGAAAATTTTTCAAAACTTGAAAAAGAAGTTTTCTAAATTTTATCAAAAAAAATTTCCATTTTTGGTCTTAATGCTTAATAGGTTAACAAGATGGTAATAAAACAATACTTAATATCTGAGTACTTAAAGGTATAGGTATACTAAAGCAAAATATTCGCTTTAATAAATTTCTTAAAGTTGAAAAAATGCCATCAAATTTCATGACCTAGTTTTTTTGGCACAAAAGTTGTCTGGGGCATTTGCTATTTCGTGTTTTTTTTTTTTCGATTTTAAAGTTTTATAGCTTTTTGGAAAGATAATTTAATACCTATCCGGATTTAAATAACAATTTGTCGGAAAAATTAAACTATAAAACTAAATTTTCGTAAAATCTGAAAGAAAGTGATATTTTCCCCATATAAAACACACTTAAAATTTTCAGTCGCGTTGAGCCACCTCTAAATGTTTTTTGATTGGCCCAAAAAAATTTTAATTCTCATTTTTTTGCTATTCGCATATTTCTAGGGGGTGCGACGGAGAGTTTGGAAACTTTTCTTCTCCATATAATGAAGGGTCACCCTAATATTCACATTAGTTATTTACTACATGACACGCTCCACGAATTTTGCCTGGACTCCTGCTATTGCTCTGAGAAGGGTATCCATAAAATTGGATTTCGGAATTTTGTGCTTCTTCATACTTTAAAAACGAATTCGGTACCAACCACAAAGAGCTGAACAACGAATCATATATCGATAGATTCCTCATGACGAGACGAACAAAATGATATATGATACGCCCCACGAATTTTGCCTGGACTCCTGCTATAGCTCTGAGAAGGGTATCCATAAAATTGGATTTTGTACCTATTTTAATTTAAATTCATATTTTTTGCCTTTTCCTTACTTTAAAAACGAATTCGGTACCAACCACGAAGTGCTGAACAACGAATCATATATCTATAGATTCCTTATGACGAGACGAACAAAATGATATATGATACGCCCCACGAATTTTGCCTGGACTCCTGCTTTAGCTCTGAGAAGGGTATCCATAAAATTGGATTTTGTACCTATCTTAATTTAAATTCATAGTTTTTGCCTTTTCTATACTTTAAAAACGAATTCGGTACCAAGCACGAAGAGCTGAACAACGAATCATATATCGATAGATTCATTATGACGAGACGAACAAAATGATATATGATACGCTCCTCGAATTTTTACTGGGCTCCTGCTATTGCTATGAGAAGAGTATCTATAAAATTGGATTTTGTAGAACACAATAGTGTGGCCATCATATCCGACGATTTAAAATAGGATACCGTTGCAGTTTATGAGTACCAGGAGATAATACTTAAATATCTACGTTTCGGACAACATTTTAAAAACAAAAGTAGCTTCGCAAATCTTATGGCTCATAAAACTGATTTTGGAATGCCAGCTGAGTGGCATTTTCAACCTACTGCTCATGGTAAGGAGCATGTGATGGTATTGGAGCAAACCTTAAAAGAAATGCAGCAGAGTGTAATCTCCAGTGCTCTCATCAAAATGGCATCTTAGATGCGACTGCTTTATTCCATTGGGCAATGAATTATTGTAAAGAAACTAAAATAGTTTTTATTAGAGGATCATGAGAAAACGTTGAAAACACTGAAGAGCAGATTCGATGCTGCGATAACAATCGATGGCAACGCTCAATACCATGCTTGTATACCGCTTGTCGATGGAAGACTCAAGATGAAAAAGTTTTCTGCCTCTATTCAATGCGATTTCTTTCCAAATCCAACAAATAAACCAGCAGCGAAATCAACAGCAGAACCTAGTAATGCCAAGACAATGCAGTAACGACAAAAAAAAACGCAGTAAATAAAGGCGACAAAAAAGCTGGATGAAAGACTGGGTATTTAAAAATTTACAGGACTTAAATACTTCATCAGCTACAATAAATTAAGTATAAAAATGGTTATGATATAAATGGATATAATATGATTAAGGTTAAATTTTTTAAAATTATGAATCTAATTATTTTTATTATTATTATTACTATATATTAATTTAATTAATTATTATTACAAATAAATAAAAAAAATTATTATTCATTATTTCTATAGAAAAAAAGTAATTTTTTCCTGAGGTTAACATATTGTGGGTATTACAGTATTGAGGGTAAGAAATTTTAATTAGGTATGTTACATACCGTCGGATAGGTCAATTTATCTAGTTTCTCAGAATATGCTTTATTTTTAAGGTTTAGATACATACTAATAGGGAAATTTTAAATTAGTGCATACGGTAAAAATTGAAAAACCGTTGTGCTGAGTTACAAAACATTTTTTTTTTATAGATATCATTTTTTTTATTTTTTAAAAAAATTTTTTTTCCGAAAGATTGAAGAAATAGCTATCTAAACTGTTTGGAACAAATTTTGCTAAGAACAATATGTAAAAAGTTACATGGATGAGAAAAACGCCTATTTGGCCAAAATGTCAAATTTTACGCCCTCTAACTCAGGGAGGTCTGGACCGATCTTGTTGAAAAATTGTGTCTCAACTACTATCCAGTAGGACTAAGATTGGTGCTAATTTCATCTCGATCGGAAGACATCGATTTCAAAAGTTGGTTCACTTGACGTGAAACGCCCCATATTTTTAGTGACTTTATAGCGCTTGCAGGGCTCTTATGTATAACTATCTATAAGAAACTTTAAGTTTATTTGAGTTTCCGTACATCATGAAGGTTCAGATTATCATATACTATATATTACATAGAGTGAAAAGTACGTGACCTCACACAGAGGTGGCGTGAAAAGTACCAATTTTATCTGTTTATTCAGCAGGACCAACTGTTAGAAAAACTGTATCAAAATTTGTATCGAAAAGTTACCGTAATAAAAATAACTAGCAGATTCGAAATTCGAGCGCAAATTCTAGGAAATTTTATTTTTTCATTAAATAAAGACCCTAAAGGTAGGCTAATCAATTATAGCCAATTCACAAATCAACACAAAAAACAAACTCAATTTTATTACAAATACACTAGAGGACCCCTGCTGCTCCGCAGCATTATATTATATTATATTATATTAATTTTTATAATATAATACCAAAAGAGAATATAATACCAAGAGAAGTTAACGTACAGTAATGCCAAAATATGCCATGAGAAGTTTACGTACAGTAAAAGTAAAATTGATTCTCCACGCATAACTTTCCTCAAACCCAACGAATTTAAGCAGTTAATAGCTCAAAAGAAGGAGCTTGATCCACTGAGTGTTCTTAGACCTATGTCAACAGCCTACGTTAATTAGAACTTCTAGTTATAGAGGTTTGAGAGAAGAAAAATATTGAAAAAAATCTTGAATGCAAAGTTTATTTATAAATTCTTTTAATATATGTATAAGATTAACAAATTTAATAAACACACACATAGCATTGTATAATTTTATGCATTTAGCAACTTTATATGCAATTTACTCAAAATAAAGGAAAAAATTTAAAAATCCGTAAATCTACAAATCGGCGAAAAAGAAATACCTTTCAAATAATATACGCATGGTCAAAATCGGAATAAAACGGTAGAACAAAACATCAGCCACAAGAAATCGCCTAACCTATTAATATTATAGATACGCTGATTTTAAAGTTTGAGAAAAAACAGATTGCAAAGAGTTTCGTTTTTTCATTAAACAAATGGATTGATAAACATTAGGGTGAATCCTCGCCGTCATATTCAATGGTTAAAAGGTGATATTCCGAATTAGATCGTGATCGTACGAGCACAAATGATGCAGATCGTCCTGGTCGTCCAAATGTGGCAGTTGCCGAAGAAAACGTAATGCCTGGTTTTCACTATGTCATATAAGCTGACAACAAACAATTGCCTCAACTGACATCTAGTAATTTTCTATTCATTACGTATTCATTACATCTTATAAACGAACAAAAAATCCGGCTGTCAAACATAAAAAAATTGCCAACATGCTTGCAATTTCATTTCAGATGTCTAATGTTGTCAGGGGTTGTAAATGACAAGACATTAAAACCCGTTTTCATACAACTGACAATAATCGACAACAATTGCCATTGAAAAGGACATAATGAAAACCAGGCATAATAAAAGTGCTTCAGATTGTACTGGGTGATCGAAAGAATAAAGTGAGTAAGATTACCAGCATCATAATATGAATATATGATTATATGATTATTTAAATGTGAAAAAAATTTCTGCTCTATGGGTGCAGCATGTTCGTGCTACAAAGTTTGCTTTAGATATGTTTGAAGTAAATTCAACTGAATTTTTACGTCGATTTATAACAATGGATGACATATGGATTCATTATTATACACCGGAGTGCAATAGACATTCTGCGGCGTGGTTGCAAGCCTGCGAAAGCCGACCAAAGCGGCCAAAGGGGCAACAATCGGCTGGAAAGTAATGGACAGTGTTTTTGAGATGGACGTGGTATAATATTTATTTATTACTTCGAGAGAGGAAAAACAATAACTGTCAAGTAATATGTTGATTAATTGGACAGTTTGAATGAAGAAATTAAGAAAAAACGACCCCGCTTAAATAATAAATAAATTGTGTACCATCATGACAATGTACCGGCGCACATTGGGTTGAAAAGGGTCAAAAGTGAGGATTAATTCAAGAATTGAAATAAGTGTTTTGTAATAAATTTTTATACCGGGTAACAGAGAATAAAATGGGTCATCACTAACTGTCAAAATTATTGTTCTAAGTTGTTTACTTTTCTTGCTATACTCTCTCAAAGTTCAAAAATTTATTTTAATTTTGCTCGAAGTGGTAAAAAGTGAAAAACGATATATATATTTCAAGTTTAATTTTTTTCATTTTTTTTTTAAATTCTAACTTTTTTTCAAATGGTATTTGACTGTATTACTAAAATAAAAATTTTTAGATAAATGTTTTAGAAATATTTTTAATAATTTTTTCAAAATTGTCATAAAAAGAGGGTATTTTTTAAAAAGAGATTGAGTTTCAACGTAATTCTAGATGAGATCGGGTAAAATTATTTACATTGTAGTAAAATATGGGGTTTCTACTTGTGTATTCCAAAAAAAAACATTTTGGCAATACTTGCCAACGAATGTAATATTCAAGTTTTTATTAAAAGTCCCCAGTATAAAATTAAAAAAAATGCTTGAAAACACAACAGAAAAAATCTTTTTTTAGTTTTTGTTTTGTGTTTATTTTCGTATCTGTGATTGTTATTGTTGCTGTTGTAAATGTGTAACCTAGTATTACAATAAATAATTTTAATGATCATGCACATTATAGTGGAGCGAAAAATCGAAGCTCTGAAATTACAAAATGTTCTCGGGTATCTTGTATCTTGTACCTTGTATCTTGCGGGCACGAGATTCACGTAGAAAAATTTAGAAAATATACTCAGAATACAGCCAGACATTTTGTTAAGCTCTATCCGTGGTATTATATGCCTCCAACTTTACACAAATTCCTTATTCACGGGCCAGAAATAGTAAGATACGCCTTGTTGCCAATAGGTCAACTATCTGAGGAAGCTCAAGAAGCTAGAAATAAAGATTTTAAAAATTACAGAGAACACTATTCTCGCAAATGCAGTCGGGAGAAGTCAAATGAAGATATATTCAATAGGTTACTTCTTAGTTCGGATCCTTTAATTACCACTAAAAGCAAAAGTTATGCCAAAAAAATATATAATATACCACAGTGGCACTAGATTTATTAATTTTGCCCAAGATTT
This sequence comes from Cordilura impudica, assembly GCA_963682025.1. Lineage (NCBI taxonomy): Eukaryota > Metazoa > Arthropoda > Insecta > Diptera > Scathophagidae > Cordilura > Cordilura impudica. The sequence goes on from OY821517.1 coordinate 300,135,078, forward strand.
CTGATGAAGAAGAGATTAATGAAGATATTGATGATGATAATTATGAAGATGCTGATTTTATTTATGAAGGTGATGATAATACGGAGGATCCTTGATTTTAATTGCATATATATATATATATATATATATATATATATATATATATATATATATATTTAAGTTTCTCTTAAATAAGAACAATATAAAATAAAAAATAAACAATACAATAAATGCTTACAAAATTTTCAATTATAAATGTAGCAATATTTTTTTTTTTCTTTATTCATTCCACTTGGGAACATAGGGCTTCTACAAGATTATTCTAACTTAATCTATCGTTACACATAATTTTAATTTCATCAATGTAGCAATATATTCAATATTAATTGAATTAATTAAAACAAAAAATTTAAAAAAAAAATTGAATTAATTTTTTTTAAATTTTTTTTTAATTTTTCTGAAATGGTTGTTTGTTTTGTGCTTACAATTATTCATCAATAAAAACATAACATTATTTTAAAATGTGAATTTCTTGAGTTAAATTTGTGGAATTTGGAAAATAAAATCGGATTTTAAAATTCAATTTTTATAATATAAATACATATTAAATATTTATTACTTTTTTATTTTTAAAAAAAATTTTATTTTTTCTAAAAGCACATTAACTAAGTTCTAACTTGCAATTTCATTTACGAATTTATCGCTTTTTATTCCAAAGTTACAGCGAAAATGGTAAGAAAAGATAATTTTTTCCAAAACACAAAAAACCTCCTAACGGGTTAAAACAAATTTTTTTCCACTTTTTTTTTTAAATGGTGGTTTTTTATGCATTAATGAATACCCATTAAAAAAAATTAACAATATTTTGAAATTACGTCTTCCCTGATTTAACCCTCACATTTCATGCTTTTCAACCCACTGTGCATCGTCCGCATACATTTGAACATTACAATATTGCAATTGATACGGAAGATCATTGGCATAAGCTGAGTACAGCAATGGCCCTAAGATAGAACCTTGTGGTACACCTCTTGTACGTTCGATCCTACTTGACATTTGTTTACCACAGAAAACCAATTGTGATCTTTCTGTTAAATATGAATTCAACAACTTAGTAAATGTCGTAGATATATTAAATATTTTGTTTAACTTTAATGTTAGAATTTCCGTGTTAACAGTATCAAATGCCTTAGAATAATCGAAAAGAATTAAGAAGGCAACTTTGTCATCATCAATTTGTGATCTTATATATTCTGTTACATCAATCAAAGTAGATACGCAACTGTGTTGTGGACGAAAACCAGATTGTCTGGGAGTAAGCAAGTTGTTATCCTGAATAAATCTACTGAATTGGTTGTGCATTAAACGTTCAAGTATTTTAGATAGAAAGGGTAGTATAGCTATTGGACGAAATTCGTTTTCCGTTTTCGGTATAGGGACAATTTTAGCGTGTTTCCACTGAGTGGGATACGTCGATTTAGTTATTATTGAATTGAACATGTTAGTAATATATGGTAGGGAACACAATTTTTATGAATCTTGGATGAACGCCATCACAGCTAGTAGCATTAGACTTTATACTGAGGAAGCTTTCGTATATTTCAGTTACAGTAAAGCAACTAAACTGAAATTGGTGTTGAACGTTTGAAATGGCATGGCTCCTGTAATGTTCAACATTAGCGGTAGGCCTTGGTAAATCTGTAAATTTGTAATTTAATTCCTCAACATTTATATTAACAGTATTATCTCAGGTTTTGGTAATTATCCCTACATTTCGTATTTCACTCCACCTTGCCTTGCAATTTAAGCAACTTGAAAATTTTTTGTTATAGTAGGACGATTTGACAAACCTAATGCTTCTGTTAACCTTATTTCTAAGGGATCGAAAAGCAGTCTGTAGTTCGGGGGGTTTTAAATCTCTTCCATCTTGTAAAAGCAATATTACGTTGTTCGATTAAACAATTAATTTCAACGGTAAACCATGGGTTGTCAATTGTTGTTATCCTTTTCTTTCTAAGAGGAACAAATTCATTGAAGAGTTGTTCAATGTTTGTTTGAATAAACGTAAGCTGCTCATCAACAGATGGCATATAATATGTACAATCCCAATCAATTTGAGAAATTTTATCATATAAAGCTAAATAATTAATACGTTTAAAGTCATGATAGCTAAAACTTTCATCAGTTGTGTCTGGTTTAAAATCGTAAGTGATAAATATAAGATCGTGTTTAGAAAACACAGGCGCTGATATCTGTTCAAACAAAATAACTTTTTACAAAAAGTTGGTTAAAAATATATCAAGGAGCGAATTTGAGTTGGTGGTAGTGTGTAGGTGTAGTTTTACTGACAACATCTAGGCCAAGATATAACATTTCATCTGAAAACGTAGATTCCACTAAAATGTTACTGTTAAAATCACCAGCTATTATAATATTTGTGTACCCCACGGTAATATTAGATTATTCCAGAAAAAAATCTTCTGAATTAATATTCTTATTTGGTCTATAGACATTTCCTAGCAATACTTTTTCGTTCCTATTGAATAATTCTAAAAAGAGAAACTCAATTCTATCACCATCTTTTGATTTATTTTTAATTTTACATTTTACATTATTTTTCACATATATGGCAACACCACCTGCTTTTTTTTCCTTATGACCCTTTTTTGTTTTTGATTTTTTATGAATTTTAAAACAACAAGTTTATGAATATTTCCGAAACTGTTGTCCTAATTAAAAAATAGTGCAGATATAACTTGGAGGTAATTTAGCTGTGGATTTTCATCTTTTTTATTTAACCAAATCAAACAAACCGTTCTTGAGTTATGCTAATATATGTGGTGAAGCCTCCTTCATTTTTTAAATATGTAGGTAGCGGTTTATCGCGAGAACCAGAGAGTCAATCCAAAAAAAAGTAAATGCATACTGTGTATGTCTAATACAAGTGTTTACAAAAACCATTAACAAAATAAATGCCGCAGATTTTTTTATTTTTTTCTGTTACGCAGTCTAATTATTTTAAAGAGAGCGTGTAAAACCAATTTAGTAATAAGATCTGAAAGTGTTTGTCGATTGATTTGCCACAATATCTATTAAGAAATAGTCGAACTAATCATGAATGATATCAAAATTAATATTATATTTGACAGTTATATCAGAGAACAGTTTGAAATCAAAAATTAATATTGCTATCATATGCAGATAGCATTTTTGAATATAAGCCCTCGATATATTTTTGGGAAAAGTCAGTGACTTTATCAAAATAGTCGTGATCGGTACATTTATTGGGGGGCAACCCTTTTAAATACCACGCACGCCACAAATTAATAACAATAGCACTCAAATATGCTATATTCTTTTATAATGTTATATCCAGTTATTGCCCAAGCAAAGTTGTATCCAAATCCCTTTCTCGAAATACATGGTTATTAAAACATTACTACAAAAAAGTTATTTGCTTATTATACTATTATTCGGAATTGCTGTATTGTAATTCAATATATTTAAGTCGTTCTATATTATATCATATATCATATTTTTATATATGTATATATACATAAATATTTTTTTTTGTATTTTACTATATGAAAGCCAACTTATTCATAATGGTCTTTGTATGCTCAACATTGAACTTTCTCTATTTTTGTACGATTTAAAAATTTGCGCGAAAAAACAAAAATGTCCATTAAACTTCATTAATGACTTCCTATTTAATTGCTAGTATTTCCTCTGTCATTCGATGGCCACACATACAAATAGTTTTACTAAACTCTTTTTAACCAATTACTTTGATAATTTCTATTAACTATTAGTTATTATGACTTTTTTCTATTGTTTACTTATATGTACATTCGTATGTGATTGCTGGCTTTTGCTAATGAATGATGTTGAATATTTTTGTTGTTGTTTGTTTTAGTCATAAACATGCCCATTAATCAAAACACCATACCAATTTAAGCTTTTATTGCCATAGTCAAAGGGACAGGTTGCTACAACATATACTAAAGATTAGTATATTGTATTGTTTTAAAACCACTTCGTAAATTTATGCCAAAATATAAAAAAAAAATCTAACACTGAGATTAATTAAAAGTAGATTGCTTGAATATTTTCTAACTCTGTATGTTGGCCATAACCGATTTTGGCCATGAGTCACGAGGTAAGCCGCATTTAGATAGTTTGCTGTTAGATTATAATGACACACAATCATATCAACAATAAATGTTCCATTGTACAAAAAACATTCGAATATAAATACAATTACATAAAATTACCAATTACAACTAAAGTATTCAATCATATTAATTTTTTAACGTTGTGCCTCGAATGTGTGTAGATAAATAATTTAACAACACTAAAGCTTGCCTCTAATCACTTTGGCTCCTTCGTTTTGCAGCAGTTTATATGATTGAAACTAATAACATGTCTGTATACAAAAATAAATATATATACTCGTATGTAGCATGTTTTTAGTTTAATTGTATTTGCCATTACCGGTTGTTGCTTGTCTCCCCATTACTCAATCATGCAATTTTACAAAAAATTATATACATTCGTTCAATAGAATGTCTGCTTAGCATCAGGGTTGATCACAAAGGTACTTAAATTTGTACTTATTTATTTGTTTGCCGTTGCTCTTTTTAAACTTCCACGAAGTTTTTGAAAAATTTGTTTTATAGCAACAGTCACTTCAATACAAATCCGGACACCAAATTTAAAAATTTTTGTTCCCCTATAAATCTGGCCTATCCATAATATTAATAGGCAAGGCGATTTCTTGTGACCGATGTAGGTGTGTCAGTTTCAATCCTATTTTGACCAAACATACCTCATTTGCTTTTCATCTGTCCACCAGATTTACAGATTTTTACATTTCTACAATTTTTTGGAGTAAACTGCATTTAAAGTTGCTATTAGCACAAACATGAAAGTATACAATGCTGTGTGCGTGTTTAGTAAATTTGTTAATGTGTTTGCAAAAAGCCCTGTGTTGAAATGAAAAATAATTTTGGACATAAACCAATAACGACAACAGAAAGTGTTGAATTGTGAATTGACTAAAATTTACTAGCATAGGTTCTTATAAAAGAATTTACTAAATGAAAAAGTAAAACTTCCTAGAATTTTCAAGGGCTGGGATCTGCTAGTATTTTGTAATATTCAAATCGATTTAAAAACAAAACAAAAATCTGGACTGTATTTAGCATATTAAACGAAGAAAAATATTGTAGTCCATCTGGGCCGACCATCCGATACCCTACACCATGAGTTTAGAGAATGGGTCTTAGGCCCAAGCAATTGGGTATAGAGAATAAGCATAAATCAAACCTAAGTGGAATTTTTATACCCTATACCACTATGTGGTTTGGGTATAATGACTTTGGGCTGCTGTTTGTAACAACCAAAAATATTTGACCTAGACCCATCTTTAATTATACCGATCGAATCAGAATCACTTTCTGAGTTGATTTAACAATGTCCGTCCGTCCGTCCGTCCGTCTGTGTGTCCATGTAAAGCTTGTAATCAAACTACAGGTCGCAAATATGAATATATTTTGATGAAATTTGGTATATAAGCTTCTATCGGCCATGGGATGAACGCTATTGAAATTGGTGAGAATCGGTCCATATTCAGACCTAGCCCCCATACAAATTACCCATATGAAATCGACATAAATTGCCATAAGATCCAAATTGTCATATAGATTTTACTCAAATTGGGTTTGTATGCGTTCATTACATCCACTAATGAGTAGTCCAAAAATGATCCCTTTGACCCCATATATAGCTGCTTCCCGATCTTCACTTAAATCTATTAAAAAACAAAAATATTGCACTGATTCTTCTCAAATTTTGTTTGTATATAAAATACAAGAGACTTTACCAAACATGATCAGGATCGGTCCATTTTTGGACCTAGTCTCTTTATAGATATAGCATCCGATATGCTATATGCAGCCAAAAAAATTAATAAAAATCCCACTCAAATTTGGTTTTTGCTTATTTTCAATGTCCAGTTAGTTGGGCCTAAGAGATAGGGTTTCTAAACGCATGGTATAGGGTATCGTATAGACTATAATTTTCTTACTTGTTATTAATTTTTTTTGTCTGCAAATCTTAAAACGTTCTTATCCAATGTTAAATTTATATGGGAACTAAGTCGAAAAATGGACCAATCCTGACAATATTTGGTAAGGGCACTTATTTTTGTAAAAACATATACAAACCAAATTTGTGAAAAAATCTCTGGTATTTTTATTTATTTTTTTTTTTTTTTGTTATTGAGAGGTTTAAATGAAGAGCAGGAAGTTGCTTTATATGGGGGCCATGATTAGAAATTATCCTATAGGGTTAATTTTTGGTCTTCTGAGTAATGGTTGTAATTAGCACAGACAAACCGATTTTAACCAAGATCTGTAAGATACTATAGATATTATGCCAATTAAAGTCAATGTCGTAGGGGTCATTTGTATGGGGGCTAGGTCGGAACATGCACCGATTTACCAGTGTTGGTTCTGTGGCCGATAGAAGCTTATGTACCAAATTTCATTAAAATATATTTATATTTGCGTACTGTACTTTGATTGCAAGGTTTATATGAACGCACAGACGGAGGGACGGACGGACATAACTAACTCAACTCAGAAAGTGATTCTGAATCGATCGGTGTTTTACAAACATCAGCACAAACTCATTATACCCTGACCACATAGTGGTATAGGTTATAAAAATAGCATATAAAAATAATTGTGAGACAAAAGCAGTGCGCAATCCAAACTCGGACAGACGGCAATCACGACTTAAATCTGTGGCCACAAGCGATAACCGCCTAAGTCGACTATTCATATTCTACTAAAAACGCTTTATATTTACGTGAAATCCCCATTTCTCTAACACTGTTTATTAAAATGTTATTAATGAAAACATTCTGACCTAAGTCGTAATGAAGCCCCCTTACATTTATATAAAAAGTTGTTTTTCTCAAAAGCATGATTTTCGACTTAGGCGGTTAATGCTTGTGACCACAGAAATAATTGCAACTTCATTTAAATAGACAACTTTCCGAAAATAGTGATATTTTTATTCATTGTACAGCCAAAGAGTAAAACAAATCAATATGTCTAGAGGATAAAAACTAGTATTGAATTTAGAAAACTAATAATTACACAGTGCAACACATACAATGCAAGGTCCTACTCGTGTGCGGTTTTCGAGGTGCTTATCGAAACTAACAAAACCCCACTAGGCTTTTTCTGTTCAGATTTTATGGTAGTTTGGCTAAAACTTTATTCTTCCGAAGAACATGCTATTTTTCTCACGGCTATATCTCGGGAGCCAATTGGAATTTTGTTTTCCTATCTTCGGCACAATTGTAGCTACACACAGAAAACGGATTCATTGCGGCTACCATATTTATTGCCGACCGAATTGCGATGGAGTTTATAACCGAATATTGGGTTGAATAGGATTAAGATTCTGTTGCCTTTATATTAAATATTTTATCAGTATAGAAAATAATTAGCCACTATTAAATTTCGGTTGATGCAATCGAAAATACAGTTGTTAAAAATTAAAACAATTCGGTTGGATAATATTTTTTCTCGGTGTATCGATTAGTAGGAAAGAAGTTTAAAACAAACTAAATTAAAAAATCTTCAGCTGTCTTTTTTCTATAATTTTTTCACCATTTTATAATATAATTCATAATTTTTCATATTTTCTACCTGAATTTTATATCGAAAATTCGAGTTTTAAGGCCTAGTTAGCTACACGTTGTTAAAATGTATCTGTACCGTAAATGTAACGTTGGCATTTGGTGCAATTATAGAACGTAAAAAACGAACCAGCATGTCGCTGGGTAAAATTAACCAAACCTGATCAGCTGTTCACAAATGTCACGTGCAAACGTAGCAAAAATCTATTTTCCACAGATTGGGACGTTGCGGTTACGTGACATTTGAGTTCGGTAACTGCTCTAAATGCTTTTTCATTAACGGAAAAAAACTACTGACACGTGTGGTTAAGGTTACGTGTGGCTAACTAGGCCTTAAGTTTATCAACTATATAAAATTATTTTCCCATAGATGGCGTTATTGGAAGTACATATAAAACTTGAACTAGCCCCAGCCGTCAATACAAATGTCATGTCATTAATGTGACAAGACAAAAACACATTGTTTTAAGTAAGTAACAATTCAGCAGCAAAAACGTTAATACTTTAAAATGGAAAATTGCAAGACCACAAAAAGAAATGAATTTTGTTACGTTTGTGGTCATACAGTGCCCAAATTTGCAAAGAAGGAGCGAAAAAATGTTAACTAAAAATTAAAATTTGTATATACGCAATATTTCGATGAAGCGGATACAAATTGTGAAGACTTCACGCCGAATTTGAATTGGTTACATCGACGAAGAGGATAGAAAACAAATTTAAAGAAAAAGCGGTGTTTGTAGATGAAAATTTTTTGATATTTTACCAATTTTGAGATACCAGAAGCAGTTTTTTCTGGTTAGTTTGTTTTACACTTTTTTTCTCCTAGTATATAGCTACAATTGTGACGAAGACAGGAAAACAAAATTGCATTTATTTCCGAAATACAGCCGTTAGAAGAATTGATTATTCTTCGGAAAAATTTAATTTTAGCCAAAATATACATGAGACCATAAAATCCGAACAGCACCTAAACAAGCGATAAGTACTTCGAAAAACCGCACACGAGGAGTTTGCACTCGATGCCAAAGTAGGAAACAGTTTTCGTAAAATATCGAAGTTTATTAACAAGAGCCATTCAACTCTCGAACTTATTCTAACATGCTTAAAAACCTGTAAAATGGTACAAAATGAGCCAGTTTCCGCGGAAGTACCGGGATCGGGCCATCGAAGTTTTGTAGAAAAATTTGCCAAAAAGTGTAAAGTGTAGTTCTTAACGACGAATGGCAGTATTATTAGGACAATTATCCAAACGACAAAGCTGCTTTATAATGTCCCTAAAATCATGGAAACACCACCCCAGAGCCCTTTCATAAATTCAGTTGTAGAACAGGGGTTTCAAGCAAAGCTGAGTTAAATAAGATGCAAGAGTGGGGGAAAAATATTGCCAAAAATTCTTCGAATCCAAATGGTTATTTAGAACAAGGGCATTAAAATGGCCTCTGAAAGCATAAACCCATCAATACTTTATGGCAGAATATTTAATAATCTAGGCAGTGTTTTGGATTTTGTGGATGGCCCCTCAAATCATAATGTTTGTGATGTTGCGTATATTACACCAGGTACAGATATCTGTACCGATGAGGAGGAAGTTGATGTTGATAGCGATAGCGAAGACGATATACCCCTTCAAGAGCTGCGTCGTAGAACCCAGCACTCAAAACCAGATCAAGACTTTCTCTAATAGTGCGTTAACACCTAGGGAAAATCTAGTAGATTTGACCTGAAATCTAATTTCAAAATCTATACCGTTTACATCTTACAACTTTTTGACATTTTGTGAGATTTTGTTTCCACAACAATTATCAAAACAATAGGATAATGGAAAATTCTAAAAAGGAACAGATTTTATTATTATACTCGCATTTTGCATCAAGAATGAAATAGAAATTTTGCGAAAAAACATCATCATTTGTTAAATTTATTGTTTGAACAACAAAAACAAATGCATTTTGTACAATCATTATATAACAGATGGGAATGGGCTATGTGCCCATATATAAGTCTAAAAAATTAGAACTTTTCAATTACCAAATTTTTTTTATTATAGACTCGTCATTTAATAATTAGTATTTTATTTCCTTTTTATTCATCTCGTTTGCTTATGTTTTTGTTTCTAAATGTCAATTTTACAGTCACTGCGTTGTAATTTTCTACTACAATATTAAAAACAACACAGTAGTATTATTTGGTAGTTCCCAAGTTTGACAAGATTTTGGTAGATTTAGCTAAAATCTAGCAACGAGCTAGATTTTGTTTTGTATGGGAAATCTAGTAAAAATGAGCTAGATTTTGTTCGAAATCTCGTATATACTAGATTTTGCTTAGATTTAAACGCACTATAATGGTCAAAAAGAAAATGGCTGCCGACCAGCAATTGTGTACCAATTTGATACATATTATGCCAAAAATGTCAGCACGAAAAAATCAAAAATGCCACACGGACCTAGAGTCATTATGGATTTTTTACAGTGATCAGTTTTTTCTTTGATAATTTTTTTACTTCTCAAGATCTATTGGTTTCACAAGAAGATAAGAAATTCCAACACACTTAGAAGGTCTCACAAGTAGGTAAGAACTTAGTTGTAGATTAGTTATAAGATTTTTGTATGTGGTGTTTTTTTTACATACGATCACGTAGTTTTAAACATTGGTCCTTCGAACCGGATTTGTTTGTAGTTTTAATCATTAGTCCTTCGACAAAAAATGCAAATAAAAACGAAGATTATACAAAAATATTAAGAACATATATTTTTTTTATAATAAAAAAAATAATAAAGGAGAATGGAACAAATTGAAAAATTGTTTGAACATCAACATCAACTGGTGCTGGAAATTGAACGTATTCTGAAGAAGCTTCAGAAAAATTAAGTTCGGCAAGTTCAGTTAGAGGCAACCTTTCCTAAGAAATGATGAGTGCTGTTGCCTTTGATCATACCTACTGGAAAAACAGCTGCAAGGCTGGAATCGAAGATATGGTAAAACATATTGAAGTATTAGTCCAAGAGAGGAAGGCAGTGGTGGGAAAAAGGAAAAATTTAAGGTGAATTAAAAGAAGCTGTTGGCCTTAAAGATATTCTGCAACGGGTAGTATTTCCCAAACGAGCAGCTGCACAAAAAGAAGGTGAAAATAAAGTTATGTTATCATCTCCCAAAAATGAAATCGGCATGCACGAAATGGTACTCGCCCAATTTAAACAAGTGACCATTAGGTTTGAATCAAGCCTAGAAGAGACCCAAGATAAATATGGTTCATTCTACCAAGGTGGAAACAGAAGTGCGGAAAAAAGATTTGGAAAATAAGTATATCCAATTTAGACGTGCACACGAAATAGTAATAAAAGTGTTTCAATTTCACGAAGAAGTTGAAAGCAAATACGCTGAAGTAAGAAAGTTTTATTATGATGTGAAAAGGATGATAGCCAAGATATTAGAATTGCTTCAAGAATATAATCCAGAATATGCTGAAGTTAGCAAACAAAACGTGGCACACAAAGATCATTGACGACAAAAGAAAACACAACAACAACATCACGTGTGGTTTTTGACGCGTCGCACAATGGCGCCATTTGAGTTTTTTCGTTGCAAAAATCATATGTCTTGAACCGAATAACATAATTAAACAGTTTAAACAGCATATGATAGATAACTGTTCAGCCTATGAAATGAGCGTTTGGAAAGGGTGCTACGCTTTGTAGGGGCCTACTTATGGGTTATCAAAGTTAAAATTTGTAGAAAAATCGATTTTATGGTAACTAAAAAAAATTATTTTTACATTTTTAAATTGTTTTTATTTTTTTTCTTTAGGGTTTTATGTTTTACATTATTACCCAATAAATTAAAAAAAAATTACTTCATTTTTAAATTTATTTTTTCAATTTTCTGTAAAATATTCATCACAATTCGTAAGAGAAGGTATATCTAAAATACTAATCATTTCTAAACTATAATTATTTTCTAACTCTATTCGTGACTTCACATGCCGCAGGGAAGAAGTAAGTGGATCGGAAGATGCTGCCAACATGCTGAAGAGGTCCTCATTTTGCCTTACCCTTGATGCTTTGAATGTGTTCTGCAATCTATATTTTTTTATAAAATTTGTTAAGAGACTCCTGTGCTTCTTCAGAAAGCTCTCCAATTGGCAAAGACTGGTACTCAATTATATCTTTGCCATGCGCCAATATTTTATGGACGGTCGGGGTCAACTTGTCCTGTGGATACATTTCTGCTAAAAGAGATACAGTTTTCGATGCATATTCTCCATATTTTGTAGAATTGACATATTCTTTGCAGTTTAAAACATTCTAGATCGTTCTTAATCTTTTCACGATTTGATTGTCAATTCCAGTGATTCTAGTTACTGCCTCATCATTTTCAAAAGATCTCCTAGAAGTGTTTCCATCGTTTGAGTTACCGTATCCTGTATTTGCTTTTTTCTGATCTTTTCCTTATCCTTTATTGATGTATTTTCATCGAAGTTTTCCTCCTCTTGTGGTAGGGTATACGCCAGTTTTAGCAAGAACTCCATACACCTTATCCTTGCGTGCAATGGTGACATTCCATATTCGTAATTCTCCTCGTTTGTAGAATCGTTTAAATTACCAAAGTTCTTCTGACTCTTTTTGCAAATCGGGCATGACAATGTTGAGGTTGTTCCTGTCAGTTCGTTTACGACTTTTCCGTCAACCATGGTCAGGTGGAACTCGTAATTGCATTCAATATATTTTCCTTCTCCAAGTTGCAGCTTTGTAGGCTTAATCTTGCTTATTTGTTTTTCAATGTCCTTCACCGTGGTTTTTATGAGTTCTGCCGATTCCCTTGCAAACTGAAACATTATTGGTCGGCAATAATGCACTGATGATGGACGTGGATTTTTCCAGTGTAGGGAAACATCAGATTTTAGCCGCAAAGGAACAACAGATGCCATAAACATATTTCCGTCCGATATTGTAGCGTCATCGGAAGATATCCTTTGCTTATAAACGCTTTGTCCGGATGATCCATCGCAGCCCCATTTGCTGATCAATGTCAGTTTCTCAGGAAGAATTTTCACCTCATTTTCAGAAAGACTCTCCAACAACCGTTTTGCTGTATGGCCCATGAGATCCTGCATATTGGCTTTCACAGAAACTTCCGTAAACTCCATATGCAGTGGTCGTGAATTTATTTTGGCTTGCGTAATATGCTTGTATCCTGGTAAAACATCAGCCCCGTGTCGCATCAAGGATGCCCGTAGTATCTCATATTTTTCTTTGGAAAGTTGTAAGTCCATAAACAAGGCCAAGGCTTCTTCGGAACCATACTTTTTAATGTGTGCGTTTGTGGGCGTGGGAATGCTTTCCTTAATCCTTTTTAGTCGCATTGAGCTTGCATCAGCAACAGATTTTGTAATCTGCGACCTAACTCTTTCACTATTCTTTGTATATTTAATAGACAGCGCGTCCGATAAATGCTTCGTGGTCAAGTCATTGGTGGCATCGGCAAGTTTCCTCTTTCTTGTGAAAATTGAACACTCACCAATACTTTTTTTGGCCTTCCTTTTGCTCCTCTGGTTGATGTGATGGGTTTATCTACTGTCAATATATCCAGGATGGTATCTTCATTAAGCCAGTCCTCGTATTTGGAGTTGAAGTTCTGAATGGTTCTATTAGATTTCACCCATTTTGCCTTAATATTTGCATATATCAGATAAAAATTATTTTTTATAATTTCGCTTCTCTCAATATTTCCGTATAAGCTATCAAGTTCTTCTAAAGCAGCTTCCGTGAAAAACTTTGGTGTGGTTGACCTTCTAAACAGTTCAAATAATTTTAAATTGTTCAACGCCATGTTTTCAGTACTTAAATTGTTTAACGCCATGGTTTCAGTACTTGTTGCGCCAACTTTCAGTCGTAGACTAATCCAGGCACTATGCTTATTTTGCAATACATATATAGGCTTATGCTACCATGCCTAAAAATTTACCTGTTTCCTGCATACATATGGATTTAGGCTGAATTATGCAATTTTGATATTATGCTCGTGTCTAAATAAGATTTGTGCCTATCTGGAGGGACCACAAGTCAATATTGTTTTTGACCATTTGTACTCCAAAGTAATTTTTAAGTGAGGTGCGTACCTGCGAATTTCAATGAGTAGTTTTTTGTGCATCCTGTGTCTGTAACAGAATATTGGGAGTAGACTTTGGCAGAGGCTCACAGGTAGACAACCGACTTAAAATGCAATTTTCAAACTATTAGATCAAACTACTGTCAGTCAAAACATGTAAGGGATGCACGCCATACAATTTCTGCAACCATGTCTTTTAAATTTTTTTTACCTCTAGAAGCCAAACGGGCATGTACGGGCAGATAAAACCTTTTGAATTATGTAAAGAAATAATCAAAGAACATGTTTTGCAAATATGGCAAATATAGAAAAATACAGATTTTTTTTTTCCGTCAAAGTTGAAAAATAGTGAAAAAACGGATAGTTTTTAAATAGTGATTTACCAGGAGAAACACAAAGCAAACAGTTAATTTTTTTTTTATCATTATACATTTAATAAATACATCAATCAATACAAACAAAAAATAAGGCGATTCGTTACCTATTTTTCGTGATATTACACCTGAAATCGCAACAAATTGACTAAAAATTGTGTGTTTTTTTGAAAACCGAAAGTCGGTCAACTTTGAACGGTTATATCTTCTAAACTAAAAATGTGATATTATTAAGAGTAGCATATTTGAAATCGTTGAAAAGTTTCCTATAACATGGGTTTATTCAAAACTTCGTCGGCGCACACGAAAATTTTGATTTTTGCAATCTCGTTTGCTCTACGGGCGCCACTGTGCGTCGGCAAGATCAACAAATGGTAAGAACAAAAATAATTTAATCTATACCAAAGATCATATATAATGATATATATATAACGGGTGATTTTTTAAGAGCTTGATAACTTTTTTTAAAAAAAAAACGCATAAAATTTGCAAAATCTCATCGGTTCTTTATTTGAAACGTTAGATTGGTCCATGACATTTACTTTTTGAAGATAATTTCATTTAAATGTTGACCGCGGCTGCGTCTTAGGTGGTCCATTCGGAAAGTCCAATTTTGGGCAACTTTTTCGAGCATTTCGGCCGGAATAGCCCGAATTTCTTCGGAAATGTTGTCTTCCAAAGCTGGAATAGTTGCTGGCTTATTTCTGTAGACTTTAGACTTGACGTAGCCCCACAAAAAATAGTCTAAAGGCGTCAAATCGCATGATCTTGGTGGCCAACTTACCGGTCCATTTCTTGAGATGAATTGTTCTCCGAAGTTTTCCCTCAAAATGGCCATAGAATCGCGAGCTGTGTGGCATGTAGCGCCATCTTGTTGAAACCACATGTCAACCAAGTTCAGTTCTTCCATTTTTGGCAACAAAAAGTTTGTTAGCATCGAACGATAGCGATCGCCATTCACCGTAACGTTGCGTCCAACAGCATCTTTGAAAAAATACGGTCCAATGATTCCACCAGCGTACAAACCACACCAAACAGTGCATTTTTCGGGATGCATGGGCAGTTCTTGAACGGCTTCTGGTTGCTCTTCACTCCAAATACGGCAATTTTGCTTATTTACGAAGCCATTCAACCAGAAATGAGCCTCATCGCTGAACAAAATTTGTCGATAAAAAAGCGGATTTTCTGCCAACTTTTCTAGGGCCCATTCACTGAAAATTAGACGTTGTGGCAGATCGTTCGGCTTCAGTTCTTGCACGAGCTGTATTTTATACGGTTTTACACCAAGATCTTTGCGTAAAATCTTCCATGTGGTCGAATAACACAAACCCAATTGCTGCGAACGGCGACGAATCGACATTTCACGGTCTTCAGTAACACTCTCAGAAACAGACGCAATATTCTCTTCTGTACGCACTGTACGCATTCGTGTGGTTGGTTTAATGTCCAATAAAGTAAACTGAGTGCGAAACTTGGTCACAATCGCATTAATTGTTTGCTCACTTGGTCGATTATGTAGACCATAAATCCGACGTAAAGCGCGAAACACATTTCGAACCGAACACTGATTTTGGTAATAAAATTCAATGATTTGCAAGCGTTGCTCGTTAGTAAGTCTATTCATGATGAAATGTCAAAGCATACTGAGCATCTTTCTCTTTGACACCATGTCTGAAATCCCACGTGATCTGTCAAATACTAATGCATGAAAATCCTAACCTCAAAAAAATCACCCGTTATATAAACTTGGAGAAGAAAAAACAAACGGTAGTGATTCGTCTTAATTTGATGGAAGAAGATTTGGAGAGTCTACAGCAGGAATCCTGTATAAAAATAAATTATCCTGAAGAACAATTGAAGGATGTCAAAGATAAATCCATATTTGATGACCTCTTTCCTTAGAGTCTCAAGTACGTGATCTACAACTAGGTTAATGCGTTGTACCCAGGAAAAGAACAATTGAACGCAGAATACGAAAAAGCACAACACAAAGAATTGCAGAATAAGATGAAAGAAACTATTGATGAGACTGAAATTGCAGAATACTCTCCAATTGGCGTTATATGCCCGGCAGAATGTTCACAAATTAACGCATTTCAGCAGCAAAAAAGACAGAAGATTATGACAAATTTGAAAAACAAACGATAACGTATCAAAATCAACCACAAAAAAGTTAGATGGCGATTAACAGCAGCAGCAGCAAGTGTATCAACTACCACCACAGCAACAACAACAAGAACAACACCAGCTTCAACGTTACGGTCTTGGCATACCGGTGGTATACCACGTTTGGAAAATGAAAGCAACGCAGTTAAAGATTACTGATGATTGCATCTATTTTTCCGTGCATAATTGTAACATGCATTAGTTTAATAATTTGTATTTAGTTAAGTATAAATGTTGTCGTAAAAATAAGACTGCAGTTAAGCTAGATTTGGGTATCTAGCGCCCATTCAAGCCGGGCAGAAATATGAAATATAAACATAATTTTAAATACAAGGTTTTTAAAAATGTTTATCTATTATGAAAATAAAAGCTTGGTGAATGCTTTGCATTCCAATGTAATAAATTTACACAAGGAAAACACTTATCTTCTGTGTGCACTTAGATTCTATAATAGGTAGACACTCATTAAAACAGCGTCATAAAAGGACAACGGGTGGAAAATACGCATGTGTAAATTCCCACACATTAAAGAGGTTTCACAATAAGATAAGAAATTCCAACACACTTAGAAGATCTCACAAGCAGATAACAAGTTAGTTCTAGATTACTTATAAGATTTTTGTATGTAGTACTTTAGAATAATTTTAGAAATAAAGAATC
The DNA here is from genome assembly GCA_963682025.1 of Cordilura impudica. Classification (NCBI taxonomy): domain Eukaryota; kingdom Metazoa; phylum Arthropoda; class Insecta; order Diptera; family Scathophagidae; genus Cordilura; species Cordilura impudica. The sequence goes on from OY821517.1 coordinate 300,152,076, forward strand.
AGTATTTAACAACTCTAAATTAAAAGACGTGTTTTTATTACATAAGATCACGTAGTTTTAAACATTGGTCCTTCGAACCGGATTCGGGTAGTTTTAATGAAAACAATGGAAACTTTTAAACCCCTATACCAGAGTTAATGAAAGCAATAAAAATAGAAGAAATTGTGTAAAATCTTTACCGTTATATAAATATTTATAGTTTCTCAGGTTTTCTTTTAATAACTTTTTAAATATTTTTCAATGTCTTAATCTTAGAATTAATTATTATAAAATAACGGCAAGGATAAATATTTATGTAGCGTTAAAAACCAGAATAATATACGATTTTACTGCTGATCTTAGGCAAAAGAAAATTTGTGAGAAGTGGTCCATGAATCAATCCATATTTTAAAACATTATTAAGAGATATCGTGAAAGAAGTACGGAGACGACTGAATATTTATGCGGCAGGTACCGTAAAACGAGTCAAATACAAGATAGTTTAATGGAAAGAGAGTTTACAAAATGTCCAAAAATACTATCTAAAGAGATCATTAATAATGTGAGACTAAAAATATATGCTCGAACTTTTACCCGATGAGCAATTGAGGCTGGACGATAACAAGTCCTATGAAGAAATCATTGATATCAGAAAAAATCGCCTGCTAGAACGTTTGCATGACGACCAAAGGGAAAAAGTTTAGACCTAAAATCTATATATATAAAATTCATTTTCTGTTTGTTTGTTTGTTTGACCGCTATACAAATTTTTATTTTTCAACGGATTTTCCTGAAATTTTGTACACACGATCTCTATACCCCAGGAAAGGTCGCCATATACCTTTTACCGGCCACGCCTACTTTTACGCCCACTTTTTATGTAAAATTCATTTTCTGTTTTATTCATATTTGTTCACTATACAAATTTTTATTTGTTAACAGATTTCTCTGAAATTCGGTAAACACGATCCCTATACTCCAGCTAAGGTCACCATATACCTTTTATCGACCACGCCTGCTTTTACGCCCACTTTTTGTATACAATTCATTTTCTGTATTTTGGTATATTTGTTCGCTAAACAAATTTTTATTTTTCAACGCATTTCTCTAAAATTTGGTACACACGATCTTTGTACCCCAGGCCAGGTAACCATGTGATTCTTGCGGCCACACCTACTTTTACGCCCACTTTTTGTATACAATTCGTTTTCTGTTTTTTGGTATATTTGTTTGCTATACAAATTTTTATTTTTCAACGGAATTCTCTGAAATTTGGTACACACGATCTCTGTACTCCAGAAAAGGTAGCCATATGCTTCGTACCGGCCACGCCTGCTTTAGCGCCCACTTTTTGTATACAATTCATTTTGTGTTTTGGTATATTTGTTCGCTATACAAATTTTTATTTTTCAACCGATTTCTCTGAAATTTGGAATACACGATCTCTCTGCTTCAGGGAAAGTCGACATATTCTTCGTACCGGTCACGCCTACTGTTACGCCCACTTTTTGTATACAATTCCTATTCTGTTTTTTGGTACATTTGTTAGCTACACATTTTTTTTTTAAACGGATTTCTCTGAAATTTGCTACACACGATCTCTGTACTCCAGAGAGGTGGCCATATGATTCTTTCCGGCCACGCCTACTTATACGCCCACTTTTTATACAAAATTAATTTTCTGTTTTTTGGTATATTTGTTCACTATAGAAATTTTTATTTTTCAAGGGATGTCTAAAATTTGGCCACACGATCTCTATACTATATTTTTTTTACTTTTTTTTGTTTCTTTATTTGATTGCTATACAAACTTTTATTTTTCAATGGCTTTCTCCGAAATTTAGTACATATTCCAGGGAAGGTCGCCATATGATTTTTACCGACCACGCCTACTTTTACACCCAATTTTCATATAAGATTCATATTTTGTTGTGTGGCATATTTCTTCCATATACAAATTTGTACTTTTCAACGGATTTCTCTGAAATTTGGTTTACACGGAAATAACTACACGGTGAACAAATTCCCCAAACTTAAAAAAAGGTACCCAAAAGAAATGAACAAATTCCCGATTTTTTTTTAATCGGATTAAAAAATGAACTTACTCCCCAAATTCATTCTTAAATTTTTACATATTTTTATTTAATGAATTTTGTTAAATATTTATTTTAGTAAACATTTGCATACTGCTCTCAATATATGTCCTACAATAAACGCATTTAAAATGAGTATTCTTTTCAATAGCATTATTTCGGTGCGCGGAAGCTACGCGCACGGGGAATACAGCTTAGCTAGAATATCGGAATGATCTGAAAAATATATTTTGACAATTAAAATAAGTTGGCAACAGCTGCGCGGCAGCACAGGTGTGGTTGCCAAATGCGCGGAACACAGCTCAGCTAAAATATCGCAATGCTCTATAAAATATGTTTTAGGAATTAAAATAAGTTAACGAAAACTAAGCGGCAGCATGGGTAGTAGCTGCGATGAAGCGGCGCGAGGCGCGCGGACGCGACGGATGCGGACGCGACGCGCTCGCGGAACACAGCTCAGCAAAAATATCGCAATGACCTGAAAAATATATTTTGGCGATTAAAATAAGACAACAACTGCGCGGCAGCACAGGTGTGGCTGCCAAACGCGCGGAAGCGGCCCGCGGCGCGCGACCGCGGACTCGGCCGCGACGGATGCGGACACGACGCGCTCTCAGAACACAGCTCAGCTAAAATATCGCAATGCTCTAAAAAATATGTTTTAGGAATTAAAATAAGTTAACGAAAACTAAGCGGCAGCACGGGTAGTAGCTGTGAGGAAGCGGCGCGAGGCGCGCGGACGCGACTCGCTCGCGGAACACAGCTTAGTGAAATGTCGTATGATAAATTTTATCTACGTATGTGAAATAATTACCTGTTGATCAAAATAGGAAAACTTGCGACACAATATTAAACGTCGCATTAGTCTTCCATTTCTGAAACTTGAATTTGACGTCTCTGCTCAATGATGATCACTTATTGAATGAAATAATTCAATTTTTAAAAGTTTTGATTCCATTAATTTGCGAACCTTTCCGTTATATTTTATGTTTATAAATAAACTGAAAAAAAAAACTTAAAGCGGTTTCGCAGCTTATTTTTGAAGCATTTTTGCTGCAGCATCTTATAAAAAACTTCTAAATTAAAAAATCAAAAAATTTTTAATTGAAATAAAAAATTAATTTAGTGCCCATACAAATTTTTGGGGAGAAAGTTCATTTTATTGGGGAATTTGTTAATTGGGGCTAAGTACTCAGCGCTTGGTAAGCATAGTGAACCATTTTTCAAGTCAAAGGTGGCAAGACCGGGTAAAAACAGCTAGTATACAAATAAAACTGTTAACTTTGGGGTGTCAATATTATGGTATGAGGTTGCATTTCGGGATAAGGAATGATTCCAATTCATATAGTAAAAGAAGTAGAACTGGATACAGGCCAATTCAAAATTACGTAATGTATTCATGCGCGGATTAAAATATGCCCCTTTTCCAAGAAGACAATGACCCAAAATACACAGTTGTAACCGAATGGCTGCAATCTAATGCAGTTAGTGTTTTGGAATGGTCAGCCTAACTACCAGATCGCAATGCCATAGAAAATATTTTTTCTATTTTATATAAATAAAACATAAAATTTTTAAAGTTAAATTTTATGATCCAATTTTTTGGTACCGACCATCCAAGTCGTCAAAAAATAAAATTAATTCCGTACTTTTTAACACACGAAATGTACCAAAAACTGTATCTAATTGGCAATTGCATCAAATCTATAGTACTGCGAATATCGTCATCTGTGTATGAGTGTGCTAGTGCGTTTGATCGTATGTTTGTGTGTGTGCTTGGTAAATTAGTTTGTTAAGCTATTGGCGTCAACTTTGCTAATTTAATTATGATGCCCCATAGCAGGCAGGCTGGCAGGCCGACCGAATGAGGCATTCATAAAATACTAATGGTATGTTATTTTATACTTTTTGTTTTTGTTTTATTTTATTTATTATTATTATTTTTTTTTTTTGTTGTTTTTATTACTCGTATTGTTCGCTATTTTTATAAACATGAAATTTTTGGCTGTTGGCATGATAACATGATTGGTTATTGCTGCGTTTTGTTTTTCTCTTATTGTGTTCATTATTTTTATTGTTATTTCATGTTATTGCAATTACATTATATTGTTGTTGTTTTAGTTGTTTCAGCTATTGTTGGTGCGAGTTCAAATACTCATTAATTGAAACTGATAAATGAGTTGTGATAATTTTGAATAGTTGTTTTGTTGTTTCATGTTTATTGGGTACGTTTGCCTTAACCAAACCATCATACATCATTTATTCTTTAGTAAATAGTCTAATAATAGACATACAGAAAAAAGCTCCCCTTTCTTGTCGTCCCCTTTCCTTAGCACTTTTCTATTGTAATTTGAAGGGTTTGTTATTTTGTTGTTTTATCACACTCATTAAATAATATAATTGAAGTACTAGACTTTTGGTAAGAACCATCAGTTAATTGTTGTACAAATAACTCAAATAATTCATTTAATTGCAAGTAATTATCATTATAAACTTTGGCATGGCAACAAATGAGTGATTAGTTGTCGGTCGCGGATATAAGTCGCCGCCATAGTTGGTAATTTAACATTTTTTTTTTTTTTTGAGTTCAACTAAAACAAATTATATTAAATATTCTGTAAGCTCTAGAGGTTGAAGTCAATGTTGGTTACTAATGGTTTATAAAGTAAGCAATATAATTAATTACTGATATGGACAGATATGAAGTCAGTAAAAATTAATCGTAACAGATAGCTTTTAGTTTATTTTTACAATTCGCTAAAACATCACAGACAAACTCGTAACCATTCGAATATTTATGCTAAGGCCACATTAGCCGTAGTTATACCTAAACTAAGTCAATATAGTAAATGGAGAATTTTAAAGCGCTCGTTATAAACCCATGATTTATTATTTTAAATAAATTAGTTTTATTTAACAAATAGTGTAGGTGGACTATGTATTCACAACTTTCAAAATCCAGTCAGTTTGTGAACCGAAACCGATGCAAATGAACCTTAACGTAATTTGAAGCACTGAATTGCAAACTGGGTTTCGTCTGTCAAGATTGGCCTTGTTTTCGAGAATTCGCATGTAGACAGCTCTGCGCTGTCAAACTTCGGATAGGTTGAAACATCATTACAATTGTACTCCAAATATGTATTTGTTTTTATTCCGGAATATGAGACATGCAGACACAGTATTTGTTATCTTTTCGGATGTTACCTGCTAGTGAAAAGTATCAAAATAATGAGAAATGCGCTCAGAGATGCGAATTTTTATTTATTTGGTTTCTGTGTATAAAACATTTACAAACTGTGGCTACCAAAATTATATTGCAACGCGTGACGAACTAAATAATAGAGTTAGTTCGGATATTATAGGATATGCGGGTAATTTGGACCACGCCTTTATGTCGAAAACTGATGATTATTGACATTGAATATTTAGGAATTTTGGCTATCACATAATTTACAGATCTGGTATCGCTACCCCAAAACATAGAATTAAATGAATTAATAAAGAGTTCAAATGAGTTTTGAACTCACCTAGATACACAACAAACATGGCGACGAAATAGAAGGAAACGAGAGGATGTAGAGGTAATGTATAATATTAATAGGCAAAGCGATTTCTTGTGACATATTCTAAGCCTTCAATTATCAACCGATTTTGACAAAACATATACAATTTGAAAGTCATTTCTCTGCAAATGTTCACCATATTTACAGATAAGCACCTACTGATACATTTTTTTTTTTTTACAAATACGTGAAACTATACAATGCTGTGTGTGTATTTATTAAATTTGTGTTGAATTGTGAATTGGCTGAAATTGATTAGCATGCCGTTAGGCCCTTATAAATTTATTTTTGAAAGAAAAAATAAAATTTTCTCGAATTTTCACTCGTATTTCGAGAGCTGGGCTCTGCTAGTTCTTATTAGATCAATCAGATCTGAAACATATTCAATTCTATATAGTTTATGTGATCTGGAGTCACCGGCTTAATAAAACCTTTAAATAACTTTGTGTTATTCTTGAAACTCACTAGTCCCCACCAACCAAAATATTTAGTGAAAAAAAATCATACAGCTCAAAGAGGTGAAGGGGAGTCAGTTAGTCATTGTTATGCTTGAGTACAAAAGTTGGCATTAAATTGCAAATTTCGACAACATTTGAATACATCGGTTCTGGATCACTTTATAAAATTTTTGAGCCTTGACATTGGATCAAGCATTAAAAAGCAATTATAATGGAAACAAAAGTTATCCACCACAACCTCATGTGGAGATTTGAATGTAAATTAGAAAAAAAATATAACCAAAAAAATTACAAAGCAGTTAAAGAAGCCAACAAAGCAATAGCAGCCACAATTTAAACAACGCCAAAGGCAGCGTTTTGAGAGCATTTAATTTTGAATTAATGCAAATAAATTCTGACGTCTGAATTTTTAAAAGTTTACACTTAGAGGCTTGGTGCTTATAAGGTACATAGTTAGAATTTTTTTGGAATAAACCACGGTCAATTCCTTTAGCATGGAGGGTTGGGCATAATTTAAGAGAAATTAAAAGGAATGGTATTCTTGAACAGGCGGATAACTCAGATTGGGGAACTTCAGTTGTCCCAATTCAAAAATCAAATGGTGATTTGTGAATATACGGTGACCGACAGGTTAGTTAAAAAAAAATTATGTAGTTGATTTCAGGTATCCTCTCCCCGTATAGAGGGAATTTTCGCTTCATTTTACAACACTTTACCTACTGCGATAAGGTAACAGATTTTATAATCTTGGAGTACAAATATTGATACATTTATAGTGAAGCGATTACCCTTCGGCATTATCGCGGCTATTTTACAAAAAACCCTGGAAAATTTATTACGGAGTATACAGAAGTTATGTAGATTATCAGGACGACATAACTGTAACCGGTAACAATACAGCTGCAGGTACTCTCAGGGAAGTTTTGCTTAACCTAAAGTCAGCTAATTCAAAATTGAGTCTTCAAATATGTAAATTTTTCCAGTCTAAAATTTCATATTTAGATTTCCAATAGAGAGAAATGGGTCAAGTATATATAACGTTTTAAATGAACCTAATCCGAGTAATATCTTGGAAGTAGGGGCCTTAATTTGAATGGTGAACTATTATTCAAATATATTTTTTTTGCCGAAGTTGGTGTCACTGTACAAACTGTTATGGAAGGAGAATCAATTTGTTTGGTCTTGATCGAGTAAAGTAGAGAAAAGGACTCAGAAGGCATTATGTGCCTGCTGAAGATGGGGTCTTAAGCCGCAGATCATCCACTGCATGTATGTGCGATAATTAGACCTACTTTGACCTATGGTAGTCTGGTGTGGTAGAAAGCTGCGAACGAAGGGGCCAGACTTTCTAGACTCGTGAGCCATTAGATTGACGCCACAGGCGAGACTGGAGGTAATGCTTAACATCATGCCTATTGATATTTTTATCAACAGCACGGCAGCGAAAGTGGCTCTTCGTTTAAGGGAGTCACATAAGCTGGAACAAAACCCTTGGAGACACGGCATAATCCTACGGACAGTGGGAGCGACACAAATTGATCGAAAAACCGATTATACGTCACCGGTGATGAACTTTGGGGTTAATTTTATGATCCAAATACCGACTAGGGAATACTGGGCCACATACTCTAACGTAGATAGGGCTGCGATCTCAGTGTATTCCGAAGGTTCGAAGATGGAAGCGAGTACAGGGTCAGGGGTCTACTCTGAGCAATTTGACATTCAGGTATCTCAGAGAATACCTGACAACTGCAGCGCTTTTCAGGCTGAGATTCACGCAATTCTCATAGCAACGAAAATTATTCTGGAGTGGGATATGGATCCAACAACCATTCATATTTTTGTGGACAGTCTTGCTGCTCTCAGAGCTGTGAAATCGGGAACCGTTAGATCGAGTGTGTGAGGGAATGTATCAGGTCCCTCGACCGAATCCGGCAAGACACCGTGAGGCTGATAAGGATTCCAGGACATAGTGGGGTCAAAGGAAACCAGCTACCTAACGAAGGTGCGCGGAAATGCTCAGATTCTCTGAACGGGACGATGGACTCTGATATTTGAATCCTCTATCCGAGCTGTCGCATCTAATTGAAGAGGCAGCTGATCATGAATGAAAGAGAAGAACTGACCACTTACAGAATACCCCAGATCCTATGGGCCTTACGTAATCCAAGGAGAATGAAAGCATTCCTTGATTTTGGTAAAGGGGCAATCATCCTACTTATAGGACTACCCACTGGACACTGTGTAATAGGGTGTAACTTTTGCTAGAAATTTATTCAGTGACTCAAAAATCATAAGAAAACATATAAACCTGTACATATGGAAACACTATATATTTAGAGGGTTTATTGATCGTCATAAAACGATATCTTTGCCCGATTAATCGGTTTATCGATATTTTAGTCCTTCTAGCTCATTGCAACGACTCAGCGACCATTATAAGCTAAGATTAAAATGCTTTATTAAATCTTTAATATGACAAAACAAATTCCACTTGTAACCAATAGAAAAGACTATTAGAACCTCAGAAGTGTATTTTTAAAATAAAAAACCAATAAAATTCCATGTATTTTCTAATTGTTTTTAAAATAAATATTTGCATCCAAAACGAAACGGTTTTGAGAAAATGTTAATTTTAAGCAAACAATTAACGTTTATTTGGCTCTTTTCTGAAATTTTATAATTTTTTTAATAATAACAAAGTGGGGGTGGGGGTGAGAATTTCCAAGTTGGGGTCATTTTAAAAAACGTTTAAAAAACGTTCATATAGAAAAAATTTAATCAATTATAATATAATAATTACAATAATCTTTAATACAATCACAGATGAAGGCTGAATGCAAGGAACCGATCTAATTAAAAATATTCACAGAGTTTCCAAGTGCCGAAAAAATGTAATGGACGGCTGATCAAAAAAAAAAAAAAAATTTTGAGGAAAATATATGATGTAACAACTTACAGAAATATTTATCAATATTTTATCAAAGATGTTCAACAGATGAGCTTTTTAATGAACACTAGCACAGCCCAGCCCTCGAAATTCGAGTGCAAATTCTAGGAAATGTCATTTTTTCATTCAATTTATTTCTGTCAACGTTCTTTAATCTATTTATATTCATTAAATTTATATCATTATAAATATTAATTGAACACACAGAATTAAGAGCCTTAAGGTATGTGAACCACCTTGTCTGCCACATAAAGGTATGCTAATTTTAGGCAATACTCAATTCAACACAGGGCGTGTGATATGCAATTATTATAATGTAATTCGTTTGTGTTATCGTCCTTAATGGTTTATGTCGAAAATATTTTTTCAACCCAACACAGGGCTTTTCATATACAATTTTTGCAAACACATTAAAAAATTTAATTAACACACAGCATTGTATAATTTTATGTAGCAACTTTTGAATTTTACTATAAAAAAATATTCCGGGAGGTGGAAATCTGTAAATCTGGTGGACAGCTAAAAACAAATACCTTTCCAATGACATATGTTTGGTCAAAATAGGTTTAAAAGTGACAAAGTTACATCGGTCACAAGAAATCACTTTGCCTATTAATATTATAGATATGCAAAAACGTGCATTGAAACGCAAAATTTAAAAATTTATTTCATAACTAATAAAGACTATCGAGAGAATACACACACAGAAAACAGATTCGCTGTGGCTACCACATTTATTGCCAACCGAATTGCGTTGAAGTTTATAACCGAATTTTCAGTTAATTGTAATTAAAATCCTATTATTTTAGTAGAAAATTTTATATCACAACAAAATATGGTTAGCTGCTATGCAATTTCTTTTGATACAATTCGAAAATTCAGGTGTTAAACTTAAGAACAATTTTGTTGCCGAACTTTTTTCCTGTGTGCATGTATTCACACGGAATTCCTTGACTTAGTGATAATAATGTTGGTATTCTATAAAACTGGTCAACAAATTTAAAAAAAAAATTGACTGCAGAAACGACGCATGTTTTTTAACTAATCTGGGTGCGCTGAATTCGAATCTGGCATAAAAATTTGGCTATCACCTCTTGTTCATTTTTCATCGCATGCTGGCAATACTGTAAAACAGTCAATAATGACACTGACAAAAGTTGCTGGATCCAATATTAAAAATCAAAAAAACATTATTTACACGAATGTCCCATCGGTTTCCAAACCAGTTCAACGTCCACCAAATGATCCATTACCAGTCATTCCCAGTGCTACGAGCAGTGAGTCCGAAACATCTTTCACCAGCAGAGGTGGTTATATGAGGCTGATGATGAACGCCATTTGGTGACTCAAGCTGAACTCAATGATCTAATTCGGGATTTACATTTAACGAAGCAAGACGCAGAATAACTAGCTTCTCGCATGCAGCAGTGGAAACATCTTGCAGTTGGGAGAAAAGTAAGAATCTATAGAGATAGAAGCTTGAAATTGGCTGCATATTTTGAAAAGAAACACTCTGTTCTATACTGTACTGATGTTGATGGTTTATTTCCAAAAATGAACCAGCCATATGACAAAACTGAATGTAGATTATTTATTGATGGCTCTAAGTACAGTTTAAAGGCTCTTTCTTTGCATAATGGAAATCCAAAACCATTCATACCAATTGCTCATACCATTAATACAAAGGAAAATTACGAAATCAATGACTGAAATTTTGACATAACTCAAATACAACGATCATAAATAGAAGATCTGTGGTGACCTTAAGGTGTGTGTTTTAAATTTCTTTGTACATATATATGGTATAGACCATCGTAAATAACTGTAAATTAATCTGTTTCAGGCCATTGGTTTGTTGACTGGTATTCAAGGAGGTTTCACAAAATATTGTTATTTCCTTAGTCTATGGGAAAGTGGCGCTACTTGTCATCATTACGTCAGAACACAGTGGCCAGAAAGAACTAAGTATTCACCAAGAAAACAAAACACTCCAAATAAACCATTAACTGATCCAAATGACGTTCTTTTTCTGCCGCTACACATAAAATTGGGCCTTTTTAAAATGGTGGATCATAAAAATATTTGTTAGCGGTTTTGCCTAAAATTTCATATGCTAAAATCAAAGAACGCATATTTGTTGGCCCTCACACCAGGAAGCTATTGAATGATGATAATTTTTCACAATATTTATTGGAGAAAGAATATGCAACCTGGAAATCTTTCAAGAGCATCGTGGACAGTTTTCTTGAAAACAATAAGAGTGAAAACTACAGACAAATTATTGCTGAATTATTGAAAAATTTTCACGAATTAGGTGCACAAATGTCACTCAAAATGCATTTTCTTCATTTGCATTTGGATTTTTTTTCCACAAAACCTAGATGCGGTGAGCGACGAACAAGGGGAGCGGGCTCACCAAAGTTTAATGAAAATTTAAAGATATTATCAAGGATTTTGAGACAAACGCTGGGATACTGTCGCTGGACTCTAATACGTGAAACCGAACTAACAAAGTGCAAACGGCGTTCATATAACACCATTCACTTTTGAAAATTCATGGTTTTTAAACTAACTAATGATTTTTCATGTAAAAAACATTTTTTTTTTTTTGTATCTCGAAAACCTCACGTGATAGAGAAAAACCAATTACACATTCGAATTCAGCTCACCAAATTACCCTATGAAAAATATTTGGTTGCTCCAGTCCAAAACCTTGTTGGCTAGTGTAATCAACCTGATTAAGATTCTAATTATATATATGGGGGATTTCATGTCAAGTGCACCAACTTTTGAAACCGATGTCTTCCGATCGGGATGAAATTTGCACCAAGGTTAGTCCTATTGGATAGAGCTCTCTGAGTTAGAGGGGATCAAAATTTGACATTTTGGCCAAACAGGTGTTTTTTCTCATCCATGTAACTTATTACCTATTATTCTTAGAAAAGTTTCTCCCAAATAGTTTAGATAGCTATTTCTTCAATATTTCGGAAAAAAATACTTTAAAAAAAAAAATAATTTTAGGCTTTTTTTTTTTGCTAAATTAATGCATTTTTAGCCTTTTTTTCAAAAAGGGCATTTTTTTTTCATAAGAAAGCTTAGGATTTTTCTTTTAAGGGATTTTTGGTCGCTTAATGGGATGGGAGTGGTATATCTATCAAAATAAATGTTTTGTAACTCAAGACAACGGTTTTTCAATTTTTCACAAATGCACTATTTTGAGTTTTTTCCTATTTGTGTGTAAAACCTTACAAATAAAACTTATACTGAGAAACTAGACAAATTAACCGTTCCGACGGTATGTAACATACCTAACTAAAGTTTCATACCCTCGATACTGTAATACCCAGAATATGTTAACCTCAGGAAAAATATCACTTTTTTTCTATAGAAATGTTGAAAAATTATTATTTTTTATTTATTTGTAATAATAATTAAATTAATATATAATAATAATAATATTAAAAATAAAAAGATAAATAATTTATAAAAATTTAATCGTAATTGCATTACATCCATTTATATCATAACTATTTTTATACCCTATACCACTATGTGGTTTGGGTATAATGACTTTGTGCTGCTGTTTGTAACAACCAAAAATATTTGACCTAGACCCATCTTTAATTATACCGATCGAATCAGAATCACTTTCTGAGTTGATTTAACAATGTCCGTCCGTCCGTCCGTCCGTCTGTGTGTCCATGTAAACCTTGTAATCAAACTGCAGGTCGCAAATATGAATATATTTTGATGAAATTTGGTATATAAGCTTTTATCGGCCATGGGATGAACGCTGTTGAAATTGGTGAGAATCGGTCCATGTTCAGACCTAGCCCCCATACAAATTACCCCTATGAAATCGACATAAATTGTTATAAGATCCAAATTGTCATTTAGATCTTACTCAAATTGGGTTTATATGCGTTCATTACATCCATTAATGAGTAGTCCAAAAATGATCCCTTTGGACCCATATAGAACTGCTTCCCGATTTTCACTTAAATCTATTAAAAAACAAAAATATTGCACTGATTCTTCTCAAATTTTGTTTGTATATATTTTTGCAAAATACAAGAGACTTTACGAAACATGATCAGGATCGGTCCATTTTTGGACCTAGTCCGCATACAGATATAGCATCCGATATGAATTTTTTCATATGTGCAGCCAAAAAAATTAATAAAAATCCCACTCAAATTTGGTTTTTGCTTATTTTCTATGTCCAGTTAGTTGGGCCTAAGAGATAGGGTCTCTAAACGCATGGTATAGGGTATCGTATAGTCGGTCTAGACCGACTATAATTTTCTTACTTGTTATACTTAATTTATTTTAGCTGATGAAGTATTTAAGTCTTGTAAATTTTTAAATACCCAGTCTTTCATCCAGCTTTTTTGTCGCATTTATTTACTTCGTTTTTTTGTCAATCCTTTCTTGGCGTTACTAGGTTCAGCTGTTGATTTCGCTGCTGGTTTATTTGTTGTCTTTGGAAAGAAATCGCATTGAATAGAGGCAGAAAACTTTTTCAACTTGCGTCTTCCATCGACAAGCGGTATAAAAGCATGGTATTCAGCGGTGCCATCGATTGTTACCGCAGCATCGAATCTGCTCTTCAGTGTTTTCAATGTTTCCTGATGACCCTCTTTGCTACTAAAAACTTTTTTAGTTTCTTTACAATAATTCTTTGCCTTATGGAATAAAGCAGTCGCATCTAAGATGCGATGTTGATGAGAGCACTGGAGGCTATACTTCGCTGCATTTCTTTTAAGGTTTGCTCCATCACACGGTCCTTTACCATGAGCAATAGGATGAAAATGCCACTCAGCTGGCATTCCAAAATCTTTTTCATGGGCCGTAAGATTTGCCAAGCTACTTTTGTTTTTAAAATGTTGACGAACTCCGTCCGAAACGTAGTATACCTTCTTTACTGTAAATTTAGATTTTAGAAATTTTAGTATTCTCTTCTGGTACTCATAAACTGCAACGGTATCATGTTCTAAATCGTCGGATATGATTGCCATACTTTTGTGTTCCAGTTTTTCATATTTCATGTAGTAAATAACTACTGTGAATATAGTTGCTTGGTCGTTATTGAAGTGGAATGCTTGTATGGCATCCTAAAAAACATATTTATAGTTTTCTGCGAAATCATAGTAAATAACGAATTCACCAGACTTCAAATGTATATTCAAATCTTTGAAGAGTGACCATTGCTATTTGACTAAAAAGTCATGGGTTCTCAAGTTTAGCAATCCTGTACACATTTCTTCCACAAAATCATCCACATTTAAAATGATTGTTTTCAATGTGCATCGGTCAGTCTGAATCCAAGAATCAAATTTGACCTCCTCTATATATTCTCGATCTAAAGAGTTGATTAAATTTTCTTTGATGAATGTGGTTTTCGGGCAATTGGTGCATTCACCTAAGTGGCAAGAAGTTGTTGCATTAGGACACATAGTCAATTTAAGGCAATCGCGGTAATCGTGTAAATCTTCTGCCGAATCATCTGTTAAATACTTTAATTTGATTTCCTTCAACATCAGTTTAACATTTTCATGGTAAATGCAAACGCATACTGTGTGAGTTCCGCTGCTTCCTGCCAAAACGCAATGTTTTGGCCTCATTTGGGTAAATTTCGTGAAGCCAATTTTAACATCCTCGTGTTCAGATTGAAATGTTGCATATAACTCTTTCAGGTTACAGAGAAACATTCTCTACCTTCGGAAAGGTTAATTTGTCTAGTTTCTCAGTATAAGTTTTATTTGTAAGGTTTTACACACAAATAGGAAAAAATTCAAAATAGTGCATTTGTGAAAAATTTAAAAACCGTTGTCTTGAGTTACAAAACATTTATTTTGATAGATATCCCACTCCCAAACCACTAAGCGACCAAAAAGCTCTTAAAGGAAAAATCCTAAGCTTTCTTATGAAAAAAATGCCCTTTTTGAAAAAAAGGCAAAAAATGCTTTGATTTAGTAAAAAAAGTCTAAAATTTTTTTTTTTTTAAGTATTTTTTTCCGAAATATTGAAGAAATAGCTATCTAAACTATTTGGGAGAAAATGTTCTGAGAACAATCTTATATATATTTACGCTGATCCCTGACTCACTGACTGACTGACTGATTCTGTAACGCTGAAATAATACACACACATAGCACTCCCTACAAAGCTATGGGAAATACACAAACAAAATTTAATCTTTCTCATTTTATACAAACCCACACACAATTTTCTCTCTTCTTTGTTACCGACCAGTGCTGCTAATAAAATCTTCTGAAAATCTACAATTTTGGAAACTAAATCGCCAAAATTGTCATTTTAAAACAAGAAATTGTCAAGAAAATTTTACCGCTTACAAAACTCGAAAAAGTATTACAAAAGGAAGCAATAAAATTTATTTACATCATTCATATTACGAATATTATTACAGCATTGTTTATTTCTATATATAAAAATCTATTAGTGGTGAAATTTCAACGAAAAAAAATTTATCACAGGTTTATTATAGGTTTAAAGTATAGCCGTAATTAAAACTTAAATCTTAAATGGAGATGCTATTGAAGGTGTTTCCGTTTTGAAACGACTTGACCCAGAATTAAATCTATACATATTTTGTAATTTACATTTACACTGAACTAAAACTATCAATTTTCGATTTACAACCCATTAATTGTTAACCCTTGAAATCCTAATTTTTATACTACTGAAAATTTAAAATCTTCAATCATCATTTTAACAAATTTAAAAAATTATTTTAACAAATTGAAAAATCGTCGAAATTAAAATAAGTTGTCAAAATTAGCAGCACTGCTAACGACAATAGCACTACATATGCAGATTTCGTGTTACATATGGAATAAGATGAACGGAAAAAATGCATCAAAAAACTAATATCTATTCAAATTCTTCTTTAAATTCCCTTTGTTGGTCAATGAAAAAATCCTGCAAAAAAAAGTAATGAAGGAAATTTTAAACATTTTTATTTTTCTCATTTAACGTCGTCCGATATGCATCTTTTTTTTATCAATCTAAACTTTACCGTTTGTCTGTTTTGTTTTTCATCTCAAAATTGTTTTGAATTGTTAGGAGTGCTTTCGCTCAGGTTCTCTGATGGCCAGCACTTACCAAAGAGTATGCTTTCTTTGATAAATATTTGAGAAAGAAGAGATCTTCAATGTGGATTTTGTTGTTGTCGTATGATTTCGTTTAAAGCTCTGTATTGAAAAGCACTTGAAAAAATAGTCCAATACTAAGTTTAAAATTTAAATTATTCTGACTTTGCTTAATTAAATTACATTGTAATTTTAGAAGAGAGGTGGGAAAATAATTTTTTTTTCACTCTAATATTAATTTTTGCATAATTTGCTTTCAAAAAATTGAGACAAACATAAATTACGTAAATAGGTATATTTAAGATTTTAATTTGAATAATTTATTGAAATTGTCATAGAAGAATTAAAGGCGATTTGGAATAATAATTTTGTTTTTTAAGTAAAACTAATACGCCCTTATTTTTTTTTTTTTTTTTTTTTGGATTTATAGATAACTGGAAAAAATGTTCGCATTTAACAGTTCACATTTATGATGACATATGAAATATTTTTTCTCTTTTTTGTAGGTGTATTGGTGTTTGCACTTCCTTAAGGGGTGGTAGGTTTTAAAACCTTTTTTTGCATTTCTCTTTCTGTATGCACAACATATCGAAGGTGTTGTGTCAAAATTTTAAGTAAATCAGAGCAAAACTTAAGAAGATACAGCGTTTTCAGCGACCGGCCTCATACGGTATATAGTATATAAATCATAGTATATAAATTCGAAGTCCGTCAACATCATAACTCAAAATCTACTTGACCGATTCTTTTGCAATTTTAGACACTATATCTACACATAAATCACCACGTAACCACGAAGGGCTTTTTTTAATTCCTTTTTCTTTCCCATTTTTAACAACAAATTCCCGAAATTGTATAGCAAAAATCATTTTTCACTTCAAAATGCTGCCAAAAAAAGAAATTGAAAAAACTCTTCGTCACCTTTGAAACGCGTTTCGATTTTTTTATTTCAGATGATCCGGTAACGAGTTATGATGTTCACCGCAAAACAACAATGCCTCCGGAGATTCGCTGTCACGGACTTATTTATTAAAATTTTTAAATTAAATTTTTTTCAAAGATTCTTCAAATATAATGCTATAACGTATATATGAAATAAATAAATCAAACATTATTCATAGCTTCAAAAAAGAATTATGAAAATACGACATTTTTTAACTTTTAAAACCTTAAGAATCTTTTAGGAACCTTGCTCTAAAACGTTTTTTTTTCTATGCTATTCTATTTTTCTACAATAAAATCATATAATATGAAAAACTCCTTATGTATAGAAGCAGAAAGTACAAAGCAAAGGTTGGCTACTGGCAAACTTTTACGAAAATATATATAAAAGGACCTTTTACAAAACATCATTTGAAAATCAAAGTTTTTGTTTTGTATTATAATTAAATGAAAATAAAATTAAATTACATTGAAATTAATTTTTTTTAAATATATAAAATATACGAAAATTCTGAAATGGAAAAAAAAATTGTTTGTTAAAGTCAAAAGTTTCATATAACCACTGTTCGCTATAAGAGAAGCAATTTGTATGAAAAATGTGATTAAAACCCTTGGGACCGAAGAAATTCTTCGCTATAAACAAAAATTTATTACAACCAGGGTTCGTTATAAGCGAACTCCATTGTATTAAATTTTAATAATTTTGGGAATCTCCAATCTCCACACTTTACCCGGCCTTGCCATGTTCAAGTCAAATTGATCACACATCCAATAGTCAAAAAATTGTTAAGCAACTGTCCCATTGAAAAATTGAAAGAGAGAATTGAAACGTATGATTGTTTAGCAAAAAAAAAGTAAAAAAGTGGGAGTGCATTACAACCTGAAAGCCAAAAATATTACATGTGAAGGCCGGGTAATATCTTAAATATATTTACGCTGTTCCCTGACTCACTCACTGACTGACTGACTGACTGAGAGACTGACTGATTCTGTAACGCTGACCAAAATGATACGGTTCCAATTCCTAAGATTGATCTCGCCCCAACCGACACCACAAAACCTTTCATATTAAAACGACGCCAGTTTCCAGTAATTCCTGGATACGCAATTTCCATAAACAAGGCTCAAGGCCAGTCATTTGATTTGGCATTAATTTGGAGACCGCGGTATTTTCGCACGGCCAATTTTATGTGGCTTTGTCACGATCAAAAGTTGCAAGTCAAGTTAAGATACGTATTCAATCGAACCAACAGCAAGGAAAACTATTATATGACCAACGATATTTCACACGAAATATAGTTTTTCAAGAGATTCTAAATTGAAAAACTTTTTTGCCAAATATTTCTTATCTGTTTTGATACTTATGTATATAATTTCTACAGACACAATCTTTTTCCACATGTACATATGTAACAATATAATTTTCAATTTACTACTATATTAAAAGAAATATAATTTATTATAAATTTTTCGTGTATTTAAATTTAAAGTGTTTTATTTATAATTTTTAAACGGGAGCCTAGGCGCCACAGAATTAACTAGTAGATAATAAGTTACATGAATGAGAAAAACACCTGTTTGGCCAAAATGTCAAATTGTGATCCCCTCTAACTCTACTATCCAGTAGGACTAACCTTGGTGCAAATTTCATCCCGATTGAAAGACATCGGTTTCAAAAGTTGGTGCACTTGACATGAAACCCCCCATATACAAAATATTCAGATATATATACAACTAGCTGACACAGATCCTGGTTCGAAGTCAAATATTTATCTTAATGAAACTAGTGCATAAAATACTTTTAAACAGAAGGAATTAAGTTTTATGTCTTCCAAAGAAGAAGAAAAAGCTACTATCCAAGCTTTATTTTCCCAACGTTATTATTCCCACAAAACGCAAAATTTAACTTTGAGTTGACGCAGTTCAGACGAAAGATAACAGCCAATTTAAAAAAATACACACATAGAACTTGCCATTCAAATGTGGAAATTAATGTCATTTGTTTAAACTACAGACTTTGAACACTAATCACATCAAATCCCATAAACAACTACAACCAATTTACCATATGATGAAATTTTAACATAAACAAACACAGTGTCTGACTGTCAACCCTGGTCGACAGACTCAAACAGTAGCAGATTAAAGTTAAATGGAAAAAAAAAAGAACTATAATGTAAATATTTTATTTTAATATAAACAATTAAAATTTGTAAATCCCATGATCACACCACATGCATGCATTCATCCATCCATCATACAAGCAAGCAAACATCATGATAAATTGTTATGAAAACTATGCCAGACAATAAATACACATATAAATATTTATAAATATTTAACCATACTTAAAATGTTGTTATCAAACAAATAAATTCAAAGACAACAAAAAACTAAACCTTCACTGACTGCAAACAGATGTGAGTAAAACGATAGCAAAGTGATTGAGGATTATTGTGAAAACCAGGACAGCTTGCGACTTTCGATAATTTTCTGGTATTTTTTTTTTCTTATTTCTAAATTGAGGGTAGTAGCGAAAAAGAAAAAAAATACGTAAGCGAATATGGTCCGAATTTCTTGATATGTTCTCTATTGCGAGAATAGAAATCAAATAGAGAATAAGAATTTTCATGGTGATGTCTAAGAATAGCTACCATATTTCGACGAAGCTGAAAAGAGTCATTACAATTGTTTACCCCCTAATACATACAAATAACAAAGAATATCTTATTGAGGACACCCGCAGATCGTGATGGATATATTATAGAGCACTCGCTTAAGTGATTCGTGTATTAGCTGTCCAAAATCATATTTAGGGTTAAAAAAAGGTACCGAAAGTGGACGATTTTTGAGGTTGTTTCGCAGTTTTCTCAAATTTTATCCAAAGAAACCATATACAAATTTGACATCGTATGAAAGGTATTCTCAGCTCCTAACCAATAGAATATAAGGAATGCAAAATTATGCTTAAATACTCTAGTTATTTAATAAAACTTTAAAATAATTTTATGGACAAAAATAAAAATAAATAAAATCTCAATACAATATTTTTCTGTTAAATTGCTTAATTTTCTTTTAATATATCTCCTGATCTTTATATATACAGGCCCCGACAGTCTGTGAAGCAAACTTGTGAAAAACACATTTATTTGAGCGTCATAAAGTTGCTAGTTGGAGTACTGCTGGTCTCATTCAAATTGGAAAAAAGGATGGTGTAAGGTAATATTTTCAGATGAAAAGAAAATTAATCTGGACGGGCCTGATGGCTTTTATTATTTCTCCCACGATTTTAGAAAATCTAAGCGAAGTTTGCCTCGTCGTCATAGTTATATTGCTGATGTGTTGATATGGGCTGCAATTTCATTTCATAAGGACATAGATTTGGTTGTTTTAGAAGAACTTTTAGAAATACATAAAATTAATTTTGGAGAAAATTGAAATGCTTAAAAATTGATTTTTCAACAAGACAACGCCCCTCCCCATATAGCTAGGCTTGTAAAACAGTTGTTTGGAGACAACAACGTGGAATTTATCTTCCGATGTTCACATACAAATTGAAATCTTGTGGTGATGGTTGTTGCGGTTGAAATTGTTGGCAATAATGGAAGACCTACAAAATATTAGCAAAAAAAAATAAAAAAAATATAAATGAAAAGAAATTTAAATCATTGATTTTATTATGTACTTTTAGAGAGACGTGTCCCACTCTAAGCAGTCGAGAAATGTAGAAATTTAAGTTTCATTGTAAATTTTTTTATTTTCATTTCAACGTAGCCAAATAAGATTCAAAAACTTAAATGAACATAAAAGGATTCACAAATTCCCAAGATGATAAAACGATAAAAAAAATTTTTTTTAAATAAAAAAACAAAAAAAGATTAAAAAATAGAATATGTAGTCATAATTGTGATCAGCATCCTCGAAAACATCTGAGTACCAAATTCCAGTTCAAATTGTTAAAATTAGAGGGGTTCTCATGGTGCGCAAGCGCATTAGTGGGACGCCATCTTTCAATTTCGTGAATCTGATGTCTTTTTTAGGATCAGCCACCCTGAAAACCCCCTATACTGAATTGGACGAAATTTAGTTCATTCATCAAAAAACACATTATCCACCTGGTTCGGCCGCCATATTGTATCCGCCATATTGAATTTGACTAGCCTATGATATCACCTTTTTAGAGCCATCCTTTACCAACAATTTCAGACAAAATTTTCAAAATCGCCCAACGGGACGAGATAACGGATTCAAAAACGAAAATTTTAAGCCCAAAATCGTGAATATTTATCAAACGGGAGTTTGGTCCGAGCGTTGACCATATTTTGAGAAGGCGGCCAAAAATCATTTTTTTGTGGTTACCGATTTTAAAGTTATGTTGTTCATATGAAAGTAAATACCGGTGAACCTCGTGAGCCAAAAAATTGCGACTCTATTTCAACTATATCATAGCGAGCAAGATCATCGAAAATGGACTTTCTCAGTATTTTGCTAGAACTAAAAATTTCTTTGTAAATTTTAATTTTTATATTTGTAACTTCTAAGCTATTAATGTTAGAAATATAAAGTCACTGGATATTAAAAAAAAAAAAATTTTAAAAGTCTAAATTTCCCGAAAATCTCCTACTTAATAGAGCATAACTCCTGCCCCTCAAAAGTCATCAAAAAACTTTTGCACTCTTCTGTAGTCCGAACCCTCCCCTACACTCATATACCCACCAGTTTCCTCCCGTGTGCACCAGAACAATTTTTCTGACCAAAGGTCAGATATTTTGTGCAAAATTTATTAATACAAAACTTTTCCACCATGTGGTTAGGGTATAATGAGTTTGCCCTGATGTTTGTAACTACCAAAAATATTGGACCTATACTCATCTTTTATTATACGGATCGACACAAATTTACTTTCTGAGTCGATTTAACGATGCCCTTCCGTCCGTCTGTGTGCTATGAATACAAAAGTTGGTCGTACCGGTATATTTTTTTTTTTGCGTGGGTTTATTTGTTTTTTTATACTGACAGAAAAAGGAAACGGTATAGTTGACACTAGCTGTTATCTATACTAATATAATAAAGAGGTAATGTGTGTTTGTTTGTTTGTAGGACGTAATCTCCGTAACTACCCATCTCATGTTCTTTTCAAAGAGTCTTACTGCGGATATGGGAAGTGCTATAGGCTATACTTTTTTAAATTTTTTTTTGGTGGGCGTGGCACCTCCCACACAAAGTAAATTTTTGATATCATGTACATATATTGAGTACTATGGTATGGAGAGCTTTGCAAATTTGTGTGAGGTTACCTATTGTTAATATTAGTAGCTACGCCGGAAGTGGGCGGGATCGGATAAGCGGGCGTGGTACCTCCCATACAAGAAATAGTTCAATATTATTTATCTCGAGTAATGTGATAGAGAGAGCTTTTCAAATTTTTCTGATGTCACCTATTATTAATGTGAGTAGTCGGATGCAAAATAAGCAGTATCGGACCAATAGGCGCGGCACCTGCCATACAAAGTAAATATGAAATGCCATATATCTGGAGTACTGTAATAGTGAAAGTCTTAGGACTTCGTGTGAGCCCATAAGAGTTATTCATTTGATTCGTTAGACAAAAAATGGGCGTGATCGGAGCAGTGGGCTTGGCACAGCCCATACAAAGTAAATATATGATATCATATAACTGGTGTGCTAAAAAAGGAAGCTTTGGCACTTTACACGAGCCTATCAGATCTTAGTATGAATAGTCGAACAAAAATTGGCGGGTTCACACCAATGGGCGTGGCACTCCCCATGCAAAGTAACTATTTAATGTAACTATTTAACTGTAAAAGAGAGAGCTTTGTGGTTTTGTGTGAGCCCATAGGTTCTTTGTGTGATTAGTCGAACAAAAAAATGGGCGTGATCGGAGCAGTGGGCGTAGCACCGCCCATGCAAATTAGATATCTAATATCATATAACTGGTGTATTATAAAAGGGAAAGACTCGACATTTTGCATGAGTCCATCAGATATTAATGTGAGTAGTCCAATAAAAATTGGGCTGGATGGGATTAGTGGGCGTGGCACCTCTTATGTAAAAAATATAAAGCACGACGAAAGCGACAGTCTTTTGACAAGTTCATTACTTATCAATGTGATTTGTCGTGGAAAATATATCGCCAAAATCAAAAATCGCCAAACCTAAAAATCGCGAAAAATAAAAATCGCCCAAAATACAAAAATCTTCAAAATCAAAAATGGGCAAAATAAAAAATCGCTAAAAAGAAAAATTTGCAAATGATATTCTAAGTTCAAGGCCAATAGCTAAGTGTTGCCAGATCTAATATGGATAATCCATCTTCTTCTCATGTGCAGCTGCATGTACCTTGCTCCAGGGTAGGAACGCCGAAAAATCTGATAATTGTAAATAAAAAAATCTATACTAATAATCTATACTAACATAATAAAGAGGTAATATGTGTTTGTTTGTTTGTTTGTTTGTAGGAGGTAATCTCCGTAACTACTCATCTGATCTTCCTGAAATTTTCACATGGTCTTACTGCGGATATGGGAGTGCTACAGGCTTTAATTTTTTTTTAATATTTTTGGTGGGCGTGGCACCTCCCATACAAAGTAAATTTTTAATATCATATATATTAAGTACTATGATAGAGAAAGCTTTGCAAATTTGTCTCAGGTCATCTATTATGAACGTGCGTAGTCAGACATAAAAATGGGCGGGATTAGACAAATGCGCGTGGTACCCCCACACAAACTTAATATTAAATGTGATATATCTGAATGACTGTATTAGTAAGAGCCTTGGGACTTTGCGTGAGCCCTTTTATGACGATTCGGAAGGGAGGGGGAGGGTGTAGCGAAGCACACCGGGTTACATCTAGTATACTTATAAAAAGGGTGGAGACATAATGTGCTTAATTGTTAAATTATATCAGTGGGTAAAATTTTTTTTTTTTTTACAGGCACATTTACATAGGTATTTTTCAAAAACATTGATAGTCAGAACTTGAGTTACGTGTATATAGTTTAAATACCTAACAAAATGGTGGTGGGGGGAGGGGGACGGAAATTTAAATAACAGGTAAATGGTAAAAAACTATTGCGGTATGCTTCATCTTTTAAAAGGGGTTAGGGTCCGGGTTTTTTATGCTTTAAAAAGTGGTAATAAAAGATAAAAAATTGTATTTTACATAACTGCAAGAAAGAGTATTTATAATAACTAGCAGACTCCAGCCCTCGAAATTCGAGCGCAACTTCTAGGAAATTTTATTTTTTCATTAAATACACACTAACAAATTTGATAAACACACACATAGCATATGTATAATTTTATTTATGTGTTAGTAGCAACATTAAATGCAATTTACTCAAAATAAAGGAAAAAATTTAAAAATCTGTAAATCTGCTAAACGGCTAAAAAGAAATACCTTTCAAATAATATACTTTTGGTCAAAAACGGGATAAAACGGTAGAACAAAACATCAGTCACAAGAACTCGCCTAGCCTATTATATTATAAATGTTTCCACAATTATTATTCATTACAATGGCTAACTACTGTTATAGAGATCTCGCTGATATTTATTTTCAACAAAAAGATTTAGACGATATAATTTTGCACATACTGAGCAACCATTTCTTTAAGAATTGTTACCTGCAGAAAATTTAAATACACATATGTTGCACTAATGAAAATCTTATCACAATTTTGTTTTGCACTTCAGATCCATATATTTCCAACATTCGCTAAAAATGGAAAACTACCTATATTGAATTAGACGAAGAAGCTAAACAACAGACTATTTAGAAGAAATATTTACTAAAATTGTTTGATTTAAAGTAGTTTTTCAGTACACTAACAATAAGTTATACTCTTTTTTATATAGTTAACAATTTTTCTTGACTTATTTATTTATTTATTTTATAAATTTACATTAAAAATTGATATAGAAATCAGAGTCCAGAAAAAAACACACACTGAATAAAAAAGTCGTACATATGTGTAAACAAACATAGCTTAGTCCAACAAGCACATATATTTATTTTCATATCAATTATGTGTGTTTCCAAATTTTTGTACGGTGCCCAACACAATCTTGACTGTGCTTCATTTTAATATTTCGTTATCTACACGAACTTTTTTCTATCACGTATTTTTTGTTTCGAACAACACATAAACCACACAGATTCGAGTGTAGCTTTAAGTTCGATTTCTTGTACGTGTACATCTAAATAAACCGAACATGTTCTTGAACGCGTAGATCTAAATTGTAAAACATTATCCACTCGCGATCGGAAAAATCTGAAAGACCCCTCTAATGCGACAACAATTGTTTCAACCAAATTTATTAACAATAAAAAGATAATAATAAAAAAAAATAAAAATAAAAAGATAGTAATAAAATAGAAAACAGAGAAATTTTATATGTTGTTTATGACTTAATTTCTTTTCTCTTTCGATCGCGAGTGGATAATGTTTTAATTTTTAGATGTACGCGTTGAAGATCATGTTCTGTTTTTTTTAGCACTACACGTGCAAGAAAACGTGTTGGGCGCCGTACAAAATTTAGAAACGAACATAACTGATATGAAAATAAAAATATATGTTGGCTGCTTCAGAACAGAACATTGTGTTTTATGTGTGCATTTTCTGAACCTTGATAGAAATATTTAAAAAAAACAATAAAAAAAATTTTAACTAAAGTAAAAACATCTCTATCTTGAACCAATATCAGGTAACTTTTACGTTCGGTGCTTAATAAATTATATTTTAACTCGAGCTCTTTTAAACATTAGGACTTGTAAACATTAGGACTTAAAAGTTTACGGGGCCCGAAGTTTGGCATTTTCTGACAAAATTTAACTTGCAAAGTTTTTAAAAAGTATTAGTTATAAAATTAACTTTAAAAATAAGACCTTATATAAAAAAAACCTTTTTTTAATCTTTTAACACTTCACTTTTGTACTAAAATTCAACTAAAAATGAAAATGTATTTTAAACCCTCCATAACTTTTTTTATTATCTGTTTTGTATTTATGTTTTAAGGCAAAAACTAAAGGCTAAAGTCTCACCTACCAACGTGAAATTGTCCACTGTGCGTTGTTTCGTTTGACAAAGAACGTCCCATATATATATGGGGGTTTCTTGTCAAGTGCACCAACTTTTGAAACCGATGTCTTCCGATCGATGAAATTTGCACCAAGGTTAGTCCTATTGGATAGTAGTTTATACACAATTTTTCAATAAGATCGGTCCAGATCTCTCTGAGTTAGAGGGGATCAAAATTTGACATTTTGGCCAAACAGGTGTTTTTTCTCATCCATGTAACTTATTACCTATTGTTCTTAGAAAATTTTCTCCCAAATAGTTTAGATAGCTATTTCTTCAATATTTCGGAAAAAAATACTTTAAAAAAAAAAAAATTTTAGACTTTTTTTTTGCTAAATTAAAACATTTTTTGCCTTTATTTTCAAAAATGCATTTTTTTTCATAAGAAAGCTTAGGATTTTTCCTTTAAGAGCTTTTTGGTCGCTTAGTGGGATGGGAGTGTGATATCTATCAAAATAAATGTTTTGTAACTCAAGACAACGGTTTTTCAATTTTTCACAAATGCACTATTTTGAATTTTTTCCTATTTGTGTGTAAAACCTTACAAATAAAACTTATACTGAGAAACTAGACAAATTAACCTTTCCGAAGGTATGTAACATACCTTCATAACATAACAGAAGAGAATGGTTCTCTGTAACCTGAAAGAGGTATTTGCAACATTTCGATCTGAACACGAGGATGTTAGAATTGACTTCACGAAATTAACCCAAATGAGGCCAAAACATTGCGTTTTGGCAGAAAGCAGCGGAACTCACACAGTATGCGTATGCATTTACCATGAAAATGTTAAACTGATGTTGAAGGAAATCAACTTAAAGTATTTAACAGATGATTCGGCAGAAGATTTACACGATTACCGCGATTGCCTTAAATTGACTATGTGTCCTAATGAAACAACTTCTTGCCACTTAGGTGAATGTACCAATTGCCCGAAAACCACATTCATCAAAGAAAATTAAATCAACTCTTTAGATCGAGAATATATACAGGAGGTCAAATTTGATTCTTGGATTCAGACTGACAGATGCACATTGAAAACAATCATTTTAAATGTGGATGATTTTGTGGAAGAAATGTGTACAGGATTGCTAAACTTGAGATCCCATGACTTTTTATTCAAACAGCAATGGTCATTCTTCAAGGATTTGAAGATACATTTGAAGTCTGGTGAATATGATTTCGCAGAAAACTATAAATATGTTCTTCAGGATGCCATACAAGCATTCCACTTCAATAACGACCAAGCAACTATATTCACAGTAGTTATTTACTACATGAAATATGAAAACTGGAACACAAAAGTATGGCAATCATATCCGACGATTTAAAACATGATACCGTTGCAGTTTATGAGTACCAGAAGATAATACTAAAATATCTAAAATCTAAATTTACAGTAAAGAAGGTATACGTTTCGGACGGAGCTCGTCAACATTTTAAAAACAAAAGAAGCTTCGCAAATCTTATGGCTCATGAAAAAGATTTTGGAATGCCAGCTGAGTGGCATTTTCATCCTACTGCTCATAGTAAAGGACCATGTGATGGAGCAAACCTTAAAAGAAATGCAGCGAAGTATAGCCTCCAGTGCTCTCATCAAGATCGCATCTTAGATGCGACTGCCTTATTTCACTGGGCAAAGAGTTATTGTAAATAAACTAAAATAGTTTTTAGTAGCAAAGAGGATCATCAGGACGCATTGAAAGCACTGAAGAGCAGATTCGATGCTGCGGTAACAATTGATGGCACCGCTCAATACCATGCTTTTATACCGCTTGTCGATGGAAGACTCAAGTTGAAAAAGTTTTCTGCCTCTATTCAATGCGATTTCTTTCCAACGACAACAAATAAACCAGCAGCGAAATCAACAGCAGAACCTAGTAATGCCAAGAAA
This sequence comes from Cordilura impudica, assembly GCA_963682025.1. NCBI lineage: Eukaryota > Metazoa > Arthropoda > Insecta > Diptera > Scathophagidae > Cordilura > Cordilura impudica. The sequence continues at coordinate 300,180,171 of OY821517.1, forward strand.
GGATTGACAAAAAAACGCAGTAAATAAAGGCGACAAAAAAGCTGGATGAAAGACTGGGTATTTAAAAATTTACAAGACTTAAATACTTCATCAGCTACAATAAATTAAGTATAAAAATAGTTATGATATAAATGGATCTAATGCAATTAAGATTAAATTTTATTAAATTATTTATCTTTTTATTTTTAATATTATTATTATTATTATATATTAATTTAATTATTATTACAAATAAATAAAAAATAATAATTTTTCAACATTTCTATAGAAAAAAGTGATATTTTTCCTGAGGTTAACATATTCTGGGTATTACAGTATCGAGGGTATGAAATTTTAGTTGGGTATGTTACATACCTTCGGAAATGTTAATTTGTCTACTTTCTCAGTATAAGTTTTATTTGTAAGGTTTTACACACAAATAGGAAAAAATTCAAAATAGTGCATTTGTGAAAAATTGAAAAACCGTCGTCTTGAGTTACAAAACATTTATTTTGATAGATATCCCACTCCCATCCCACTAAGCGACCAAAAAGTTCTTAAAGGAAAAATCCTAAGCTTTCTTATGAAAAAAAATGCCCTTTTTGAAAATAAAGGCAAAAATGCTTTAATTTAGCAAAAAAAAGTCTACAAAATTTTTTTTTTTTTAAGTATATTGAAGAAATATTGAAGAAATAGCTATCTAAACTATTTGGGAGAAAATTTTTTAAGAACAATAGGTAATAAGTTACATGGATGAGAAAAAACACCTGTTTGGCCAAAATGTCAAATTTTGATCCCCTCTAACTCAGAGAGGTCTGGACCGATCTTGTTGAAAAATTGTGTCTAAACTACTATCCAATAGGACTAACCTTGGTACAAATTTCATCCCGATCGGAAGACATCGGTTTCAACATGACATGAAATCCCCCATATCTATAGCCAAATATTTCGTTTAAAAGGCATGTCGTGTTGGTATGGTTTTACATAGTTTTCATTGCTAAGTTTCCAAGCAGTTCCTCAATGTAAGTATTAACTAAAAATGTATATAACTTGGTCTAATAAATAATAATTTTACAGATAACAATCAAGCAGGTCACTCACTACCAACGTTGTTCCAACCACAAATAACTTTTCGAAGAAAGATTTAAAGAGGTATGCAGTAAGATATTCAAATTTGTATAAAATGAACAAAGCTACGTTGTTAGCGTAATTAGCGTAATTAATATATTAATTATTTAAAACATAAGGATATTTAGAAACCATAAGAAATATAGTGTGAGTGATAAAACGACGGAAACTTTTAACAAAATATATTTTTGACGGCTTGGACGGTAAATACCAAAAAAAGAAATTATCATAAAATTAAAAACTATTTTATTAATTTAAACATTTGTATGTTTTATTTATTTAACAAAGAAGAAATATTAGCAGAACTTGAGAAAAAATTAACAAAACTTAAAAGTATTTATTTTTATGTTGTTGAAAAAACAATGGAAACCTTCTTGGGGGGTAGATGATTCCTATACCGAACGATTGTATTCATTTATTTTAGTAAAACCCCCGAACCATTTAAATAATCAACTTTTTCATCAACGCTATTCGCCAACAGTATTCTAATTCCAGTTCATCCTTTTTTTTAGCGAGATTAATGCTGGTCAGACGATTTTATGGATTTATTCATAGAATATTTCTCACAAATATTCTATTGCTTACGACCACCATCACTAAAATTATCTATTAATCTGGTTTTCAACTCGTCATAAAACTTTATTCTTGCTATTATTTTATAATAATTGAAAGACAGAGTCAGAATCTATATTTAAATAGATATATTATTTTAATCAACTCTGGTAAAGAAGTTTAAAAGTTTCCACTGTTTTGGCATCTCTAAAAAAAATATTTCTTTTTCGTTTATCTATTTTTTTTTTAATTGTATTTTTTGTAACAAATGTGTTATCTTCCAATATAGAACAAATCAAATAGTGATTTCGCAAAAAAAAAAAAAATACATAATTTTATTACTAAGCGCGAAATTATTAAAAAACAAAATTGGCAAATTTAGAATTTTGTAAAAGTTTAAAATGTATTGCCACCTACTCTATTTAAGTGCCATATTTTGATTCATAATAGGATCGAAAATTATTCAAATTACAAAGATCAAAAATAATATTATTTTATTTATCAAGCCATAGGACAAACGCAATTGAAATTGCTGAAAAGGGCGCATGTTCAGACACTCTCTCTATTCAAATGACCCCTATGATATCGATTTAAATTGCCATAAGATTCAAATTATCAAATAGATCTCAGTCGAATTGGGATTTTGTGGGTTTATTACATCCATTAATCCATAGACCAAAAATAAACCATATAGGACAATTCACTATGAAAAACAAAACTATTGCAAGATTTGCCTCAAAATCGTAAAAAAGTAACTTTACCAAATATGGACAGGAACGATCCAATTTTCGACATAGATTTGCTTTATGCTTTTTTTCTAAACTCAATTAGTTTTACTTAAGACCAATTCTATAAACGCATGGTATCGGTCTATACCGACTATATATACTTGTTTTCTTAAGAAAATGTACTTTCAAATGAAAATTTACCAGTTGAAAGGTATCAGTTTTCCCCTTAAGGCTCGAATTAAAACAAATTTTATTCTTCTCCGATGTTTGTGTTTCGGGTGGAATCTACATATCACATTTCATATTCCTTAATTACTTTGTAAAGGTGATACAAAAGGTACACTCTTATATTTACGGGCCCTTTTTGCCCTGTTTTAACATCCGAATTTCCAAAAGATTTCGTCTCATTTGATGTTTCTATACACAAGCTACATTTTATATTCATTTGTTTAGAAGATACCAAATGTACTATTTTTCCCCTTATTGGCCGTTTCTCCTCCCCGTTTCAGTCATTTTTGACTAATGCCTACGTATTCGGTTAAGTCTGTATACCAAAATTCATATGCAGAAAGGTACAATTTGTGCCCTTTTTGTCCGTTTTTTCCCCTTAAATGGCCGAATTTCGAAAAAATTTATCCTGGGCCAGTATTTGTTTCCCAGATGGAATCAACACATCAAATTTCATATTCCTAGCTTCATTTCTTATCATTTTCCCCTTTTTTGTCCGCTCGAAATTAAAAAAATTTTATTCTTGGCCGATGTTTGTGTCTCTAGAGGCACCTACATATCAAATGTCATGTTCCTACCCTTTTTGGCCGTTTTTACCCCCCTTAACACCGGAATTTCCTAAAGTTTTCCTCTCATCTGATGTTTCTATCTCTAGTGGAATCCACGTACTATATTTAATGTTCTTAGATTCGTTTGTTTAGAAGATACCAAATGTGCGTTTTTTGTCCGATACCAAATGAACAAGAGTTGGCCGTTTTTCCTTCCCTAGATGTTAGAGTTAGCAATAAATTCATTCTGCACGTATTCGGTGGAGACTGTACATCAAAATTCATATATATAGATTAATATGTTAAGAAAATGCAGGAAGGTAAAATTTTTTCACTTTTTGCCCGTTTTTCCCCCTTAAATGGCCGAATTTCAAAAAATTATCCTGAGCCAATTTTTGGTTCCAGGATGGAGTCTACACACCAAACTTCATATTCCTAGATTCATTTCTTATAATTTTCCCCTGTTTTGTCTGCTTTTACCCCCTGAAGGCGCGATTTTTAAAAATTTGTATTCTTCGCCGATGTTTGTGTCTCTTCTAAAAGGTGATAGCAGCAAATAGTAAGATCCCACAGAAATGTCTACAAAATTTTTTTGGAATTCAATAACGACATTCAAGTAATTGCCATTGATATGAGTGCACCCGTTCGAAACCTATGAAATACTTATCGGTGAGTGATTTCCCGTTTTTAGAGATATCCATTACACTGTCTTTCAATATTCACAAATATACTTTTGAATTATATTACAGGTATTAACGAAATTTAGTAAATAAGATTATATGAAGATGAAATTATATGAAGACACCAAAAATTGTTTATATTCGTGGATAGCCTCAAAAGATGAATAACTCTTCCGAAGCGGTAGATTTATGCTGCCGGAATATATTATCCCTTTTAGTTCTGAATGTGTAATATTCGCGCTGAATTTCCGGAATAGAATATGTCTAGCATGTTTTGATCTGAAAATGCTTCTTCCAGTTTTAGTGTTAGAGTATCAGAATCACGACTTCTTAGTCGGATTAAATGCGAAACGTATTGTGAGAATATATCTTCTGATCTCTATGGACAAAATTTTTAGTCCTTTGTTTCTACACAGACCAATTTTTTGGCCTACAATTTATAAACCACAGCCATATTTATAAGCAAGTATATTTTTAACATGAATTCTCGAAGAAATTAGTGTCATTTATGTGCCCACCTCTGTACGCACTATATGTCAACCACTATCAAAAGTAAAATATGCATATCAAAGCAACAGCAATACACACAGACTCCCCCACCTTTTACTATTTTATTTATTATTTTTCTCAATCCAACCCAATCGTCAAACAACACTACACCCCTTTTTAACAACATTAAAATTCGCATTAATCACCCATGCACTGCGGAGGGCATACAAAATAAACACTCACGTACGTCTGCCTACATTGCTCTATATGCCACCTAGTCTAATACTTTAGTTTTCGCTGTTGTTGTTCTTGTTTTTTTTTCAACTTCCAACAAATAATAATAAATTCCAATTAAAATTCAACACAAGATGACAACTGAGATTTTAAATTACGGTCACAACTGTGAACAAAGTTGTGCGAGAACTTGCGGGAAAATAGAATCAAAAAAATAAGCCTAAAATAATTACAACATTATATGCAGTGGCAGCGATAACCCAGCACAAGAGTCACACACATTGGTCTTTTTTGAATGTTTATTTTATACCCAACACACACACCACAGTGCAGGAGGGTAAACTTAAGTTCGTGATTTCGTTTGTAACTCAATCGAAATGAAAATCGGTATAATATTAAGTATAATACTATGCTTAAATGAAACAATGATTTTTCAATTTAAAATCGAGGGTTTAGCGACTTGAGCCAAATTTTATGCTAATATGTTAATTGTGCTATTGCTATTGGTTAAATTGTGAAATTTGTTTTTGTAAAAGACTAAAAGTGAATTAAAATATTTTAGCAATGTCTGATTTTGTTGATAAAAGAATATTCAGAATTTTGTTTGCGGATTGAAACTAATACTGCAAAAATTTTAAATCAACCACAATAGCTGTTCGGTGACGCGATCCAAAAAATAAAATGTTTACAAGTGGTACAAACAGTTCTAAGAAGGCAGAAAACAAAAAACGTTGAAGGCAAAGCGCGCCACGGACGAGGAAAAAAATTAAGATTACTGGCGAAAAGTCATCGATTGGCAATTAGAAATCTTGCTGAAAGAATCAGTCAACACCATTTTCAGAGATAGTTTTAGCCTCAAACTCATAAAATCTCGATTGAAGACAAAGAGCGCCCAGGACAAAAAAAGAGATCTTAAAACCACTTAATTTTGTAGAAAAATTAAATCGCATTAATGTTTCTGAAACAATGCTTTCTGACTACCAGGAAGTAGTGAAATTCAGCAATAGGGGTGATGAGACCTAGTTATACAACTGTGACCCCGAAATAAGCCACTAATCAAGGGAATATCGAGCAAATTCTAAAGATTACGCCAAAGTCGTTTAAAAATTAAAGTCATGTAACAGTTTCCATCGACTATCCTGGTGTAGTGCATAATTAATTCCTTCCGCCGGTCTAAATTGTTAAGGAATATATCAAGTGTACAAAAAAAAGTTTCTGCCGTTTGACAAAAGATCGCGCCATCATTAGATTATGCTAAAATTTTCAGATGTAAAATGTTATAGTCGTCAGGTGGGACATATGTCCAGAGCATAACTTTCAAATATTAGCGAATTCGTTGGCAGAATCTCAAATTTTTTCGTTTGAAAATCTCGAGTTTTGAGCCGAATAACTGTCACTTGCGGAAACTCTTGATTTACCTGTTCAACTTAAAGAACTCTGCAGCTGAAGAGCTTCAAATCATTTTAGAAGCATATGGTGAGGCTGTCGTAAGTGAGAGTAGTAGCCGTGGGTCGATGACAATGAAACTGACGGAAGGTCGAGTTAGATCTATATTCGAAGAGAAACTTGCGCTTATTACATTAGAAGTGATTCAACATCGTTTAAAATCATTACGAATGATTCAAAAGTAAGGAAATTGGGTTCTATATGAAATTGGTTTCTATATGAACTGACGTCGAGAAACGTTGAACGTCGATTTTCCAAATGGGTAATGGTGCTTTCCAGCCGTAAATGAAAGGGTTTTCTGCATCGTATAGTCACCACTAATGAAAACTTCATCCGCCACGATAACCCAGAAGGAAAAAGTTCATAGGGACCACCTGGCCATGCTTCAGTATCTACAGCTAAGCGAAATATTCATGGAAGTGTTGTGTATTTAGTGGGATTAGCTCAGAGTCGTGTATTATGAGTTGCTCAAACCGAATGAGACCATTACTAGGGCTGTCTACCGAACACAAATGTTTAAATTTAAGCAAACACTGAAGAAAAAGCATGCAATATATTATTCCGGACACGAAAAAATTATTCTCCTCCATGATATTGCTTGTCAACATATTGTGGTGCCGGTCAAAACCTATTTCGAAACATCAAATTGGGAAGCTTTAACCCACCAGCCATATTTTTATTTTTCTTTTAAATTAACTAAACTCAGGGGATGCCCCCCACATATGTAGTGCATTGTGTTGATTTCAGGAAAATAGGTTACGGGAAGGAGGAAGTGGAGTTTATTCCACATACGGCTAGTTCGACTGATAGACGAATTCTCTCTGTAATGCGTTGTGCGGTCAACTGGACAATAGACTACAAACGGATGTGATCTATTATAAAAGCGGGTAGAGCGAACCGGAACTCGGGCACTTGGAATAAGTTCGCTAAACTCAGAAGAAAATTTCCCATGGTAATATCTATAGAATAGTGCTACACAACCCACATTCCGACGATGTTCCAATGAGTCAATAGAGTTGGATACCCTACTATCATTGATGAGCGCCAACGCCCTCCTTTGCACAAGATCCAGTAGCTCCAAAATAGACTTTGAAGCTCCTGCCCATATATGGCAGTTGTATTCTATTTTCGGTCGGATCTAAGTGGTATAGATTTTAAGGAGATCAGAAGGAGTGAAGTAATTTTTGCACCGTTTTAGAAAACCAAAACACTCGAATGCTTCTTTCGACACTTGAAAAACATACTCGTTCCAACGAACATCACATTGAATTCTCATGCCTAGAACGTCAAGAGTATCCGATACCTATACCACCCATATATACAGATGACATTGTTGATTCCATGGCCCTATGGGTCAACATACAACATTGAGTCTTCAGCGCATTAAAATCAACTCTATTCGCTTTACTCCACTCGGAGATTGTTAACAGGTCTTGATTGAGTGAGTCATTCGTTGTCTGCCTTTTGCCCCTCAACCTCCAGGACGCTTGGGCTACGGTTAAAGGAAAATTAATGACAAATGCTGCTGTCGTCTGCGAAAGAGTATATAGAATCAAAAGTTTGACCAAGAAGGTCGTTCAGAAAGATAAGGAAAAGGGAAGGAGAAAGAACGGAACCTTGGGATACCCCTGAATTAAGCTGAAACTTATTAGATGAGACCCCATCAATAACAACACGTATTGTTCGGTCTCTGAGAAAGCTCGATATAAATCGAGAGAAGTCATTATCAATGCACCGTGCCACACACAATCGAATGCCTTGAAAATATCCAGAGTAACCACTTTTCTTTCGCCAAAATTTTGAATGGATCGACTACAGCGCTCTCAAAGTAGAGCTAACAGGTCTTCCGTGGAACGATTTCTACGGAAGCCATACTGTCGATCATTAAGAAGTGAGTTGGCCTCTAGGTAGTATACAAGATAGAAATGAGAGCACAGAGCAGCTTGCAAGTGGACGGTAATTTTCAGGGTGATTAGCCGCACCCTTTTTAGCGATGGTTGCACATTAGGGACTTTCCAGCAAGAAGGAAAGGCTCCCGCACTGTACGAAAGGCTGAAGTGGTTTGCCAGTGGACTGGCTAGTGTCGAGGAGCACTGTTTCAGCACTAGTGCTGGTATACCATCCGGTACCGTAGACTCAATAATGTTGAGATCCGAAAGAACCTTTTTAACTGCACGTGCTCCAGAGAATATTTTAGGCATAGTACAAGATACACTATCAAGTTCGGGCAGAGGTTGATCGCTATCCGGCAAAACGAGTTTTTTTAATGCTTCCTCTCTGGATCCAACTGCATCTCTGTAAGTCTGGTTAAACCATAATTTAGCTACGTTTAGCCGAAATGTGCTTTGGTGGTATGAAGAATCGCATACCAAGCACTATTATATTTTCCACCATTTTCGCAGCAGCATCAAAATTTTTATCCAGGAAACAAAGTTTCCAGTGGAATGCTTGAAAAAGTCGTTAAGCTCAGCCCAACGAGCCTTTTCGTCAATAAAAACTGAGCGCTTCAGAGCTGGTGCTGAAACACCTTGAAAAAGATGCGAAAATAATGCAGTGATCCGAAATACCAAGAGGTGAAAATATATTCACTTCATACTCATCAGGGTGTGAAGTGAGAAAAAGGTCGAGAGTATTTTGTTGTTACCCTTCAATGCACGGTAGATGCGCTAGATGGTTATGCGCCGCGAAAATCTCAACTTCGGGAGTTGATTGACTCGAATGGTGAAGCCAAGTAGAGTTACGAATGTTAAAATCGCCGGCAACAACGACCTCACTATTCGCGCAACGCTCTAGGATTCTAGATATGGATTCAGAAAGGTCGTCGAAGCCATTATATGTATGTTCCCTTTCTGTATTTGGGCTTCTATATAGAAACCCGAAGGGCAAAATGTGTGACCTAATTTTGAACTTAACCCAAGGTGAGATAAATTCTGCATCATTACAGTTCAAATGTTGCTGGTACTGGTACACAACATTGTCGCGAATGTATGTATATAACAAGGCCCCTATGAAGAATAAAAAGGGATAGAAGGTGATAACCAGGTATGTGAAAATCCTGTGGATCAGCATCCACACTTACATGGGTCTCACAAATGCAGAAGCCAAGCCTCAGTGCAGTGCGTCGTTCAAAACTAAAAATCCACCAATTCAGTTTTGTCACTACTTCTTTCTGGCCTCCGTCCCAAAATAACTGAACCCGACAAGGGAATAATTTTGGCGCCAGTAAAACAGAATCACACAATTACCGATTTTCAAATTACTTCTAAAATCAAAGAATCCTCTGGCAAAGACATCCATACCGTACACAAAATATTAAAAAATTTGACTATCATGGTTGTAAAAGCCATTCATTCCCGATGTCAATGGAATCTATATATTAATATGGGAAGGAAAAGTTATTCATCCATTTTTAAGCATAACGCGGGCACATAGATGTGTGAATATTGGCATAGTTATAGTTCATATGGAGGAGAAGTGCAGAATTTTAAAATTTATGTATAATATGTGTTAAAATATATTAAATTAATAAAAATAAAATAATAATAAATCATTTTATAAAGTCTAAAGGAATGCTAAGAAATTTTACCCAGTTCACAAGTCATTGAATTTTATTATAATTGTGTTGGATTGTGAATTGCCTAAACTTGATTAGCATACCTCTCGAATGTTATAAAATTATTTATCTTTAATTTAATATATATGTAGATTACAAAAACATTGAAAGAAAAAATTCAGAGAAGGAATTAAATTTCGTATCATTTGCACTTCAATTTCGAGTGCTGGGTTATGCTAGTAAAAATGAATGAGTATGTAACCAAGGCTTCAGAATTTTGGGAACGTGTTTTATTTTCAGATCAAACCAACTTTTGCATTTTCGACATTAAAAATAAGGTGAAAAAGGGGCATTAAATAAAGAACATTTTTTGTGAAAGGCTAAGCGCGGTGGAGGTGGTATTATGGTTTTAGGTTTATGGTTTATTGTGTTTATAATGGGTCCAAATGGACACATAAACAAAACTTAAATTAAAATGCATAACATGGATAACTGTTGCTCTACAATACCAAAAATCAATTGAAATCACCACCCCCCAATTAACCGATCTTAATCATTTGCGGGAGTAACTGGAACGCGGAATCCATCAACATAAAATAGCCTCAAAGAAAATGTTAAGAAACATTATTTTGGATGATGCAGGTAAAATAAGTAAAGAGAAAGGATTCTTAAAAGTTGGATAGGTCGATGCCAAATTGGTTTACAGAGGTCCTAAAGCGCAAAGCATATTACTTTAACTAAGACAACAATCTGTCACCCTAATTTATATTTTCTGTTATTAGTATGGGAACATATAAAAGGTCATAAAACTTACTACCTATCCATTACTTATTAATGGCATATGATTTTATACAAAATATATGCCTGTTTTCTCAATAGGCGATTTCTTCTATCCCAACGAGAAACTGCTGATTTAAGAAAATTGGTTTATTCAATGTCTGGTTTGTTTCTATTTTGTCGCAAAGCTAACCGGCACTCATCTGCCAATTATTTATTTATCGTAGAGATAAATTATTCTCCCAACTTTCATATCTTTTTTGAGAGGCATTGCCAACTGAAAATAACTGTCCCCAACTTTCAAACGTATTTCGAGAGGCATTGCCAACTGAAAATAATGGTTTTGTCGGTACATTGAGAAAACCAAAATTGTTAACAGGCAGTTTATCGGTACAATAAATTTTTGTCCTGGTTAAGTAACAGCCAGTTTGACGATGCATTGAGAAATCCGGCATTAAACAATTAAAATGAAATAAAGTGCTATAGATAACCTCAAGTATTATCTACAAATATCGTATAGATATCCTATAAGTTACTAACTTGAGCAATAGTTATTGTAAATTTATCTATATATATAAAATTCATTTTCTGTTTGTTTGTTTGTTTGTTTGTTTGACCGCTATACAAATTTTTATTTTTCAACGGATTTTCCTGAAATTTTGTACACACGATCTCTATACCCCAAGAAAGGTCGCCATATACTTTTTACCGGCCACGCCTGCTTTTACGCCCACTTTTTATGTAAAATTCATTTTCTGTTTTATTCATATTTGTTCACTATATAAATTTTTATTTGTTAACAGATTTCTCTGAAATTCGGTACACACGATCCCTGCACTCCAGCTAAGGTCATCATATACTTTTTATCGACCACGCCTACTTTTACGCCCACTTTTTATATGCAATTCATTTTCTGCTTTTTGGTATATTTGTTTGCATACAAATTTTTATTTTTCAACGGAATTCTCTGAAATTTGGTACACACGATCTCTCTGCTCCGTGGAAGGTCGCCATATTCCTCGCACCGGTTACGCCTACCGTTACGCCCACTTTTTGTATACAATTCGTTTTCTGTTTTTTGGCATATTTGTTTGCTATACAAATTTTTGTTTGTTAACAGATTTCTCTGAAATTCGGTACACACGATCCTTGCACTCCAGCTAAGGTCATCATATACTTTTTTATCGACCACGCCTACTTTTACGCCCACTTTTTGTATGCAATTCATTTTCTGCTTTTTGGTATATTTGTTCGCTATACAAATTTTTATTTATCAACGGATTTATCTGAAATTCGGTACACACGATCCCTGTACTCCAGCTAAGGTCGCCATATGATTCTTGCAGGACACGCCTACTTCTACGTCCACTTTTTATACAAAATTAATTTTCTGTTTTTTGTTCACTATAGAAATTTTTATTTTTCAAGGGATATCTAAAATATGGTCACACGATCTCTATACTACAGGGAAAGTCACCATATGCTTCTTAGAGGCCACGCCTACTTTGCGCCCACTTCTATGTATATAAAAATTATTTTTTCCTTTTATTTGTTTCTTTATTTGATTGCTATACAAACATTTATTTTTCAATGGCTTTCTCCGAAGTTTAGTATATATTTCAGGGAAGGTCGCCATATGATTTTTACCGACCACGCATAATTGTACGCCCAATTTTCATATAAAATTCACATTTGGTTGTGTGGTATATTTCTTCCCTATACAAATTTTTACTTTTCAACGGATTTCTCTGAAATTTGGTTTACCCGGGAATAACTATATGGTGAACAAATTCCCCAAACTTAAAAAAAGGTACCCAAAAGAAATGAACAAATTCCCCATTTTTTTTAATCGAAATTAAAAATGTACTTACTCCCCAAATTCATTCTTAAATTTTTACATATTTTTATTTAATGAATTTTGTTAAACATTTATTTTAGTGAACATTTGCATACTGTTCTCAATATATATCCTACAATAAATGCATTTAAAATGAGTATTCTTTTCAATAGCATCATTTCGTTGCGCGGAATCAATGCACACGGGGAATACAGCTTAGCTAGAATATCGGAATGATCTGAAAAATATATTTTGACAATTAAAATAAGTTGGCAACAGCTCCGCGGCAGCAGAGGTGTGGCTGCCAAACGCGCGGAACCGGCGCGCGGCGCGCGAACGCGACGGATGCGGACGCGACGCGCTCTCGGAACACAGCTCAGCTCAAATATCACAATGCACTAAAAAATATGTTTTTGGAATTAAAATAAGTTAACGAGTACTAAGCGGCAGCACGGGTAGTAGCTGCGAGGAAGCGGAGCGAGGCGCGCGGACGCGACGGATGTGGACGCGACGCGCTCGCGGAACACAGCTCAGCTAAAATATCGCAATGCTCTAAAAAATATGTTTTAGGAATTAAAATAAGTTAACGAGTACTAAGCGGCAGCACGGGTAGTAGCTGCGAGGAAGCGGCGCGAGGCGCGCGAACGCGACGGATGCGGACGCGACGCGCTCTCGGAACACAGCTCAGCTCAAATATCGCAATGCACTAAAAAATATGTTTTTGGAATTAAAATAAGTTAACGAGTACTAAGCGGCAGCACGGGTAGTAGCTGCGAGGAAGCGGCGCGATGCGCACGGACGCGAACGCGACGGATGCGGACGCGACACGCTCGCGGAACACAGCTCAGCTAAAATATCGCAATGATCTGAAAAATATATTTTGGCGATTAAAATAAGTTGACAACAACTGCGCAGCAGCACGAGTGTGGCTGCCAAACGCGCGGAAGCTGACGCGACTCGCTCGCGGAACACAGCTTAGTGAAATGTCGTATGATAAATTTTATCTACGTATGTGAAATAATTACCTGTTGATCAAAATAGGCCACACATATACTATAAGCAATTGTTTAAAGAAACCTTGCGACACAATATTAAACGTCGCATTAGTATTTCATTTCTGAAACTTGAATTTGACGTCTCTGCTCAATGATGATCACTTATTGAATGAAGTAATTCAGCATCTTATAAAAAACTTCTAAATTAAAAAATCAAAAAAAATTTAATTAAAATAAAAAATGAATTTACTGCCTATACAAATTTTTGGGGAGAAAGTTCATTTTATTGGGGAATTTGTTAATTGGGGACTAAGTACTCAGTGCCTGGTAAGCATAGTGAACCATTTTTCAAGTCAAAGGCCTTTTTATCCCGGGCAAGACCGGGTAAAAACAGCTAGTTATTTATATATATATATATTTTTTTTTTGTATTAATATTTCAAATGTACGAATTCTTTTTCTTAAGATTTTCTTTTTCTTTTTTACGTTTTTTACTTTTTTCAATTGCCCCGAACGTTAAACAAATTTTATGAAAATAATAAATATCTTAATAATTTATTAGAAGGAAAAAGAATAATTCATCTTAGTCATCTTACGCCGTTTTCTTTTCTGACAAAAAATTTCGCCCTGCTTTTGCCCTTTTTTGGAAAAGTGTATTTTTTTATATATTCTGAATTAAGAGCAACTTGATATTATATACCAATCGAAAGGTCTCAAAGTGCTGTATTCATAATTGCAAAAATTTGATTATTATCCTCTTGGAAGTCATAGGATGAAAATATTCAAAAAAGGGGAACAATGGGGAAATATTCTCGCACTATGATCTGGAAGAAGTCAATGGCTGAAATTTTTTTTAATTTACGAGGGCTCGACTTTGAGACCTTTCGATTGATGTATAAGATAAGATTGTTCTTAATTCAGAATACATAAAAAAAAAATACACTTTTCGAAAAAAGGGCAAAAAAAGGGCGACATTTTTTGTCAGAAAAGAAAACGGCATTAGTATGGCACTCTTAATTTTCGGTGTACGAATACCCTTTCTGGCAAGTGTATGTCAGAGAAAAAGTTGGCTTCGGAAGAGTAATAAATTGATTTGGAATATTTATTTGTTTAAAACAATTTTCATATTTTTATTTTCTTAAAAAAAAATTATCCACAACAGTTATGTGGATAGGGCATATAAAATTCGGCACAGCCGAAATAATCACTCTTACTTATTTATATTTATTTTAAAGAGGAGAGAGGTAATAGAAACACTATGACGGTTACATTTAGCAGTGTAAATGTAAAATGGAAATTAATAAGGGCAAAATTTCTTTGCGTTCTGGGGCAAAATACTTTACACATTAAAATGTAGAAAGGGATGGGATATACGTACAACAGTAATAACAAAAGTTGACACAACTGTAAGGAAATCTATACAAAGTGTTGTTTTTCTGATAAGTCTTAAATGCGATTATTTAAAATGTATACATACGCTTGAAGGGTGTCAAAAAGTTAATGGTACAGTGGGCTAGAGCAATCGAAAGAAATGACATCTGATAATTTAACTTTAAAATTAATTTTTTTTAGGTCTAGAGGAAAATTTTGAAAGTTGCAATAATTTTAATTAACAAATCCTTTAATAACAACAACAGTTGCAATTTAGAATTCTACGGGTAATGCTCCACCGATTTGATCATAACATAAAATCATAAAGTCAATATAAAATTAACTTAAATGAACTCTAAGTTACGCTGATATTTCATTTTATATATTCAACATTGTTGGAGTTATTCAGAATGAAATGATGACAAAAATGTTTTCCGCGAAATTAAAATATCTCTCCGTTTTAAGAAATCATAAAGAAACCGAAAAATGGTAATTTTTCGTTCCATAATCACTGATAACGTTACACCATGGGCTTCACCATTTCATTCTGAATAACTCCGAGACTGTTAAGTACATAAAAAAACAAAATTAATATTAGTACAACTTGGAGATAATTGAAATTAAAATTTTTTCATGTTTGTTTTAGGAAAATTTCTTAAGTTCTCAAGTTATAATGATTGAGTTCTCAAGTTATGATGAAATCGGTGGAGCATCCTCTTCAAAAATTCCTAATTTTAGAAAAAATATTAAAAAAATAACTAATCAATAGAAAATTTAATTTCGACTGTTTTTATATTGTTATCGTGGTTATCAGGAGTCATAAAAAGTGTCTTATTTTCTTACATAGTGTTATCATGAAATCTAATCTCTCATTTTAATATGCATTTCAAAAATATCACTCCAATACATGACTAACTTAAGCCCACTGTTTAATTTTGACAACAATAATAATGTCAGTAATGATTATGACCTGCCTTTTTAATGTTTCAAACTAATCCATACGGGTGGCTTAACAACGGCAACAATAAGAACAATAACGAATTTTTTTTTTTATAAATTGAACCGCAATCTAAGTTCAGACATAAATTTGTCCATATCGTAAACACAAAAAATAATGGTAAACGTAAACGAAAAAAAAAACAAATAATAAGTGTAAGTATATCTAAAAAAAAATGTAGAGGGTGCCTTTGGTTAAATATTTAATTTTGAAAAAGTAAGGGTCTTTCTCCTTCTGTCAATCTACCAGCCAAGTAAAGTAGTGATTTTTTTTTTTTCATAATACCCTCACACTTTATATTCAATGGATTATGATGACAGTCCATGTCTCTGCTGTTTGGCACAGACTGTTACATTGTATTGCAATGAATTGAGTTCAGTTCAGTAAGGCTAAGTTCAGTTCACTTTACTTAGGTTTAGCTATGAGGCTGCTATGTTTATAGGAAATGTGGGGCATTACCTCAATTCAAGTTGAAGTAATATAATCTAATAATTGAGTGTATTAAAAAGCATGACCAAAGCGAAAAATATGCCTTAAGAATTATTAATGAGAGGAAATATTTTACAATAGTTGGGAAAAATGGTTTTTTTAGAATTAGGGTGCCTTTTTATACCCTCCACACCTCAGTGGCAGATGTATATATAGGTTTGTCATTGCGTTTGTAAAGCATCGAAATAAATTCATGAGATCCATCCCATCATCATTATAACAAGGAAAGTTGATTTACCGATGACCGTCTGTCCATCTGTCTGTGGAAATCACGATCACGCCGTCAATATCCTGGCTAGACCGTTCTTTTTAATATAAAATCGTTTATTAATATCCCAAAGGAGTTGCTGTTTAAAATCGTCAAAATTGGTCCAAGGGGTCACGAGTTATGAATGAAAATTAGGAAAAACTCTTGAAAAAATAAAATTTTTCAGTGTGTTTTTTGTTTTTCTTAAGATATGTTCTATATGTTGTAATTACTCGTATTGTTGAAGTCATTACAGTTGTGTGTATATTTATACTGCACGTGTCACATTGGCCTAAGCAAGTTTTACCACATATTTTTTTATCATTAAAAATTAATAAAAGTATTATCTTTTCTAGTATTAGAAAATGTATACATGATCCCGAACCGAACTATAAATAACTAATTAATAAAAAATAAAAAATATAAATAAAAGTTAAATATTAAAAATTAAAAATGAGAAATCAAAAACGAAAAACGAAAAATGGAAAATGATATATGATTCCATAAGAATTCGAATATGGCATAACAATTGGGCTATCACGTCTTGTTCATTTTTTATCGCATGCTGGCAATACTGTAAAATAGTCAATACTGACACTACAATTTCACAATTATTAATTTCACAGAAGCCCACTTTCCTTGTAAATCTTCATAATAGTAGCGAGCAATTTTTGCTTTGTGTGTGGTGAATATTTGGTTGGAAAAAAAAGGATACGCAATATCAGAATCATTAAAATATGCATATTTACATTATTTTGGTTTTGCTGTCAGAAACTTGGACTAACCGTGGACACCAACAATGTTTTGCAATAGTTGCAGAACTGTTTTAAACAAGTGGTCAAATCGCAGTAAGATCTATTTCGATTTTTCAATTCCAGTACTTTGGAGAGAGTCAAGTAACCAACAAACCGATTCTTATTTCTGTTTAAGAAAAGTTGCTGGATTCAATATGAAAAATCGAAAAAATATTACTATTGTATTATTGTAATTAAATAATAAAGATCCAAAGCGATACAATTTATTTGGTGTCTATTTTTGAAGTGAATAAAATATTTCCTTTTTTACAAAAAAAAATTTTACAAATAATATCTGATCAAATTCATAATGTTGAATTACAAAGTAGTTTTATACAAGTATAAAAACATAAGTAACAACATGCCTCCTCAACATTATGAATTAACTATAATCAATTACAATTTCGAAATTCTTACAACAAAAATCATGTTTGGGTTTTGGTAAAGGTTTTGTAAGAACATCGGCTAACATTTGACTGGTAGGTAAATATTGCAATTCAATTATATGTTGATCAATAGCCTCTCTTACATAATGGTACTTATAATGAATATGTTTAGTACGCGAATGATGAGCTCCAAATTTTGACATCTGCTGTGCACTCTGAGAATCTGTATATATTACAATTGGCGACTGATTTGAATAACCAAGTTCTTCTAGGATGTAACACAAATATGATCCTTCCTTGGTAGCTTCTGTTAATGCAACATATTCAGACTCAGCACTTGATGTTGCAACGACTTTCTGCTTCTTAGATTCCCAGGACACAAGACCACCTGCGAGTAGAAAACAAAAACCTGATTGAGATTTCCTATCATTTACATCTTGAGCCCAATTAGCATCACAAAAACCCTGAAGTGGTAAACCCTTTTTTCTATAAGTCAATACAGCATTTTTAGTAGAATTCAAATACTTAATAACATAATGCGGTGTTGTTTACGTGGATCTTTCGAAAATTGAGACAACATACTAACTGAACACATTATATCAGGTCTACTATATAATGACAAATAAAGTAAAGACCCAATAATTTCTTGATACAAGTTGTCATTAACTTTTTCTGCTTCCCCCGAAATTGTTGGTTCTTTTTGTAACTTAATGTTTGCCTGCATTGGAATTTTCACAGGTTTACAGTTTTCGAACCCATATTTTTTAACTATACTTGAAATATAACCTGGTTGGGAGATTGAGATTTCATCTTCCTTAACATCTACTTCCAGACCACTACAATGCTTTGGGATACCCACATCCCGTATATCAAAATTATCATGTAATTTCCTTATAAAATTATTTGTGAAATCATTGTCGTTCGAGGCAATTATGATGTCGTCGACATATAATGCTATAATCATGATTCTTTTCTCACTACGACTATAGTATATACATTGATCATACTTTGATTGTATTAAACCAAACTCTTTGATTACAGCATCAATTCTCTTGAACCACTGCCTTCCAGCTTGTTTGAGACCATAAATAGCCTTACGTAATTTGCACACTTTGTTCATCATTTCCTCCTGAACGAATATTTCTGGTTGTTCCATGTATATTTCCTCATCTAAATTACCATTGAGAAACGCTGTAGATACATCTAATTGCCGAAGTTTCAACATATATTCCACTGATAAAGCATATAACAGTCTAAGTGAGTATTGCCGGACAACTGGTGCAAATGTATCGACATAATCTAAGCCATACTTTTGAGAATAACCCTTGGCAACTAATCTGGCTTTCCTTTTCTCTATACTACCATCCGGTCTTATTCTTGACTTAAACACCCATTTGCATCCGACTGGTTTGCGTCCATTTGGTAAATCAGTCAATACCCATGTGTTATTCTTCATCAGAGAATTGTATTCGTCCTGCATTGCTGTATACCAATCTGTAGCATGATCTGAAGTTAAAGCTTCATTAACAGTTTTAGGATCTACAATATCAACAACTGTATTTGCCGATTCTTCAGGTTTTCTGAATGTCCACGATCTAAGTCTTTGGTTTATCGATTCTATAGGAGTTTCTTTCACTACACTCTTCTCCTTCAATCTATCATCTTCTAACGTTTCCTTTGATGTGCCTTCAACTTCTTGCAGTTGAACTTCGGTATCATCATATACATCTTCGAAACTGTCGTTAACCTCATATTCTGACTCACTACTTGATTCTACACTTCTCTTTTGCATATTTTCAAGTGGAACAAATTCATAGAGACTTTGTGATTCACCACCTTCCGTATTTTTATACATTTCTCCTTCTAAGAATTTAACATCTCTACCTTTTTCAATTATTTTGGTTCCAGCTTTCCAAAGTCTATAAGCTTTAGATTCCTCTGAATAACCAACAAGAATGAATTCGTTATTTCTAGCATCAAACTTTGATCTATTTGATCTTTTGTTCAGCACAAAAGACTTACAACCAATACGACGTAAATGTTTGACTACCGGTTTCCTACCACTCCATAACACTTCTGGAGTTTTGATACCATTTAATTTCGTTGGACAACGATTTCGAATATATGCCGAAGCTAAAATTAATTCAGTCCACAATCCCAATGGTAAACCAGATTCTAATATAAGACAACGCGCCATTTCAACTAAAGTCCGATTCATCCTTTCGGCAATACCATTTTGTTGAGATGTGTACTCAACGGTCAACTGTCGTCTAATTCCATTATCCTTTAAGTACTTTGTAAACTCAATACTAACTAATTCTGGTGCATTATCACTACGAATGATCTTTACTTTCTTTCCTGTTTGTTTTTCTACCATTTTCTTGAACTCTATAAACTTTTCTAGATACTGGCTTTTTCTGCCAATGAAATAAACATATACTTTTCGAGAATAATCATCAATGAATGTTGCGAAATATAAACTACCACCCATTGATTCGGTCCTCATGGGACCACAGAGATCAGTATGAATAATACCTAGTACTTCTGATGACGACTTTTCATTCTTCTGAGGAAAAGGTAAACGAATCTGCTTTCCACGAATACACGATACACAATCGATTTCAATATTCTTAAACATTGGTAGTCCTTTTACAATATTTTCTCTTTCTAATTGTTTCAATTGACTTGTATTTATGTGGCCATATCTCTTGTGCCACAATTCGATTTCTCTTTCATCATATTTTCTTACTATGTTCGCAACGTCTTTACAATTCTTGTTTAAGTTCACGACATAAAGATTTTCTTCCTTGTAGCCTTCCATTAATTTAATTTATTTTCTAGTAATTACTACATTTTTGCCTTCCATAACAACTTTACACCCATTATCGGTCAATTTACTAGTTGATATTAAGTTACAACTTAAGTCCGGGACAGAGCCCTATATTGCTCTCATGTCCGTTTACTTTTACAATTATTGACACCTGTCCAATACCCTTTACATCAATTGCCTTATCATCT
Source organism: Cordilura impudica (assembly GCA_963682025.1). NCBI lineage: Eukaryota > Metazoa > Arthropoda > Insecta > Diptera > Scathophagidae > Cordilura > Cordilura impudica. Next base: position 300,200,646 of record OY821517.1, read on the forward strand.
GCTAATCTTACTTTACCACTATGACTTGTATCAATATTTTTAAACAATGACATATCTGTACACATGTGGGAAGATGCACCACTATCTATAACCCAAATCTGATTAGAATTAGCACAGAAAACTTCTTCCGTTGTGGTTACTAAAACTTCATTTGAGCGATTAGTGCTTTCTATTTTTACTTTACAGTTTTTAGCTCTATGACCTTTCTTTCCGCATCGAAAACATTTAAATGGAAAATTGGACATACCTTCTTCATCTTGTCTCTTTTGCTTTTTACTACCATAATCTTGATTTTTTGTTCTAAACTTTGCTTTCATTACAGCATCTTGATTAACCTCCTTTTTATCACCGACTTCCAAAAGTCTTGATTTCAAAACAGCAATTTTAGGAAACTCATTTGCTGTATCCACGGCAGCTTTTAGTGCAGAAAAACTATCTGGTAATGCATCCACCAACACAACAGCAAGAAGATCTTCATCAATCTCAATTCCCATTTCCAAGAAAGATGAAACACATACATCAAAATCAATTAAAAATTGAGATATTGACTCATTATCGGACATTTCCATATTAAGTATGACTTGATTTACGATCAAAAGTTTCTTGCAGATATTGCCAAATTTCTTGAGAAGATTTCAAGTTCTTGACCATTGTAATAATACTCGCCTCTAAGGCCATCAATATATCAGCTCATTCGTGCATCCATATCTTTATCTATAAAAACCTGCACCGCAAACATTGACTCCTCATGTTCTCTTATTTGAGCATCCGTTGGAGCTGCCTGCAGTGTCCTTATACGTGGTGGTTTCTCCAAACCCAAAACAATATTTAGCAATCTGCTTCTATGTAAAACAGCTTCCATTTGCGCCTTCCAGGTACCATAATTAGTTCCGTTAAACAACGGTATACGACCAGCAACTGAATTCAAAATTCTTGCGTTCACCAAATAATACAACCAAAAACAGCTTACGTTTCGGCTTCCAATTTATATATATTCCCTTTGTATCTCTATGGGATCTGGGCCCATAACCTATTGTATTATTATAATTAAATAATAAAGATCCAAAGCGATACAATTTATTTGGTGTCTATTTTTGAAGTGAATAAAATATTTCCTTTTTTACAAAACACATTTTACAAATAATATCTGATCAAATTCATAATGTTGAATTACAAAGTAGTTTTATACAAGTATAAAATCATAAATAACAACAATTACTTATGCGAATGTCCCATCGGTTTCAAACCCAGTTCAACGTCCACCAAATGATCAATTACCAGTCATTCCCAGTGCTACGAGCAGTGAGTCCGAAACATCTTTCACCAGCAGTAGTAATTTGTATGAGGCTGATGATGAACGCCATTTAGTGACTCAAGCTGAGCTGAATGATCTAATTCGGGATTTTTTTTTTTTATTAATCAACACTAAGGGGATGCCCCCTACAGATGCAGTGCATTGTGTTGATCTCAGGAAAATAGGTTAAGGAGGAAAGAGGGAGTAGTGTGTTAATTTTTTTTTTTTGCAGCGACAGACCACAGCCTCTGGTGGGAATCGAACCCACGACCCCCGCATAATAGGCGAGCACGATACCTACTCACCTACCGGGGCGCTTAGATAGAAGTTTGGAATTGGCTGCATATTTTGAAAATAAACACTCTATTCTATACTGTACTGATGTTGGTGGTTTATTTCAAAAAATGAACCAACCATATGACAAAAATGAATGGAGATTATTTATTGATGGCTCTAAGTACAATTTAGAGGCTCTTCTTTTGCATAATGGGAATGAAAAACCATCCATACCAATTGCTCATGCCATTCATACAAAGGAAAATTACGAATCAATGACTGAAATTTTGATATTACATAAATGGAAGAGCCGTGGTGACCTTAAGGTGTGTTATTTAAATTTCTTTGTATATATAGTATAGACCATCGTAAATAACTGTAAATTAATCTGTTTCAGGTCATTGGTTTGTTGACTGGTATGCAAGGAGGTTTCACAAAATATTGTTGTTTCCTTTGTCTAAGGGGTAGTTGCGTTACATGTCATCATTACGTCAGAACAGAGTAGCCAGAAAGAACTGAGTATTGACCAGGAAGACAAAACATTTAAAATAAACCAACAATTAATCCAAATGACGTTCTTCTTGCGCCGCTACACAATGGGCCTTTTTAAGAACTATGTCAAGGCTCTGCACAAAGATGGTGCAGCATTTAAATATTTTCTAGAGAAGGCTTTAAGAAGGCATATTTGTTGGCCCTCAGATCAGGAAGCTATTGAATGATGAAAATTTTTCGTAATGTTGATTGGAGAAAGAATATGTAGCCTGAAAATCTTTCAAGAACATCGTGGACAGTTTTCTTGGAAACAATAAGAGTGAAAACTAGAGACAAATTGTTGCTGAATTATTGAAAAATCATCACGAATTAGGTGCACGAATGTCACTCAAAATGCACTTTCTTCATTCGCATTTAGATTTTTTCCACAAAGCCTATGTGCGGTGAGCGACCAACAAGGGGAACATGTTCACCAAGATTTAATGAAAATTTAAAGAAACTATCAAGGATTTTAGGACAAAAGCATGCTGGTGGACTATTGCTGGACTATAATACGTGAAACCGAACCAAAAAAATGCAAACGACGTTCAAATAACGCCATTCACTTTTGAAAATTCATTGATTTTTAAATAAACTAATGATTTTTCATGTAAAAAACGTATAAAAACATTTTTTGGAAAACCTGACGTGATAGAGAAAATCAATTACAGATTCGAATTCAGCCCACCAAATTTCCCTAGGAAAGACATTTGATTGCTCCAGTCCAAAACATTGTTGGCTAGTGTTATTAGAGTTCCTAATTATTTGCTTCAAGTTATAGGACGAGATGTGGATCATAGTGAGTTAAAAAATTTTCTATCAAAAATATGTGACAATTTTAATTATGGTTGGAAACATCTTGCAGAAACAGACAACAGTTTTTTAGACGGCATTTTCCAAGGAAATTGATCTTACAGAATTTTTTCTAGATGTAACTCCATGCCACAACATAACTCTGGAAATACAAATGACGGCAATACTGCGAGAACAGTTTTTAGTAATTCTGAAGCTACTGCCAATATAATTGGTTTAAGTGTAGGTCTTACAGACAATTTTCACATCGTTTTGGAAACGATAGCCTGTGGTTTCGCCACTAATTCGTCGGCATTTGAACTATTTGCTCAAAAAGCTTTGTATCTTTCCGAATATTATTGGTACAAGATATTATTGGTAGTTATCATAAAATTCTGTGCCCTTGAGAACAGCTAATTGAAGCATATATCCTACTAATAGGACAGTTATCCCAAGAAGCGTCCAAAGCCAGAAGCAAGGACATAATGAACTATCGTGAAAATTTCACAAGAAAAACTACAAGAGTGGACACAAACAGAGACTTTACGCACTGCGTCAAAAACCACGTGAAGCTTATTTACTCCAGTTATTACGTGAACCAGATAGCATTTATAATTACTATGCTGGGTAAAATATTTTAATATAAAAAATATTTGTATTTGTATTTTGTATTTATTTATTAAATGCGATTTTCCATTACAACAAGACACAGTATCTTATAAATTACAGTAATGGAATCAGATAAGTTATTCACTATATATTTAATATCAGTAACTCTTAATTTAAAATAATAAATTAAAATTAAAAAACATTAAAAAAAAAATCAAATAAAATCAATTAAAATATTGGTATAGTAATTTTCTAAACCCTATTGCGTTGCTTGTATTTTGCATGACATTAGGAAGCTGATTCCAGAGACGAATAGTTAGAATAAAAAATTGACATTCAGAGGCATGGTCCCGGTATTTAAATTGAATTATTCGCTTCCCTCTGGAAGATCTTGCGAACTTTAATCATTCAAAAAGATATTTTGCAGCCTTTGTTATAATAATTTTATGTTCTTGAATTTAATATAGTTGTCAAATGACATGAGTAAGACATGACACGAGTATTGGGATACATGATCAAATTTTCTTAATCCAAAGATATAGCGAATAATGTTGTTGAAAGTTACAGTAAGTTTTCTGTTATCCTTAGAGTTGCAACCTGTGAAAACCTCAGATGCATATAGTAATGTTGGTAAAAGATATGTTTTAGCAAGTAGCAATCTTATTTTCAGTGGAGTAAAGTGCTGTGTTAACCATAAACTTCTTATCATACTATAAATTCTGCAACAGGATTGATTAATATGATCTGACCAAGTCAGAGTTCCATTAAACACAACCCCGAGATTTCGTACAGAGTCCACGATGTCAATTTTAGAGCCTCCAAGGAAGACATTAATCTCATTCTCCAAATGCATCACTTTCTTCTTTATTATAATACACTTAGATTTATTTGGATTAAGTCGTAGACCATTTGCCGTTGCCCAATTAAGAATACGTTTGAAATCATAATTTAGTTCTTGAGTTTTGGAAATAATTACATCCTTGGTACTACTTAAATATAGCTGAATTTCATCAACGTACATCTGAACCTTAGAAAATTTAATTTGTTGTGGTAGATCATTGGCATATTTCGAATAAAGTAGTGGTCCAAGGATTGAACCCTGTGGCACCCCTCCTATAACTTGCAGTGAGTTTGATATGGAGCTACCATTAGCAACAGATTGGGATCTGTTTGTGAGATATGAAAACATGAGTCTAACTGCTAATGTAGAAAAGTTAAAAAACCTCTTCAGTTTGAGGCATAAAATTGAGTGGTGCACCGTGCCAAATGCCTTTGAGTGATCCAATAAAACCAAAAAGGATATTTTTCCATCATCCATGTTACTTCTTAACTCCTCAACTACATCAGATAAGGCTGTTATACAGCTATGTTGTGGCCTGAAACCAGATTGACGCTCTGTAAGTAAGTTGTTGTCGTTTAAATACCTAAAGATAGTAGAATTGCAATCGGGCGGTATTCGTTACCCGTTTTTATACCCTATACCACTATGTGGTTTGGGTATAATGACTTTGTGCTGCTGTTTGTAACAACCAAAAATATTTGACCTAGACCCATCTTTAATTATACCGATCGAATCAGAATCACTATCTGATTCGATTTAACGATGTCCGTCCGTCCGTCCGTCCGTCTGTGTGTCCATGTAAAGCTTGTAATCAAACTGCAGGTCGCAAATATGAATCTATTTTGATTAAATTTGGGACATAAGCTTTTATCGGCAATGGGATGAACGCTATTGAAATTGGTGAGAATCGGTCCATGTTCAGACCTAGCCCCCATACAAATGACCCCTATGAAATTAACATATATTGCCATAAGATCCAAATTATCATACAAATCTTAGTCAAATTGGGTTTGTATGTATATATTACATCCACTAATCAGTAGTCCAAAAATGATCCCTATTGGACAACTCTTAGTCATAGGCCCCTTATAGAGCTGCTTCCCGATCTTCACTTAAATCTATCACAAAACAAAAATATTGCACTGATTCTTCTCAAATTTTGTTTGTATATATTTTTGCAAAATACAAGAGACTTGACCAAACATGGTCAAGATCGGTCCATTTTTGGGCCTAGTTCCCATATAGATATAGCATCCGATATGAACTTTTTCAAATCTGCAGCCGAAAAAATTAATAAAAATCCCACTCAAGTTTGGTTTATGCTTATTTTCTATATCCAGTTAGTTGGGCCTGAGAGATAGGGTCTCTAAACGCAGGTATAGGGTATCATATAGTCGGTCTAGACCGACTATAATTTTCTCACTTGTTGGTATTGGTATAATTTTGGCATGTTTCCACTCCATTGGAAAGATGCTAGTAGTGATTATGGAGTTAAACAAGTACATTATGAAACGGACAATCCATGGTAAAATCATTTTTATAAATCTGGGGTGTATATTATCAAGGCCCACTGCATTCGATTTAATAGCATTGAAACTTTCAACCACCTCTGTTAGTGTTACACACTGAAAGTTAAATTTGGGAATGTTTAAATTATTACAGGGAAAATCATCATAAAATTCGTTATTTATTTATTAATTTTATTAATTTTTTTCAATGTAATTCTTATAATTTAATTTATACATTTTTTTTAAATAACATAATGAATGTAAATACAATTTTTTTAAAACTTGTTGTGTGTATATTATAAATTAATAAAACTGCAAATGGTGTGTGGATCACGCTTCTTTCTGCTACAATTGCACATACAATTAATATTACAATGTGCTTGAGGAAAAATAAATTAAAAATTGTTACTTTCAAAGATAAAAAAAGATAAAAATATAATGCGAAATGATACATTTCCAATTTTGTTGAAAGTTGTTTAAAGTTGGGGTACTCGAATATAAAATGTAAGGTAAAATGTACGCTTGTGTAAGGTCCATGTTATGTTGATTCTTTTTATACCCTATACCACTATGTGGTTTGGGTATAATGACTTTGTGCTGCTGTTTGTAACTACCAAAAATATTTGACCTAGACCTGGACCTAGACCTTTTATTATACCGATCGGCTCAGAATCACTTTCTGATTCGTTTTAGCGATGTCCGTCCGTCCGTCCGTCAGTGTGTCCATGTAAACTTTGTAATCAAACTACAGGTCGCAAATATGAGTATATTTTGATGAAATTTGGTATATATGGTTCCATCGCCTATAGGATGAACGCTGTTGAAACTGGTGAAAATCGGTGCATGTTCAGACCTAGTCCCCATACAAATGACCCCTATGAAATCGACATAAATTGCTATACGATCCAAATTATCATATAGGTCTTAGTAAAATTGGGTTTGTATGTATTTATTGTATCCATTAATCAGTAGTCCAAAAACAATCCCTATTGGACAACTCTTAGTCATAGGCCCCACATAGAGCTGCTTCCTGATCTTCACTTAAAACTATTAAAAAAACAAAAATATTGAACAGATTTTTCTCAAATTTGGTTTGTATATATTTTTTCAAAATATAAGTGATTTTACCAAATATGGTCAGGATTGGTTTATTTTCCGACCTAGTCCCCATATAAGTATAGCACCCGATATGAACTTTTTCATATCTGTAGCCAAAAAAATAAAAACAGTTCCTCTCAAATTTGGTTTATGTTTATTTTCTATATCCAGTTAGTTGGGCTTAAGAGATAGGGTTTCTAGACGATATCCTATACCCAATACCATGCGTTTAGAAACCCTATCTCTTAGGCCCAACTAACTGGACATAGAAAATAAACATAAACCAAATTTGAGTGGAATTTTTATTAATTTTTTGGCTGCAGATATGAAAAAGTTCATATCGGATGCTATATCTATGTGGGGACTAGGTTCAAAAATGGACCGATCCTGACCATGTTTAGTAAAGTCTCTTGTATTTTGCAAAAATATATACAAACAAAATTTGAGAAGAATCAGTGCAATATTTTTGTTTTTTGATAGATTTAAGTGAATATCGGGAGGCAGCTCTATATGAGGCCGAAGGGATCATTTTTGGATTACTCATTAATGGATGTAATGAACGCATACAAACCCAATTTGAGTAAGATCTATATGACAATTTGGATCTTATGGCAATTTATGTCGATTTCATAGGGGTCATTTGTATGGGGGCTAGGTCTGAACATGGACCGATTCCCACAGATTCAATAGCGTTCATCCTATGGGCTATGAAAGCTTACATACCAAATTTCATCAAAATATATTTATATTTGCGACCTGCAGTTTGATTACAAGGTTTACATGGACACACAGACGGACGGACGGACGGACGGACATCGTTAAATCGAATCAGATAATGATTCTGATTCGATCGGTATAATAAAAGATGGGTTTAGGTCAACTATTTTTGGTAGTTACAAACAGCAGCACAAAGTCAATATACCCAAACCACATAGTGGTTTACATAAATTTACTTACAATCTGTATTCTTCCTCCAAGGAGTAAAAATTCTTCTTCAAAATTTTTCAAATGTTCTGAACAAAGTTCGATGAAAGACAAGTACAATACGTTGTCGCTCATATTGTCATCAACGGACCTTGATACATGACAATATAGGTATTTGTTGCTGAATTTGTCGTCAACGGGATGTGGTCGTCTGTGAAAAAATTTAAAATGTCTTAAAGGAATCGCAAAAGACAATGTCTTCTACGACGATTTTGCCAACTGGGGTCCTGCCGGCAAATCAACTAACTTTTAATGAACTTATATCTAACTATTATGCAACTAGTACTGGTTGATACCTGGATTACTTTCAATGAAGCAAACTGACTATTTTTACATTGCGGTGTCCTAAGCGGTAATCAATTGTCCGACTCTGCATGACTTTTCGACTAACTTAAAGTTACCTAACTTATAGTTAGCTACAAAATACTTATATTTTATATATTATAAGTTTGCTATAAATTAACTTAATTAAAATCAAATATCACAAACAAAACCCCAAAAAGAAATATAAATATAAACGTATATAAACGTAAAACCCAGGTGCAGCATATTAAAGATTTCATTTTTTCTGTTTCTAATGCCTTCCGAATGGATATGACGTTATTTTATAATTTTCGGAGCAACTCTGATGTCCTATTCCACCTTTTCGATTCCCTGAAGGTTCTAGGTCAGAATGCTCTCCTCAGTGTGAAAGGAAAATATGTTACAAATATTAAGTTACCTTGAAGCTTTTGTACAGTATCTGAAAATTATATCTATAATATTTATAGTCTAGGCGATTTCTTGTGACCGATGTTTTGTTCTAACGTTTTATACCGATTTTGACCAAACCTATATTATTTGAAAGCTATTTCTTTTTAGCCGTTTAGCAGATTTACAGATTTTCAAATTTTTTCCTTTATTTTGAGTAAATTGCATTTAAAGTTGCTACTAACACATACATAAAATTATATTAAATTTGTTAACGAGTTTGTTATCTTCATTCACAATAATAATAAACGATAAAAGTGTTGGTTTGTGAATTGGCTAAGTTGAAAAATAAAGCTACCTAGAAATTGCACTCGAATTTCGAGCGCTGGAATATGCTAGTATATATTAATTAATTTAAGCTTTGCTCATTTTTTACAATTTGAATATCTTACTGCTTAACTCTTTAAATCTTTCTTCAAAAAGTTATTTGTGGTTGGAACAACGTAGATAGTGACCTGCTTTCATATTATCTGTAAAATCACTGCTTGCTAGACCAAGTTATGTACATTTTTAGTTAATACTTATATTGAGGAACTGCTTGGAAATTTAGCAATGAAAACTATGTAAACTATGCTTGGAAATTTAGCAATGAAAACTATGTAAAACCATACCAACATGACATGCCTTTTAAACGAAATATTTGGATATATATATATATATATATATATATATATATATATATATATATATCGGACGTTCTTTGTCAAACGGAACAACGCACAGTGGACCATTCCAGTTGATTTTACTTTTTTTTGTGTGTACAAATTTTTTTGATTGTAAACATTTAAAAAATCCCATTATTACAAAAAATGCTTGTAATTATTATTCAAATCCAAATATGACATTTTTTAATAGATAAAAAAAATAAAAGACCCATATTTCACGCTAAAAGTTAAAGCAAAATGAAAATTTCAACTTTGACCTAGAATTTCTTAAAAAGTACTCAATCAATTTCAATAAAATTAAAACAGACTCAAAATCAATTAAATATCTACCCACTAAAAAAGAATTAAAAAAATATTTTGATTGGCTCAAAAGTTACAGAATTTTGGCCAATGAAAAACAATTTTCAGCCACTGCGCACCGGCCTACTTTTATGTTGCACTTGCGCTATGACCTAGTGGAGGTTGAAGGTCTGATTGGGAACATCATAAAACCGTTCATAAAACCTTTTTATTTTTGCACCATTATTAAATAGCATTTTATTGGAAATAAAATTAACTCTCGTTGATTTAATTTGATTCAGTGATTGGAAGTCTAGGAAATTTTTTTTTTTCTGAAATTTTGACTCATTATTTATATTTCACGGCTCTGAGCATATCCTCTTCGTATCGAAATTGTTAAAGAAATATATTTTTATATCAGGAACTGAAATTATCTTCAGCAAAGAAATGCATATAATAGCCTTTTTTTAAAGGCCGAGAAAAAACAAAAAAAAATGACTTGAGATCATATCTGCGTTAAAGCTAAAAGCCTGTCTTTCAATACATTCTTCATCGAATCTTCTTGAACAGACGTCAGGAAAGATCCAGTCGTATCCAACAACCATAAAAACATTTTCCAAATAGCGCCCCTTCACAGCCTACTACTACTGGTCTAACTTGTCTTTAATTCCCTGGTTTTTTTTTTTTTTTTTTTTTTAATTTTCAAATACATCCCTCATTAACGACTTAAATAACCGACAATTATTTTGTTTTTTGGTAAATTCTTCATAGTTTGCAACCGGAAAGAGAGGATAAGTGCCAGTCAAATACAATGTTGTTTTAATTGTTTCCATTGCCACATTTTTGCATTTTTCTTTTGTATGATTAATAATAATGTTCCTTGTTGTTGTTGTTATTCTCATTAGGCACAATTCCGTTACTAATCAGTTTTTCTTGGCACGTTCTTCGACAAAATAGAAAAACATCCGTAGTGTGTTTGACTCAAACAAATGTCAGTGTTTCTCATCAGCATACACACACACACAAAGATAATTAATGAAACATAAAACAGTGTAGAGATTAATGTTGCTTGCAAGAAATAAAGACCGTCATCTGTGATTAATTATTTTTGTAGTTATTTTCTTTTTTTTTTTTGCGGTTTTGTCTATTTTTTTTTCTTATCTTTTTTTGTTCTTGGCAAAGGCTTGGTGAACACCACGTAATTAGTAGATTACTATTGTGCAAAGCTTCTAACGACTAAGTGTGAGTAACTAGTTTTTCTAGTTCTATGAGAAATAACAAATTAACATACGAGTAGAGGAGTAGGAGGCCCGTTAGTAAACCCAGGATCTTCATGTAAATATATGTTCGTTTGTCTTTAGCCCTATAGTTTATGCTAAATAAAATAACTTTTCAAATCAACACATTTGAAATTAAATGGCAATGATTTTTTTGTGGAAATTTTTGCATATTTTGCTCTAAAAGCATATTTTATTTTAATTTACTATAATTTTTAATAATTTAAAAAAAATAATAATAAATGTTATTCAATTAAAAACTTTGTTATTTAGAGTATTGCAAACTAAACCGTGAAATAAAGAAGTCCTCCTTCACAACCCACAGGAAGGGAAAGCGCAAAATGGTTGTAGCAACAAGTGAAAATATATCACGTGTACATTAGAGTGGTCATTAAAAATGAAAAGGCGATTTTGGGGATAGGCGGAGTCCAGTTTGTTAACTCTCCATATAAAACTAAAAAATGTGAAGTTTGGGGACAGTCGGATAAAGAAAAGTCGCGCCGGAAATCGATTGCAAATATGACGTTTTTTTTGAGATTTTACGAAAATTTCGTTCTATAGCTTAATTTTTCCGACAAGTTGTTTCAAGAATCGCGATCAGTGTTAAATTATCTATTCAAGAAGCTATAAAAATTCAAAATGCAATAAAAATTCGCCAAAAAATAGCAAATGCCCCAGACCGCTAGGACATGATATTTGATAGCATTTTTTTCAACTTTGAGAAATTGATTAAAGCCATATTCTTTTTTTGTCTCTATACTTACAAGTAATCAGATATGAAGTATTATTTTATTAGCACGTTGTTAACCTATTGCGCATTGAGACCGAAAATGGGAAATTTTTTTGATAAAATTTTGAAAACTCATTTTTCAAGTTTTAAAAAATTTTCTTAAACAAAATTTAAAAAAATGGATCTTACACTTTAAGGTTTTATTAAATACATGTCAGGGGCTAATTTTGACAAGGACTTAATTTTTGAGGACTTCGAGAAAAATGGGATTTTTGTAAAATATTCTGTAAATGTACTCTTTCTAAATACTTTGTATCAAAAATACATCACTTTTCTACTTTCAAATGTTATATTTTATCTCAATAGCCTAGGGTTTCGGAAAAAAAAATTATAGCCCCGTTAACCCATCTGGAGTTGGGGTCACATATGACCCCAATCTAATAAAGAACAATTTATTCAAAAAACTCAAATATTTTGTAAGTGCTGTTGAATTTTTATATGCGACGCTTAAAATATAATAACGAAATGTGTAGAACTTCCGTTACTAAAATATTAGATAAATCCGAGAACGTTAACCCATTATTTGCCCAGGCGAGCTTCGGATTTTAAGATATTTTTAAATAAAAATTACCGAAAACGAGTTTTTCTATTGAACTCAATGAAACCACTATTTAGAATTTAAGAAAAATAATTCGGTTAGTTTTTATTTATTTACCCTTTAAGTGCTCCTGGGATCAAAATAATCCATTGTGATATATCCTTGGTGCAATTATCTGCTTAATGCTCGCGAATATAAATTAAAACAACTTTTAACCAATTTTGTTATAAAATTATTTTATGTATAACAAGTAAGAAATTATATTCGGTCTAGACCGACTATACGATACCCTATACCATGGTTTAGAGACCCCATCTCTTCGGCCCAAGTAATTCGATATAGAAAATAAGCATAAACCAAATTTGAGTGTTATTGTTATTAATTTTTTTGGCTGCAAATATGAAAAAGTTCATATCGGGTGCAATATTTATATGGGGACTAGGTCGAAAAATGAACCAATCCTGACCATACTTGGTAAAGTCACTTATATTTTGAAAGAATGTATACAAACCAAATTTGAGAAAAATCTGTGCCATATTTTTGGTTTTTGATAGATTTAAGTGAAGGTCGGGAAGCAGCTCTATATGGGGCCTATGACTAAGAATTGTCCTATAGCGATTTTTTTTTTGGACTACTGATTAATGGATACAATAAACACATACAAACCCAATTTGACTAAGATCTATGTGGTAGTTTGGATCATATGAAAATTTATGTTGATTTCATAGGGGTCATTTGCATGGGGACTAGGTCTGAACATGGATCGATTTTCACCAATTTCAATAGCGTTCATCCTATGGCCCATAAAAGCCTATATGCCAAATTTCAACAGAATATATTCATATTTGCGACCAATAGTTTGATTACTAGGTTTACATGGACACACAGACGCACGGACATCGCTAAATCGACTCAGACAGTGATTCTGAGTCGATTGGTATAATAAAAGATGGGCCCAAGTCAAATATTTTTGGTAGTTATAAACAGCAGCACAAAGTCATTATACCCAAACCACATAGTGGTATAGGGTATAAAAACTATCTATATTTTTTTAAATAAAATAAGAAGATCCACAAATGACCCAAAGCTAATAAAAGACATTTTATTCAAAAGAATATGAAATATAAAATTAATATAATAATATAACTTTAAAGAAAAGCAATACTTATTGCAAGTCGTAAGTGATTACACAAAACAATTTGAATCGCACACTAAATCATCTTTAAATACACCAAAATAAATATAATTAATTTTCTATTTCATATTCTTTTGAATAAATTGTCTTTTATTAGCTTGGAGTCATATGTGACCCCAATTCCAAAAGAGTTAATGGAGTCATAATATCTTTTTCCGAAACCCTAGGCCATTAAGATAATATATAACATTTAAAAGTAGAAAAGTGAGGAATTTTTGATACAAAGTATTTAGAAATGGTACATTTACAGAATATTTTACAAAAATCCCATTTTTCTCGAAATCCGCAAAAATTAAATCCTTGTCAAAAAAATTCTGGCGTAGGGATTTACCTAAAAATTCACACAGCTAATCTCTAACACACATTTAACAAGACTATAAAGCGCCAGATCCATTTTTTTAAATTTTGTTTAAGAAAATTTTTTAAAAGTTGAAAAAGAAGTTTTCAAAATTTTATCAAAAAAATTTCCCATTTCCGGTCTCACTGCGCAATAGGTTAACAACGTGGTAATAAAACAATGCTTCATATCTGAGTACCTACAGGTATAGAGACTAAAAAAAATGTTAGCTTTAATTCATTTCTTAAAGTTGCAAAAAATGCCATCAAATTTCATGACCTCGTTTTTTTTTCGGCACAAAAGTGGTCTGGGGCATTTGCTATTTCTTGCCGAGGTTTTATTCGATTATATAACAACTTATCGGGAAAATTAATCTAGAGAACGAAATTTTCGTAAAATCTGCAAAAAAAAGTCAATTTTCCCCATATAAACACACTTGAATTTTCAATCGCGTTGAGCCACCTCTAAATGTTTTTTGATTTTCTCAAAACTTTGTATTTCTCACTTTTTTTTTCTATTCGCATATTTGTAGGGGGTGCGCGACCGAGAGTTTGAACACTTTTTTTATTAAGGACCACTCTAGTGTACATATAGGTTTCTGTTCTTTTACAAAAATCACGCCTGCAGCAAGTAACGTTAAAAAAATTATCAGATATAAAACGTCAGGTTGGCCTTCTGTTAACAATACAACTTCTAAATATCAGAATCATACGGTTTCTTTCGTGTGAAAATGGCGAACTTTTGAGCCTAATACAAATAACTTGCATGAAATTTTGGTTCATTTCTTCAATTTGGAGAAATCTTCAGCTGATCCATTGCTTGCAGAAGCATATGGTGCAGCTGCCTTAAGTGAGAGAGAAGTTGCTGTAAAAAAATTTAAGAGTGATGAATTTGACATCGAAGACAAAGAACGTAGCGAACGTCTGACAGCGTACGAAGACGCGGAATCGCAGTTTTGGATTAAAACTGGTAACAAATTCAAAAAGAACTTACTGTTACACAAGGCGCGCAATTTTTTATGTCGGTGTGTGAATATTGAATAGCTTAAAAAAACCGATTTCCATATTTGTGATATTTTTATATAACTTCGTCCCTTTCAAATTGATTCACTTATTTGGACAACTTTTTGAATACATCTTCCATCAAATGGCCACCTCTATTGAAATTTAATGAAAAAGCTCTTTTCGATCAAAATATCAAATTTTGAAAATCAATGAAAATTAGGTGACTTATACAATTTTTGATTCACATTGATCGAAGGAACAATATGTTTTACTTGGGCGTAGGTTTTTCAATGATTTTTCACATTTCTGTAGAGCTACAATTGTTAATTTTAGCGGACCAATATTTTGTCTTATGTTTTCATAACATGTTTTTTTCGTTTCTATGCTTGCAGTAAGTTTTTCAACAATTACTATTCATGTTTATACCCTATACCACTATGTGGTTTGGGTATAATGACTTTGTGCTGCTGTTTGTAACAACCAAAAATATTTGACCTACACCCATCTTTAATTATACCGATCGAATCAGAATCACTATCTGATTCGATTTAACGATGTCCGTCCGTCCGTCTGTGTGTCCATGTACAGTTTGTAATCAAACTGCAGGTCGCAAATATGAATATTTTGATGAAATTTGGTATTTAATCTTTCATCGACCATGGGATGAACGCTATTGAAATTGGTGAGAATCGGTCCATGTTCAGACCTAGCCCCCATACAAATGACCCCTATGAAATCAACATATATTGCCATAAGATCCAAATTATCATACAAATCTTAGTCAAATTGGGTTTGTATGTATATATTACATCCATTAATCAATAGTCCAAAAATTATCCCTATTGGACAACTCTTAGTCATAGGCCCCTGCTTCCCGATCTTCACTTAAATCTATCAAAATACAAAAATATTGCACTGATTCTTCTCAAATTTTGTTTTGATATATTTTTGTAAAATACAAGAGACTTTACCAAATATGGTCAGGATCGGTCCATTTTTGGGCCTAGTGCCCATATAGATATAGCATTCGAGATGAACTTTTTCATATTTGCAGCCGAAAAAATTAATAAAAATCCCACTCAAATTTGGTTGATGCTTATTTTCTATATCCAGTTAGTTGGGCCTGAGAGATAGGGTCTCTAAACGCATGGTATAGGGTATCGTATGGTCGGTCTAGAGCGACCATAATTTTCTTACTTGTTTCTTTATATGCTTTTAAAGCATATTCCTTGCAGAACTTAGTACTATTATGGATATTAGTACCATGGATTTTCCAAATTAAATCCGGCAACACTTAACGATTGGGCTTGAATTTAGAATATCATATGGCAATGTTCAGCGATTTTTGATTTGGCGATTTTTGATATTGCGATTTATGATTCTGCCGATTTTTGATTTTGAAAATTTTTCTTTTTAGCGATTTTGGTGATTCCACCCATATTTATCACTACTACTCACATTGGTAATTAATGTACTTGCCAAAAGTTTCAAGACTAATGCTTTCAAAGTATTTCATATTTTGTTTTACAGGAGGTGCCACGCCCATTAATCTTCTCCCCTCCATTTTTTGTCATATTCACACTAATATCTAATGGAGTAGTACAATATGCTTTCCTTTTTATAGTACTCTTGTTACATGATATATAAAGGGTGATTTTTTAGCTGCTATCTTTTTGGCAACACTGGTTGCAAAGCACGTTTTATTTCATGTTCGGGACCGGTCAATTGGCCGCCTAGATCGTGCGATTTAACGCCTTTAGACTATTTTTTGTGGGGCTATGTTAAAGCTCATGTCTATACAGATAATCCCGCTTCAATTGACGCATTGGAAGACAACATTGAAGCATTTATTTGTGAGACACCGGCCGAAATGTCGGAAAGAGTATGCCAAAATTGGACTAAGCGGATGGACCATTTGAGGCGCAGTCACGGTCAACATTTGCATGAAATAATTTTCAAACATTAAATTATATGGACCGTACTATCGATTCAAATAAAGATTTCATGCATTTTTCTGAATTTTATGTGTTTTTTTTTTTTGGAAAACTTTCCTATAGCTCTTAAAAAATCACCCTTTATATTATATATTTACGTTGCTCTGGGTTTTGCCATGCTCACTAAGGTGGTTCGTCAAAAAAAAAGTTGAGCTTGTCCCACCCTAGGATTAAAGATTAGTTAAAGAAGATTCGGAAAAATATTTTTTTTTATTTTTTGCCACGCCCCTGGATACCGCCCTTTTAGTTTTTTGTTCACTGCAACGCCATTTTTAGTCCTATCATAACATGTTGTACGTCGTTGTGCATGGTTTCATTGTGGCTACATTTCTTTCTTGGATAATTTTTTAATCCGACGTCAAAAATTTTTCCGACTTTCAGTATCTCAGTTCCTACCCACCCTAATGGCAATTATTTTTAAACGAAAGTAAAGCCGCACTAATTTCATGGAACTTTTGCTTTTACAGTATTCAGTTCTATTAACAAAAACTTTACAGAGGTTAAAAAATAATATTACAGAACAGGGAACATAAAACAGTGCAAAAACGAAAGCGTTGATATTCCAAACTGACATTCTATTTTGCTCACGTTCGATTTTGTCGTTCATTTATCAAATTCCAAAAATATTTTCTTTTCATTCTGAAATTGGTTTATTTAAATTCGTTATGGTTATCATTTTCAAATATATATATGGGGGTTTCATGTCAAGTGCACCAACTTTTGAAACCGATGTCTTCCGATCGGGATGAAATTTGTACCAAGGTTAGTCCTATTGGATAGTAGTTTAGACACAATTTTTCAATAAGATCGGTCCAGATCTCTCTGAGTTAGAGGGGATCAAAATTTGACACTTTGGCCAAACAGGTGTTTCTTCTCATCCATGTAACTTATTACCTATTGTTCTTAGAAAGATATTTCTTCAATATTTCGGAAAAAAATACTTAAAAAAAAAAAAAAAAAATTTAGACTTTTTTTTGCTAAATTAAAGCATTTTTTGCCTTTTTTTCAAAAAGTGCATTTTTTTTTTTCATAAGGATTTTTCCTTTAAGAGCTTTTTGGTCGCTTAGTGGGATGGGAGTGGGATATCTATCAAAATAAATGTTTTGTAACTCAAGACAACGGTTTTTCAATTTTTCACAATTGCACTATTTTGAATTTTTTCCTATTTGTGTGTAAAACCTTACAAATAAAATTTACACTGAGAAACTAGGCAAATTAACCTTTCCGAAGGTATGTAACATAACTTCATAACATAAAAGAAGAGAATGGTTATCTGTAACCTGAAACAGTTATTTGCAACATTTCAATCTGGCTTCACGAAATTAACCCAAATTTACCATGAAAATGTTAAACTGATGCTGAAGGAAATCAACTTAAAGTATTTAACAGATGATTCGGCAGAATATTTACACGATTACCGCGATTGCCTTAAATTGACTATGTGTCCTAATGCAACAACTTCTTGCCACTTAGGTGAATGTACCAATTGCCCGAAAACCACATTCATCAAAGAAAATTTAATCAACTCTTTAGATCGAGAATATATAGAGGAGGTCAAATTTGATTCTTGGATTCAGACTGACAGATGCACATTGAAAATAATCATTTTAAATGTGGATAATTTTGTGGAAGAAATGTGTACAGGATTGCTAAACTTGAGAAACCATGACTTTTTAGTCAAAGAGCAATGGTCATTCTTCAAGGATTTGAAGATACATTTGAAGTCTGGTGAATTCGTTATTTCATATGATTTCGCAGAAAACTATAAATATGTTCTTCAGGATGCCATACAAGCATTCCACTTCAATAACGACCAAGCAACTATATTCACAGTAGTTATTTACTACATGAAAGATGAAAAACTGGAACACAAAAGTATGTCAATCATATCCTACGATTTAAAACATGATAGCGTTGCAGTTTATGACTACCAGAAGAGAATACTAAAATTTCTAAAATCTAAATTTACAGTAAAGAAGGTATACTACGTTTCGGACGGAGCTCGTCAACATTTTAAAAACAAAAGTAGCTTGGCAAATCTTATGGCCCATGAAAAAGATTTTGGAATGCCAGCTGAGTGGCATTTTCATCCTACTGCTCATGGTAAAGGAGCATGTGATGGTATTGGAGCAAACCTTAAAAGAAATGCAGCGAAGTATAGCCTCCAGTGCTCTCATCAAGATCGCATCTTAGATGCGACTGCTTTATTCCAATGGGCAAAGAGTTATTGTAAAGAAACTAAAATAGTTTTTAGTAGCAAAGAGGATCATCAGGAAACATTGAAAACACTGAAGAGCAGATTCGATGCTGCGGTAACAATCGATGGCACCGCTCAATAACATGCTTTTATACCGCTTGTCGATGGAAGACTCAAGTTGAAAAAGTTTTCTGCCTCTATTTAATGCGATTTCTTTCCAAAGACAACAAATTAACCAGCAGCGAAATCAACAGCTGAACCTAGTAACGCCAAGAAAGGATTGACAAAAAAACGCAGTAAATAAAGGCGACAAAAAAGCTGGATGAAAGACTGGGTATTTAAAAATTTACAAGACTTAAATACTTCATCAGCTACAATAAATTAAGTATAAAAATAGTTATGATGTAAATGGATCTAATGCAATTAAGTTTAAATTTTAATAAATTATTTATCTTTTTATTTTTAATATTATTATTATTATACATTAATTTAATTATTATTAAAAATAAATAAAAAATAATAATTTTTCAACATTTCTATAGAAAAAAAGCGATTTTTTTCCTGAGGTTAACATATTCTGGGTATTACAGTATCGAGGGTATAAAATTTTAGTTAGGTATGTTATATACCTTCGGAAAGGTTAATTTGTCTAGTTTCTCAGTATAAGTTTTATTTGTAAGGTTTTACACACAAATAAGAAAAAATTCAAAATAGTGCATTTGTGAAAAATTGAAAAACCGTTGTCTTGAGTTACAAAACATTTATTTTGATAGATATCCCACTCCCATCCCACTAAGCGACCAAAAAGCTCTTAAAGGAAAAATCTTAAGCTTTCTTATGAAAAAATAAAAAAAATGCACTTTTTGAAAAAAAAGGCAAAAAATGCTTTAATTTAGCAAAAAAAAAAATTCTAAAATTTTTTTTTTTTTTTTTTAAGTATTTTTTTCCGAAATATTGAAGAAATAGCTACCTAAACTATTTGGGAGAAAATTTTCTAAGAACAATAGGTAATAAGTTTCATGAATGAGAAAAAGCACCTGTTTGGCCAAAATGTCAAATTTTGATCCCCTCTAACTCAGAGAGATCTGGACCGATCTTGTTGAAAAATTGTGTCTAAACTACTATCTAATAGGACTAACCTTGGTGCAAATTTCATCCCGATCGGAAGACATCGGTTTCAAAAGTTAGTGCACTTGACCTGAAATCCCCCATATTCCACTACATTTAATTACTATAAATAATAATTAATAAAATTTAACATTAAAACAATACGCATTTCGAAGCGTGTGATATCGGAAAAACAAAATTACCAACAAAACACCAAGTCATCCAATATTTTTTATATTTGAGGACAAATATAAAATTGGTGCAATACCAAAATTCATCTCATGAAATAATTGAAATACCATGTAATTATATCCAAAATTTTACGCATCAATAATAACTAATAATGTATAATTTAAAATACTGAACGTTTTGTGCGAGTTGTTAGTGAATCCGCAAATAAGGTTACAGACGAAAGGCGCATGGGCTTTATATTTGCTAAAATATGAAGTCGCGACCAGTATAGCAATCCCAATTCTCGCCAAATTTGTCTTAAAAAAGTTGTACGTCCATATTTTATTTTTAAAAGTTTCATCAAATTAATATGGCTTTCTTTTCACAAAAAGAATTGTCATATCTCAAAAACACAATATGAGTTGACATATTTGATCATTTGATTAATGCATTTTTTAAACCTCTGTAACTTTTTTGTTTATGAATAGAAGTCAATAGTTTTGAAGAAAAAAATTCATGAAATTAAAGCCGCTTTCCTAGTGTTTCAAAATGGTCGGCATTAGGGTGGTTAAGAATTGAGATTGTCAAAGTCACTACCAGAATTTGACGTCGGAGTCACAAATTATTAAAGGGAGAAATGTAACTATTACGAAGGCATGAACAACAATATACAATATGTTATGATCAGACTAAAAGTGGCGACGTAGTGTACAAAAAACTAAAAGGGCGGTATCCAGAGGTGTGGCAAAAAAAATTTTTCTTTTTCCGAATCGCCTTCAACTAATCTTTAATCCTAGAGGGTGACTGGCTCGACTTTTTTCTCTATTGCGACCGAACCACTTTAATGCCCACTGCTCCGATAATATCCATTTTTTGTGCGACTAATAATTTATGGGCTCATGCGAAGTCCCAAGGCTCTCACTAACACAGTACTTCATATATATGACATTTAACATTTACTTCGTATGGGAGGTGCCACGCCCATTGGTCCGATCCCGCCCGTACTACTCATATTAATAATTGATGACCTTAGACAAATCTGCAAAGTGTCTCCGTCATAGTACTCGATATATATGATATTGAAAATTCACTTTGTATGGGAGATGCCACGCCCACAAAAAATATCATGAAAAATTTACAGCCTATAGTTCCTTCAAGATACACTGTAAAACTCTGTAAATATTTCAGGAAGATCACTCAAATGGCTTAACCCCATATAAGCTACAAACTAACATACATACTTTCGCTTATTCATAGGTACGAGGGCAGCTCAATAAGTCCGTGACTTTTCGAACTTCCCTCGTAGTTATATGAAATACAACACTGCTTCCATCAAGTACCACCTGTTAATAGACTACTGTAAAATTTTGGGCAAGTTCCGTCATTTACTTTGTGTTCAAAACATACAACCTCTTGTTTTTTTTATGGAAAAAAGTGAACTTCGGGTGCTCATTAAACATTATTTTTTGCGAAAAAAAAACCGTCAATCAAACCAAGGAAAAACTTGATAAATACTATGGGGACTCTGCACCATCGATTTCAATGGTAAAAACTGTGCTTCATTCTAAAAGTCACGGACTTATTGAGCCGCCCTCGTGTATATATTTTTTAGAGCTTTTCGTTTCATTCTAATTTAGCGCCTTTTAGAGTTTTTCGTGGCACTTTTTTTTTCGCTTTTTGCTTTACTGACATGTAGTTTGAAGGGCGGGCTTGGTTTAAAGAAAAGATATTTCTTGATCAAGTAAATCTAAAATGGGGTATAGCACGGTCTAATACACACAGGGTAAGTGAACTTAAATATGGCTTTGTGTGTAATTGTAATTAAAACATTGATTTGTAACCACTAACAACATAATATGTGTGTAAGTACAGATTTTTGTGCGTTGCTTAACAACTTCGGATACGGAGATTTTGGTGGTCGTCTTCTTCATCATACTCACATCATTGTGGCCACATTTACTGTTAATTACCACAAGAACCAATTTTCTGTTAACTGAAGTGAATATAATCTCTGTCTCTACCCATAAAGATGACGATGCTTAAGGTATTATTTTTTTTTTGTTTTGTTTCTTTGTGATAGTCGAAGGTAATGATGAACAAGAACAAAAATATAAAAAAAACTTAAGCGAACAAATTGAACCGGACTGAGTGAATGGAATTGAAGTGGAATGGTAGTATGATGGTACACGTATGTAATGAATGCTTTAACGATAATTATGGTGCTGTTGAAGATGATTACAATGTGATAGGCTAAATGAATGAACGTAAGAACTGGCTCTCATATATATATTTTTTTTTCAGTTTACCCAAAGGTAAGGATGGATGTTATTCACTATTGTTATATAAGCACAAAACAAAAAATCAGTTGGTGTTCTTAATAAGCAGTTTTTTTTTTCTAGGTTTTAGGTTCTGACTGGGTACTTCAACACTGACATTGTTGTTTCATATTGAAAAATACATATATATTTATATTTATATGTATGTATGTATGTATGGGTGTATTTTAATGGAACAAAAGAGCCAGCGAAGCAACTAACTTTTGAAAACCACAGAACTTAAAACTGATTATAACTGAGTAAAAAACGAAAAACCAAAATGTTTTTTTTTTCTTTTTTGTATATTAAGCACAACTAACAGTCGTGATTTGGCACATGTACAACTGATTACAGAAACCATCATTTTTACAGATAATACAAGTACATAATAATAAATTATGAACCCAACTATTTATATGCTATTGTTTTTTCGCTCTATTGTAAATGGAAATTCATCATGTGGTGCCACATCACACATCCATAACATTTTAGGGATTTGAATAACAATATTCCTGAACAATTGTTATAACTACAGAGATTTGATGCGTAGAAGCAACACCCAGCCTAAAAAAATCCAATTCCGTTTATAAAACAGCAGCATCTGCGATTACATGTTGCTGCACACTTTGGTGCTGTTCATACATTATTTATGGTTAGGTAACTAGGAGTAGCAGCCAACAATGTGAATTTATAAATATAACAACTGATTTTTAAAAATAAATGAGATATCAATTTAGATGTCGCATGTCACTTGTATTACTTTACGGCTGTTTAATTTTTGCGTAATTTACAAAAAAAATTTTCTAACAAATGAAAAAACTTTTGTTCTAAGCAAACACATTTTTTCTGTGATGCAAAAATTTCTTATAGCCCCAAATTGGTTTGGCGAGCAGACAAGGTAAAGTTATAAGCCTAAGGCCTAAGCAAGGACTACATAATCACTATATAAATTAAGCTATCAGTGACACACTGATCTACTGATATGCTAATCTGCTGATTCTGCAACTCTTTACCCATACGTATGATTAATTACACACAGAGGTGGCACTACCATATAGGCGCACTAGGCGGTCGCCTAGGGCGCTGAACTGTTGAGAGCGCCAAAGAGAGAAAAATAAAAAGTTACTCTTTTATTTTATACGTTTTTTAAAAACTCAACAAATTTGGATCAAGTGATCTTAAATTTGGAGAGAAGAAAAACTGTTGAGGGCGCCAAAAAATAAAAGCTACTTGTTTTATAGTTGTACATAGAAACAAAATATTCAAATTTTGAATTAAAATTGAGTATTTCGTAGGTGGTCATGGCTTTTCACAGAATTTTAAATTCTCTCATTATTTATACAGTATAATTTATAGTGGGGTTTGGTAATGTTTTTGTTAAAAATAAATTCGTTTGAAAATATTTTTCATAGTTTTAAAAGTGTATCATAAGTAATTTCATAATTTCAATATCCTACTTTATAGTTTTATTTTGCTTACTCAGGTAAGAAACACTTTTAGATAAAAACAAGTAAGAGTGTTAAATTCGGCTGTGCCGATCTTTGATACCCTCCACTTCGGTTTGAGTCTTGATAATAAATGTAAATGAAAAAGTAAACAATTTGTTAAACTTAATACCAAATTATTTCAGAAAATTCCTTGGGTTGGTTTTCGTCTTTTCTATTATTTCGGATTTATTTCGGAGTTTGCTTTTTGGTCATCGTGGTTGCTGATCGGCATGCATTTAGGTTATTGACATAATTTCTCTTTTAATTTAGTTTTTGCTAAATAGCTCGCCCTAACCTCCATTGCAAAGGTAATGGTTGTGTAGGGTGGCTATATGCATTAAATCGTGCTAAATGGAGATGGCTGTATAGTTTCTTTTAACTGGCCAAAAATTTCTTCTTTGCGGTCATATTGGTCGGATGAAGTAACAAAATAATAACCAAAAAAAAGCTCTCTCAACTTTTTTATTAAAATATTGCCATATTTGGAAAACATAGAGAATAAATTTATAATAATAAATAATCAAATTAGGGATGCCAAACGCAAAAAACCAAATGTCCCAAACATTTTAAATAATATAATTTGTTATCTTTATTTTCTGAAAAACTTCAAATTTTCATGCAAAAAAAATTATGAAAATTTGTATATATAAATAACATTCTCATCAAATTGTGTTTATTTATGTAACAATTTTTATGTTCGCAATTCTTAATTATCATTTTAGGTTTTCTAAAATTCACTGAATTTAAATTAATGTTTTCTGTAGTCCGATTCTGTAAATTTCAACGATCCGGCAATCGCAAAATATATCGACAGCTATTGTTGTTTGCACTAAGGATTAAGTGATTCATTAAGTACATACATCATAACGACAGTCGACAAATCTATTTTTCTATTTATTTAAATTGTAAATGAGTGGCAGCTCTGTCAAAATAAGCGAAAAACACAAAGAAGAATAGAATAAAACAAATTACTTCATGTTTGACAGGATGATTTTATGTTTATGTTTAATATCTCTATTTTTTTTTTTACTAATATTTCTGTTTATTTATTTGAAAATGAAATAATGAATTGAATATGCTATTTAATTTTTTTATTTATATAAAAAAGTTTTTTTATAGAAGCAAAATATTTTCACCATTTTATGATTTTTATTTATGTATGACGACATTTAAACCAAAAAATTTAAGTTTTTATCGATTGAATAAACAACACAAAAATGGTTGTCGTTTAGATAACAACAACAGCTGACTTTAACAATAGCGAATATCGTTTAAAAATTTTACTGACAATTTTGCTATTTCCTTTTTTTAACGATTCGACTATCGTTAAAAGAAGTTACTGAAAAGCTATTATGCCAATGCCAATATTTTTTTTAAATGTAAACATTTTTTTTTGGAATTTCAATTTGTGTTTAACGAATAAAATTTATATATTAAAAATGCAATTGATGTCTTCTAAATTTAAAATTATTATTTCCGAAGTTTTGATATGATTTTCTGAAATTCAATTAATATTTTCGAATTTATAATTGGAAATTTTAATTCCAGTTTTTAGAATTGATATTTTCTTAAATTTGGATGGAAAATTTAAAAAGTGCAATTTTGTATTTATGTGAATAATAATGCTTTAGTAATTATAAACAACTAGTTGATTGTGTGGCGCCTAGCCGCCCGTTTAAAAATTATGGATAAAATAAACAGTTTAAATTTAAATACACGAAAAATTTATAATAAATTAAATTTCTTTTAATATAGTAGTAAATTGAAAATTATATTGTTACATATGAAAAAAGATTGTGTTTGTAGAAATTGTATACATAAGTATCAAAACAGATAAGAAATATTTGGCAAAAAAGTTTTTCAATTTAGAATCTCTTGCAAAACTATATTTCGTGTGAAAAATCGTTGGTCATTTAATAGTTTTCCTTGCTGTGGGTTCGATTGAATACGGATCTTAACTTGGCTTGCAACTTTTGAGCGTGACAAAGCCACATACAATTGGCCGTGTGAAAATACCGCGGTCTCCAAATTAATGCCAACGTAATCAAATGACTGGCCTTGAGCCTTGTTTATGGTAATTGCGTATGCAGGAATTACTGGAAACTGGCGGCGTTTTAATATGGAATTAGAACCGTATCGTTTTGGTCAGCGTTATAGAATCAGTCAGTCTCTCAGTCAGTCAGTCAGTCAGTGAGTCAGGGATCAGCGTAAATATATTTTAGATATTACCCGGCCTTCACACGTTAAATTTTTGGCTATCAGTTTGTAATGCACTCATACTTTTTTCTCTTTTTTACTAAACAATCATACGTTTCAATTCTCTCTTTCAATTTTTCAATGGGACAGTTACTTAACAATTTTTTGACTATTGTATGTGTGATCAATTTGACTTGAACGTGGGAGGCCGGGTAAGTGAGGAGATTGGAGATTCCCAAAAATATTAAAATTTAATACAATGGAGTTCACTTATAACGAACCCTGGTTGTAATAAATTTTTGTTTATAGCGAAGATTTCTTCGGTCCCAAGAGTTTTAATCACATTTTTCATACAAATTGCTTGTCTTATAGCGGTCAGTGGTTACATCAAACTTTTGACTTTAACAAACAATTTTTTTTTCCATTTCAAAATTTTCCTATATTATATATATTTCAAAAAAATTAATTTTAATTTAATTTAATTTTATTTTAATTTAATTTTAATACAAAACAAAAACTTCGATTTTCAAATGAAGTTTTGTAAAAGGTCCTTTTATGTATATTTCCGTAAAAGTTTGCCAGTAGCAAACCTTTCTACATAAGGAGTTTTTAATATTATATGATTTTAAAAAAATATTTTATTTTGATAGAAACTCGGTAATTTTAGTCTTATTAAGACAAACTATTAATATGTATCTTTTTAATAATTTAATTTATGTTTTATAACTTTTTTAAATGCATCAAAATAAATAAACTTATTCAACTAAAAAAAGTTTTTAAACCTTTCGGACAAAACAAAGAAATACTACGGTTATAACGAACTTAGTGCGTGTCTAACTAATTTGGCCGGTCCCGCCGAGTTCTTTATAACCGAACTCCATTTTACTGTAAAAAAAATAGGATAGCATAGAAAAAAAATGTTTTAGAGCAAGTTTCCTAAAAGTTTCTTAAGGGGGGTAAGGTTTTAAAAGTTAAAAAAAAGTTGTATTTTCATAATTCTTTTTTGAAGATATGAATAATGTTGGATTATTTATTTCATACACACGTTATAGCATAACATTTGAGGAATCTTTGAAAAAAATTTCAATTAAAAATTTTAATAAATAAGTCCGTGACAGGGAATCATAATTCATCATAACTCTCGTTACCGGATGATGTGAAATTTAAAAATCGAAATGCGTTTCAAAGGTGACACGTTTCCTTAGGTAGTGACGAAGAGTTTTTACAATTTTTTTTTTGCAGCAATTTTGAAGTGAAAAACGATTTTTGCTATACAATTTCGGGAATTTGTTGTTAAAAAAATTATTCGTGGTTACCTGATGATTTATGTGTAGATATAGTGTCTGAAATTTCAGAAGAATCGGTCAAGTTGATTTTGAGTTATGATGTTCACGGACTTCGAACATTTATTTGCAAGTACATCGGTTTAAAGTTTTTTAAAAACTGATTTATATACTATATACCGTATGAGGCCGGTCGCTGGAAACGCTGTATCTTCTTAAGTTTTGCTCTGATTTACTTAAAACACGCTCGACATGTTGTGCATCCAGAAAAAGGGTTTATAACCTACCACCCCTTAAGGAAGTGCAAACACCAAGACACCTACACAAAAGAGGAAAAAATATTTCATATTTCATCATACATGTAGACTGAAAAAAGATTTTTTGCAAAGTTATCTATAAATCTAAAAAATAAGGGCGTATTAGTTTTACTTAAAAAAAAACTTATTATTCCAAATCGCCTTTAATTCTTCCATGATAATTTCAATAAATTATTCAAATTAAAATCGTAAATATACATATTAACGTAATTTATGTCTGTCAAATTTTTTTGAAAGCAAATTTTGCAAAAATTAATATTATGAGTGAAAAAAAAATTATTTTCCCACCTCTCTTCTGAAATTACAATGTAATATAATTATGCAAAGTTAGAATAAATAATTTAAATTTTAAACCTAATATTCCACTATTTTTTCAAGTGCTTTTCAATACAGAGCTTTAAACGAAATCATATGTTGGACAACAACAAAATCCACATTGAAGATCTCTTTTTTCTCAAATATTTATCAGAGAACCTGAGCGAAAGCACTCATAACAATACAAAACAATTTTGAGATGAAAACCAAAACAGACAAATGGAAAAGTTTACTTTGATAAAATAAGTATGTATGCATATCGGACAACGCACAGTGGTTCAAAACCAAAAAAAAGTGGTAATAAGTCTGGAACTTCTAAACTATTGGTTGGATTGGAATAGTATATTCTAGGCGATTGTAGTCAAGGATATAGGCTTTCAAAATATTTATTTTTGAGATACCCTGTTGTAACACAGGGTGAGCTACAGGGTGCCAAATTCGACCACCTCGAGGTGGAAAATGCTTTCAAAGCTTGTAACTTTTATAAATATGAAGTGATTTTTACGTTTTTTAAATTTTTCCAATAACCATTAAATTATTAACAAAAAATTTGCTTATACTACCTAGTTATCGCTTATGGTTTAAAAAATATTTGATTTTAAAAATCAACATTTGAACTTTTCACCAAATTCTTTCTTGGTTTTTCGCAAATAACATTTTTATTAAAATAGACAAAAAAAATCTAAAAATATGTAGCGATAGCCAGTACTTTTTAAAAAAATACGCTGAAGTATTTTTTGAATTATTTCAAACCGTTTAGTGAGCACAAAATCTTAAAGTTGACTTTTTGAATCAGGTTCTAAAAATTGCAATTTTTTGCCAAAAAATACCCTTCATTCTTTCACATTTTTTTCACAACCTTGGTAAAACATGTATATATTTTTCTACATATTTTAAAAGAATGTGCTTCAAGAATGGTTGTAAGTGAAATTTTTAATATTTTTGGACATGCACCCTACGTCCAGCATTGGACGAAATTGGGCAATTTTTAAAAAAAAAACTAAGTTTTAAAAGTTAATACAAAAATATCCGCTCGATTTCTTCAAATATTTCACCGCAGTATTAAAGCACCAAATATTTGTATTTATTTGCCGTAATAAAATTCACCGCCGTTACATAAACGTGGTCAGGAGGGCTTAAATGGTGAAAAAAGCCAAATTTTCATACGAATTTTTTTTGTTAACATAAAAAACATATTAAGATTAGTTATTTTTATATTTTGTTTATTGATTCAGAACGGCATTTAAATTATCTAAAACACTTCAATAAATCATTTTGATAACGTTAATAGTTTTTGAGATATTTATATTCAAATTTCAGAAAAAAATATAGAAAAACTATGGTTTTTCGTTTTTTTTGGTTTTTTTGGTAAAGTGTTCCCAAAATTTTTGAATTTTACTTATTATTATATATATTGTTAAAGAAGACATATTTATCTATTCAACGATATATAACATGTCTATCAAATATATTCCAATATGCTGAAATAATGACCCCAAACCACACTCCACAGGCAAAAATTTAGCTATTTCTCTATTTGTTCATATAAATGGTCATTTACATAGTGAATGACATATTTTTTTATTGTTTTTTTGGTAAAGGGTTACATACGTTTTTATTACTTCAAATAATTTTAATATCTTTTCAAAAAACTAAAAATGAAGAATGGTTGAAAACGGGCCTCACAGTACAAATTGAGAAAAAGGCATTTGGTCGATCTAAAAAGGACTACGAAAATGTTCAATCAAGGACAAAAAAGAAAAAACAAGAAGAAATCATTAGTAACCATTCGCCTAATGAAATTAAGGATTCTTTTAAATCAGCCTTAACATGCACGCAACTAAAGGAAGCTGCTAAAATTGTAGATGTGTTACCAACTGCATCTCCTAAGCGGTTGAAGCGTATGGTGCAAAGTATTTCAACGCCAAAATCGTCAACATTATTTACAGAAGAGGATGCGTTAGCTCTTATTTTAAATTTGGGATTGACAAGAAATAAATATGGTATTTTGAGAAAAGCTCTCAAAGAAAAAGATTTGATAAAGGAAACAAAAAATAAAATTCTACCATCTAATGTGAAATCCAATACTGAAAGTGCAAATGTTGGATTAGCGGAACTGCTTGAAAACACTTCATCTAGAATAATATCCACATTTAGCAAAGAAGAAATAGAAATATGCAACAATTCAGAAGTTAAGTTAATATGTAAATGGGGATGCGATGGAACATCTGGATTTTCTGAGTATAGACAACCAAGTGGAAGCAATTCAGAAATAGATTTTTCAACAATTTTTATGACATCATTAGTACCATTAAAAATGAGGCTATATAATGAGACAAGTTCTTCTTCTAGTGAGAGAGAATATCAGGACATTGGAGTAATTTAACACCCGGATCTAAGTTTCTATGTCGGCCAATCCGATTTGAGTACACAAAGGAAGACAAAATTACAACACAAAGCTTAGTGACAAAGAATGCATTGGGAGAACTGACTGAAGAAGCACAAGAAGCTAGAAACAGAGATGTCCAACACTTTAGACCTTTTTAATACAAGAAAATGTAGCAAAGAAGCCCAAAATTCCGATTTAATGGAATATTTATTGATATCATCAGATCCAGTAATATACTCCATAAGAACAAAATGGTTACCAAAAATAAGTCTTGAAATAGAAAATGATGATTCCGAAGCTATGGATATAAAACATCTTTTATCTTTTGATATTTCTGATTGTTTTGTAGAAAATAACTAGTAAAAAAGCAGACAATTGTTATGTAATTTTAAGCCTATCATAAAACAAATAAAAAAATTCTCATTAAAAAAAATTTAGTTATATTTGTTATTTAATAATGAAAATATCTTAGGCATTGGCTTTTTACCAGTTTTTTTTTTTTTTTTTGTATAAAATCAGCATCAGAGTTTCGGGCAATTTTATGATCACTTGAAACTCATTAGGTAAATATTTCATACACCATTAATTTATAATTATACCTTCTTTGAAAAGATATTAAAATTATTTGAAGTAATAAAAACGTATGTAACCCTTTACCAAAAAACAATAAAAAAATATGTCATTCACTATGTAAATGACCATTTATATGAACAAATAGAGAAATAGCTAAATTTTTGCCTGTGGAGTGCGGTTTGGGGTCATTATTTCAGCATGTTGCAATATATTTGATAGACATGTTATATATCGTTGAATAGATAAATATGTCTTCTTTAACAATATATATAATAATAAGTAAAATTCAAAAATTTTGGGAACACTTTACCAAAAAAACCAAAAAAAAAACGAAAACCATAGTTTTTCTATATTTTTTTCTGAAATTTGAATATAAATATCTCAAAAACTATTAACGTTATCAAAATGATTTATTGAAGTGTTTTAGATAATTTAAATGCCGTTCTGAATCAATAAACAAAATATAAAAATAACTAATCTTAATATGTTTTTTATGTTAACAAAAAAAATTCGTATGAAAATTTGACTTTTTTCACCATTTAAGCCCTCCTGACCACGTTTATGTAACGGCGGTGAATTTTATTGCGGCAAATAAATAAAAATATTTGGTGCTTTAATACTGCGGTGAAATATTTGAAGAAATCGAGCGGATATTTTTGTATTAACTTTTAAAACTTAGTTTTTTTTTTTTTAAATTGCCCAATTTCGTCCAATGCTGGACGTAGGGTGCATGTCCAAAAATATTAAAAATTTCACTTACAACCATTCTTGAAGCACATTCTTTTAAAATATGTAGAAAAATATATACATGTTTTACCAAGGTTGTGAAAAAAATGTGAAAGAATGAAGGGTATTTTTTGGCAAAAAATTGCAATTTTTAGAACCTGATTCAAAAAGTCAACTTTAAGATTTTGTGCTCACTAAACGGTTTGAAATAATTCAAAAAATACTTCAGCGTATTTTTTTAAAAAGTACTGGCTATCGCTACATATTTTTAGATTTTTTTTTGTCTATTTTAATAAAAATGTTATTTGCGAAAAACCAAGAAAGAATTTGGTGAAAAGTTCAAATGTTGATTTTTAAAATCAAATATTTTTTAAACCATAAGCGATAACTAGGTAGTATAAGCAAATTTTTTGTTAATAATTTAATGGTTATTGGAAAAATTTAAAAAACGTAAAAATCACTTCATATTTATAAAAGTTACAAGCTTTGAAAGCATTTTCCACCTCGAGGTGGTCGAATTTGGCACCCTGTAGCTCACCCTGTGTTACAACAGGGTATCTCAAAAATAAATATTTTGAAAGCCTATATCCTTGACTACAATCGCCTAGAATATACTATTCCAATCCAACCAATAGTTTGGAAGTTCCAGACTTATTACCACTTTTTTTTGGTTTTGAACCACTGTGCAACGTTAAATGAGAAAAATAAAAATGTTTAAAATTTCATCCATTACTTTTTTGCAGAATTTTTTTATTGACCAACAAAGGGAATTTAAAGAAGAATTTGAATAGATATTAGTTTTTTTTATGCATTTTTTGCGTTCAAATTATTCCATATGTAACACGAAATATGCATATGTAGTGCTATTGTCGTTAGCAGTGCTGCCAATTTTGGCAATTTATTGTAATTTCGACGATTTTTCAATTTGTTAAAACGATTTGTTAAATTTGTTAAACTGATGATTGAAGATTTAAAATTTTCAGTAGTATAAAAATTACGATTTCAAGGGTTAACAATTATTGGGTTGTTTATCGAAAATTGATAGTTTTTGTTCAGTGTAAATGGAAATTACAAAATATGTATAGATTTAATTCTGGGTCAAGTCGTTTCAAAACGGAAATACCTTGAATAGCATCTCCATTTAAGATTTAAGTTTTAATTACGGCGATACTTTAAACCTATATTATATGTTTCAGCTATAGATATATATGAATAAAATTATTTAGTTGATTGCTGTGTTAAATGTTTTTCGTTGAAATTTCATCACTAAAAAATTTTTATATATATAAATAACCAATGCTGTAATAATATTCGTAATATGAATGATATAAATAAATTTTATTGTTTCGAGTTTTATAAGCGGTAAAATTTTCTCGACAATTTCTTGTTTTAAAAATGAAGATTTTGGCGATTTAGTTTCCCAAATTGTCGATTTTCAAAAGATTTTATTAGCAGCACTGGTCGGTAACAAAGAAGAGAGAAAATTGTGTGTGGTTTTGTATAAAATGAGAAAGATTAAATTTTGTTTGTGTATGTGTGTGTATTATTTCAGCGTTACAGAATCAGTCAGTCAGTCAGTGAGTCAGGGATCAGCGTGAATATATTTAAGATTTTTAAAAATTAGATTTAAATGCAATCAGATATTTTGTAGGTAAAGCAGAATAATAATTCTATATAACTATGTAGAACTGTTTTGAAAGCAAAAAACTCATTGATGAACTCGGTAACTCTATTTTGTAAAGACAACAAAAAGTTAATATGGCAAACTTATGTTCGTTCATATTTGTAAAAGAATAATGAAAAAACGTATGAAATAAAAGACCAGCCCGTATATACCCTTAACATTGTTCTGTATGATATCTAGTTGAAAATATTAACATTCATGTTAAAATAGAAATAACTATTGCAAAGCTAATTAGAACAAACAAAAATTATGGCGAAATCTGTTGTGGCATAGTCACGATGAGCAAAATGAAGTGACACTCTGTTAATGCAAAAGAAATGTATTTTCCCCGCAACAAAATATTGCAGAATTTTATGTAAATAAAATAATATACCGATTTATTTCTAACATGCAGTTGTTATGGATATACATATATATAATATATGTAAATTATTTGTATTATTTAATATATTTATGTCTGTATATGTAAATATTACACACAAAAAATACAACATCAAACGTTATTTTTGTGTTATTCTCTTTAAATAAATTTATACATAAAATTTTTTTTTCTAATTTTACATTGTTTTTTTTTATTGACAACTAGGTATTTTAGCATTATTTGCTTTAGATGCTGGTGAATTTTTACTCCCTTTACATTAACACGTAGTGTCCGCCTTTCGAAAAAATTTTGGGTCGATTTTAACCCCTTTTCCGTGACCCAATCGATCTGAAACTTTGCAGGCAGGCTCGCGGTAATGACAGAAATGATCTAACAAATTTTTTTAGTGATGACAAAACAATGGAAACTTTTAAATTTTTCTACCAGAGTTTATAAAAAAAATTTACAAAGGGTTAGTTTTTATTATAATATTACCACAACGACCACAAAAACAACAAGTCCAGCTATGACAACAATACAACATTTAGAATAACAACAAGAACAATATAGAAACATCATATTTTTCATTTTTTTTTTAATTTTTCAGAGATTTCCCTGGACCTGTTCCACCGATTTTAATGATTTTTGAAATAGAAAACTTCCTATGAATTTGGTGAATCATTCTCACTAAATATGATCACCCTAGATGTTCTATTGAGGGCGTGATCGTTCAAAATCGGTCATTCAAATCTCGGGCTCTAATTGACCGATTTGGACGGTTTTAAATAACAAACTTCTCAGTATGTTATTGAATCATTTTTTGTTTCAACGAGCACCTTAGGTGCCCGATTGATGCCGTCATCGTGATTTCCACAGACGGACAGACGGAATGACAAACTTATATATACCCTCTGCACACTGGAGTGGAGGGTATAAAAATAGATATTGTACAATTTCAATTTTTCTTTATGTAGGTTCATGGAAGGAAACAAAAAAAGGGCTATCAAGTTATGAAAATCGAAAAGAAAAGTTGATATGGAAAGAAAAACTATGAAACCACGCGGCGCCCTATTAAAATCTATTTAAAAGAAGAAGTATGGCGATACAAATATTAAAAGGGCTTTGAATATTCAGCAGCTACGTGGAGAACGTTATGATGACGGAAGTAACATGAAAGGACGGGAAAATGGAGTGCAGAAAAAAATATTGAACATCAATTCTAGAGCTTTTTTAAGCTTTGCATTGATTAAATTTTGTAGTGCTGCATAGAAGTAGTAAATTTTTTGATGGGTTACAATGTATATATACGTTTTTCTCAGGATCGTCACGCAGATGGGATGGGTTGGTGCGTCATGTAAAGCTGCTGACCTTAAAACCATTAATACATGGTGGGAAAGCCGATTTGATGCATTGAAGCCTCTTTGTTACGAACGAAGAAACATATATGATGCCCTTATAGATATTTGTGATCATATATGTTTTATTTGCACTGCTGGGACAGCAGCACGTTCAGAAGCATTAGGATCATATTTATCAGTTAGAATTTCAAGATTTACATTTGTTGTTCAACTTATAATAGGACACAAGATATTGTTTGAAATTAATATAACTAGCAAAAAGCTCAAAGAAAAAAGATTAAATATTAATTCTGCTATCCAACAATTATAGAATACAAATTTGTTTTAAAAGAATTTAGGGAACAAATTTCATACGAAGGGTAAGATAATTTCATCCAGAATCCTGAGAAACTATATACAGTAAATTTTTGCTTTGCTGTCCTCGATACTGCTATTAACCGGTAGTGATAGTTTTTAGCAAATCCTCAAATTCTCCAAAAATGAATCTATTTGGATCTTTTTGGATTCGTTTTTGCCACTTACAGGCTACAAAACGTAACAAAACAGCTCCTATATACATCATGTGCTAAGCGTGAATTTGCAATTAGTCATGATGGCTCCAAAGATATAGAAGCAGTGCACTTATGTAATGAGCTTTAAGATGTCCCATATTTTATTTGTGAAAAAAAAGTTGTCCGATATTTATTCAAATATCTATATCACTTTAAGAATCTTTATAAAGTTACGTCTTACTGTAACAAGTGGTGGAAGAAGTTTTTCCAAACAGAAATTAATTAAACCTATCATCGGTCAAAAATGGCTTAAGAACAACTTATGGTCTTGGCAACACTGCCAATTGAAGATGAAATAGCCCTAGACATTAATATCGACATTGTCGTCGCCAAACAAAAGACGCAAAAAGGTAAACTGTTGTGAGTTATGTAAAAATGTAAGTTACGGTATGCGAAGTCTTCTAATTCATTATTTATTATTCACAAATGGGTTCTAATTATTGTTACTAGCAGATTCCAGCCCTCGAAATTCGAATGCAAATTCTAGGAAATTTTATTTTTTTATTAAATAAAGACCCTAAAGGTATGCTAATCAATTATAACCAATTCACAAATCAACACAAGAAAAAGAACTCATTTTTATTACAAACACATTAACAAATTTAATAAACACACACATAAAATGATATAATTTTATGTATGTGTTAGTAGCAACCTTTAATGCAATTTACTCAAAATAAAGGAAAAAATTTAAAAATCTGTAAATCTACAAAACAGTTAAAAAGAAATACCTTTCAAATAATATACGCTTGGTCAAAATCGGGATAAAACGGTAGAACAACACATCGGTCACAAGAAATCGCCTAGCCTATTAATATTAAGATTATTTACATAGATAAAAATATCAAAGTTAAAATAAATCTATTCAGGAAAACGAGGTGGACAATGGATTAAGGAAAAAGTAAAAACTGAAAAAACCAGTTTTTTAAAAATTTTATAATAATGTTTTTTTATTATACCATTTTTATAATAAATAACTACATCTATTAATATTATATTTAAACTCTAATCTTTATACCCTAAATTCACTATAAGAACAATTTCACGGTGCAAGATTATTTTCTTTACATACCTGTTTTCATTGGTAGAGAGGGCGCCACAAAAAAGGTTGCCTAGGGCGCGAGATAAAAAATATATTTTTGAGCCACCTCTGATTACACAGTACAACATTTTTCAGCTCATTGATTTGGGACTCAATTTTGAGAATTACAACTGAAAGTAGCCCGCAAAATAAGAACTTCTGCATCATTAGTTTTGTCAAGTTGGCTGCCACTATAATTTTTTGCTCAAGGTGGATTTTTATCACTTTTTGTATATTTTAACACGGTTATAACTCGGTAACCGTACGGAATATCTCTTTTGTGTCTAAAACAAAGTTGTAGATATTGAATCGGAGAAAAAAAAGCGGAACAAGACTAGCTGAAAAAAGTGCATACAGGGCCTTAAAAATCGCAAAAATACCAATTTTCCCCTCATTTTTTCCCCAAGCCAGAGGCTTGGCTTACAATTAAAGAAAAATGAATGAAAAATGCTGCTGTCATCTGCGAAAGAGTATACAGAGTTAAAAGTTTGACCAAGAAGGTCGTTCAGAAAGATAAGGAAAAGAGAAGGCGAAGGAAGGGAACCTTGGGGTACCCCTGAATTAAGCTGAAACTTATTAGATGAGACGCCATCAATAACAACACGTATTGTTCGCCCCGGTAGGTGAGTAGGTAGCGTGCTCGCCTATCATGCGGGGGTCGTGGGTTCGATTCCTACCAGAGGCTTTGGTCTGTCGCCGCATAACTAGCCAAATCCGGCTTGTCCCTGGACCCAACATTTTAACCTGCAGACAAGCCACTCGGTTTCGCGGAACTAGGAACGATTTCTACGGAAGCCATACTGTCGATCATTAAGAAGTGAGTTGGCCTCTAGGTAGTTCACAATATTGAAATTGATCATGCTCCCCATCACCTTTAAGAGCGCGGAGCAGATTGCAATTGGACGGTAATTTTCAGGGTTATAGCCGCACCATCTTTAGGGATTGGTTGGTCATAGGCACGGTACGAAAGGCTAAAAAGCTTGGCCAATGGACTGGCTAGCATTGAAGAGCGCTGTTTCAGCACCAGTGCTGGTATACCATCCGGTCCCGGAGACTAATTAATATTGAGATCCGAAAGAACCTTTTTAACTGCACGTGCTCTAAATATTTTAGGCATATTTTAGGCATAGTACAAGTATAAGATACTCTTTCAAGCTCGGACAGTGGTTGATCGCTATCCGGCAAAAATGAATTTTTTGCAAAAAGTTCAGCTAGAAGGCAAGCCCTATCAAAGTGAAAAAATTTGCTCTTATGATTGAAATTGAACTTGGTCGGGCTCAACGTGAAATGTTTTTGCTTCTAATAATCCATAAAACATTGGCACATTTGTTACAAAAAAATTGATTAATTTTTATTTACTAATATATTGAAACACTCGGATGAAAGCTGTGGGATAGGCCAGCTATTACTGGAGAGCTACTGCTGGAAAAGAGACTTATTCCGTCCAGTGATGCCAGTGATTACCTTAGGAAATGAAGAATTCCATATCGAGTGCTATATTTATATGGGGGCTAGGTCGAAAAATGGACCGGTCGTGACTATATTTGGTAAATTCACTTATTTTTTGCAAAAACATATACAAACAAAATTTGTGAAAACTATGTGCAATATTTTTGTTTTTTTTGGCAAATTTAAGTGAAGA
Organism: Cordilura impudica; assembly: GCA_963682025.1. Taxonomy (NCBI): domain Eukaryota; kingdom Metazoa; phylum Arthropoda; class Insecta; order Diptera; family Scathophagidae; genus Cordilura; species Cordilura impudica. Next base: position 300,239,161 of record OY821517.1, read on the forward strand.
TCGGGAACTAGCTTTATATGGGGCTGTGACTAAGAATTGTCCTATAGGGTTTATTTTGGGACTACTGATAAATGGATGTAATAAACATATACAAACCCCTATTTGAGCGAGATCTATATATGGATCTTATGGCAATTTAAATCGATCTCATAGGGGTAATTTGTTTGGGCACTAGGTCTAAACATTTCAATAGCATTCATCATACGGCCGAGGGGAGCTTATGTACCAAATTTCATCAAAATATATTCATATTTGCGCCTGTTAGCTTAATTACAAGATTTACATGGACCCACAGACGGACAGACGGTTATCGCTAAATCGTCTCAGAGAGTGATTCCGAGTCGATCGGTATAATAAAAGATGGGTCAACTATTTTTGGTAGTTACAAACATCAGCACGAAGCCATTATAATATTAATTGGCAAGGCGATTTCTTGTGACCGGTATAAAAATTGTAGTTATAAACCGATTCTGACCAAGCATACCTCATTTGAAAGGAATTTCTTTTTAGCTGACCACCATCTTTACAGATTTGCACAGTCTGAAACATTTTTTTAGAGTAATGCTCATTTAAAGTTGATACTAGCACATACATAAAACACATACTGTGTGTGTTTTAATAATAAATATCCAAAAACCCTGTGTTCAATTGTGAATTAGCTAAAACTGATTAGCATGCCTTTAGTATCTTATATAAATATTTATCAAATGAAAAAATAAAATTTCCTAGAATTTGCACTCGAATTTCGAGGGCTGGGCTAGTAAAAATAAATACATAAAAATAATAACGATATATTTTTCGGTATAGAAAAACTTTAAAAATTTTTGAAATATTTTTATTCTCTTATTTTTTATTTTATTCTTTTATTTTATTTTATTTTTCGCTTTATTTTTCCATTTAAAAAATTCTCACTCTTGCGAAGTATTTTCGGTAGAAAGAATAGCTAAATTTTGAGAAAAATGTTATGCCAAACAGAAAATGGAAAAATGTATAGAAATTTCTTTTAAAATTTTCTAGACTTTTTTCCAAGTAGAAATATCTAAAAAATATTTTAGAATGTTCGTATAGAAAAATTTTCCGTATATAATTATACCCTCCACTCCAGTGTGCAGAGGGTATATATAAGTTTGTCATTCCGTTTGTAATAATTAGAAAAAAAATTCTGGACCCAATAAAATATATATATTTGTGATCCTTATAACAAGCGAAGTTGATATAGCGATGTCCGTCTGTCCGTCTGTCCGGCTGTCCGTCTGTCCGTCTGTCCGTCTGTGGAAATCACGATGACGGCTTCAATCTTATAGCTAGGGTGCTCCTTGGTATAAAAAATGATTCACTAACATCCTGAGAAGTTTGCTATTTAAAATCGTCCAAATCGGTTAATCTGGTCCCGAGAATTGAGCGAAGAATTAAAAAGTCATGAGAAAATATGATTTGAATATGTGTTCTTGTGATAACGCCCTCAATAGGGCAGATAGGGCGCTTGTTTTTAGTGAGAATAATTCACTAACATCTTGAGAAGGTTCCTGTTTTTAAATCATGACAATAGGTTTCATAGGTGCCGAGAAATCACTGAAAAGGTAAAAAAAAATATGACGTTTTCCTATTTTATTTTCCTAACTTTGTATTTTGTCATAGCTGTGCATGTTGTTTTTGTGGTCGTTGTGTTAATAATATCAAAATTCATCAATATCAAAATTTTTTGGTGTAATATTTAAGTTAATTAATTAATAAAAGAAACTATATAAAATCAATATCAATATTCTGCGATTTTTATAACATCACAAAATGTTACAAATTGATACATACTACTGTTGCCAATATCAAAATACTATAAATAATATTCATATATTCTGTATATGTATATCCATAATAAACGCATATTAAAATAAATCGGTATTTTATTTTATTTTTACAAAATTCTGAAATTTTTAGAGTTGAAAAAATAGTATGGTTTTAAGAGTTGTATTTTTAGTACATGTATACTTGCTACTGCATACTTGCTTTCAAAAGTAGTAGGCAGGTAAGCCATAAAATATTTATTTACCCTGTAAAAAAATTGTTGTTTAGAAAAATACTATTTTTTGTCAGATGTTAATTACAATAAATTTTTCAACTTTGTTATTTAATATCGGGACGGAGGCAAACGCCATTCCCAAAATTTTGTTTCAACAGTTATCCACATTAAGAATAACCGCGCAGCTCAGCTCAATCAATGTGCAATGATCGAGCCTTGCCCTGAGAAACATGCGTTTATGCTTTTCTTAACACAAACGCCATTCCCAACTACCAAAAATTTTTGACACGAGCTATTCACATTATGAATAGTCGCGGAGCTCAACTCAATCATAGTGCAATGATGAGGCTTCGCCGTGGGAAACATATATTCATGTTTTTCTTAGCACAAACCGAACTTCTTATGGCACATTAAAAATAAACTAATTGAGAAGTACAATTCATCATTACACTGTTTTATAATACTATTTTCTTATTTTACTAGTAGCTAGTAAACAAAGTGATCGTATCATTGTGAACGAAATAGAATTGAAATTGTATGCAGATTTGTTTTACTTAAAAAACCTGTTTCTACAGATAGTGAATAAAATTCCAGTAAGCATTTTATGCAATAAATGATCATGTAGAATCTTTTTGACTCATATGTGCTATTAAAACAGTTATAAATGCGCCCTTTTGCTGATCACAAAATGTTCTTTTGTTGGGATTAAATATTACCTTACCCGCGAATCGTCTTGAGAGTCCTTTTTATCCGCTTTTCTAATCAGTTTCGACTCATTTTTGAGTCTTATTTAATGTAATTTTTCTATAAATCACTTTCTAAGAGAAAGCAAAAATCATTATCTAGTCTTTTTCTAATAGCGCATGTGATTAAGCAGTTTTTAATCATCAAAAGTGCTCGAAGAAGACACAGTAAGGTAATTTTTGTTAAAACAATCTTCGAAATGATGACTGGGATATCACATATTTTTGTTAACACACAAACATATGCATAGCAGCACGAGCAAACCGAACTCAAATTGGCTTCTTATATGTATACAGCCGAACAAAAATGAAAATACTCACCAAAGAGTAAAGTAAGCAACAATTTCATTCAGTCTTATGGAAGCTTTTGAACAAAGCAAGTCTATGTCGCGTTGTCTTGTGAATTTTTACATTGTTTTTTAATAAGTACTAGTGATGCCAGGAGATTTTTTCAGAAATCTCTACGCTTATGAAAAAAATTCCCTTTTTTCCCTACACTACTTTTTTTAAAATTTATTTTTAATTTGTACATTTTCAATTTCAATTATGTAAAAATAAAAAATATAAAAAATAAGATAAAAATATCATGAGAATTACATAAGAATAATATAAAAAACATACAGATATTATAAAAAAAATATTTTTGCAATTCTGTTTAATTCATCTTTTTGATATGGTTAGATGTGCATTTAAAATTTACACAATTAAAGGTGTGTTTACACTATGTCTATTTTCCATATGTAAATTCAGTTTTACGATCCATACGTAATTCGGCGTGTGTGTCAAAATTGGCGTTTTAATACAATTCATCATTTTGCGATCAAACGTACATATGTATTTCCGTATGACATAACCTCTAAATGTAAACAACAGCTGATTTAATTTGTGAATTTACAAAAAGTTATTGTTAAAAATAAAGTAATATATTTTTTATATTTTTTAATTGTTAATTAATATTAAACAATTTATTTTTCTTTCAATATTTATCTTTATAATTTACTCTGTTTTTCTTTCGCCACAAGCAGTATTGTATTTTAATATGGTTGTCATGCCAAAATAGAACCTGCTCTAATTGAAAAATGTACATGTGACTTTCCTCATGTATTGTACATAAACAATGTTTCATATGTAACACACGATGTGTACAACTTTTGTTGTGGGAAAATTTGACAGTACATATGTAAAAAACACATCATGTAATAGCACCTTAATTAAAATGGCTTGCAAATGAGATGTTACAACTCAAACAGAATATTTGTTCTTGGTTTTCAGTGTTGCCGTTTTAGTTTTTTAGTTGCTAGATTTAGCAACTTTTTTTTTGTCGTTTAGCATCCAAAATTTATCAAAAGATGCTAGATGCTAACTTAGAATCTTTTATTAATAAAAAGTTGCTTTTAGCATCTTTTTTTTGATATTTTTTTTTTCATAATTTTTGAATATATAATTTTAATGGTATTGTATGTTTTTATTTCTCAAAGTGTAGTACAGTAATTTTGTGTACTACTCCTTTTACCACTCTGCTCGTTTCTTTCAACAAATATAACAAAATATTTTGAAATAGAAGAATGTAAACACCAACAACAGTTTTTAATGAATTTGAAAGTCGATTGCCACAAAATATTATTGTATTAAAAAAATGCCAAAATTTTCAATACAAAACACATTAAATCGGGTAAAAGAACAGATAACCAATATATTAGAAGGAAAGAAGGATTGAAATTGAAAAATCGGTGCTGTCACACTTACAATATACCGAGCGATATCGTTGATAAGAGTCGATCGTCAGAAATATATCAGAGCCAAGAAGAACTTGAAGATGAAGACATCACAGAAATGTTAGATTCCATAAACCAATTATTCTAATATAATCGTATCTTTTGATAATGTAATTTCTGTTATATTTTAAATAAAAAAAAATCCCTCTAAAATTAAAAATATTTAATTTAAGTTTAAAATAAACTCAATTTGATGTTAATAAAAATTTCAGATGAAATCCAAAATAATTTTAATTAAAATTTAAAAAATATAAATCGAAACATATGTTTTATATTAATTTTTCGATTTAAAAACCAAAGAATTTATTAATAAGTATATAATTTTTCAGTATAAAGGTAATGAAATTTGAAAAAAAAATTTAGCATCCAGTACGTTTAAGCATCTTTTTTTGCAATTTAGCATCTTTACAATTTCAAATTATGGCAATACTGTTGGTTTTAAAAGATTTTTTATAACAGTGGTTATAAAGGTGCTATTACATGATGTGTTTTTTACATATGTACTGTCACTTTTTTTATCCATATGAAATTCCTCATGTCTGTCAAAACTGGCTTTTACATACGATTCATAATTTTTGCTATCACACGTGCATATATATTTCCGTATGACATAACCTCTAAATGTAAACAACAGCTAATTTAATTTGTGAATTTACAAAAATTTATTGTTAAAAAAAAGTATTATATTTTTTAATTGTTAATTAATATTAAACAATTTATTTTTCTTTCAATATTAATCTCTATAATTTACTCTGTTTTTCTTTCGCCACAAGCAGTGTTGTATTTTCATATGTTTGACATGCAAAAATAGAACCTGTTCTAATTGAAAAATGTACATGTGACTTCCTCATGTATTGTACATAAACCATGTTTCATATGTATCACACGATGTGTACAACTTTTGTTGTGGGAAAATTTGACAGTACATATGTAAAAAACACATCATGTAATAGCACCTTAAGCATGTATACTTAGATCTGATTTATCGCATTTTAATATATTTTCAAAAGCCTTGCATTTGCATTTATAGTCGTCACCTTTGACCTGCTCCAGCCATCCATTAGCTTCTCGTCTCTCAACTAATTGAAGCAAAATCTTTATGTTCTGTATTTCTTTGATGTGTTTTCAGCATCATCGAAAAACGAATCGGATATTTTTCTAAAATTAATTATGTTTCTAAAACTAATTATGTTCAAATTTATAATATTTTAATGTAATGCAAAAAAAAGTGTTTTATACTTGTCATTGTTATTAAAGAATCCACATATTTGCTTCCTTCATATTATAGAGTTATTATTACCAGACTTAAAATGACTTTAAAGAGTAAAATTGAAAAAAATTATGCGATATTAAACAAATACATTCAAAATAGTTTTGACTGAAATTTTTGGCAGTTTTAGTTTTGCCTTGTATCAGTAAAATGTTCAGATATTAACTAAAAACAAAACAATTTGTTAAATATTTTCATCTTAATTATCTTAATTAATTTAAAGACACAAAGATAGATTTAATACAATAAAAACAAGTAAGAGTTGAAAGTTGATCTATGCGGACTCACAAATGTGTGTTATACTAATAGGTCTGGAAAATTGAAAAGGATTGTAAAAAATAAAATACACCTTTATATTAAAAAATTTAAATTAAAAAGAAAATTACAAAATAAACCATTTACCTGGTTAAACTTAATATTGTTTGTAATTATCTGGAAGAGGTTAGTATTTAAAATGGGATAAATCGGGAGTCATTGTGCCAATTTATGACCTAAAATATGTAGACACCTCTATAAAATGCTGAAAATTCAGAGCATTTGTTGTAATAATTCAGTAATAGGTTTATCAAAGTGTTTACATATTCAAATATTTTATATACATTTGTTACAAATAGTACAAGAAGTCCAGATATTAATGTAAACGTAAAACCTAGGTGGAGGGTATCAAAGATTCGGCATAGCCGAATTTAACACTCTTACTTGTTTTTTAATAAAAATAATACTGGAGGTATTTTTCTTAATAAAATATTCTTAAATTTCGAGGTATATTTCCAACAAGAAAAAAAATTTCGACATATAATAAAAATTCCTCAAATTTCGGGAATTATATCCTTAAAAGAAATACACAAAACTTATCATGCTATAATAAAAAAATCGCAAATTTCAAAATATGTTTCAGTAAATCAATATTTTGAAAAATTTTCCAGATATTCTTCTGTAAAAAAAACAAATCATATAATTTTCAGTTTTCATACGCATTACTCAACAATGATTTTTTTTTTTGTATAGAGAAATTCTATAATTATCGATGAATTTTGCCGAAAAGAAAATGATGAAATAAATATAGAAAAATGCTTAGAAAATTTCGAAACATTCTTGCATATAGAAAACGTTCTAAACTTGTGAGATATTTTCCGTATAGAAATATTTGAAAAAAGATAATAATTTTCGACATATTTTTCGGCATAAAAATATTTCAGGAATTGTCGTTACATTTTTCTATATATAAGACATATTTTTTATAGAGAAAAATCATATAAAAAATATAGTTTGCGGTATAGAAAAGTTCTCCAAAATTTTCTGGATATTTTGCCGTTTAGAAAATCTCGAGATTATTATTCGTATAGAAAAATTGGAATAGTTTTTTCATATCTTTTTCCATATAGAAAATACTTAAATTTTTGGCATTATTTTTCGGTATAGAAAATTCTCAAAAATTTTAGATATTTTTCGAATAGGAAAATATTTAAAAGTTTTCTAGATATGTTTCCGCATAGAATTATTCTAAAAATTTTATAGATATTTTTCCGAACAGAAAAATCCTTTATAGTTTTTTAGAAATATTTCCGCAAAGAAAATTCTCAAAAAATTTCAGAGGAATTTTTCGGTATAGAAACATTTTAAAGAATTTTCATTTTACAAAAGAAATATTTATATTCGATGTATGTAAAAATAATTAAATTTTCGAATCAGTTTTTAAAATGTCTAAAAAAAATTCCAAAATTTTGTATACCTACATAGAAAATAGAAATTCCCCCTTTATTCGGTTAATGTCACTGTTTAAAAACAATATTTAATTGAAAAATTCTACAACGAGTTGAAACGAAACAAAACTCATAGGTTTTTTTTTACTTATGTTTTTTTTTATTATAACAAGTAAGAGTTAAATTCGGCTGTGCCGAATTTTTTGATACCCTCCACCTGAGTCTTTAATTTTTAATTTTCAATTTTTAATTTTTAATTTTTATACCCTATACCACTATGTGGTTTGGGTATAATGACTTTGTGCTGCTGTTTGTAACAACCAAAAATATTTGACCTAGACCCATCTTTAATTATACCGATCGAATCAGAATCACTTTCTGAGTTGATTTAACAATGTCCGTCCGTCCGTCCGTCCGTCTGTGTGTCCATGTAAAGCTTGTAATCAAAATACAGGTCGCAAATATGAATATATTTTGATGAAATTTGGTATATAAGCTTTTATCGGCCATGGGATGAACGCTATTGAAATTGGTGAGAAGCGGTCCATGTTCAGACCTAGCCCCCATACGAATTACCCATATGAAATCGACATAAATTGCCATAAGATCCAAATTGTCATATAGATCTTACTCAAATTGGGTTTGTATGCGTTCATTACATCCATTAATGAGTAGTGCAAAAGTGATCCCTTTGACCCCATACAGAGCTGCTTCCCGATCTTCAGTGAAATCTATTAAAAAACAAAAATATTGCACTGATTCTTCTCAAATTTTGTTTGTATATATTTTTGCAAAATACAAGAGACTTTACCAAACATGACCAGGATCGGTCCATTTTTGGACCTAGTCCCTATATAGATATAGCATCCGATATGAACTTTTTAATATCTGCAGCCAAAAAAATTAATAAAAATCCCACTCAAATATGGTTTTTGCTTATTTTCTATGTCCAGTTAGTTGGGCCTAAGAGATAGGGTTTCTAAACGCATGGTATAGGGTATCGTATAGTCGGTCTAGACCGACTATAATTTTCTTACTTGTTAATTTTTAATTTTTAATTTTTAATTTTTAATTTTTAATTTTTAATTTTTAATTTTTAATTTTTAATTTTTAATTTTTAATTTTTAATTTTTAATTTTTAATTTTTAATTTTTAATTTTTAATTTTTAATTTTTAATTTTTTATTTTTAATTTTTAATTTTTAATTTTTAATTTTTAATTTTTAATTTTTAATTTTTAATTTTTAATTTTTAATTTTTAATTTTTAATTTTTAATTTTTAATTTTTAATTTTTAATTTTTAATTTTTAATTTTTAATTTTTAATTTTTAATTTTTAATTTTTAATTTTTAATTTTTAATTTTTAATTTTTAATTTTTAATTTTTAATTTTTAATTTTTAATTTTTAATTTTTAATTTTTAATTTTTAATTTTTAATTTTTAATTTTTAATTTTTAATTTTTAATTTTTCATTTTTAATTTTTAATTTTTAATTTTTAATTTTTAATTTTTAATTTTTAATTTTTAATTTTTAATTTTTAATTTTTAATTTTTAATTTTTAATTTTTAATTTTTAATTTTTAATTTTTAATTTTTAATTTTTAATTTTTAATTTTTAATTTTTAATTTTTAATTTTTAATTTTTAATTTTTAATTTTTAATTTTTAATTTTTAATTTTTAATTTTTAATTTTTAATTTTTAATTTTTAATTTTTAATTTTTAATTTTTAATTTTTAATTTTTAATTTTTAATTTTTAATTTTTAATTTTTAATTTTTAATTTTTAATTTTTAATTTTTAATTTTTAATTTTTAATTTTTAATTTTTAATTTTTAATTTTTAATTTTTAATTTTTGATTTTTAATTTTTAATTTTTAATTTTTAAATTTTAATTTTGAATTTTGAATTTTAAATTTTTAATTTTTAATTTTCAATTTTTAATTTTTAATTTTTAGTTTTTAATTTTTTTTAATTTTTAATTTTTAATTTTTAATTTTTAATTTTTAATTTTTAATTTTTTATTTTTAATTTTCAATTATTAAGTTTAAATTTTTAATATTTAATTTTTAATTTTTGTGTTTTCCATTTTTCATTACTCATTTTTCAATTTTCATTTTCCAATTTCCATTTTTAATTTTTCAATTTTCATTTTTCATTTTCAATTTTTCAATTTTTCAATTTTCAATATTCAATTTTCATTTTCCATTTTTCAATTTTCATTTTTCAATTTTTAATTTTCCATTTTTCAATTTTCATTTTCCATTTTGCGTTTTCCATTTTTAATTTTTCATTTTTCAATTTTCATGTTCCATTTTCCATTTTTCATTTTCCAATTTCCATTTTTAATTTTTCAATTTTCATTTTTCGTTTTCCGTTTTCCATTTTTCAATTTTCATTTTTCATTTTTCATTTTTCTGTTTTCATTTTCCATTTTTAATTTTTTATTTTCCATTTTTCATTTTTCAATTTTCAATTTTCATTTTCCATTTTTCATTTTCCATTTTTAATTTTCCATTTCCCATTTTTCGCTTTTAATTTTTCAATTTTCAATTTCCATTTTCCATTTGTCATTTTTCATTTTTCAATTTTCATTTTTCACTTTTCAATTTCATTCTCCATTTTCCGTTTTGCATTTTCCATTTTTCATTTTTCAATTTTCGTTTTCCATTTTCCATTTTTCATTTTGCAATTTTCATTTTCCATTTTTCATTTTCCATTTTCCATTTTCCATTTTTCATATTTCAGTTTATGTTGTTGTTCTGCCACTGACGTGTGGAGGGTATAAAAAGAAACTGCATTTTATTTCAAGTACATTTTCTTCAGCCGCTTAAATAGAATGAAGCGAAAAGTGCTGATATTTCAAATTACTTTTTAAGTGTATACAATAAGGAATCTAAGGAAAATCTATATTTTTGGCATGTATGAAGTGAATTAATTTTAATACATATATTATGGAATTGTGTAATTAATGAAATCTTAATTTTTTACATTTAAAATGGATTACAGTGTTTGAGTATGGAAAAGTTTATATATCTATATGAAACTTGGCAATTTCAAAAAAACGGCTAATCATTGCACGGTTAATCAATAAAACTGAAACCGGCTATGCGCTTATTGGCTTGTGAAAAGGCGCTAAATCTAGCGCGAAAGCGCTAAGTTGGCATAGCATAAAACGGACAGCGGAAAGCGCCAATTTAGACCTTTTTTTAGAAAGGCGCGAAATACAGAAAATGCTCTTTTTGGGTTTTGAAAAGGCACTGAAACTAGCACGAAAGCGCTAAGTTGTCATCTTTGATTACGTCTGAATGAGAAATTTTGCCCCATTTAGCAAGTCTATCGGCAACACAGTTTCTGTGATATCGGCAGCCAAAAGAGTCTAAAAGTGATATTTAAGTACAACTTTCGATGTACTAAGAACTATACAAACGATTGGTTTTCGGTGAAACTATAGATAGCTCTCTATGAATCCGTTGATAACCAGTCCAAGGAACGGACTATTTCTGCTTACAATATGCCATCAAGTTGTGGGGAGGAGAGTCGGTGAAGATGAGTCACAAAAATAATTAACCCCAATAGCCCATCCAACTTGGGGCCATCCGTGAATAACTGAAGTGCCTCCATAAATCGCTCTAATATATCGATATTAAATTTTATATAGAGTAAGTTGCAGCCGCTATTGTCGAAATTCTGTTTAAGCATTTTTTTTTTAAGAAATTAGCAAATATTTCTTACTTTTAATATGCATGGCTTTAAAGATTTAAAAATTCTCAAAACAAAAGGTTAAAACGTTGAAATATCTGCTCAAAAAAAATCCAATTAAGAAGCTCGTTTTTAATACAAATTAAATACAAATTTTTAATTTAAAAAAAAAGCCATAAAAACACTTCTAAATTTCATTGTTGTTTCAATATCGAATTAATGACTGGCTTTTTTATGGCCATAGAAAAATATTTCAAAAAATTAAAAAATGTGAAATAAGCAGACAAAAGAAAAATAAAAAAAAAATCTAAAGCAATAATTTGTTGGCAGGCCATAAAAAGCGCAGTCAAGTAGCAATCACGTACAACATACGTATATGGACAAACACTCTCATAAACGCATACGTTCACAAAAAATACAAACAAAAACAAAAAAAAAACTGAAATCAAGTTATAATTCCCAGACCCATTATATAGGCATAACAAACATGCCAGCATACTTAAAAAAAAACAACCCCTTTTTTAAATAGGTTGTTTTTAAGAATTTGGCATACAACTTCTAAAAAAAAACATGAACCCCAGCCACTACTACTTACTATGTTTCATTATATAAAAAAAAATTACTCGAAATTCTGAAAAAAAAATTTGTGCAGCTCATTAGTTTCACTGAACATAAACAATCATCCATAATATTCTGGAGATTCAAAGAATTCTTTTCAAAGTTTTTCTTTTGTAACTTTTTTTTTTTCTTTAAACAACAACATGCCAGTTCACATAGTTCAGCTTTTGGGAACCATATATTATCTGCAGGAAATTATGTATAATTATATTTTGTTTGCCTTACTTCATAAATGGACGGAATGTTAAGTTCATCCTCTAGAATGTAGCAGCTTGGGAAATTAATAGGAAATAACATGTAACATAACAATAAATCAGATGTTGTAGTTCCAAATATTTTAGACTTTGCCTAATTTTTATAAAAAAAAAATATAAAAAACTATAGAATAGTTATTTTCAGAAAGTTTCGGTAAATGGTTTGAGATCCAAAAAATATAGTCAAATCCTACCAATACGGGGTGGGAAAATAGTGGGCATTAAAAACAGCAAAAGCAAATTAAGGTTAGGTTGTAAAGTATTTGTTGAGCCAAAATGTGCGAGAAAGGGTCATCGGTCAAACTTTGCTTACATCGAAATTGTATATAGCAAATAAGTAAACACTTCGCCAACCGAATTTTTCTGAAGTTTAATAACAAGTAACGATTTTCTATTGCGATAAAATATTGTAATCGCAATCACGTCAAAATTTTGTTACCAAATCCATCGCAATTCGGTTGGCAATAAATTTGCTGGCAATAAAAATTAGACGCCTGATGAGGACACCAACCATAGTGTCGAAACGTCGCAGACAGAAAACAAAATTACAGCATATTTGTTTTAATTATTCCTGCTTAGGACGACTATAGGAAGCTTAATATCACAACAAGTAAATAAATTTGGTAGCTGCAATGAATATGTTTTCTGTGTATATAAAGTTTATATTATAAACCAAATTTAAATGAAATTGTTTTTAATTTTTGGCCGACAGCTAAGTATTAATAACTTGATAACTGATGTTATTTTTGTTTGAGGACTTGAGTAAGAAATGGACCGATCATGAACATATTTAATGGAGACATTTATTTTTCTCGAGAGGCAGCTTGTTATAAGTTTTACGGTAAAAAATTGTTCTAGAGGGTTTATTTCTATAGGGTCATTTAAGACGATCCCATATCAGTTGCAGGTGAATAAATCTCAACATCAATTTCAATATCGATCCTACTATGGGCGACAGTAGCTGATACGCCGAAGTTCATCAAAATATATTTATACTTGCAAACTTTAGATTAATTAAAAGATTTTCGGATGGACGGACGGACACCATTAAATCTACGCAGAAAATGATTTCGAGTCGATCGATATAATCAACAGAGGGTCGTGGTCCAGTATTTTTTGGAGTTACAAACATCGGAACAACTTCATGGTAGAAAAACGGTCCGATTAGAACTGTTCTTAGTCATGTTCGGACTATTTGAATTATTTTACTGGGACACACAATTTGATAAAAATTCAAGAGCATAGATTTCCAAAGATCTTTGACACATCAAATCCAAATATGAATTCAATAATTATTCTCTTAGACCAGAGCTCACTTCCCTAAGGTTCTGGGGAATGAATTTGGATCCGAATCTGGCCACAGAGTTGTTTAATCACATCATATTATTTAGAATTCCAAATCAAATAATGAAAATATATATTTCAATAAACAATTTATGTAAATTTCTAAGGTTGGACAAAGGCCTTTTAGGAAAGTGTACTTTAATTCCATGGTCTGAAGTTTTTCCAAATTTTATTATACTTATCACTTCAGAATCAATTACCAATCAATTACCCAGATTTACAGATTTTCATCGTCTGGAATATTTTTTTTGAATTATGATCTTTTAAAGTTGTAACACATACATAAAATTATACAATGCTATGTGTGTGTTTATTAAATTTGTTAATGTGTTGAATACAAACATTCTTCAAATAAAACAAGTAAGAAAATTATAGTCGGTCTAGACCGACTATACGATACCCTATACCATGCGTTTAGAAACCCTATCTCTTAGGCCCAACTAACTGGACATAGAAAATAAGCAAAAACCAAATTTGAGTGGTATTTTTATTAATTTTTTTGGCTGCAGATATGAAAAAGTTCATATCGGATCTATATCTATATGGGGACTAGGTCCAAAAATGGACCAATCCTGATCATGTTTGGTAAAGTCTCTTGTATTTTGCAAAAAGACATACAAACAAAATTTGAGAAGAATCAGTGCATTATTTTTGTTTTTAATAGATTTAAGTGAAGATCGGGAAGCAGTCTATATGGGGCCAAAGGGATCATTTTTGGACTACTCATTAATGGATGTAATGAACGCATACAAACCCAATTTGAGTAAGATCTATACGACAATTTGGATCTTATGGCAATTTATGTCGATTTCATAGGGGTAATTTGTATGCGGGCTAGGTCTGAACATGGACCGATTCTCACCAATTTCAACACCGTTCATTCCATGGCCGATAAAAGCTTATATACAAAATTTCATCAAAATATATTCATATTTGAGACCTGCAGTTTGATTACAAGCTTTACATGGACACACAGACGGACGGACGGACGGACATCGTTAAATCGAATCAGATAGTGATTCTGATTCGATCGGCATAATTAAAGATGGGTCTAGGTCAAATATTTTTGGTTGTTACAAACAGCAGCACAAAGTCATTATACCCAAACCACATAGTGGTATAGGGTATAATGAGTTGAATTGTGAAGCATACATTTAGGGTCTTTATTAAATGAAAAAATAAAATTTCCTAGAATTTGCACTCGAATTTCGAGCGCTGGAGTCTGCTAGTAAGTATAAATAAATTACATTTATTATGACATTAAAAGCCCATTAGAAGAGTTCCTAAATATATCAAAAAAATACAATAAAAAAGGTCGACAAAAAATTTAAATAAATAAATAAATGAAATTGGTTATAAAAGCTATTGAAATATCTGCTGATCGTTGCATGTTCAGACCTAGCCCCCATACAAATAACTCCTATGAGATCGACCCTTTAACTTTTTTTTATATACTTTCCCACTAACTTTTTCCAAAGTAACTCATATCAATAGATGAGAGTTCCAGTTTGTAGATTACAAGAATTAATTGGAGCCTTACAGGATGACCACAATATAAAAAAATATCTCATATTCATAATTTTTGCAAAACCTTTCTGAGTTTATTGAGCCTAAGCCAATAAAATGTTGACATGTCATATACCAATTCTTCCTGTTTTCATAAATATCATGATACTGCCGAGTTTTACGTTTATATTAATATTTAGACTTATTGCACTATTTATAACAAATGTAAACAAAGTATTTGAAAAAGTAAACATATTGATAAGCATACTAAATGGTTGCAATAAACACACTAAATTTTTAGCATTTTTAGAGGTGTCTACATATTTTTGGCCAAATCTTGGCACGGTGATACCCGATTAACCCCAATTTCGATTCTAAACTTTTCGAAAAAATCACAAACAATATTGCCCAAAGTTTACCAAGGCAAATGATTTATTTTGTGAATGAGAGTGATTTCGAAGGACGGACAGACAGACAGACGGGGAGACTAGCGGAAATCGCTATAGCGGAAGGAAAATTGAGAAAAATTTGCGTAAAATTTTTGTTTTTGATAGATCTAAAAGGGGATCGGGATTATTTTTATACTATTGATAAATGAATGTAATTAACACGCACAAATCAAATTTTACCCAGATCTATATGAAAATTGTATCTCAGGGCATATTTGTTTGATTTCATAAAGGTCATACGGGGTCTACGTCAGAACATTCACCGATTTTACCAATTTCAATAGCGAGCATCTTATGGCCGACAAATCAAATTTAAGAAAAAAATATTTATGGTTGCGACGGAGACAGACAGACATACGGACGGACGGACGGACATGGCTAAATCGACTTAATTATGATTAGATCGGTATAATTAAAGGTGAGTCTAAGATTTTAATTTCTATTAAAATTACAGTTATATGCATAAACAAGTAAGAGTATTAAATTCGACTATACCGAATCTTTGATACCCTCCATAACGGTTTTACGTTTACATTCATAACAACTGAAAACAAAACATTTTAAAAAGTACATATTTTGATAAACTTATTACTAAATTATTACAGCAAACACACTGAATTTTTAATATTTTTCAGAGGTGTCTTCATATTCCTGGACGTTAGAGTGGTCCTACGTTATATGGACACATTTCAAATTGCGAGTTTGGGGATAGGCGGGGTCCAGTTTGTTACCTTTCAATATAGAACTAATAAATGTAAAGTTTGGGGACAATCGGATGAAGAAAAGTCCCGCCGGAAAATATGACTTTTTTAAGATTTTACGAAAATTGCGTTCTATAGTTTAACGTTTCCGACAAGTTGTTAAAAGAATCGGGATCAGTATTAAATTATCTTTTCAAAAAGCTATAAAAGTTCAAAATCGAATAAAAATTCGCCAAGAAATAGCAAATGCACCAGACCAATTTTGTGCCAAAAAAAAAAACTAGTTCATGAAATTTTATAGCATTTTTTTCAACTTTGAGAAATTGATTAAAGCCATAATTTTTTTTTGTCTCTATACTTCTAAGTAATCAGATATGAAGTATTGTTTTATAACCACGTTGTTAACCTGTTGCGCATTGAGAGCGATATGGGATATTTTTTTGATAAAATTTTGAAAACTCTTTTTTCAAGTTTTAAAAAATGTTCTTAAACAAAATTTAAAAAATGGATCTGGCACTTTAAGGTTTTGTTTAATACATGTTACAGATTAACCGTGTCAATTTTTAAGTAAATCCCTATGCCAGAATTTTTTTGACAAGGATTTTATTTTTGCGGATTTCGAGAAAAATGGGATTTTTGTAAAATATTCTGTAAATGTACCCTTTCTAAATACTTTGCATCAAAAATTCATCACTTTTCTACTTTTATATGTTATTTTTTATCTTAATCGCCTAGGGTTTAGAAAAAAAATAATATGACCTCATTAACTCTTTTGGAATTGGGGTCACATATGACCACAATTTATTCAAAAGAATATGAAATAGAAAATTAATTCTATCTATTTTGGTGTATTTAAGGATGATTTAGTGTGCGATTCAAATTGTTTTCTGTAATCACTTACGACTTGCAACAAGTATTGCTTTTCTTTAATTTTATATTATTATATTAATTTTATATTTCATATTATTTTGAATAAATTTTCTTTTATTAGCTTTGGGTCATTTGTGGATCTTCTTATTTTATTTAAAAAAATATAGAAAGTTTTTATACATAAAATTTATAACAAAATTGGTTAAAAGTTGTTTTAATTTATATTCGCGAGCAATAAGCAGATAATTGCACCAAAGATATATCACAATGGATTATTTTGATCCCAGGAGGCTTAAATATAAAAATTAATCGAATTATTTTTCTTAAATTCTAAATAGTAGTTTCATCGAGTTTAATAGAAAAACTCGTGTCCGGTAAAATTTATTTAAAAATATCTTAAAATCCAAAGCTGGTCTTTTGCAAATAATGGGTTAACGTTCTCGGATTTATCTTAAATTTCAGCAACGGAAGTTCTACACATTTAGTTATTATATTTTAAGCGTCGCATCTAAAAATTCTATAGCACGTACAAAACATTTGATTTTTTTGAATAAATTGTTTTTATTAGTTTTGGGTCATATGTAACCCCAATTCCAAAAGAGTTAATGGGGTCATAATATAATTTTACGAAACCCTAGGCTAATAAGATAAAATATAACATTCACAAGTAGAAAAGTGATGAATTTTTGATACAAAGTATTTAGACAGAGTACATTTACAGAATATTTTACAAAAATTCCATTTTTCTCGAAATCTGCAAAAATAAAATCCTTGTAAAAAAAATTTTGGCACAGGGATTTATCTTAAAATTCACACAGTTAATCCCTAACATGCATTTAACACGACCTTAAAGAGCCAGATCAATTTTTTTAAATTTTGTGTAAGAAAATTTTTCAAAACTTGAAAAAGGAGTTTTCAAAATTTTATCGAAAAAAATTTCCCATTTTCGGTCTCAATGCTTAATAGGTTAACATGGGGGTAATAAAACAATACTTCATATCTGATTACTTACAAGTATAGAGACAAAAAAAAAATTATGGCTTTAATCAATTTCTCAAAGTTGAAAAAAATGCTATCAAATTTCATGACCTAGTTTTTTTTGGCACAAAAGTGGTCTGGGACATTTGATATTTCTTGGCGAATTTTTATTCGATTTTGAATTAGTATAGCTTTTTGGAAAGATAATTTCATACTGAGCCCGAGTTATGTAACCATTTGTCGGAAAAATTAAACTATAGAACGAAATTTACGTAAAATCTAAAAGAAAGTCATATTTTCCCCATATAAAACACACTTGAAATTTTCAATCGCGTTGAGCCACCTCTAAATGTTTTTTAATTGCCCCAAAACTTTGTATTTCGCACTTTTTTTGCTATTCGCATATTTCTAGGGGGTGCGACCGAGAGTTTGAACACTTTTTTTTATCAAGGGCCACCCTAGTATATGTATGATTTATTTCGTGAATGAGCGTGATATCAACAAACAAACGGACAGACGGACACTCGACTCGAGTTATTATAAGGATCAAGAATATACACTTTATGGGGTAGCAAAAGAATTTGCCGATGGTGTGGAGGGTATAACAAATAAACAATAAACGTTGATATAAGTGCCGCAAAATAGACCGATCATCTCGAACAATTTATAAAATAATATTTTAATAAAATATCATACAATCGTTAATCAAACGTTACGAAACCCTCATGATCGTCATTAAAGAGTTAAGTACAACTGGACTAAATTTTATTGAACTATGGATGTTCCGTTTCTTCCAGACCTTTTTGTACCGTCCTCTATCTGAATATAAGTGCGTTTTCCATAAATGTGACCTTCTCCGAGAAAAGTGACCTAGTGTGTGAAAATTAAGCTTTGAGAAAAAAAAAACCATTTAAAATTTCTACACCCTATAGGTACCAGAATCCACCGTTTTTGACACAACCCGTTTTTTGACACACTAGGTCCCTTTTCTCGGAGAAGGTCACATATACTCATGTCATGGGTGTTCTGATATGTAAACATATGTTTGGAAATCTCAATTAATTCTCGCTCTAAACTCGCTCAAAATTATAGTTTAAAAAGTGACATCGATAATAATTTTAGTTAAGGGAAATTAATCGAATAAAGGGGTTTTGACTATTAAATGTGAGACTGTACTATTATTATTTTACTTAAGCTATTTGTGCTTATTTTACTTTTTTATTTTTTTACTGTATTATTTTATTTTAGTATTTTCGAAGTACTTTCTGTTTAAAAATCTATAATGAATAATAATTTTAATATAGTTGTCAGTTTGAATAAATATTTTGTAGAAATCAAATGTGTTGTCACTTCTATTATTCATCTCACATACATTTTCGTTTGGCAAAATTAGTGATAAAATGTCTACTGAAGGTACTCTAAAAGCGCTTATGGGAAGTATTCCTGAAAATCCTATATTTTTCATATAAAACACTTTCTTTTTGCAAAATAATATACAAAATGTTAATTTAAATAAAATTCGCAACAATTGAATGTAATTTCTATTAAAATAGTTTATTTCTTCCAAAAGTTATTGCGAGTTATTTGTGTTATTTATGTGCAATTCTTAGCTCATAGAATGTTATCAAAATGTATGTACATATGTATATGTATATGTTTCAAGAATATATATATTTATACCCTACAACACTATGTGGTTTGGGTATAATGACTTTGTGCTGCTGTTTGGAAATACCAACAATATTTGACCTAGACACATCTTTTATTATACCGATCGAATCAGAATCACTATCTGATTATATTTAACGATGTCCGTCCGTGTGTCCGTCCGTCCGTCCGTCTGTGTATCCATGTAAACTTTGTAATCAAACTGCAGGTCGCAAATATGAGTATATTTTGATGAAAGCTATTGAAATTGGTGAAAATCGGTCCATGTTCAGATCTAGCCCCCATACAAATGACCCTTATGAAATCGACATAAATTGCCATAAGATTCAAATTATCATATAGATCTTACTCAAATTGGGTTTGTATGCGTTTATTATATCCATTAATGAGTAGTCCAAAAATTATCCCTATGGGATAACCCTTACTCATAGGCCCCATGTAGAGCTGCTTCCCGATCTGCACTTAAACCTATCAAAAAACAAAAATATTACACTGATTCTTTTCAAATTTTGTTTGTATATATTTTTGCAAAATACAAGAGACTTTACCAAACATGATCAGGATCGGTCCAATTTTAGGCCTAGTACCCATATAAAGGGTCCGCCAAATAACTTTTTTTTTGAAAATGTTATAAAAAAAACTACTGAATATTATCTAAAATTTCTTCTTTTATTTGAAAGTACAATCCTTCCGGTTAATAATGGAAAATAATTTCATTCAAATGGCTGCCTCGGCTGGCCATGCAGTAGCCTACACGATCAGTCCAATTTTTAAGCACATTATCGATTGTGTGCAGTTGTATTTCACCAATGGCTTCACGAATATTGTCCTTTAAAGCGTCAATTGTGTCTGGCTTGTTGGCGTAACACTTATCTTTGAGGGCACCCCAGAAATAATAGTCCAACGGTGTCAAATCGCAGCTCCGAGGTGTCCAAACGACATCAGCTCTGCGGCTGATAATGCGATCTTCAAAAACAGGGCGCAAAACATCGAGTGTAGCTTCGGCTGTGTGGTACGTAGCGCCGTCCTGTTGAAATCAAATGTTGCCACTATCCTCCTCTTCAATTTTTGTGAACAAAAATTCGTTCAACATGGACCGATAACGATCGCCATTGACTGTAACGGCCACTCCTTGCTCATTTTCGAAGAAAAATGGCCCAATTATGCCTCTGGACCAAAATCCGCACCAAACAGTGACTCGTTTTGGGTGTATCGGCTTTTCAGTGAATGCGTGCGGGTTTTCTGTGCCCCAAATGCGACAATTTTGCTTGTTTACCTACCCGCCAAGATCAAAATAAGCTTCATCTGAAAAGATGATTTTTTTTTGGCAAAATCGGCATCTTCTGTCGAGCGCAGGCCCACTTAGCGAAGCGAAAACGCATTGGCCTAAGAGATAAGGTCTCTAAACGCATGGTATAGGGTATCGTTTAGTCGCTCTAGACCGACTATAATTCCTTATTTTTTTTTTTTTTTGTTTTTTTCTTATTCTTTAAGAAACGTTTTTTTTTATAAGTCAAGTTATACTGATAGCCTCAGTTGCTAGTGTTTTAATTTCATAGTTATAATTTTAATTATAATTAAAATATTGTAAATATAATAAATAAATAAATAAATAAAAGTCAAGTTATGGTTTAAAAAACTGTTCTAGAATCTCAATGGAATTGTATAATTTATTTTTCTCTTTTTTTTAAGAGATTCTTTTGTAATTTCATTGCTTTTTTTTGATCGGCATTATTCTGGTCAATAGCTGCAATGATGTCGTGGACACCATAACAAAATAGTAACCATAACGATTCATCCCCATTCTCATATATTGTTAAACGAAATTGTGTATTAGTGTGTAAATTTTTATTTTTTATTTTTGTATTTTCTTTAATTAATTCAATTGTTTTAGGAGTTTGTATATATTGAATTTCTTTAAATATTTTTTATTGAAAATTTCGTTTGGTTTTTGTAGTGCTTATCAAATAATTGAATTTGTGATTTATTACATGAGAACCGCTCACACATGCATAATAAAATTAGCACTTCAAATACTTACATATTTACGATTGATTGATAAATGACTGCATCCGTTTTAAAATCAATTTAGTTTTTTTGTGAACACCAACCGCCACCATATAATATTGAAATTGAAATAAAAATTAATTTAAAAAAAACTTAAAAAAACCAAATTTATATGTCACTTTAGTAAGAGTAATTGATCGAAAGGCAGACAGGCCAACTGGCATACATATATTTATTTATTTAAAGTTTTCTTGTAATTTTTATATACATATTTAGCACAATTTGAAAGTTCTTTAAAATTAATAGGCCTCTTTTAAATTGTAACAAAGATAACATATATATTGCTAATATCTGTGGTCACAAGCATTAACCGCCTAAGTCAAAAATCATGCTTTTGAGCAAAATAACTTTTTATATATCTGTAATGGGGCTTCATTACGACTTAGGTCAGTATGTTTTCATTAATAACTTTTTAATAAACAGTGATAGGATGGGGACCATATTTACAGATGACTACTCTAAAAAATTAAACCATTCCGTTTAAAATTGAGCTAAAGACGAACAACTACACGAAAAATATAAGCCACGTTCTATACAAATGTCTGAAAATGTCCTCCTGTTTCCAGGGCCGTCTTAAGGCATGTAGGGGCCCCTGGGCACAAAATACTTTGGGGCCCTAGGGTGGCCCTTCGTTATATGGAGGGAAAAAAATTTGTTCAAACTGTCCGTCTCACCCCCTAGAAATATGCGAATAGCAAAAAAACTGAGAAATACAAAGATTGAAAATTTCAAGTGTGTTTATATGGGGAAAATATAACTTTTTTTCAGATTTTACCAAAATTTCGTTCCATAGTTTAATTTTTCCGACAAGCTCTTACATAATTCGGGATCAGCATTAAATTGTCCTTTCAAAAGGTTATAAAACTTCAAAATCGTATGAAACCTCACCAAGAAATAGCAAATGCCCCAGACCACTTTTGTGCCAAAAAAAACTAGGTCATGAAATTTGATGGCATTTTTTTTCAACATTGAGAAATTGATTAAAGCCATCAGTCTTTTTTGGTCTCTATACTTATAAGTACTCAGATATGAAGCATTGTTTTATTAACACGAGCAATAATCAGATAATTACACCAAAGATATATCACAATGGATAATTTTGATCTCAGGAGGACTGAAGGGTTAAATAAATAAAAATTAACCAAATTATTTTCCTTAAATTCCAAATAGTGGTATCAACGAGTTTAATAGAAAAACTCGTTTTAGGTCATTTTTATTTTAAAATATCTTAAAATCCAAAGCTGGCCTTGGCAAATAACGGGTTAATGTTCTCGGATTTATCCCAAATTTTTGGGACGAAACTTCTACACATTTGGTTATTATATTTTAAGCGTCGCATCTAAAAATTGGTTAGCACTTACAAAATATTTGAATTTTTTGCATAAATTGTCTTTTAATAGATTGGGGTCATATGTGACCCCAATTCCAAAAGGGTTAATGGAGTCATATTATTTTTTTCCGAAACCCTAGGCTATTAAGATAAAATATGATATTTAAAAGTAGAAAAATTATGAATTTTTGATACAAAGTATTTAGAAAGAGTACATTTACAGAATATTTCACAAAAATCCAATTTTTCGCGAAATCCGCAAAAATAAAATCCTTGTCAAAAAAATTCTGACAGAGGGATTTACTTAAAAGTTCACACAGTTAATCTGCAACATGTATTTCATAAAACCTTAAGGTGATAGATTAATTTTTTTACATTTTGTTTAAGAAAATTTTTTTCGAACTTGAAAAAGGAGTTTTAAAAGTTTTATCAAAAAATTTCCAATTTTCGGCTTCAATGCGCAATAGGTTAACAACGTGGTAATAAAACAATACTTCATATCTGAGTACTTATAAGTATAGAGACCAAAAAAGAATGATGGCTTTAATCAATTTCTTAATGTTGAAAAAAATGCCATCAAATTTCATGACCTAGTTTTTTTGGCACAAAAGTGGTCTGGGGCATTTGCTATTTCTTGCCGAGGTTTTATTCGATTTTGAAGTTTTATAGCATTTTGAAGGGATAAGTTAATAGTGATTCTGAATTATATAACAGCTTGTCGGAAAAATTAAACCATAGAACGAAATTTTCGTAAAATCTGAAAAAAAGTCGTATTTTCCCCATATAATCACACTTGAAATTTTCAATCGCTTTGCGCCACGACTAAACGTTTTCTGATTGGCCCAAAATTTTATATTTCTCAGTTTTTTTGCTATTCGCATATTTCTAGGGGGTGAGACCGACAGTTTGAACACTTTTTTTATTAAGGGCCACCCTATTGGGGCCCCACTGGAAAGTAAAAAGAAACGAATGACAAGAATTTTTTTTTATGATTTTAAATTTATTATGTTTAATACAAATTTAATACATGTTATTTAATGTTATAAGAAATATAACCTAGGTATTTATGTTCTGATTTAAATTGGCTATGCTAAAGGTTTTTTCGGGATTTCTGTGCTGCAAAATCTTCTATTATATCCTCAAAATCAATTTTTTGAAGGACATCACTTTCAATGCACATAATTGACAAGTTAGTTAGGCGTTCTTATAACATAGACGTTCGTAATTAATTTTTTATTCTCTTTAGCCGAGAAAATGACCGCTCTCCACTACAATTAGTGATCATTAAGCAAAGAAAAGTTTCTTCTAACTTATCGGACTTTATTAGGTTATGTAAAGCTGAGATACTCAAATCCGATGATTCCGTTGCTATGTTCTTAAGGTTCTGCCTTAAATGAAAACATTCTGATATGAACTCCTTAGCATTAATGTCTTTCTGATAGAATTCGGCAAATTCTTTGCATTTTTCTGACAACTGCTCAGAATCAAGTGTTATTAATTGAGAAAGAAAACTAAAAATTTCATCAATTTCTTGATGTGCAGCAGAACGCTTTTTTAAATGAACATGTAATGTGTCAATTATGGGAATAAACGTTTCTACGCGAAGTTTTTGTTTGCCATTTAACTGTACAGTCTCCGCTGATACGTCGTGTAAGACGTGTACTGCGAATTTTTTTCTTTCAAACATATCTTTATAGTCACCATTGGGTTTTTTTCTTTAGCGGCCGATTCTTACTGATCGAAATTATCGCGTGCGTTACCGACATAATCGAATAAAGATGCGTAAAGTTTTGTTCCAACGTCCAGTGTCAAAGTGTTTTTTTGTAAACTTATGCTTGTTTTGTTTATAACTCCTAAAAGATCATTCCAAATCTCCGTTTGAAGCTTGGTCTCAAATTTTTCCATTTTTTTGGCTAGGCTTTGAGCTTCGTTTTTTGTTTCTCCTGGTAGATTGATGTCATTTGCAATTGATGTTAAAGCTTCAGATATATGAAAATAACCATTTTGCAAAGCATTAATAGCACTAGCAAGTGCAGACCATCTAGTATCCGGGGGAGACTTCAAAACTATATTTGTTCCCAAATTCGCTGTCATAATTTTCCATCGTTTGGTCGAAGCCGAGAAAAAATTAATTAATTTTTGGACGAATTGGAAGTAAGATACTGCATCAGAAACACATTGAACAGCTTCAACACCTACCAAATTTAATGAATGTGCCGCACATGGAACAAAAATGGCAAATTCACATTTTTCTTTTATTCTTGCCTGAACACCAGAATACTTTCCTGCCATATTTGATGCATTATCGTAACTCTGCCCTCGGCAATCTTTTATAGGAATATCAAAACTTTCAGTAAATTTTAAAATGGCACCTGCTATGTATTGAGCATTATGTTCATCCATAGGCAAAAATTGCAAAAATCCCTCAATAGGCTCTCCGTCTTTGACTTATCTAACGATTAAGGGTGAGTTGTTCAACATGTGAAAGATCTGGTATAGAATCCACACTAATAGAGTAGTATTTTGCAGCTTTTAGTTCATTAACAATCGCTTTTAGCACTTGCTGTCCCATTATATTAATAAATTCATTACAAATATTTGCAGAAAAATATGTTGTATTTCCTTTTCCACTATTTCCGCAGTTTCGCATGTGATCAGCAAGAAAAGGATAAAATTCACTAATTAGTTCTAAGCATCCCAAATAATTTCCGTTATTTTGAGACCCTAATATTTCATTATCACCACGAAAAGCAAGTCCTCTGGAAGCCAAAAATTTCACTACTGCAACAATTCTCTTAAGTACATTCTTCCAATAATTGACTTGTGTATTATATTGGGACAAAAACTCGCTGTCAATTCGCCCAGTAGTTTTGCTTCTTGCGACATATTTCATCATTGATTCCCTGTGTTGTATACTGTTCTCGTCCTCCATTAATAAACTAATTATATGTTTCCAGTCTTTATATCCATTTGGAGAACTCAAATTATGACCAGTACCAGTAGTAGTATTAAATAGACGGCAACAATAACAGTATACAGAGTTCTTTGACGGTGAAAATAGGAGCCATTTTCTTTCTAAGGACTCACCATTCGTCAATATACGGGTGAACATATTTTTAGTCAAGTATCTAGTTTTTGTTTTACCGCTTGAAACTGGAAAAATTTTAGAAGTTTCGGAGAAGTCACACTCTTTATTTTTAAAAAATTCTGGCACTTTTTGAGTCCAAATATCGCGTACTTCTTCCGTTAAAATTTCATCACAGTACGTAGCAGGATCAGGAGATACACTTTCTATGCTCGTAAATAATAAGTCACAGAAGCTTGAATTGGATGATTCAGCTTCTAATGTACCTGTTACTGTCTCTACATCTGGAATTTGCATAATATTATAATTTTTGTCAGACGTAAGTTCTTTTTCCCGTTGAAATTCGAAAGTAACGGGATTTTGAGATGATGAAGGCGAAGAATCAGTCATCGTGTTTGTTTCTTCCACCGTAAAAAATGAAGTGAGTTTAGGAAGTTTTTCGGCTATTTCTTTTTGAGCTAGAACTTTTTTTCTATTTTGTGAACCACTTAATATATTTTTCGACATAATTAAATTAACTATAAAACAAGTAAGAAAATTATAGTCGGTCTAGACCGACTATACGATACCCTATACCATGCGTTTAGAAACCCTATCTCTTAGGCCCAACTAACTGGACATATAAAATAAACAAAAAACAAATTTGAGTGGGATTTTTATTCATTTTTTTGGCTGCAGATATGAAAAAGTTCATATCGGATGCTATATCTATATGGGGACTAGGTCCAAAAATGGACCGATCCTGATCATGTTTGGAAAAGTCTCTTGTATTTTGCAAAAATATATACAAACCAAATCTGAGAAGAATCAGTGCAATATTTTTGTTTTTTAATAGATTTAAGTGAAGATCGGGAAGCAGCCCTATATGGGGCCAAAGGGATCATTTTTGGACTACTCATTAATGGATGTAATGAACGCATATAAACCCAATTTGAGTAAGATCTATATGACAATTTGGATCTTATGGCAATTTATGTCGATTTCATAGGGGTAATTTGTATGGGGGCTAGGTCTGAACATGGACCGATTCTCACCAATTTCAATAGCGTTCATCCCATGGCCGATAAAAGCTTATATATCAAATTTCATCAAAATATATTCATATTTGCGACCTGCAGTTTGATTACAAGCTTTACATGGACACACAGACGGACGGACGGACGGACGGACATTGTTAAATCAACTCAAAAAATGATTCTGATTCGATCGGTATAATTAAAGATGGGTCTAGGTCAAATATTTTTGGTTGTTACAAACAGCAGCACAAAGTCATTATACCCAAACCACATAGTGGTATAGGGTATAACAATATAGACAAGTTGTTTACAACTAAGACGTCAAACTGGTAAAAAAAATTCTTTTAAATAAGTTCAATAATTCACATTAAACACTTACACGCCTTCACTGGGAAGACCTTACACTTATTGATTGCGTTAAACTTTGAAATTCATACGGGAAATCCCCTAAATATACACAATGTCAACTATTACTACCTGCACCAGTCAGGGTTGCCAGTTTTGTTTTTTTTTTGTTTGTATCGCCAAATACAGTTCAAAAATCGCCGAAAATACATTTTTTTAGTATTTGTTAATATTTAAGTTTCGGTTAAATTTTTTTTCTATTTCCTTTTTTTTTTTTTTTGAAATTAACAAAAAAAAAATTGCTGAAAATCATCAGAAAAATACAAAATATTTAACTTAATTCTTTCGTGTAATCGAATATATCGGCCTTTCGGGGCCCCCATGAGGCCGTGTAGCCTTATGGCAAAGACGGAATTGCCTCCTTCAAGTTTGATGTAGGAGTAATACAAAAAAAATTCCATGAGAAGTTGGGAAAAATGTTATTCTGTTTGCAGTTGCATATATAATATTGTTAAAATTTCAAAGCAATCTGACTAAAATTGTGCTGCTGGCTAACTACTACTCGAAAAATTTAGCCACTTTCCATAAAAATGCATGCCAACAAGCACTTTATATATTTAAGGAACACGTGGTACAAATTTATACTTTTTATACCCTACAATCATATATAATAGAAGAATCATATATAATATAATCATATATTATAGATGATTCTTGCCTATATGTATGTGGTCAGAGTATAATGACTTTGTGCTGATGTTTGTAACTACCAAAAATATTTTACATAGACCCAACTTTTATTATACCGATCGACTCAGAATTACTTTCTGAGTCAAAATCACTTTCTGAGTCGATTTAGCGATGTCCGTCCGTCCGTCCGTCTGTGTGTCCATGTAAACCTTTTAATCAAACTACAGGTCGCAAATATGAATACATTTTGATGAAATTTAGTATATAAGCATCTATAAGCCATGGGCTGAACGCTGTTGAAATTGGTGAAAATCGGTTCATCTTCAGACCTAATCCCCATGCAAATGACCGCTACGAGATCGACTTAATTTGTCATAATACTAAAATTATCATATAGATCTCGGACAAATTGGGTTTGTCTATGTTTATTACATCCATTTATCAGTAGTCCAAAAATAAACCCTATAGGACAATTCTTAGCCATAGCCCCCATATAAAGCTGATTCCCGATTTTCACTTAAATCTATCTAAAACAAAAATATTGCACAGATTTTTGTCAAATTTGGTTTGTCTATGTTTTTGCAAAAAAATAAGCGACTTTACCAAATATGCTCAGGATCGGGGACATTTTTCGAACTAGTCCCCATATAAATATAGCATCCGATATGAAGTTTTTCATTTCCGAAGGCAAACAAATTAATAACAATGTCACTTAAATTTGGCTTAACCCATTTTTGCCCGAAATAATTTTTTTTTTCTCAAATTTTAATTTTTTTCACTCAAAATGCTCTAAAATAATAGCTTCTGAAAGAATTTTCAAAAAAGCTTAACAAAAAGTGTAATTTTAGGCATGCTCTTATTTTGGAACACCAGATTTACAGACACAAAATGAAACACTTTAAATAATTTACATAATTTTTCCAGTATAGTCGAATCCTAATTCGTGCAAACTATTTACGATTTGTAAAGAAGAAAAATATCTAAGTGCCCAAATTTGAATTCTGAATTTACTGGAACATTGGATAGTAAATCTAAAACCACAGAAAAACCAATTTCTAAATCCATATATTTTTTATACAAGTTTATTAGGTAGCCTGATCTTTCACACAAGCACCACAAAGCCATATCGAATAGGTTTTCCTTTTAAAAACTGTTTAGCTGAATGTCTGCTAAAATCTGGAACCATATATTTATCTATGTAAAGATTTTCTTCTATACTGGCATATTTCATGTTCCTTGTATTGAGTAAATCGAATGTGGGGCGAACAATGTGTGTACTTTTTATTTTGTTTAAACCTATTACATCTTATTGCACTGGCTACCGTCATGTTCTATATTTCTGTATCACATTCCCATAACATTTTCCACCTTGGTATATTCAAATATCCCGATAATAATAAAGGGTCCGCCAAATAACTTTTTTTTTTTTGAAAATGCTATGAAAAAAACTACTGAACATTATCTCAAATTTCTTTTTTTATTTGAAAGTACAATCCTTCCGATTAATAATGGAAAATAATTTCATTCAAATGGCTGCCTCGGCTGGCCATGCAGTAGCCTACACGATCGGTCCAATTTTTAAGCACACTATTGATTGTGTGCAGCTGTATTTCACCAATGGCTTCACGAATATTGTCCTTTAAAGCGTCAATTGTCTCTGGCTTGTCGCCGTAACACTTATCTTTGAGGGCACCCCACAAATAATAGTCCAACGGTGTCAAATCGCAGCTCCGAGGTGGCCAAACGACATCAGCTCTGCGGCTGATAATGCGATCTTCAAAAACCGTCTGTTGAAACCAAATGTTGCCAATATCCTCCTCTTCAATTTTTGCGAACAAAAATTCGTTCAACATGGCCCGATAACGATCGCCATTGACTGTAACGGCCACTCCTTTCTCATTTTCGAAGAAAAATGGCCCAATTATGCCTCTGGACCAAAATCCGCACCAAACAATGACTCGTTTTGGGTGTATCGGCTTTTCAATGTATGCGTGCGGGTTTTCTGTGCCCCAAATTCGACAATTTTGCTTGTTTACATACCCGCCAAGATCAAAATGTGCTTCATCTGAAAAGCTGATTTTTTTTTTTTTTGGCAAAATCGGCATCTTCTGTAAGTCGATAGCAGGCCCACTTAACGAAGGGAAAACGCATTGGATGGTCAGTTGGCTTCAACTCCTGAACCAATTGGACTTTGTATGGCGTCATACCAAGGTCTTTATGCAAAATTCGTCTCAATGATGCCTCCGAAATGTTCAATTCTTGAGAACGACGGTGAATAGATGTTGATGGCGCTTCACGCACACTTTCTGCCACAGCAGCAATACACTCGGGTGTACGCACTGTTTTTGGCTTTTCACGCTTTGGTTTATCGATGAGGATGCCAGTTTCTTTCACTTTTTTCACAAGATAACGAACATACGGAGCTGACGGTGCTTCTCTTCCAAAATCCGTACGCAATTTTCGCACACATTCTGCAACATTACCATGACTTTCACAGTAATGTCGCAATATTTCCCAGCGTTGTTCAAGCGTATACGCAACCATTTTCGTTCAGCGGAAGGATAAAACTAATTATTTGTCAAATCAGACATGAGCTAAGTGTTACCATTCACGAAATAAGCACTAGTTGAAAAAAAAAACGTTAGATGGCGGACCCTTTAGTATTGCAAAAAAATATTTGAGATCATGCACGTTCATAGCAAAAGTTTGGTCACCTTTAAATCTGGCATTTTTTAAAAACATTCTTTTTAAATACTCGCATACTTCTTCATCAAAAATAGCTCAGAAGAAATAAACAAATTTATATTATTTAACGAAATACACTAACTTTTCAGACCGCATTTTCTTGCAACAGTTTTTTCACCTTCAAAAGCTCATAAACACAATACAATGACTTAATTAATATAAACATGTGCAAATTCCTTTGTTTACAATATCTGTGGTTTTCTGGAATAACCGCGTATGTCCATTTTAGTCAGTTTTGAGTTAAATATGCCAAATATATAAATTTTTAGCGGTCTTTACATGTGTTAAATTAAAAAAAAAAATATTGACCACTTCTGAGCTCTTTCTTTAAATAACGACGTAACTGAAATGTTTATTAAATTAATTTGCAGCACTATGGACGTATGTCAACCTACGTTTGATCGCTGACAAATTATTTTCTCAGAAAATGACACATAGCGACATACGTTGTTATTAATGAAAAAAAATGCAAAATAATTTTGGATTATTTTTCAGTTTATAACCACTTAGAAAAACTTGTGTGTTTATTTCTGTTATTTTTTGTCACTATTATTCTTGATACGTTGTTATATTCTCATCCTACGTCCCGTTAACTTTTTGTTGACGAACAAAAAAAATCCATTTTTCAAGCAACAACAACTTATGTTTACATGGGTGGTTGCATTGGTAGTTTTCTTTTTCAAAGAAAACGACGTTTGTCGACATATGTAAGTTGTTTTATCTGCACACACTTTAAGTGTTATTTACATATTGTTTTTCGTCCTTCTCTAAGATCTATTCCTCTGAAGATTTTTGACTCAAAATTTTATTTATTGCCCATATCTACAGGACTGTTAAATAAAAAGCTATAAAAATTTTATATCGAGCCCATAATTTCAATTATAACGTTTCTTGGCTCCTCTGAACATTTTGATTTTATGACATACGCGGTTATCCTAGAAAACCACAGATATAACAGTAAATCTCCCAAAGTGGAAGCAAAATAGATTTTTAAGAGAGAAATGAAGTTGTTCCAATATTGGCACACCGTGAAAAAATGGGTTAAGCTTATTTCCTATATCTAATTAGTTTGACATAAGAGATAGGGTATCTAAGCGCATATTATAGGGCATCGTATAGTCGGTCAAGACCGACTATTATATTCTTACTTGTTTAAGTTAAAGTTATGAAGACATTGCTTCCTTCATATTTCAAAGTAATTCGGCCAAAATTGCAGCATGTATGAATGTTTACTGAAAAAAGATTAGCTCCTTTCAAGTTTGATGTAATTACACAGAAAATTTTCCACAATGACTTCTAAAAACTTATATTTATTAGATTTGCAAATATGAAGCTGATATAAAAAAAACATATTTTTAATTATTTTTTTTTTTAAACAAAATTTATTTATTTTTATCACATTTATCGAATTGCAGTAAATGTAAGTGTATTTACTTTATGATTTGCTTATTCTCCTTAACGATTTTAAAAGGCAATGGAAGTCTTTTTATAAAAAAAAGAGACCTACCAAGCACATCATCACGAACAAAAATCATGCTTCCAGTTGGCACTTTGGTAAGGGAAAGTCAAACAAGTCTTTCTTACAAATCTCTGCGGGGTAAGTAAAGGTTTTTCGCTGGGAAACAATCTTAATTATGAGAGCTTGCGAACGAGTATAACTAAATCACGTTTTACTACAATATTTAAAACTTTTCCTATAAGTGTAGTTTGTTGGCTTCATGCCTTGCAATTTCAATTTTAATAAATCCTTATAAAATCTTTATGATGATGTTGATGAAAGAAACCATTTCGGTTCATACTGCATTGTGTTCTTAATTAATTTTAAGTTTTCCGAAAAAAAAACAAAAAAAAAATACCATTTACTATATTTCTCTATGCCATTTACACTAACAATGCATTACAACAAAATGTTGTTGTATAGTTCAAAGGTTCGCATTTCTATTTCTCAAAAAAGCAAAAGAAAATACACACACACACAACAACACACACACAAAACAAAAAAACTTAATTACTTTAAGATGTCAGTACTTCAAACACAAAAGAAAAATATAATTTATTTCTTTGAATGAGTTACCCCCACATACAAACTGTTCTTGCGTTAGTGCGAACAAGTTCAAAAAGCCATTAAAAAAATAAATGGAACATAAAAGATTTTTTTTTTTTAAACAATATTCCTTTATTACAAATAGTAAAATAAACATAAAAAACATGTTTACAATTATGTTAAAATTAAAGAAGAAAAAAAAAAAACAAAGCAAATACAACAACAAAAAACTAATAAATTTTCTAAATATTTAGAAAATACTTACTACTAAGAGCAGACAGAGCAATTAAGATTTTACATGATTATTTTGAAAAGAGAAAAAATTCAACTCACTCACTCAACTCACAGACAATTATTGGGGACCAAATAAAGGGAATCGAAAAAAAATTACGTTATCAAAAAAACGAGCATCATAAAATATTGGAAAATAAGATTATTTAGTTGTTTGGTTTTTCTTATTTCTAAGAATCAAGTGGTATTAATGCTAGACATATGACTGATATAAATATTATTTTATATTATTTTAAAATGAAAAAATTGTAATTAGGACCGGGCAGTGTGGCAGCCGCTTTCCATTAATTTAAAATTTTAAATAGTTTTGTCAAATAAAAGAAACTTTCGTATATTCTACGAAAAAATTGACTACGATTTTTGAAACATTAAAATTTCGGTTTATACCAACAAAAATAACTTTTACTACTCGTGCATGTACATACTCACCGAAACCATAGGCCATTATGATAAAATATAACATTTAAAAGTAGACAAGTGATGGGTTTTTGATACAAAGTATTTAGAAATAGTACATTTACAGAACATTTTACAAAAATCCCATTTTTCTCGAAATCCGCAAAAATAAAATCCTTGCCAAAAAATTCCGGCATAGGGATTTACCTAAAAATTCACACAGTTAATCTCTAACATGCATTTAACAAGACCTTAAAGAGCTAGATCAAATTTTTTTTAAATTTTGTTTAAGAAAATTTTTCAAAACTTGAAAAAGAAGTTTTCCAAATTTTATTAAAAAAAATTTCCATATTAGGTCTCAATGGTTAATAGGTTAACCAGGTGGTAATAAAAAAATACTTCATATCTGAGTACTTACAGGTATAGAGACTAAAACAAAATGTTGGCTTTAATTAATTTCTTAAAGTTGAAAAAAATGCCATCAAATTTCATGCCTACACACAGAAAACAGATTCGTTGTGGCTACCAAATTTATTGCCAACCGAATTTTTACGAAGATAATACTCAAATTTTGAATTGATTGCAATTACAATTCTATTACCTTAACAATAAAAATTGTATCAAAATAAAATATGGTTTGTTATTATAAAATTTCTGTTGATACAATCGAAAATTCAGTCATTAATCATTATAACAATTCGGTTGGCAAATTTTTTTCTATGTGTAGTTTTTTTTGACACAAAAGTGGTCGACTTTTTATTCGATTTTGAAGTTTTATAGCTTTTTGGAAAGACAATTTAATACTTATCCCGAATTATATAATAATTTGTCGGAAAAATTAAACTATAGAACGAAATTTTCGTAAAATCTGAAAAGAAGTCATATTTTCCCCATGTAAAACACACTTGAAATTTTCAATCGCGTTGAGCCACCTCTAAATGTTTTTTGATTGGCCCAAAACTTTGTATTTCTCAGTTTTTTTGCTATTCGCATATTTCTAGGGGGTGCGACCGAGAGTTTGAACACTTTTTTTCTCTCCATATAATGAAGGGTCACCCTAGTGGGTAGTCGTGGAAAATATGGGCGGAATCACCAAAATCTAAAAGTAAAAGTTCACATCGTATGCTATATTTGTATGAGGACTAGGTCGAAAAATGGACCAATTTCTTTCAAAAACATATACAAACCAAGTTTAAAAAATTTTAGTATGCCAATTTTAGTCGATCTCATAGGGGTCATTTGTATGGGGACTAGGTCTGAACAGGGCCCGATCTTCACCAATTTCAATAGCGTTCATCCTATGGCCGATAGAAGTTCATATACTAAATTTCGTCAAAATATATTAATATTTCCCACCTGTAGTTTGATTACAAGGTTTACATGGACACACAGACGGACGGACGGACATCGCTAAATCGACTCAGAAGGTGATTCTGCTTCGATTGGTATAGTAAAAGATGGGTCTAGATAAAATATTTTTGGTAGTTACAAACATCAACACAAAGCCCCATTATACCTTGACCACGTAGTGGTATGGGGTGTAAAAACAAAAATCTTCAAAATCAAAAATCGGAAAAATAAATATCGCCAAAATAAAAATTTATCAAATGTATTCTAAATTCAAGGCCAAGGAACGTCGAAATATTTGATAATTTTTGCAATGAATGTTCCAACCCTCTACAGACTGCATGAAATCGTTTTCCCATATCGAATTTATCAGATATATTACATAACCGGGTTGAAATTTTTTGCAATACCGCCAAATTTTTAAGCACGGGTTTGTGATGTACTCAACCAACCTAATACATCCACTTGGACACACGATAAGTAAAATTCTTTTAGGCAGATTATACGGTACACAAGGTTCTGTTCTTTTTCACCCTCGTTTCCTTATCTTTCTTTGTCAAATCTACTGTTTCATTATCCTTCATTAGGCCCAGACTTTTTGACAGCCTCAATCATCTCTGAGTGGCATAAAATGAGTAAAGAATTTCATTTCGCATAGTTTGGTCAGAACGTTTTTTCCTGTAAAATCGAAAAATTTTAAATTTTTTCTAAATTTAATCCAACCAGTGAGAAAAATTTCGATGATTTGTAGCGTAAAACATATTCATCATTACCAACAAGAACATTTTTGATTAATAAAATATAAAAGTGATCATATTACACACAGAATAATAAAAACGACCAACACGATCAGCACTACTTATACAGGAATACGAAAGTTCTAGATATATTGAACATAAACTAGATGTGTGCAGTTGAACTGATATGGTGCCTATAGTAACAGTCAACCCCTTTGGCGTTGCACCATGATCGTTGTGTTATAAAGGGTGATCCATTTCGAGGTTCCCTACTTTTTTAAAGAAAAAAACACAGAAAGTTCAAATTAAATAGGGAATGTTTATTATCATTTTAAAGAACATTCTTTGGCATTTATTTTTTGAAGATTACGTCTATCAATTTCCGATGACCCGTTCGAGCATTTCGACTGGTAACTGGCGAATGACATGCGTGATGATTTGCTCCAAGGCCTGAATCGAAGCGGGATTGTCCGCATAAACTTTAGACTTAACATATCCCCACAGGAAAAAGTCTAATGGTGTGATATCACACGATCTTGGGTGTCCAATCGACCGGCCCAAAACGTGAAATTATCTGCTCACCGAAGTGTTCTCGCAATAAATCCATTGATTGATGCGCTGTGTGGGAAGTCGCGCCGTCTTGGTGAAACCAAATGTCACCGAGATCACGAGCTTCAATTTCAGGCATCAAATAGTCGGTTATCATTGCACGATAACGGTCGACATTGACGGTTACTTTCTCTCCGGCTTCATTTTTGAAGAAATATGGACCGATGATTCCCCCGGCCCACAAACCACACCAAACCGTTGTTTTTTCTGGATGAAGTGGCAGCTCTTGAATCCCTTCAGGTTGCTCTTCATCCCAAATGCGGCAACTTTGCTTGCTTACATACCCATTGAGCAAGAAATGGGCCTCATCTCTGAAACACATCGCACGAAACACATTCTTCACAGAACGTGAATTTTCGTAATAAAGTTGAACGATTTGTAAACGTTGTTCATAGGCTAGAAATTGTCTTGATATTTTTAATGGTCGTGGTACCTCCCATATGAAGTGAACTTTCAAATATCATATATATTGAGTACTATGACAGAGAGAGCTTTGCCAGTTTGTCTGAGGTTATCTATTATTAATGCGAGTAGTCGGACAAAAAATGGGCAGTATCTGACCAATGGGCGTGGCACCTCCCATACAAAGTAAATATAAAATATATATATCTGAAGTACCGTAATAGTGAGAGCCTTGGGGCCTTGCGTGAGGCCATAAGTTATTTATCTGATTAGCCGAAAAAAAATGGGCGTGATCGGAGCAGTGTTTGTAGCACCGCCCATAATACAAAGAAAATATATATCATATAACTGATGTACTATAAAAGGGATAGTCTCGATACTTTGCATGAGTACATCAGATATTAATGTGAGTAAACCAATAAAAATTGGGCGAGATGGGATTAGTGGGCGTGGCACCTCCTATACAAAAAATACGAAGTACTACGAAAGCAACAGTCTTGAAACTTTTAACAAATACATTAACTATCAATGTGGGTAGTCGTAGAAAAATCGCCAAAAAAAAATTTTTCAAAATCAAAAATCGCCAAAATCAAAAATCAAAAATCGCCAAAATCAAAAATCGCCAAAATCAAAAATCGTTAAATTGAAAAATTTCCAATTGATATTCTTAGTTCAAGGCCAATAGTTAATTGTCGTGCAAAATGGTAAAAAAAATCTTCAAAATCAAAAATGCGCAAAATCAAAAATCGCTTAAATCAAAAATCTCCAAAATCAAAAATCGCTAATATGAAAAATTTTCAAATCATATTTTAAATTCAAGGCCAATAGTTAAGTGTTGCACGATTTAAGTTGAAAAATCCATGTTCATGGGCAGCTATATGTACCTTGCTCCACTGTAAGAACGCCGAAAAATTTGATAGTTGTTGTATCGAATGAAAAAAACAAAAAATATTGTATATCAGCAAGTATTGAAATAAAAAAAAAATAAATTAAATAATTGCACAATACAAATTCCGTAGGAAAAATTGGTTACGAAATAAAACATATCAATAAGTCTTATTTAGTCGTAGCGAAGCGCAACAGGGCATACTACGAGTTATATACTAAAAGTTTAGGGGAAAGAATATTTGGTCGAACAATAATATGAACTGGGCTATACTGAGTGATCATATTGGATGGGGAATAGGTTCAAAATCATATTTATAGTTAGTGGCGTTACTTATACTAAAAGTTTAGGGGAAAGAATATTTGGTCGAACAATAATATGAACTGGGCTATACTGAGTGATCATATTGGATGGGGAATAGTTAGATGGGTTTATAGTTAGTGGCGTTACTTATACATATATTCGAAAAGCATATTGTTTGTATGATGGATATCCGCATACGAAAATGTGCGAAATTTATGTTTTTGATATTCGATGGAGTTAAGCGTAAAGGAACTTTTTCGGAAGCATAATACTTTATATTTGATACGATAGCAGTTTACTTAAAGAATTTTTTTTTAATGGGTCTAAAACTTTACTAAAATATATCTTTTAATTTCTTCCATGCGATAGTAATATATATGTACATATATGTATATTAGGGCGGGTCGATTTAAAAATCGCCCAATTGACAAGAAAAATCCTATTCTAGGGATAAAAATAAGAGACTTTGCCCGAGAAACCATACCTCTAAAATGAATTCTGATGTCCCGACTTTTGACCTGTCTGTCTGTCTGTCACACTTTGCCTCATTTAGAGTGTCCCAATCGAGTCCAAATGTATGATCGACCCCCACTAACTTTGGAGGGCCAACAAACCCCCGGGGGGTTCCCCATACAAACATTTCAAAAATCACCATTTTTGGTTTAGAATTGATTTAAAATTAAAATTGACACTCACACGTTTACGCCTTGACCATGTTGACCAAAAAGTTCGATCGGATGAGGGTAAATAACTTTTAGATCACTCCGTGAGTATGCGTGACTCTGCATGACTACCCCAAAATTAATCTGTAGTCACAACAAGACTGTGGGCCAAAGTCGAGACATCAGTATTCGTTATAGAGGTATGGTTCCTTGGGCAAAGTTTCTTATTTTGATCCCTAGAATATGATTTTCCTTGTCACTTGAGCGATTTTTTTTGCCTCCCTACAAATCGACACGCCCTAATGTATATATATCGCGCTGAAACTTGGATATGTTACTTTTATTTTGAAGAACATTGCAAATTATATGATCCCTTAATTTGACTTTGGATATCTTAATGCCGGCTCCGTAAAAAACAGTATTTCTCTTTGGCCGTTTCTGAATAACTTAGGGAAATAATGCAATTTTTTCAATATTTCTATAAAAAATTATTAATGTTTTTATAAAAAAAAATGAATAAGAAATTGTAAAAAATACTTGTTAAAAAAGAAAGTTAGTTATGGGCAATTAAGGTGATAACCGTAGCCAACATTTGTTGTAATATTGAGTTTAATACCGTTTTCTTTTCTGACAGAAAATGTATAAAATGTATAACAAATACACTTTTTGAAAAAATTGTAAATAAAATGCCCAATTTTTTTGTTAGATAAGAAAACGGCATAAGAGGAGGGTATCACAGATTCGGCTCGACCAAATTAAACAATCTTACTCGTTTTTTATTGAAATTTGTGCTACTTTGCATGACAGAAAAACTGAATGACATTGGAAATATCAAAAAAAAATTTTTAATTTTCCATTAACAGGGAACAAATTCAAGATAAATGAGTTTTTTTTTTCAAGTAATTTTAATTATTAAAATTTTTCGTTTTTTTTTTTCAATTTATGTAAAATAAAAGAAATGTTCGATACGTGCTGTCTGCACTAAACAATCGATATATTAATATATTTTGTATTAGTTTTAAATATTAATGACATTTTTTCTACAGAATTTTTATTTCTAGTAGTATGTGACTCTTTTTTCCATTATAAAAAATAGCTTTGATATTTTCTAATATTGAAATTATAAAGCACCCCATGATGTTTTGTCACACAAAGTGATTACGCCAAGTGGAAATAATTCGTCAAATGTACTCATACAATACGATTATAGGACTTACTATGTATATATGTATGTACATAAAATCACTGTTAATTTATAAAAATTCAACATTGTAAAGTAAAATGACGTTTGCATGACCGGAAAAACCATACAGAAAATGCGACAGCAACACATTTCTGTTAAAAACCCATTAACTCTAAATGACTGACGTCTTTTTTACATGAATATTATTTCAAATTTCTTGCGTTTTTATTTTTATAAATATCAAGTTTTATTTTTTTTTTATTTTTATTTTTATATGTATGTATGCACGTACGAGTATTACATGTATGTGTGTACATTATACTGATTGTCATTGATAATCATTATAATGATTACATCGCAGTATTTACTTATGACAGCCGCTATTTATGTACGTATTTATGTTTCAATTTTCATAAACATTAAGCATGGTCATGATTATCATAATTATCATAATTATCATAATTATCAGCAGCATTGTCAACAGAAATGAAAAAACAGAATGAAGCAGTATTACAATTATGATGGGTCGCATAAACAATGTTTAAACTATAAGGGTTACCATCATCAAAAACATATACTTTTTTTTATAAAATACTGTAAATAGCGATTTCGTAGAGAACCAATCGTTGAAAACTAAGAAACACTTTAGTAAGTAATACACAATCATGACTGTGTTTCGTTTTAATATTTCGTTATCTACACGAACATTTTTCTATCACGTATTTTTTGTTTCGAACACACATAAACCACACAGATTCGACTGTGACTTTATTTTTTTTAAGTTCGCTTTCTTGCTCGTGTACTGCTAAAAAAAACAGAACCTGTTATTCAACGCGTACATCTAAAAATTATAACATTATGCACTCGCGATTGGAAAAATCTGAAATACCCCTATAATAACGACAACAATGATTTCAACCAAATTTATTAAAAAAATCTAAAATAATTCATTAGCGGTTATAAAAAAATAAAAATAAAAAGATAATGCTAAAAATAAAAATGAAAAGATACAATAAAACAGAAAACAGAGAAATTTTATATGTTGTTTATGACTTAATTTCGTTTTTTTTTTCGATCGCGAGTGGATAATGTTTTAATTTTTAGATGTACGCGTTGAAGAACATGTTCTGTTTTTTTAGCAGTACACGTGCAAGCTACACTGGAAACTGTGTGGTTTATGTGTGTTAGAAACAAAAAATACGTGAAAGAAAAATGTTCGTGTAGATAACGAAATATTAAAACAAAACACAATCATGATGTGTTCGGCACCGTACAAAATTTAGAAACACACATAATTGATATGAAAATAAAAATAGGCGTTGGCTGCTTTAGTACAGAACATTGTGTGCTTCATGTGTGTATTTTCTGAACCTTAATAAGTACTAACATTTAATTTATTTTGCGGATTGTGAAGCGAACCAGACTATACATATTTGCTGGGATCATATTTATACTATTAAAGCTTCAGACAGCTTTAAAATGGCTACTTTATATGGGGATTATGATTAAAATTGATCCTACACTCTTTATTTTTAAAGTGGTGATGTAAGAAAAAAAATTACAAACCAAATTTGTATTTAGGGCAATTTATATCGCAATCTTAGGGGACTGAACTTGGACCCTTTTTTCACCAATTTCAATAGCGTTTGTTCTATGGTCGATTAAATCTACATAACCAAAATGGACAGACGGTCGTCTGATTCAATAAATCGACTCATAAAGTGTTTCTAATTTGGACGCACTGCCCGTGCATTCATATGTCTGTTTGTGTGTCCATGTAAATTTTGTAAAGAGCTTACAAACTTAAATATATTTTGATAAAATTTAGTGTAAAAGCTTTTCTTGGGCACAGAACGCTATTGAAATTATTGAAAATCGATTTAAATTGCCCTAAGATCCAGATTATTTTTTTATGTGGCTCAAATTCGATTTTATTATGTTCAGTACTCCTTTTAACAAGTAGTAGAAAAATAAACGCTCTAAGACCATTTTTAGTCATATTCCCTACATACTGCTTCCAGATATTTAACTAAATTTATTTACAGTTAGTGAAATAACAAAGACTCCTTCACAAAACTCATGCTGTACGGTATCGGCATTTCATCCCGGCCATACCTTTCTCACTAGCAGAGACCCAATAAATGTAGGCTTAGTTCCACCATTTTGGTTAATAAAATCGATTTCTTAAATACTTAAATTGACATATTTTGTTTAAATAAAGATATTTCTGATAAACAAATAATCGTATATATATTCATCTCGATGAAAAGGTATATAAATAAGTACAAATGAAATAAATTTTATTCAATTGTTATTTTTATGTTTTAAAATTATGTAAGTGACCTTCATAAATATGGTTAGTATCGGTATTACGAATAGTATAATAGGCATGGACCAACCATAAACTGCTTGAATTAAAGCAAATTGAAGTCCTTTGTGATCTCCGTAATGAGTCTTTTATATTTTCCTCATAAAAACAACAGTATTTACGTCCATCGCAGACTCACTGACTGACTGTAACACTGCAGGATGGCGCTAGCATCGCATAAATTTAATTTATTTTTTATAGCCTAAAATGTGCTTTAATGTTTCTTTGATTTTTATTCTTTACCACTCATTTTTCTACTTATTTTTCATTATTCCATATTGTCGGAGTTTATTTTTTAGTCACAAATGAGTCACTTGACTGTCTGGGATGTGTGATATAATAAATTTATGTATGTGGGAAGAAATGTTGTAATTAAAACTGTAATTAAGTTGTTAATTTGCAGTGTTTTTATGGACTGTTTTATTACTTAAGTGCTTTACTTTTTTCGCTGTAATTCTGAGGCGTTAGTTATTCCAATTTTAGTACTACTATAAAGTAGAGTAGAAGAAAAACAGTTTTATTTTCTTTAGGCAGAAACTAAGAACAATTTAAATGGTTTCACCATCGAAGAAAAAGAAATTATTGAATA
Source organism: Cordilura impudica (assembly GCA_963682025.1). Classification (NCBI taxonomy): domain Eukaryota; kingdom Metazoa; phylum Arthropoda; class Insecta; order Diptera; family Scathophagidae; genus Cordilura; species Cordilura impudica. The sequence continues at coordinate 300,281,850 of OY821517.1, forward strand.
ACAGAAATTATATTTTTGATGTGTAAACATCTATTTCACAATACAATCACAAAAACAGCGTAACATGTGAGACGTAAGACAAAATCGGTGTCACTTACGATTGTATTGGTGAAAAAATTATGATATGTAATAACCTGTTTTTAAAAATAAAAAATAAGAAAATAAAAATGGAAAATGAAAAATTAAAAATATAAAATGAAAAATGTAAAATGAAAAATGAAGAATGAAAAATAAAGAATGAAAAATCCAAAATAAAAAATAAAAAATGAAGAATGAAAAATTAAAAATGAAAAATAAAAAATGAAAAATAAAAAGTGAAAAATAAAAAATGAAAAATGAAAAATAAAAAATTAAAAATCAAAAATGAAAACTAAAAAATAAAAAATGTGAAATAAAACATTAAAAATTAAAAACGAAAAATGAAAAATTAAAAATAAGAAATGAAAAATAAAAAATGAAAAATAAAAAATTAAAAATAAAAAATAAAAAACGTAAAATAAAAAATTAAAAAAGAAAAATGAGAAACGAAAAAAGAAAAATGAAAAATAAAAAAAGAAAAATAAAAAATGAAAAATAAAAAGTGAATAATAAAAAATTAAAAATTAAAAATGAAAAATCAAAATGAAAAACGAAATATGAAAAATAAATGAAAAATTAAAAATAAAAATAAAAAATTAAAAATTAGAAGTGAAAAATTAAAAATAAAAAATAAAAATTCAAAAATAAAAAATGAAAAATGAAAAATAAAAAATGAAATATAAATATAAAAAATGTAAAATTAAAAATAAAAAATGAAAAATTAAAAACGAAATATGAAAAATAAATGAAAAATGAAAAATGAAAAATGAAAAATTAAAAATTAAAAATGAAAAATAAAAAATGAAAAATAAAAAGTGAAAAAAAAATTTAAAAAAAAATCAAAAATAAAAAATGAAAAATGAAGAGTGAAAAATAAAAAATTAAAAATCAAAATAAAAAGTGAAAAATGAAAAATAAAAAAAAGAAAAAATAAAGAATGAAAAATAAAAAGTGAAAAAAAGATGAAAAATAAAAAATGAAAAATAAAAAATGAAAAATAAAAAATGAAAAATAAAGAATGAAAAATAAAAAGTGAAAAATTAAAAATAAAAAATAAAAATAAAAAATAAAAAATGAATATTAAAAAATGAAAAAGAAGAAATTACAAATTAAAAATAAAAAATAAAAATATAAAATAAAAAATTAAAAATGGAAAATGAAAAACGAAAAATGAAAAATAGAAAATTAAAAATAAGAAATGAAAAATAAAATATGAAAAATGAAAAAAAAAATTAAAATTGAAAAATTAAAAATAAAAAATAAAAAATTAAAAAAGAAAAAGAAAAAAGAAAAAGGGAAAAATTTTAAAAGAAAAATTGCTAATGAAAAATAAAAAATTAAAAATTAAAAACGAAAAATTAAAAATTAAAAATAAAAAATGAAAAACAAAAAATGAAAAATTAAAAATTAAAAATAAACAAGTAAGAAAATTATAGCCGGTCTAGACCGACTATACAATACCCTATACCATGCGTTAGAGACCCTCATAGGCCCAACTGACTGGATATAGAAAATAAGCATATACCAATTTTTATTAATTTTTTTGGCTGCAGATAAGAAAAAGTTCATATCGGATGCTATATCTATATGGGGACTAGGCCCAAAAATGGATCGATCCTGACCATGTTTCGTAAAGTCTCTTTTATTTTGCAAAAATAGATACAAACAAAATTTGAGAAGAAGCAGTGCAATATTTTTGTTTTTTTTTTATTGATTTAAGTGAAGATCGGGAAGCAGCTCTATATAAGGGCCTATGACTAAGAGTTGTCCCGTAGGGATCATTTTTGGACTACTGATTAATGGAAGTAATAAACGCATACAAACCCAATTTGAGTAAGATCTATATGACAATTTGGATCTTATGGCAATTTATGTCGATTTCATAGGTGTCATTTGTATGGGGGCTAGGTCTGAACAGGGACCGATTCTCACTAATTTCAACAGCGTTCATCCCATGGCTGATGAAAGCTTATATACCAAATTTCATCAAAATATATTGATATTTGCGAATCAGAAAGTGATTCTGATTCGATCGGTATAATAAAAGATGGGTCTAGGTCAAATATTTTTGGTAGTTACAAACAGCAGCACAAAGTCATTATACCCAAACCACATAGTGGTATAGGGTATAAAAATGAAAAATAAAACTTGAAAGATAAAAAATGAAAAATGAAAATGAAAAATAAAAAATTAAAAATGAAAAATGAAAAATGAAAAATAAAAAATCAAAAACGAAAAATGAAAAATAAAAAAAAGAAAAATAAAGAATGAAAAATAAAAAGTGAAAAAAAATTAAAAATAAAAAATAAAAAATGAAAAATATAAAATAAAAAATAAAAAATGAAAAATAAAAAATAAAAAAGGAAAAATAAAAATTGAAAAATAAAAAATGAAAAGTAAAAAATCAAAAATAAAAAATTAAAAATGAAAAATAAAAAATTACAAATAAAAAATAAAAATAAAAATGAAAAATGAAAAACAAAAAATGTAAAAAAGTAAAATAAAAAATTAAAAACTAAAAACTAAAAATAAAAAATGTAAAATAAAAAATTAAAAATGGAAAACGAAAAATGAAAAATAGAAAATAAAAAATAAGAAATGAAAAATAAAATATGAAAAATTAAAAAAAATTAAAATTGAAAAATGAAAAATAAAAAATTAAAAATTAAAAAAGAAAAAAGAAAAAGAAAAAATTTTAAATGAAAAATTGCTAATGAAAAATGAAAATCAAAGAATGAAAAATGAAAAATAAAAAATGAAAAATAGAAACTGAAAGATAAAAAATGAAAAATGAAAAATAAAAAAGAAATGAAAAATTAAAAATAAAAAATTAAAAATAAAAATGAAAAATAAAAAATTAAAAACGAAAAATGAAAAATGAAAACTAAAAAAGAAAAAAAGAAAAATAAAAATGAAAAATAAAAAATTAAAAACGAAAAATGAAAAATGAAAAATAAAAAACAAAATAAGAAAAATAAAAATGAAAAATGAAAAATAAGAAATTGAAAATAAAAATGAAAAATAAAGAATTAAAAATAAAACATGAAAAAAGAAAAATAAAAAATTAAAAATAAAAACCGTAAAATAAAAAATTAAAATTGGAAAATTAAAAATGAAAAATAAAAAAATAAACATGAAAAATAAAAAATTTAAAATTAACCAGTTGAAATAATAAATATTTTTACATTAGCTGAAACACTGCAGTTGATTGCTATAAGTGATACATAGATGACGCTTTCTGTTTGATTTTAAAAAAGTGACATAAAAGTCCTTAATTACTAGATGTTTACACATCTCACCTGTGATCGGACTCACATGATTTTTTTAAAATGAGTCGAAAATAATCAAAAAGGTTATATAATATAAAAAGACAATAATAAAAATGTTCACAAAATAAAGTTGAACAATAGATTTTCAAGTGTTAAATATTAACGCCCTAACTGACTCTGCAACTCTGTACAATTAATATTTAATTTCGTAAAAAATACTTTCTTTTAAAAAATTAACTTTTCTTAAAAAAGAACAGTATCTTAGAAAAGTACCTTTTCTTAAAAAGTACATTTTCCTAACAAAAAGCACCTTCTCTTAAAAAAAGTAAATTTCCTTAAAAAAGTACCATTCTTAAACAAGTAACTTTTCTTAAAAAATTGCATTTAAAAAAGTAAATGTTTTCTTAAAAAGCACAATATCTTAAAAGTATCTTTTCTTAACAACTACGTTTTCTTGAAAAAGTGCCGTTTCTTTTTTAAAAAAGATCGTTTTCTGAATAATTATCTGTCTTAAAAAGTACCATTTCTTAAAAATGTAACGCTTCATAAAAAAAATATCTTTTCTTAAACAAGTAAAACTTTTTAAAAAGTATCTTAAAAGTATATACACTGCAAGTATCTTAAAAATAAATCTTTTTAACGATTTAAAGAAAACCGCTTTCCTACAAAGTACATTTCCTTTAAAAAAAAGTAAATTTTCTTAAAAAAGCACCTATTCTACAAAAGAACCTCAGAAATAACTTTTCTTACAATATCAAATTTTGTTAAAAAAAAAAGCATTCTCTTTAAAAAATACCTTTTCTGTTAAAAGTAGCTTTTCTTAAAAAATAACATTTTGTAAAAAAGTACTTTTCTTAAAAAAGTAGCTTTTCTTAAAAATTTACATTTTCTAAAAAAAGCTTCTAAAAAAGTACCTTTTTTAAAAATAAGCTTTCGTAAAAAAGTACCATAACGGTTTTTTTTTAAACGGTAAGTTTTTTTTAAACGTACTTAAGAAAGTATCTTTTCTCAAAAAATTACATTTTCATAAACAAGTATATTTTTCTTAAAAATTTACATTTTCTTCAGAAGTACCTGCCTTAAAAGTACTTTTTCTTAAAAAAAAAATGGCTTTTCTTAATGAAGTAGATTTGCTTAAAAAGTACTTTGCTTAAAAAGATAAAGATAACAAAGATAATTCTCTCAAACATAAAATTTTTCTTAAAACGTGCTCTTTTTAAAAAAAGCTAATTTTACTTTAAAAAAGTACTTCTTTTTTTAAAAAAAAAGTATATAAAACAAATCATTTCTAAAAAAAGTAAATTTTCTTTAAAAAAACATTTTCAAAAAAGTAGCTTTCTTAAAAAGAACCTTTTCTTAAAAAATGTCTTTTTTTAATAAAGCACTTTTTATACCCTATACCACTATGTGGTTTGGGTATAATGACTTTGTGCTGCTGTTTGTAACTACCAAAAATATTTGACCTGGAACCATCTTCTATTATTTATTATCAGAAAGTGATTCTGATTCGATTTAACAATGTCCGTCCGTCCGTCCGTCTGTGTGTCCATGTAAACCTTGTTATCAAACAGCAGGTCGCAACTATGAATATATTTTGACGAAATTGGGTATATAAGCTTTTCTTGGCCATAGGATGACCGCTATTGAAATTAGTGAGAATCGGTCCATGTTCAGACCCAGCGCCCATACAAATGACTTTCTCCCACCAATGTTAATTTTCTTCAAAAATTTTACTTTTCTTAAAAAAATACATTTAAAAAAAGTACATATTCTTAGAAAAGTACATTTTCTTAAAAAAAAAATTAGCAAAAAAGTACCTGTCTTAAAAAACACCTTTTCTTAATAAAGCAGTTTTCTTAAAAAGTGCCTTTTCTTAAAAAAGCACATTTTCCCAAAAACTAACTTTTCTTAAAACGAAAATTAACTTTTCTTAAGAAGTAAATTTTCTTAAAAAATTACATTTTCTTAAAAAGTACCTTTTTTGAAGAAAGTATATTTCCTTAAAGAAATACATTTCCCAACAGAGTTAATTTTCTTTAAAAAGATAACTTTTCTTAAAAAGTACATTTTCTTAAAAAGTACGCTTTGCCAACAAAGTATCTTTCTTCAAAAAGATCCCTTTCTTGAAAAAGTACCTTTTCTTTAAAAATACATTTTAACTTTTCTTAAAAATTTTTTTTACCTATATTCCTAAAAAAAACTGTCTTTTCTGACAAAAGTAAATTTTCTGAAAAAGTACTTTTTCATTTAAAAAAAATACCTTTTCTTATACAATCAACTTTTCTTAAACAGTGCCTTTGGTAAGAAAAGCAGTTGTTCTTAAAAATATTAAAAAGTATATTTCTTAAAATATTTCTTTTTTAAAAAGTACTTTTTTTTTTATAAATAAAAAAAGTACCTTCTTTTTTTTAAAAAAAAAAGGCGCCTTATCTTATAAATGTACATTTCCTTCTTCTTAGAAAGTATCTTTTTTAAAGTATTCCTTTTCTACAAAAAGAATATTTTGCTTTAAAAATCCATTCTTTTCTTTCTTTAATTCAATATTCGCCATTTTCCAAAGGGCGTCTTCGGCGCCTTAGAGTAATTCTTCAAACGGTGGATTCTGGTACCTAAAAGGGTGTAGAAACTTTAAATGCGTTTTTCTCTCAAAACTTAATTTTCACACACTAGGCCCCTTTTCTCCGAGAAGGTCACATATCATGATCAAATGTTTTGAATACTGATAAATTTTAAATTCTGTTTAAAGTAGAGTTCTGGTATTTGGATTCTTTTCCGAAACATTTACTATGTGCAAAGTAACATTAAAATTAACAAAATTTTAAACAAGTCTAATTAAATTATCAATAAATTTCTTTATACGACATATGTACATATCCGGCTTTAAGCTGTATTAGTACGAGAATAAAAAACATATGATTCAAAGATCGTAAAAATCACACGATTTTTAACAAAAAAAAGAATTTATTATATTCCAAATTTTTTAATTATTTAAATAAAATATTTGAAAAATATTTAGACCACATAACTGAAGTCATAAAAAATTAACACGTTTTCAACAATATAGGGAATAAACAACAAAAGAAAACTACCATAAACTTATATTTTACAACACGTTTAAGACAACAGAATATGTTAATTATTTGTAACACAGGTTAAAAGTTGGCACAAAAATAAAAAAAAAAAAATAAAAATATAAAAAAAATTTAACAAAACAAGAATCATGATGGAAACCACTTTAAGATACTTGTACATGTTAATGAAGACGACATGCCTACAAGCAGACTTAATGGCACGTTCATAACACAGCCGACTAACTAACTAACAAATCATTACGAGAAAACAACAACGACAAAAAGAAAACAAACATGACAGAATCTTCATGATTTTTCTCTTAAAACAATGAATGTTGTTACTTTTTCTCCAATTTTTTTTTTTTTTTAAGCAACTTAAAATAAATTTTTTTTTTATTCATAAACAGCGAGCAATGCAGCAAAGATAACCTCATATGTAATAAAAACAAATTTTTAACTGTTGTCAAATATTTGTTTTATAGTTATCAATAATCTCATGTAATATGAGGGAAACTAAGACCATATTTTTCACTTTCGCCTGTGTTGTCAATCTAATGGCATCGCTAGTGCAGCAAACAAGGCTTCAGGAAAAGATCGTCATTGTTACGAATTATTTAAGAACGCAGCGGAAATCTTTTTCGAAGAGCTAGCAAAATTAAACAATATCATATTTGAATCCTAAATCTAAATGATTACAGAAACCACAACAGAAAATGAAAATGAACGATTGGACCAAAAGATGATGACCTTTAGCATGAAATACGGATCACGAATAGGAACATGGAATGGCCGGACTCTTCTAGAACCCTCCAAACTGGCACAGCTTTGCAGGGAGTTTAATAGATATAACCTGTTAGCTCTCGGTATTAGTGAATGCAGATGGCCAAACTCTGGGGAAATCGTTGCTCCAGATGGTTGCAGATTTATTTTCTCTGGTTACACCACAGGCGGTAGGCGGGAAGGTGGGGTGTGCTTCCTACTGTCAAAATCCGCTTATGCTGCACTATTGGATTGAAAATGCCACTCCGAGAGAATTATATCTATTAGACTTCAAACAAGAGCCCGTAATGTGACCATTTTACAATGCTATGTACCCACAGAAGTTATGGGTGATTTTAACGCGCAACTAAGCTCAGACAACAGAGGCATGGAGAATATAATGGGTCGACATGGATTGGGGGCAACAATCACTGAAAATGGAGACCTATTTACAGAGATGTGTTCTAAAAACAACCGATGCATAGGTGGAACCATCTTCCCCCACAAACGAATACACAAGGTCACTTGGACGGCGCCTGACCACCGCACTGAGAATCAAATTGATCACATTGCCATCAGCCGCAAATGGCGTGGTTCCTTATTAGATGTGAGGAACAAAAGGGGTGCAGACATTGCAATCGATCACTACCTGATAATAGCAACATCCGCCTAAAAATTGCAGCTATTATCGACATAACCCATCCAGTAGAATGAGGCGTATTGATGTGGATAAGCTCCAGAACCCCACTACCAAAGCCAGTTATACAGAGGCACTGCACTCTGTTTCTCCCGAAACAGAGATCCTGCCAATAGCGCGGACTGGACAGAAATAAGCAAAGCATACATGGAAGCAGCAGAACAAAATATAGGCTACCGAGACCACGATCGGAAAAATTGGATTTCAGACGCCACTTGAAAAGATATAAACGAGAGGAAAAGTCTAAAAAATAAACTTAACAACGCGAAAACAAGACCTAGCAAACAGGAGTGACAAAATAAGTACAACGATGGAGAACGCACGGTCAAGAAAAGCGCAAGGAAGGACAAGCGCGCGTGAATAAATAAAAAAGCATCAGACGCACAAGCAGCCGCTGCCACGAATCGCAGTAGAGACCTTTATAAACATGCTAGAGAACTATCAGGCAAGCAAATGGTGGCATCCAGACCATTCTTAGACGGGAACGGCGTGCTTACCCCATCGAAACAGAACCAACTTCAAATCTGGACTGAGTATTACTCAAAAATGCTGTCACTTGTGCCGCCTGTTTCTCAACAACTATGTGACTGTAGCAACCATGCTATCACGGAAGAGATGGACATACAATGTCCCAATACAATTGAAATTATAGAAGCAATTAAGAGCATACGAAACAATAAAGCACATGGGCCAGATAATGTACCTCCAGAACTATTAACAGCTGGCCATGAAACGAGCGCGCATATAATAATCCCAGTTACAGAACACTTTTGGGAAAATGAGTCCCTCCCCAGTATATTGAAGGAAGGCATCATAATCAAGTTCCCTAAGCAGGGCAACTTAGCGGACTGCAGAAATTGGAGAGGCATATCCCTTTTGAATGTCATGTTGAAACTAATATCGCATATTGTGGCCTCGCGGATTGGCGAAAAATTGGAACAACTACTAAGAAGAGAGCAAGCGGGTTTCCGACCACACAGATCATGCATTGATCATGTGAACAGCCCGCACGTGATTGTTGAGCAGTCGGTTGAATGGAGAACGCCACTTTACATAGGATTTATTGACTTCGAAAGAGCATTCAACACCATATACCATTGCGCAATCTGGTGTGCACTGGAGTGCAAAGGCGTCCCGAGAAAGTTGATTAACCTTGTTAAGGCCTTATATGATAATGCCTCGTGCAGAGTTCTACACGAAGGTCAACTGAGCGACAAAATCAACATTCTTTCAGGGGTAAAACAGGGCTGTGTGCTTTCCCCCTGCTTTTTAACATCGTTTTGGACGTAATAATGAACAACGCGATGAGAGGTTCCTGCGGAATAAAATGGGGGATGCAAGGAAGCCTGCTCAACCACGATTATGTGGATGACATTTGCCTGCTCACTCACAAACATACACATACGCAGCTAGAGCTGGATTAAAAATAAATGTCGGTAAGACAAATACGATGTCCATCAACACAATGCCGCCCCCCAAGCATCATAACAGATGGAAAAGTAGCTGAAACGGTCAACTTGTTAATGAATTTCGGCAGCATCATAAATGACAACGGAGGAATCAAAGAGGATATACTACACCGAATCAAGAAAGGACGTGGAGCTTTTGGAGCATTGGACAATGTGTGGCTGTCTCGGTTCATCTCCAGGGGGACGAAACTGCGGATTTTTAACTCAAACGGCAAGTCCGTCATTCTTTGTGGTTGTGAAACGTGAAACGTTGACTGAGCTAAAGGCACTGCAAATTTTCACGTACAGGTGCCTACGTAGAATCATGAGGAGATTCTTGCCGAATGTAATATCTAATGCAGAGCTATGGAGATTGAATAATGAATAGGCCATACCTTAAGGAAACCAAGAGACGATGTTGCCAGACAGGCACTGGAGTGGAACCCGCAAGGGAATCGTAGAAGAGGTAGGCCTGGAGAAGATTTGTAGAGACGAAAGACGAAGCTGGAATGAAATTAAATATTTGGCATTAAATAGATCTGAATTTAATAATTTTGTTGTGGGCCTATGTTCCTCTCAGGAATAAATAGGAATAAATATCTATATATTTGAATCCACAGAATTACATGAGAAAAGAAATTCACGACAAGCATAATTTTTAAAAATTAATAAAAAGTAACGAAGAACTTTTAAGTAACACAAGGCAACAAAAACGAAAAAATGTTAAACCGATCAAAAACCACTATACAATTTTGATGTAATGTGGTTCCAGTAGTACAAATGTAAATTAAACAAATTTTTAAGTAAAATTTAAAATTTTATTAGACATTTCTCCACATAATTAATGATAATTTCAAAAGGGTTAGTCCGATATTATTAAAATAAACTGAGAAAAATTCAGATTTAACCTTTAATCCGCTTATAACGGGTGATTTTTTTGAGGTTAGGATTTTCATGCATTAGTATTTGACAGATCACGTGGGATTTCAGACATGGTGTCAAAGAGAAAGATGCTCAGTATGCTTTGACATTTCATCATGAATAGACTTACTAACGAGCAACGCTTGCAAATCATTGAATTTTATTACCAAAATCAGTGTTCGGTTCGAAATGTGTTTCGCGCTTTACGTCCGATTTATGGTCTACATAATCGACCAAGTGAGCAAACAATTAATGCGATTGTGACCAAGTTTCGCACTCAGTTTACTTTATTGGACATTAAACCAACCACACGAATGCGTACAGTGCGTACAGAAGAGAATATTGCGTCTGTTTCTGAGAGTGTTACTGAAGACCGTGAAATGTCGATTCGACGCCGTTCGCAGCAATTGGGTTTGTGTTATTCGACCACATGGAAGATTTTACGCAAAGATCTTGGTGTAAAACCGTATAAAATACAGCTCGTGCAAGAACTGAAGCCGAACGAATCTGCCACAACGTCTAATTTTCAGTGAATGGGCCCTAGAAAAGTTGGCAGAAAATCCGCTTTTTTATCGACAAATTTTGTTCAGCGATGAGGCTCATTTCTGGTTGAATGGCTTCGTAAATAAGCAAAATTGCCGTATTTGGAGTGAAGAGCAACCAGAAGCCGTTCAAGAACTGCCCATGCATCCCGAAAAATGCACTGTTTGGTGTGGTTTGTACGCTGGTGGAATCATTGGACCGTATTTTTTCAAAGATGCTGTTGGACGCAACGTTACGGTGAATGGCGATCGCTATCGTTCGATGCTAACAAACTTTTTGTTGCCAAAAATGGAAGAACTGAACTTGGTTGACATGTGGTTTCAACAAGATGGCGCTACATGCCACACAGCTCGCGATTCTATGGCCATTTTGAGGGAAAACTTCGGAGAACAATTCATCTCAAGATATGGACCGGTAAGTTGGCCACCAAGATCATGCGATTTGACGCCTTTAGACTATTTTTTGTGGGGCTACGTCAAGTCTAAAGTCTACAGAAATAAGCCAGCAACTATTCCAGCTTTGGAAGACAACATTTCCGAAGAAATTCGGGCTATTCCGGCCGAAATGCTCGAAAAAGTTGCCCAAAATTGGACTTTCCGAATGGACCACCTAAGACGCAGCCGCGGTCAACATTTAAATGAAATTATCTTCAAAAAGTAAATGTCATGGACCAATCTAACGTTTCAAATAAAGAACCGATGAGATTTTGCAAATTTTATGCGTTTTTTTTTTTAAAAAAGTTATCAAGCTCTTAAAAAATCACCCGTTATATTGAGTTTCAATCAGTTCAATTGTTTCGGAGTTATAATAAAAAATTGAAGCAAAAAATATATTTTTTACGTGAAAATATCAAATTTTTCGTTTTAAAAAAATCATAAAAAAACTGCAATAATACGGATTTATTGCTTTTTTGCAAAGCCCCATGTAATAGGAACAAATTGAGATATTGATAATAAAAATCGATTAATTCTTTTCGAATTTATTCACAATTAAGTGAATCATGGTTATAGTGGACTACACCACTGGACCGATCGTCTTGAAATTTTAACAGTGGGTAACTGCCTATCCGGAAGGAAAAATAGGCTATATCTTTTTTTGTTTTTTCAAGTGGGCATGGCACCTCCCATACGAAGCGAATTTTTAACATATAATATCTGGAGTACTACGACAGTAAGCGTTCTGAAACTATGTCCATGTACATATTTAAATAATTCAAAGAGTTTTGGAAAAAATGGGCAGGATCGGACCAATTTGCATGGTAGCCACCATATAAAGTAAATACTAAATGTAATATATCTAGAGTACAGTTATAGATAAAGTCTTGAGACTTTGTGTGAGTTCATAAGTTATCAACGTAAGTATTCGAAAGTATGGGCGGAATCCAATCAGTGGGCGTGATACCTCCCATACAAAGTAAGGTTTTTATATCATATAACTGGAGTACTATAATAGTGAAAGCCTTGGGGCTTTGTTTCAGTTTATAAGTTATCAACATTAGCACTCGGAAAGAAATGGGTGGGATCAGATCAGTCGGCGTGGCACCCCCTATACAAAGTGAATATTAAATGTCATTATCTGGAGTACTGTAATAGAAAAAGCCTTGAGTTCATGAGTTATTAATCTGAGTAGTCTAGCAAAAAATGGGCGGGATCGTACCAATGGGCGTGCCACGCACATACAAAGTAAATATTTTATATTATATAACTCGGGTACTATAATAGAAAAAGCCTTGGGACTTTATCTGAGTTCATAAGTTATTAATGTGTAGCCCTAAAATGGGCGAGATCGGACTAATGGGCGTGCACCTCATATACAAAAATATAAAGTACTAAAAAAGGGCAGTCTTGAAAATTTTGACATGTACATTACTTATCAATATGTGTAGTCGTGGAAAATATGTGCGGAATCGCCAAATTCAAAAACAGCCAAAATGAAAAATCCCAAAAAAGCAAAAATCGCTAAAGCCAAACATCGCCAAAATCAAAAATCACCAAAATCAAAAATCGCCAAAATCAAAAAACGCAGAAAACAAAAATCGCCAAACTCAAAAATCACCAAACCGAAATTCGCGATTTACAAAAATCACAAAAAACAAAATACGCCAAAATCAAAAATCGACGAAACTGAAAATCGCGCAAAACAAAAATCGCCAAAAACAAAGAACACCAAAATCAAAAATCGCTAAAAAAAAAAATAGCCAAACTCAAAAATCGCCAAAACCGAAAATCGCGAATAATAAAAATCGCCAAAACTGAATATCGCGAATAACTAAAATCATCAAATCCAAAAATTGCGAATAACAAAAATTGCAAAATACAAAAATCGATAAGCACAAAAATTGCCTGAACCGAAAATTGCGAATAACAAAAATCGTAAAAACGCCAATATCGAAAATCGCGAAATCAACAATCGTAAAAAAATAAAAACCGCTGAAGTCAAAAATCGGCAAAATCAAAAATAGCTAAAAACCAAAAAACAAAAATTGCTAAATACTAAAATCGGTAAAGCCAAAATCAAAAATCGCCGAAAACAAAAATCGCCAAAACCGAAAAACGCGAATAACAAAAATCGCAAAAAGCATAAAACGCCAAAATCAAAATTCGACAAAACCGAAAATCGCGAATAACAAAAATCGCCAAAATTAAAAATCGCAAAAAAATAAAATCTCCAAAATCAAAAACGCAAATAACAAAAATTGGCAAAATCAAAACTCATCAAAATCAAAAATCGCTAAATATAAATAAAATAGTTTTCTACAAAATGTATTCCCAGTTTTTATTTCGCTACGATGGGTGTAGCGAAGCGTAACGGGTTACTGTTAGTAATTAATATAAACTACAAACTCTGGAATTTTCTCTTATACGATTTCTATTATTGTTGAATGACGAAGTGTTACTCTGAGTACTCTAGCAAAAATCAGCCATCATGTGTGCATCCCAGCGACCCTGGTATCGTTTCTCCATTGTTTGGATATTTTGGTGAAATCGTTCGCCCTCTTCCTCGCTCAAGTCTCCTAGATTTTCAGGAAAACGATGTAAGTGACTTTGCAGGTAGTGTACTTTGATGCTCAACACAATGCACTGCAATTGTAGGGGCATCCCCAGAGTGTTGGTTAACAAAAAAAAAAAAAAATAAAAAAATCAGTATATCATTCACCAATTTGCGAATTCGTGGGCCGTCAAATATGCCTGCTTTTAGCTTTTCCATACTAAGATTGGGAAACTTCCTTGAAATATACTGGAAACATTCACTATCTTTGTTAAGTGCTTTAACATATTGTTTCATCAGACCAAGTTTAATGTGAAGAGGGGGTAATATGATGCGATCTCGGGGCACTAGAAGGCCATTGTTTTCTCTTCCAATGTTCTGATTTAGCTCTGCTGTCCCATAAATATATAAAACAAGGATATTTGGTAAAGCCGCTTTGTTGACCTAAGAGAAAATTTACCATCTTAAGATCAACACAAATTACCCACTTATGTTCATCATACTTTATCTTCTTCATGAACAATGCAATTACAGAGTATTCCTCTTTTACTTTTGTTGAATGTGCGATCGGCAAGGAGTGAAATTTATTTCCATTAATCAAAAGAACACACTTCAAGCTGCGTTTTGATGAGTCGATAAATAAACGCCATTCCTTTGAATCGTATCTCTGTCATATCTCTGCCATGGCAGTCATCAAACTAGAAATATCTGTGCAGTACAAAAAATCATCCTTTTCGACAAAATAATGAAGTAAGGCTTTTTCTCGAGTACGGTAATACGAAACTGTAGTTCCTTTAGTTATGAGACCTGATTTTTTCCAGATTTTTTTTTAATTTTTTTACCATTTTTTTATTCTTTTCCACACAATTTATTTCGTAACTTTTTAACTATTGATCAGATTAAAAACAACAATATACATGATTTAAAGATATTGTAAACCTAATTTTTTTAAATTTAATTTAACAAAATCGGAGTAGTTGTTTTTGAGTTATGACAACATAAGTGGAGCAATGTCTCAAAATATTGACAATTTTACTTAAAAATTATTTAAAAAAAAAAAATTTTCCATAGAATTGAAAAATTTTACCATTTTTGTACTTATGTAGTTAGCCATGATGCATCAAATCTATATAGTGTTTATTGATCGGCATTTTTGCTGTTGACTTGTGTAATTATCGTGGAATATGGTTTATCAATGAAGTTTAAAAAATTTCCTTGGCCATACTAAATAAAAGCGTAAGTTTTTGGCTACACAGACATAACATCCTTATCGAGTATCCAGCAGGATTCAGAGAAGGTTCTACCACTGTCGATAATTTCTACACATTAGCAGCAATCAGCTGATCTTAAGTTTAAAGAAAAGGAAAAACTATGTGCCCTTTTTGGAGACTTCAGAGCGGCGTTTGATAAAGTATCAAGAAAATTTCTGATTTAAAAACTTTATAGTACTATATTATCATTATAAATCATACGAAATTTAAGATCTAGAATGGTTAAAAGTATCTGCTGGTGCAGGATGTTTTATTTGTATTAAAATCTATGAAAAGTGATTTTTTTTTTTTAATAACTAGCTATTTTGTTAAGAAAATGTACTTTTTTATTATTATTTTTCTTTCTAAACCAATAAGACACGTGGAGTATAACAATGCATACACACTCCTTAAGCAAATGCTGCAAAAAAGACGACCACAACAACAACAAAAATTACAGCTACCATACAGAAAATACTAATTTTAGAATAACAACAATAATAAGAGCAAAATTTTTTTTAATTTTCATTGATTTCTCGGGACCTATTGACACAATTTCGATGATTTTAAATAGCAACCTGCTGAGGATATCACCGAAACATTTTCATTTTGACCTATTGAGGGCATGAGCGTGATTTACCCAGACGGACAGAAAGACATTGCTGTATCAATTCCGTTTGTTATAAGGATCAAGAAAATATATATTTTATGGGCTTCATATTTTTTGATTCTAATTAATACAAACGGAATGGAAAACCTACAATAACAAGTAAAAAAACAGTTTTCTGTTTAGTTGCGATACCCTTTACATATACAGTGGGTGGCAATACATTGGAAACTTTATCAAAATTCTGAATTTGCCAATTTTGTTTTTTAAAAATTGTACGCTTAGTCCTAAAATTATATATGTTTTAAACAGGAACGATCATGTTTAATATTCTGTTGACTGGGCCTTGCAAATACCTTTCATATAATTTCCAAGCTATATATGGATTCTTTGGATCAAATGTGAAAAATATGCAAAGCCCCAAAAAGTACAGCCAACCTATCAACGTCAACCCTCTTCTATTAAGAAACAAGCATTTTTAATAATATGAGGAATATTTATTTTATTTATTTATTTATTTCATTTTGGTAACATCTACAGCAAAACATGAGTTTTAAAGTAGTAGAAGTAGAATATGTGGCAAATAAAAACACATAACAAAATATTTAAACAAACAAATCTCCCCTTTGGATTGCAACATCAGCATTTCACCACCACATACTGACACAAGTGAAGTTCATCATCGTTAACATCTCTAAATCCACTCTTTGTTTCTGGAATCTAAACAAATTTGTATGTTAAGCCATAACATCACTTTAGTGGAGTGAGTTATTTTCGTATGCAGTCTGTGTAAATGTTTATCGAGCTCTAGTTCCCCGAAAAATGCCTTTATTTGTTACACTTGATGTCATTGTTTGGCATGACACTTTGTCAGGTGATGCAATTGCTTGTCATGTTTAGTGTACGCTAATGAACTATTTACATACAGAGACTCATAGATATTATCAAGTTGTTGCTAATGATCATTTGGTGATACTTGTTTGATGTTGTTTTTTTGTAAGTTCGTTGATTACACGAGATTCTTGTTGATGATGATTAATGCGTGTGTTGCATTTTTAAATAATAATAAAGGCATGGGGTAATTTTACATACCTTAAAATAACATTAAATTTACAAAAAAAAAAATAAAAAAATAATAATAATAAAAAAACAAGTAAGAAAATTATAGTCGGTCTAGACCGACTATACGATACACTATACCATGCGTTTAGAAACCCTATCTCTTAGGCCCAACTAACTGGACATAGAAAATAAGCAAAAACCAAATTTGAGTCGTATTTTTATTAATTTATTTGGCTGCAGATATGAAAAAGTTCATATCGGATGCTATATATATATGGGGACTAGGTCCAAAAATGGACCGATCCTGATCATGTTTGGTAAAGTCTCTTGTATTTTGCAAAAATATATACAAACAAAATTTGAGAAGAATCAGTGCAATATTTTTGTTTTTTAATAGATTTAAGTGAAGATCGGGAAGCAGCTCTATATGGGGTCAAAGGGATCATTTTTGGACTACTCATTAGTGGATGTAATGAACGCATACAAACCCAATTTGAGTAAGATCTATATGACAATTTGGATCTTATGGCAATTTATGTCTATTTCATAGGGGTAATTTGTATGGGGGCTAGGTCTGAACATGGACCGATTCTCACCAATTTCAACAGCGTTCATTTCATGGCCGATAAAAGCTTATATACCAAATTTCATCAAAATATATTCATATTTGCGACCTGCAGTTTGATTACAAGGTTTACATGGACACACAGACGGACGGACGGACGGACGGACATTGTTAAATCAACTCAAAAAGTGATTCTGATTCGATCGGTATAATTAAAGATGGGTCTAGGTCAAATATTTTTGGTTGTTACAAACAGCAGCACAAAGTCATTATACCCAAACCACATAGTGGTATAGGGTATAATAACAATAAAAAAATTTGGATTTAGAATTCCGTTAAAACTCGAAAAATGTTATTCGTTAATAACTATTTTTATTATAATTCATACATATTATAGTTTTTCTTCATTACAGTTTTTCTTTATTATCTACCATATATCTGTGGTCATAAGCATTAACCGCCTAAGTCGAAAATCATGCTTTCGAGAAAAGTAAATTTTTATATAAATGTAATGGAGCTTCTTATGTCAATACATTTTTATTAATATCTTTTTAAAAAAACAGTGTTAGAGAAATGGGGATTTCACGTCAATAAAAAGTTTTTTAGTACCAATAATATGATAGCATACATAACTCTAATCGTCAAAAATCATGTTTTCGTAAAAAATAACTGTTTATACAAATATAATGGGGCTTCATTACGACTTAGGTCAGTATGTTTTCATTAAAAACTTTTTAAAAAAACGGTGTTAGAGAAATGGGGATTTCACTTATATATAAAGCGTTGTTAGTAGAATATGATAGCATACATAACTCAAATCGTTCTTAAGTCGACTTAGGCGGTTATAGCTTGTGACCACAGAGATATTAGGGTGACAGCGGCTTGTATGAACAAAAATTCGAATTTTGTGGTGTGTGGGTCGGATTATTGTGACACTGGATCTAAAACTTCAGTGCGCAAAATTTGAGCCAAATCGGACAATGCTTTCTGGACGCGCATTGGGTTCAAAGTTCAAATATGCATTTATATGTAAAAATTATCAAAAAAAATCATTTTTCACAAAAATTTTGATATTAATAATCAAGCTTCAATTAAATTAATTAATAAACCGTAATCTAGAGTAAATTATCTTTCTAATAAAACAAAAAAAACTTATAATCGGTTAAAAAACAGCCAAGTTATATCAAGTTCCCCAGGCAATATATACGCCGCAGACCACTTGATTAAGAAAGGACATTGAAATAATTTACAGCAGCAAGATTTTTGGATTTTCCTGATCGAAAAATGCTCTTATGTAAACTAATTTGCATCTCGTCTATTGTTATGCCGTTCTAAATTATTGTCAAAACAGTACTTTTTTTTAGCACTATTTCAAAATCTCCAATTTTACTTTTTAAAAAATTTTGTTCCAGAAATTTATCGAAATTAACGATTGGACCTTAAGGTCTTATAAACAAAATACATTTGATTAAAAATGCCAAACATGGTAGGTTTGCTGTTCTTAATTTGGCAAGGGCAGCGTTTTTATTTCAGTGGATTTGAAGAAAAATGTGATTTTTCATACTTTTTCAACTGTTAGGCTAGATCTTTTTGCTGTTTTCATATTTCAAATATATTTTGTCAATATATTATACTACTTGACATAAGTTCTCAATCTTCTAAATTAAGGTTAAATCGAAATACTATAAATTGTCCCTCTTTAAGGCCAAAAGTAAAATTTTAGGATATTTAAATTTTTTTTAAACAAAATATCAAAATGAAAGATATTTGTGGAAGGATTTCGATAAAACTTGTTGATAGTATTTCAATAATCCTAAAAAATAATATTCTCGACCTATTTTCTGAAATTTACCCGTGGGGTACTCAAAATGTGTCCTAGTTATAATTTTTTTTTCAGAATTATTATATTCATATAAAGGTATATCGAGGGCTTATATTCAAAAAGTGCTATCTACATTTGACAGAAATATTAATTTCTGATTTCAAATATAATATTAATTTTGATATCATTTTGATATCATACATGATTAGTACGACTATTTCTAAATAGATATTGTAGCAAATCGATCGACAAATATTTTCAGATCTTATTTATAAATTGGTTTTACACGCTCTCATTAAAATAATTATTGATACAGATAGCACTTCTTGAATATAAGCCCTCGATATATAAAAACTAATTAATCTATTTTCATAAAATAACGAATAAATTTGAGGAATTTTATGAATACTTTAATTAGTTTTATTTAAAAAAAATCCTGATGAAGAAAATATTTATAGATTTTCATAAAGAGTCAATTTGACATCAAGGGTACGTACCCCACGGGTTAGTCTCAGATAATTAGTCCAGAATATTATTTTTATGAATAACTAAAATACATTATTTCGATATTTTATTTCGATATTTTGTTTTAAAAAAATCTAAATCTCCTTAAATTTGACCTTTGACCTTAAAGAGGGAAAGTTTACATTTTTGAAGATTTCTTGATAGCGGCTGTTGCACTGTGCTATCACCAGCTGGTACATGCAATAAGCACATCCGGTAAGTATCCGGGAAGAATTTATTTCAGATATTTTTACTTTCTGTATAAAATTGTAGTTGTAATTACTGCAGTTATGCATTGGGCTACCCCACTAAGTGGTTGGAACCATCAATAAATAAATTCCATATTTCATTATATGAACTAAATTTAACAATTCATATAATCGGAATTACTGAAAACATCAATTGCCTTAAACTTCGTATGGTTATTTCGAAAATATTATTGAGTAATCAAAACAGAATAATGTCTTAACAAATTAATAAAAATTCCACTTAAATTTGGGTTATGCTAACTTTGTAAACCCAATTAGTTAGACCTAAGACCAATTCTCTAAACGCATGGTATAGGGTACCGCATAGTCAGTCTAGATCGAGTGTAATATTATTCCTTGCTCTGTGTGTAATAATCATTTTCAGGAAACCCAGATTTAATAATGTCTTAGCATAAGCAAAAGAAAAATAAGTAAGAAAATTATGGTCGGTCTAGACCGACTATACGATACCCTATACCATGCGTTTAGAGACCCTATCTCTAAGGCCCAACTAACTGGATATAGAAAATAAGCATAAACCAAATTTGAGTGGGATTTTTATTAATTTTTTCGGCTGCAGATATGAAAAAGTTCATATCGGATGCTATATCTATATGGGGACTAGGCCCAAAAATGGACCGATACTGACCATGTTTGGTAAAGTCTCTTGTATTTTGCAAAAATATATACAAACAAAATTTGAGAAGAATTAGTGCAATATTTTTGTTTTTTGATAGATTTAAGTGAAGATCGGGAAGCAGCTCTATATGGGGCCTATGACTAAGAGTTGTCCAATAGGGATCATTTTTGGACTACTGATTAATGGATGTAATATATACATAGAAACCCAATTTGACTAAGATTTGTATGATAATTTGGATCTTATGGCAATATATGTTGATTTCATAGGGGTCATTTGTATGGGGGCTGGGTCTGAACACGGACAGATTCTCACCAATTTCAACAGCGTTTATCCCAGCGTTTATATTCATATTTGCGACCTGCAGTTTGATTACAAGCTTTACATGGACACACAGACGGACGGACGGACGGATGGACGGACGGACATCGTTAAATCGAATCAGATATTGATTCTGATTCGATCGGTATAATTAAAGATGGGTGTAGGTCAAATATTTATGGTTGTTACAAACAGCAGCACAAAGTCATTATACCCAAACCACATAGTGGTATAGGGTATAAAAACAAGTAAGAGTGTTAAATTCGGCTGTGCCGAATCTTTGATAACCACCTCCACCTCGGTTTGAGTCTTGATAATAAATGTAAATGAAAAACAATTTGTTTAACTTAATACCAAATTATTTCAGCAAATTCTTTGGGTTGGTTTTCGTCTTTTCTATTATTTCGGTGTTTGATTTTTGGTCATCGTGGTTGCTGATCGGCATGCATTTAGGTTATATACCTATATGCATGCGTTTCCGGTTATATGACATAACTTCTCGTTTAATTTAGTTTTTGCTAATTAAATAGCTCGCCCTAACCTCCATTGCAAAGGTAATGGTTGTGTAGGGTGGCTATATGTATTAAATCGTGCTAATTGGAGATGGCTGTACAGTTTCTTTTAACTGGCCAAATATTTCTTCATTGCGGCCATATAGGTCGGATGGAGTAACAAAATAATAACCAAAAAAAAAGCTCTCTCAACGTTCTTATTAAAATATTGCCATATTTGGAAAACATAGAGAATAAATTTATAATAATAATAAATAATCAAATTAGGGATGCCAAACGCAAAAAACCAAATGTCTCAAACATTTTAAATAAAATAATTTGTTATCTTTATTTTCTGAAAACTTCAAATATTCATCCAAAAAAATTTGTGAAAATTTATATATAAAAAATAACATTCTCATCAAATTGCGTTTATTTATGTAACAATTTTTGTGTTCGCAATTCTTAAATATCATTTGAGGTTTTTAAAATTCATTGAATTTAAATCAATGTTTTCTGTAGTCCGATTCTGTAAATTTCAACGATCCGACAATCGCAAAATATATCGACAGCTATTGTTGTTTGCACTAAGGATTAAGTGATTCACTAAGTACAGACATCTTAACGACAGTCGACATCTCTATTTTTCTATTTATTTAAATTGTAAACAAGTGGCATCTCTGTCAAAATAAGCGAAAAACACAAAGAAGAATAGAAAAAAACAAATTACTTCGTGTTTGACAGGATGATTTTATGTTTATGTTTAATATCTTTATTTTTTTACTAATATTTCTGTTTATTTATTTGAAAATGAAATAATGAATTGAATATGCTATTTAATTTTTTTATTTATATAAAAAAGTTTTTTAACAGAAGCAAAATATTTTTTTAACTATTTTATGATTTTTATTTAGTATGACGACATTTCAACCTAAAAGTTTTTATCGATTGAATAAACAACACAAAAACGGTTGTCGTTTAGATAACAACAACAGCTAAATTAGCCAATAGCGAATATCGTTTAAAAATTTTACTGATAATTTTGCTATTTTCTTTTTTTAACGATCCGGCTATCGTTAAAAGAAGTTTTCGAATCGCGATACTGAAAAGCTATTAATTTCTCCTGAATGTCAATATTTTTTTTAAATGTAAAAATTTTTTAAATGTAAACATAGGTATTTGGTGTTTTTTTTTTTTTTGGAATTTCAATTTGTGCTTAACGAAAAAAATTTATATATTAAAGATGCAATTGATGTCTTCTAAATTTCAAATTTTTATTTCCGACGTTTTGATATGATTTTCTGATATTCAATTAATTGTAATTTATAATTGGAAATTTTTAATTCCAGTTTTTAGAATTGATATTTTCTTAAATTTGAATGGAAAATTTAAAAAGTGCAATTTTGTATTTATGTGAATAATAATGCTTTAGTAATTATAAACAATTTTTAAAAATTAGATGTAATCGCAATCAGATATTTTGTAGGTAAAGCAGAATAATAATTCTATATAACTATGTAGAACTGTTTTGAAAGCAAAAACTTATTGATAAACTCGGTAGCTCTATTTTATAAAGACAACAAAAAGTTAATATGCCAAACTTATGTTCATATTTGTAAAAGAATAATGAAAATACGTATGAAATAAAAGACCAGCCCGTGTTTACTCTTAACATTGTTCTGTATAATATCTAGTTGAAAATATTGACATTCATGTTAAAATAGAAATAGCTATTGCAAAGCTAATTAGAACAAAAATTGTGGCGCCATCTACTGCGGCATAGTCACGCTGAGCAAAATGAAGTGACACTCTGTTAGTACAAAAGAAATGTATTTTCCCCACAACAAAATATTGCAGAATTTTATGTAAATAAAATAATATACCGATTTATTTCTAACATGCAGTTGTTATGGATATACATATATATAATATATGTATATTATTTGTAATATTTAATATATGTATGTATGTATATGTAAATATTACACACAAAAAATACAACATCAAACGTTATTTTTGTGGTTTTCTCTTTAAATAAATTTATACATAAATTTTTTTTTTTGTTAAATTTACATTGTTTTTTTTTTATTAACAACTAGGTATTTTAGCATTATTTGCTTTAGATGTTGGTGAATTTTTACTCCCTTTACATTAACTCGTAAAGGGAGTAAAAGTTTTGGGTCGATTTTTACCCCCTTCCCGTGACCCATTCGATCTGAAATTTTGCAGGCAGGCTCGTGGTAATGACAGAAATGATCTAACAAATTTTTTTAGTGATGCCAAGACAATGGAAACTTTTAAATTTTTCTACCAGAGTTAATAAAAAAAATTTACAAAGGGTTAGTTTTTATTATATTACTACCCCAACGACCACAAAAAAACAAGTCCAGCTATGACAACAACACAACATTTAGAATAAAACAAGAACAATATAGAAACATCATATTTTTAATTTTTTTTTTTACTTTTTCAGAGATTTCCCTGCACATATTCCACCGATTTAATGATTTTTGAAACAGAAATCTTCCCATGAATTTGCTGAATCATTCTCATTAAAAGTGATCACTGTAGCTGCACTATTGAAGGCGTGATCGTGACAAGAACAACATATAAAATTATATTTTTTCAAGACTTTTTTTAGTTCTTCATTCAAATCTCGGACCCTAATCAACCGATTTGGACGATTTTAAACAGCAAACTTTTCAGGATGTTAATGAATCATTTTTTATGCCAACGAGCATCCTAGCTGCCCGATTGATGCCGTCACCGTGATTTCCACAGACGGGCATCGCTATATCAACTCCGGTTGTTATAAGGACCACAAATATATATATTTTATGGGGTCCAAAATTTTTTTTCTAATTATTACAAACGGAATGACAAACTTATATATACCCACTGCACACTGGAGTGGAGGGTATAAAAATATTAAAGAAGTTGCACTTTAAACTTTTATATAATTACTAATAATGTTTTCATAGAATTTCTTCTTCTTCGCATTTTACTTTAATTAACAATTTGATTTGCGAACAATGTTTGTATCATTTTAATAATTTCATTCTTCACTTATCAGGTTTGTTTTTTCTAGTACGTCACTCATAACATTGTCACTTATAAACATTTTACCTTGATAAAATACGCGTTGAAGGACTTCTGCAAGTTCCCTAACATTTCTACAGCAGAAATTTAATTGCAAAAACAAAATCAGACATTGTCAAAATCGCTCAATTGACTTTTAGTTGTTGAACCAAGAAAAGAAGATATTGACATAAAATTTAGCACAGATGACCAAAATGGTACTAACAACGCGAAAGAAAATGATTTTCCCAATCGATATACCCGCGAAGTTTAAAGTCACCTTCTCATTTGGGCACAATATTATTCTACTTGTACTGAAGCTTATATTATGTTTTCGGCGCGATAGCTATTATAGAAATCCAGATTGTGTTTACTGAACGTAGTAATTTCTTCTTAAACTCTTGGTCCCTATTGGTTACTTTTTTGATCTTTGGGTGTAAGATCGATACATAGAGTTTCGTGATATGTTTAATAACAATATATCCTGTACTTTCGAGATACTTTGGTTCTTAACAATCATTGAACCCGACCGTTTCAGATAATTTTCCATCTGATTGCAATATTTAACGCAATAATGGTAGGTACTCGTATATTAAAATAATTAAACTTCTTAAGTGCGACCTGATTTCACATGAACAGAGCTTTATGTTGGATCATCAGCACGCATATAGACCTCAAAATAACGATCTGTAATTTTCAGAAAACAGCACTTACTGTGCCTTAAAATAACAGGGTTCACACGCTCACTAATTTGTGTTGCCATTTATTTATGCAACCTATAAATTGCCATTGACGTCTATGAGGACACTTTTATTAAAAAAAAAACTGAATACGTAAATATTTTCCGTTCCTTGTGAACCCCTTCCTTATAAAGCCCTGTTACTACAATTTGCTTCATCAGCAAAACTTTGTCGTAGGTATGCAGACAAATAAAAAAATAAATAAATTAAAATATCAAACAGTGTCGTCGATTTGTCAGCAATGATTTTAACAAATTGACAGGTGGTCTTTCGAGTACGTCAATCAATACATAAACAATAATTGCAACCAACAATTTGACCGTTTCATTGTAATCACATTGTTAAATGTATTTTTAAGACACTTTTCTAAAACGTAAACAAATTATTAGACATTTCAAATACTCCTACATAAACATACCAACACAACACCCCATACCAAGCACAAAAACTTACGTCAATACAAAATAATGATGTACGATTATTATTTAAGAAATTAAGTAGAACAACAATAACAGATAAAAAAAAACTAAGCAGACAAACACCAATTCAACAATCCAAAATTGTGCTGCTTTCTTGTGAAAACAAGAGGAACGTAAAGAAAACAAAATATTGAATTAATGAAGGACAACTTACTGTTTGGAGTACGTATCTACATATATACGTAGGTATGTATGTGTGTCTGTCTGTTCGGCTGTCGTAAAAGCAAGTACATAAAATACGTAATTGCTTAAAAATAAAAACAAAAACATCAGCCAAAAAAATATTTACTACCATACTACGCACTCTGGTGACTGAATATTATTAACAACTTTTCGAAACTGAACCATGCATGCTTCAGTAGGGCGCCACATAACTTTGTCTTTTAGATAGCTAACTAAGAGATAAGTATGTGTTATAAGGAATAAAGCAGCCAGCAATGGAGAAGTATCATATAATAGTGAAATATATTTTAGGAAATAAGAAACGACAAAATCCCAAAGCAAATCTAAAAAAATATATTTTACTAAAATCATTTAACATAGAGTTCATTAATTAAACCATCTACACCATGGTGAAGAGGGTATACATTAGGGTGGGTCGATTTAAAAATCGCCCAAGTGAAAGGGAAAATCGTATTATAGGGACCATAATAAGAAACTTTGCCGAGGAACCATACCTCTAAAACGAATTCTGATGTCCCGACTTTTCACCTGTCTGTCTGTCTGTCTTACTTTGACGCATTTAGAGTGCCCCAATCGAGTCCAAATGTATGATCGACCCCCACTAACTTTGGAGGGCCGAACCACCCATGCCAGTGGCACACCCCCTGGAACCCGCCTGGGGGGTTCCCCATACAAACATTTCAAAAAAGCACCATTTTTTGTTTAGAATTGGGCTGACTATGTTTGATTTAATATTAAATTTAACATTCATACGTATACGTATCTTCTACTCTGCCAATAAATAATAATCATACGCCTTGACTATCTTATGTTATTCAAAAAGATCGATCGGATGAGGGTAAATAACTTTTAGATCAATCCGTGACTATGCGTGACTCTGCGTGACTACCCCAAAATTAATCTCTAGTCACAACAAGACTATGGGCCAAGTTTCAGATCAATTTCATGAGGGGAATGGGGTTGCCCCATGGCAGACAGACAAACAGGTCAAAAGTCGGGACATCAGAATTCGTTTTAGAGGTATGGTTCCTTGGACAAAGTTTCTTATTTTGATCCCTTGAATATGATTTTCCTTGTCACTTGAGCGATTTTTTTGCCTCCCTACAAATCGACCCGCCCTAGTATACATATATCAATTTTTCAAAACAATTTTAAGTAACTAATCTATAATCGTTTAGAGAATTACTCTTAGATCCAACTAATTGGGAAAATAAATTAAGCATAAAGCAGATCTAAATTAAAATTTTAATTTATTTTTTTGTCTGCAGATCTCAAAAAGTTCATTGTATGCTATATTTATATGGGGACTAGGTCGAAAGATAGACCGATCCTGATCACCTATATTTTGCAAAAACCTATAGAAACCAGATTTGAGAAAAATTGCGCAATATTTTTGTTTTTGAAGATGGGAAATCACCTATGTATGGAGGCTATGACTAAAAATTGTCCTATAGAATTAATTTTTGGACTACTGATTAATGGATTATATGATAATTTGGATCTTATGTCAATTTAAGTCGATCTCAAAGGGGTGATTTATATGGGTACTAGACCTTAACATGCACCGATATTCACTAGTTTCAATATTGTTCGTACTATGGCCAAATTTATTAAAAGTATATTCATATTTGCGACCTGTAGTGTAAAGGACACACAGACGGACGCACGGACAGACAGACGGACAGACGGACCACATAATGGTAAAGGGTATAAAAACACTGTGGAAATCACTGAACACGAGTACGTACATATATCGTTACAACAAGCAGAGTTGATACAGTTATGACGGTCTATGGGAAGCACGATCAAAATCAGTACCAGAAAATGTTTCTGCTGAAAATTGTTTATATTTTTCTCAGCTATATGTTAGTTAAAATCACCAAATTCGGTTGATCATGACAAGAGATTATGATTTTGTATTAATTTCCTCTGTGATTGTTGTAATACTAAATTTCTATATTATATGTGGTTGTTGTAATTCAAAATTTTTTGTTTTGTGTGTAGTTGTAATTGGTATTGTTGGAGCTGTGTCCTTGTAAATAGTTTCAGCATTTTAAGCTCATCAGTGACTGGCTTTATAACACTGGATAAGGCCCCGCTTAAAAAAGTGTGCTTTAATAGTATCTATTCTTAAAAAGTAAATTTTCTTTAAAAAAAAGCCCTTTTTTTTGAAAGTACCTTTTCCTAAAAATACCTGTTCTTCTTAAAAAAGTACTTTTCCTAACAATTAACCTTTTCTTAAAAAGTACATTTGCTTAAAAGAGTACATATTTTAAAAAAGATCTCTTTTAAAAAGCTCGTTGTTCAAAGTAATTTTTCTTTTACTTAAAGGAGTACCTCTTCTTAAAAAATTAAATTTTTTTAAATTACCTGTTCTTAAAAAAGTACTTTTTCTTTTTATAAGCACTGTTTCTTAAAAAAGCCTTTTCTTAAAAAGTACTATTTCTTAAAAAAGCACATTTTCAAAAAATATCTTTTTTAAACAAAGGTACCTTTCCTAAAAAAGTAAATTTAAAAAAAATACCTCTTCATAAAAGGTATTTTTAATTATAGTAAGTAAATTTTCTTAAAAGTAAATTTTCTTAAAAGCGTAATTTTCTTAAAACGAAATTTTCTTACAAAAGTGTGCTTCCTTAAAAAAGTATATTTCTTTAAAAAACTACCTTTCCTTAACAGAGTACCATTTCTTGAAAAAGTACCCTTTTTAAAAACTACATTTTCTTAAAAAAAAAATAAAAATTCTTAAAAAGGTGTGTTTTGAATGCTTTTTCTTAAAAAAGTGCCTTTTGAAAAAGAATTGGGTTTCTTAAGAAATACCTTTATTTAAAAAAAGTACCATTTTTTAAATTACCTTTTCTTAAAAAATTTACATATTCATTTTTTAAGCACCTTGTCTTAAAAAAAGCCTTATTAAAGTACCATTTCTTAAAAAACTACATTTTATAAAAAAAAATTTACATCTTCAAAAACTAACTCTGCTTAAGAAAGCACATTTTCTTAAAAACTACATTTTCTTTAAAAAAATAAATTTTCTTAAAAAATGTTTTTCTGAGGTATTTTTTTTTTAAAAAAAAGTATTTTTTTCATAAGAAAGTTAATTTTTTTTTTAATAATTTTCGTAAAAAGTACCTCTTCTTAAAAAAAAGTATCTGTTCTTAAAAAAGTGTTTATGCTTAAAGAAGAATTTTTTTCTTAAGAGAGTACCCTTTCCTTAAAAACTAAAATTTTTAATTAAGTGCGTTTTCTTAAATAGTACCTTTTCTTAAAAAGTACCTTCTTTAAGAACTACATTTTCATATAATACAACTAAATTTTTTGAGTATCTTTTCTCAAAAAAGTACAAAAAAATTTCTTTCTAAAAATAAGTAAATTTAAAAAAAGTACCTTTTCGTCGAAGTGTTTTTTCTTAAAAAAATATTTAAAAAAAAAGTATTTTCTCTCAAAAAGGTATTTTTTCTTAAAATAGTATTTTTTCTTAAAAAAGTACCTTTTCTTAAAAAAGTATTTTTTTCTTTAAAAAGTTCCTTTTCTTAAAAAAGTTTTTTTTTAAAGTACCTTTTTTTCAAAAAGTACAAATTATTGAAAAATTACCTATTAAAAACGTACTTTTTCTTAAATTTAAATTTAAAGAGTACATATTAAAAAGTAAATATTCTTAAAAAATATTTTCCAAAAAAGTACTATTCAAAAATATGTTTTTTAAGATACTTTTCTCAAAAAAGAGCCTTTCTTAAAAAGTACCTACATAAGCTTTTTTGAAAAAGGTAAATTTTCGAAACAAAATACCTTTTCGAAAAGAATATCTTTTCTTAAAAAGTAAATTTTTTTTTAAAGAAATATGTTTTTTGAAAAAGTAGATTACCTCAAAATAAATAAGTTTTTTTACCTAAAGGGTAAAATGGATCAAATTTTGTGTTTTAAATTAGAAACTAGAGCATACATCGCCTTAGTTTATTTATGTTTTATGTATGAAACACATAGACGACAGCGGTCACACGACTACAGTCTGTCAAAAATAAAATACACACGTTTATATGAAAACGATTCTTTGACACCAACACAGCCAAACGACTACAATTGCAGCCAGCAGCATTTGTAGTCGTGAAAAAAAATCATGTGAGTCCGATCACAGGGGAGATGTGTAAACATCTAGTAATTAAAGATTTTTTTATGGCACTTTTTACAAATCAAAAAGAAAGCGTCATCTAGTATCACTTATAGCAATCAACTGCAGGGGCTCTGCTAATATACAAAAATTTTTTTTTTATTTAAACCAGTTAATTTTTAGTTTTTCGTTTTTCATTTTTCGTTTTCCATTTTTATTATTTTTCATTTTTTTTTTTTTTAATTTTCAATTTTTTGTTTTTCATTTTTTATTTTTCAATTTTATATTTTTCATTTTAATATCTCATTTTTTATTTTTAATTTTTTATTTTTCATTTTTTATTTTTCATTTTTCATTTTTAATTTTCTTTTTTTGTTTTTTATTTTTCATTTTTATTTTTTTATATTTTTTATTTTTCATTTTTCATTTTCTATTTTTCATTTTTCATTTTCAAACAGTTTATTATATATCATAATTTTTTCTCCAATACAATCATAAGTCACATCGATTTGGTGTTACGCCTTATATGTTACGCTGGTTTTGTGATTGTATTATGAATTAGAAATTTACCCCCCTGCCCGTATAGTAAACATCTATACATCAAAAATATAGGGATAATAAAGTTGGTTGTACCCCAAAAGTACAATTTATAAATTTTCTTACCTTCGAAATATCACAAAATAAAAGTTTTTTTTTTTTTGTTTTTGATTTTTTCGATAATAAAATAAAAATAAGACAAAACTTTTCCGTATATACTAGTTCACAATGATCAAAATTATATTCTTGAATCAGTTCACCGACATTTACTGCTACATGCCTTTTTTTAATTTCAAAATAAATGTTATTTTCGGCCCCTGACTATTTC
Organism: Cordilura impudica; assembly: GCA_963682025.1. Lineage (NCBI taxonomy): Eukaryota > Metazoa > Arthropoda > Insecta > Diptera > Scathophagidae > Cordilura > Cordilura impudica. The sequence goes on from OY821517.1 coordinate 300,312,584, forward strand.
TATCTTTGCCAATTTTGATATTTGCAAAATTTGTAAAAAAAAAAGTCTTATCCCTAAAAAACATACCAACATATCGACTTATATCCAAGTTAGACTCACTAGCGAAAGGATAAACGGATACTATGTGTGACAGTCTAACAGACCCAGGAGTAACAACAAAAATAACAGCCTGAATGTGTAACGAATTGCGCACCAGAGACAGATGCTTTTACTTTTTTTTTCCACCAAACCAACTACACCAATAGAGAATTAAATTTTAATGGATTTTTTGCATGATATGTGCGTCATGCAACACAAACAACAAAATTGCCACTTAAAAGACATTCAGGCAGAAACAATTACGTATATTGTATGTATGGTTTGGTCAGCAACCATAACAATGTAAAATACGAATGACATCAAGAAAAATATTTTTACTAAAAATAAATGTCATACTACGCAAATACTGCGGGCAAATTTATAATTACTTAGAATGTTGCACAGGTAGCACTTGCTGTTGCTGGTTTCGTTTAACGTTAATATAAAGAAATACGACATATTAGATTTTTATTTTTGAATACAATCTAACATTGTCATGAAGAGGGCTGCGACTAAATAATTGAAAATATTCATATCAAAGATCCATTGTAAAATAGAAAATTTTACTAAAACATAATCCCAGAGTATCAGTTTGACTTCCGTCATAAACACGGAACCCCCGAGCAATGCCATAGAATAGTCAATATCTATAATATTAATAGGCTAGGCGATTTTTTGTGACCGATGTTTTGTTATACCGTTTTATCCCGATTTTGACCAAACGTATATTATTTGAAAGGTATTCCTTTTTAGCTGTTCACCAGATTTACAGATCTTTAAATTTTTTCCTTTATTTTGAGTAAATTGCATTAAAAGTTGCTTCTAACACATACATAAAATTATACAATGCTATGTGTATGTTTAGTAAATTTGTTAATGTGTTGGTAATAAAAATAATTTTGTTTTTTTGTGCTGATTTGTGAATTGGCTATAATTGATTAGCATACTTTTAGGGTCTTTATTTAATGAAAAAATTAAATTTCCTAAAATTTGCACTCGAATTTCGAGGGCTGGAATCTGCTAGTTATCACTAATGCGTTAGAAAACAAAAAATACTGATCAGCTGTATTTTTGGCTATACAGCAGGCTTTTGATCGTGTTTGTCACCCGGCATTGCTGTACAAACTGAAAAATAATCTTCCGGCTCCATTTTACCTTGTTCTTAAGTCTTTTTTTATTTTAAGGCGAATAATGAAATGTTTACTCTGGGCAAAATTGAAGCTGGTATACCCCAGAGGAGCATATTGGGGGCAATCTTATATATTATTTTTACCTCTAACATGCCTTGTGTTAATGGGATAACCGTTGTAAGTTAAGCGGACGATACAGCATTTATATCTTCCAACAACTCAGCAACTGATGCATCAAACATTTTAATTCAATATTTTAGGAAAATAATTTCTTGATATGAGGGACTAGTAGTTGGTCCACCCCACAATTATCGTCGGAAAGGTTTAAAATTTGAAAAAAATACTATCCTTATATTTTCAACTCTGATAAATTTAAGTCATAATGAAAAATTTTCTGTAAAATTATCTCAAACATGAAAGAAGCGGCAATTTTCACACATTTGTATGGAAACTGGCTGCCCTTTTTCGCGTAATTGTTCGTTTAAGCCACAATTTTGACCAGATTACTTTGAAATTTGGAGTACATAGTATACTCATATTTGCAACTTCAAGAATTATAAAGTTGTACCATGTGTTCCTTCAAAATTTTTTGTAAATCGATGCCAAATGTCAATGAAGTGCATATTTTCATACATTTGTATGGAAAGTGGTCGAGCTTTTTCGAGTAGTAGTTCGACAACAGCACAATTATTGTTGGAATACTTGGAAATTTTAAGAAGATTATCTCAATAAATTTGCAACTACAAACAGTAAAAAATATTAGCAAGTCGTGATGGAAATTTTTTTTAAGTTACATCAAACTTGAAATAAGAGCAAATTTTCACACATTTGTTTAGAATGTGGTTGATCTTTTTCGAGTAGTTGTTGGCCCAGAGCTCAATTTTAATCAGAATGACTTCATTTTTTAAATCAGTCATCTGTGAATAAGGTCAATTACGGGCAGTGAATTTTTTTTATTATTTTCCCTTTTTTGACGAGTAGTGGTTCATCCAAGATTCAGTTTTTGACGGAATGCTTTGGACCCTTTAGGAAGCGTCCAATATATTTTTTTTTTGTTAAGTCATTGTGGAAAACTTTCTGGAAAATATCATCACACTTCAAATAAGATCATATTTTCATACATTTGTATTCATAGAAAGTGGTCAATATCTGTCGAGTAGTGCTATACCGACGCACAGTGCTGCCTTTCCCCAAATATCATGGCAAAAATCAAAAATTTAATAGACGCATTCAGTAAAATCAATGAATATATAGGATAGAGGATTTCTCACAGATTAAGAATCAATAAACGGGTTTCAAATCGAATAACAATTATGGATAATAGAGCTTCGCAAAGTTGGAATTTTTTAAGCTTTAAGAAAATGGCGCAAAATTTTTTGAAAAATATCCTCTTTCAAATCAAATTGTAGGACAACTAGTTAACCGATTATAATGCTTTTGTGTCGTTTGAAAGGTAGTTTTATTTTCTATAAAACAAAAAAATAATGTTATTTGATCGCTTACTTTTTCTACAGTCTCACTTCTTCAAATACACAACAAAATACAAACGATAATCCTTTTGAAAAAATTGAAGTTCTACTACAAAACCAAATTGAGTTAACTAATAAACTCTTGACTATGATGTCAGCTTTAATAGCAAAATTATGCAATATTCGAATTGCAATATGGAATGCCAACGGGCTTTCTAACCATACCCAAGAAACTGAACTCTGTCTTAAAACTAATTTTATCGACATACTTTTAGTATCGGAGACACATTTCACAAGTAGAACCTTTTTTAAAATAAAAGGTCTTGATTTAATAATTGCCAACCAACCACATGACAATGCACATGCAGGTTCTGCAATCCTAATCGAATCATCAATTAAATATGAAGTCTAAGATATAATTAGCCAACCATTTCTTCAAGCTATTTGCATTAAAGTAAAATGTGATTTTAGTGATGTTTCCATATGTTCTGTCTATTTCCCACCTCGCTTTAAAGTAACCAGTCAGAATTATAAAGATTTCTTCAGTCGTTTAGGACCATGATTTCTGGTTGGAGGCGATTTTAACGCTAAACATCCATGGTGGGATTCAAGAGTACAAAATCCTAAAGGTATTGAGTTGCGTAATTGTGTTATTAATAATAACTATTCTGTGTTATCAACCGGAAGCCCAACGTACTGGCCGACAGATCCAAGAAAAATACCGGACTTAATGGATTTTTTGGTTTATTCGGGTATTTCTAATCAATTCCTCGATGTATCCAATGAGCTTTGCGATGAACTCTGCTCTGACCATTCACTTTTAATAACTTTTAACACATTTTTACATTCCAAATCAACAGACAGATTTAAAGTCTTTTGGCATTTGGATCGAGAGAAATATAAATCTAAATAGAAATATTAAATCGCCCTCAGAACTAGATGACGTGGTTGAAACTTTTAACAACTGGATTCATATCAACAACGAAAGACTCAAATTCTGACTGTCAAAATAAAATTGTGATATCTGCAGAAATTAGGGAGATGATACGAAACAAAAGAAGATTAAGAAAGGTCTGGCAAATAAGTAGAAATAAGTAGATAAAAAACGACTGTTTGAGTTAAAAGATGAACAGCTTGATTATTTTCTTCGAAATCTTGGTGTATCTAAAAACGATGAATTTAGTCTATGGAAAGCAACAAAATACTTAAAACGTCCACCTAAAAGAAATATTCCAATAAAAGATGTTAACGGCTCGTGGTGCAAAACTGATAAAAGTATAGCAGAAACATTTGCTTTACATCTTCAAAATACTTTTCAGCCTCACGATTTTAGTTATAGCACACATGCTGATGAAATTTTAAATTTTTTAGACAGCCCATGTCCAATGGATTGGCCAATCAAGCACATATCTCCTCGTGAAGTGCAAGAGGAAATAAATAAGTTTAATTGTAAAAAAAACACCGGGATATGACAGTATTAATGGAAGTGTAACTAAATCTCTTCCTAACTATTACATATTTGACATTGATTTATAATTCTATCCTTCGACTAAACCATTTTCCGTCTCAATGGAAGTGTGCCAAGATAATCATGGTAGCTAAACCCAGTAAACCGGAGAATCTTGTTACATCGTACAGACCTATAAGCTTACTCGTCACATTCTCCAAAATATTTGAAAGAATATTAATGAGAAGATTGCCACCAATCTTGGAAAAATTCAACATCATACCTGAATACCAATTTGGTTTCAGGCATAATCACGGCACTCCTGAGCAATGCCATCGTATAGTAGCCTTTATAAGGGATACCTTGGAGACAAAAAAGTATTGCTCTGGCGTCTTCTTAGATGTGCAACAAGCATTTGACAAAGTCTGGCATAATGGCTTATTTTTCAAACTGCTTCCAACACCATTTTATTTGCTATTTAAATCGTATTTAAGTGAGCGACATTTCTACGTGAAAGTAAATGACCAAAAATCACAAATTTATAGTATCAATGCAGGCGTTCCGCAAGGCAGCATTTTGGGGCCAATACTTTATACAATATTTACATCAGATATGCCTATTACGAACAACGTTTTAATTGCAACTTACGCCGATGATACAGCAGTATTAGCTACCAGCACTTGTCCCATTGAAGCTTCACATCTTGTACAAATAGAACTGGATAAAATTGAAAACTGGCTAAACAGATGGAACATTAAAGTCAACACTGAAAAATCAGCTCATGTTATATTCACTTTACGAAAGGGTAGCTGTCCAAGTTTGTCTATTAACAGTAGTCAAATTCCTCAAAAAGAGAGTGTAAAATATCTTGGGCTTCATATTGACAAAAGATTAACATGGAAAGATCACATCAAAACCAAGAAAGAACATTTAAAATTAAAAATTATTCGTCTCTATTGGTTATTAGGACATATATAAAACTATCCTTAAGCCAGTATGGACGTATGGAATACAGCTGTGGGCAATTCAAATATTGAGATATTACAACGATATCAAAATAAAACTCTAAGGTCAATTGTCAATGTTCCGTGGTTTGTATCCAATAAAACCATACATAATGATTTATTTATACCAAAGGTGAAAGATGAAATCAACAGATTTAGTTCAAATTATCTAAAAAGATTAAGTAATCACTGCAACCCACTGGCTATATCTTTACTCGATGACTCTGAAGAAGTAAGAAGGCTTAAGCGGCATCATGTACTTGATTTACCATTCTGTTAAATAAAAAGAAAAATTGAATACTCTCAAAATGTAATTTCTTGTTAAATTATAAATATTCTTTCATTTTGTAAAAACTCATTATACCCTATACCACTATGTGGTTTGGGTATAATGACTTTGTGCTGCTGTTTGTAAAACAACCTAGACCCATCTTTAATTATACCGATCGAATCAGAATCACTTTCTGAGTTGATTTAACAATGTCCGTCCATCCGTCCGTCCGTCCGTCCGTCTGTGTGTTCATGTAAAGCTTGTAATCAAACTGCAGGTCGCAAATATGAATATATTTTGATGAAATTTGGTATGTAAGCTTTTATCAGCCATGGGATGAACGCTATTGAAACTGGTGAGAATCGGTCCATGTTCAGACCTAGCCCCCATACAAATTACCCATATGAAATCGACATAAATTGCCATAAGATCCAAATTGTCATATAGATCTTACTCGAATTGGGTTTGTATGCGTTCATTACATCCATTAATGAATAGACCAAAAAGAATCCCTTTGGCCCCATATAGAGCTGCTTCTTGATCTTCACTTAAATCTATTAAAAAATAAAAATATTGCACTGATTCTTCTCAAATTTTGTTTGTATATAAATACAACAGACTTTACCAACCATGGTCAGGATCGGTCCATTTTTGGACCTAGTCGCCATATAGATATATCATCCGATATGAACTTTTTCATATCTGCAGCCAAAAAATTAATAAAAATCCCACTCAAATTTGGTTTTTGCTTATTTTCTAAGTCCAGTTAGTTGGGCCTAGGAGATACGGTTTCTAAACGCATGGTATAGGGTATCGTATAGTCGGTCTAGACCGACTATAATTTTCTTACTTGTTTTTAATATATTTTTGTAAATAATTATCTTAGACATTTGCAAATATCTCTAATTTCCTATTGCTAATATGTTATTGTTCTCAATGGAGTCCAACAACAAATTTAAATCTTTAAATGCATCTAATTTGCTTATGATCCTTAAATGGATAGATTGTAAATAAAGTTTGTTATGAAAAAAAAAAAAAAAACTTTTTCAAATATACTATATTTTGGTAGTTTTTTCTAATTTGATAGAATAGAACTAAAAAAGTTTAAATATGTTTACGTAGATATTACCTAAAATGGTTCACTAATGCAATACTCTAACTAGTCAAAGTGAACTTGGCTGCATATACTTGCCTATCTGCACGCAACAACCATAAAGTTGTAAAAATATCTTGACACACCTTGGATAGATGGGTAGACGTGTTTTGCCAGAACTCAGTGAAAAATCAATCGATTTTAAAGTTATATGGCTTATTTTAAAGGTTATAAAATACCCAATATCACCTAATTTTTGCAAATTTTTATATTATTTTTCACGATGTTTTTTTTTGGTGCTTGAAAACAGAAATTTTAATTTTTTTTCTTATTTTATTTTGTTTTTGAGAGGATGGCGAAGTGTTTTTAGAAGATTGTTAATTTTTTGTAATTTCTATGTATTGGCAATAATAAAAACTTCAAATTTATTAATGAATTCAGCACAATAAAAAATCCGCTTGCGCTACCTGAATTATTTTTAAGCGGCCCAAAATTTTCAGTGTTCAAATTTTGTTAATAATTCAATATAATAAGAAATTTACACTCAAAAATAAATAAAGGTCGAAAATTTACATGTATCTATTAGAAACTTTTGACCTGATGACAGGTCAAGAAATTAAGTTAACATAACAAAAATTTGTCCTTAAAAATTTAAAACAACGAAAATTCGCTAGCGCTACCAATACTATTTTTTAGCGGTTACTGAATTCAGAATAATAAAATAAAAAAAAAATTAAAAACAAACTTTATGCCTAGTATTATTGTGCTGATGATTGACCTACATTTCCGTGCTGAGGCCAGTTGGCATTTGACTCAGTAAGAAACCACGGAATATTTTGGTAAAAAGTAAAAAGAGTGAAGTCAAATAATGTCTTTACAAAATTTTAAGTTGTTTGATTTATTTAGAAGATCGGAAGACGAAAGCGTATTTAGATTGGCCGTTATAAAAGAAGTAGACGTTTTACCTGAACAGGAAGAAAGAAAACTTCACATCATTTTCATGAATATTAAGATGAAATGGAAAGCCTTCAATCGTACAAAGGAAATCTTCATGAAAAAGCAGGGGTATGGAAATATTAACGATAGTAATATGTCCAGAACATTTTTTGGAAATGATGAGGTAACAACCCGAATTAATGGGGTCGACAATCTTATATATTAAAAGAATTTATGAATAAACTTTGCATTCAAGATTTTTTTCAATGTTTTTCTTCTATCAAACCTCTATAACTAGAGTTCTAATTAACGTAGGCTGCTGACATGGGTCTAAGAACACTCAGTGGATCAAGCTCCTTCTTTTGAGCTGTTAACTGCTTAAATTCGTTGGGTTTGAGGAAAGTTATGCGTGGAGAATCAACTTTACTTTTATTGTACGTTAACTTATCTTGGCATATTTTGGCATTACTGTACGTTAACTAATCTTGGCAAATTCGTTGGGTTTGAGGAAAGTTATGCGTGGACAATCAACTTTACTTTTACTCTATGTTAACTTCTCTTGGCATATTTTGGCATTACTGTACGTTAACTTCTCTTGGCAAATTTCGGTATTATATTATAAAAATGAATATAATATAATATATTGCTGCGGAGCAGCAGGGGTCCTCTAGTAATATTATAAAAAGGTTGGCAGTTATCGTAAATGTTATAAACTATAGAGAAATGGTAAATGGCCCAAAGTTTGATGATTATGCATCAAAAACTGCCCAACTTTTGGTTCAAATGTACCCTGGTAAGAAACTTACTCCTACGGTACCTAAGATTTTGGCTCATGGTAAAAATTTAATTGAATATCAATGTTTATCAATTGGAGAGTTATCAGAAGCAGCCCAGGGATACAAAACAAAGACTTCAAAAAATTTATATACACAAATACTTGCAAAATTTCACGGATCCGACAGAATGCGGACCTTTCCAATATGTTGGCGGGCTCTTCAGACCCATTAATTTCGTCACGAAGACATGTAAGATCTCGAAAGGATTTGGAAGAACACAATTATAGCTTCGATATGTTAAGTCAATTAGACATCGCTGCCAATTTTAATGACTATTTTCAAGAGAACTAACTAATAAAAAAAATTATACTGGTTTAAAAAAATTATTTTGTATATTTAATATCTATATCATTAATAGATTAATATTAAAAATATTTCTAAGATGTGTACACTTCGCTTCACATGAATAGGTGCAGTGATTGATTTAGAAATCAATGTAAGCTTCCTGCTCTCAAGATAATTCATGGAGAGGATTGTTTTGTACTTTTTATTAAAGGTTTAACAATTGAGAAAAAGTGTGTAAACAAAGAAAAGTAAAAAAAAATTCCGTTAGATTTAATCTGTGCTTCTTTTTATAATTTGTCAAAAAAAAATGTGGATTATTTTTCGTCAGTTGAATAGGTGCAGTGATTAAAAAGTGACTGTGTGGTCATTTGTGCCAATTTTAATAAAAAAAAAATCAGCATTTTTTAAAAACAAAAAATAAAAATAGTTTTCTGTCAATTTTAAATGAAAATGGGCCGTGGTAAATCATTAACGGTGGAAGAAAAGGCAATTATTGATGCCTATGATGATCAAGGTCTCTCCGGCCGTGAAATTTCTGTAAAAATAAGTAAAAGATCTAACGTTGTTTGGAATTACATAAGAAATAAAGAAAATTTGGTAAAAACATGAAGGGAAGGCAAACAATGGCCACAACAGCTGCGGAAAAGCGAAATATTCTAAGAATAGCCTCAAATTCTAGTGACTCTGCTACCAAAATTAAAGCAAAAAGTGGTTCCAGTGCTAGTGTTTCTACCGTAAAAAGGATAATAAATGCAGCAGAATACTTAAAGCGAATTAAATTGCAGAAAAAACCACCATTAAACCAGCAACGTAAGGAACTACGGTTGAATTTCTGCGAAGAACACATGACTTGGAAGAGTGAGTGGAATAAAGTAGTTTTCTCAGATGAAAAGAAGTTCAATTTTGATGGACCCGATGGATTTAACTACTATTTCCATGATTTGAGGAAGGCAGAACATTTTTTAGCCCATCGCCATAGTCGAGTAGGTGGTGTTATGGTTTGGGACGCGATTTCGTACTATGGAGTCATAGACTTGGAATTTCAAACCACGAAAATGACAGCAAATTCCTACCAATCTATTCTTCAAACGGCGTTCCCAAAATTTCAGGACTTGTTTGGACCCATCCCATGGACTTTCCAACAGGATAATGCTTTTATCCACACAGCGAGAATTATTAAAACGTGAATTAGCGAGCAAAATGTTGAACTGCTGCCATGGTCACCATGCTCCCCGGATTTAAATATAATGGAAAACGTGTGGGGATGGTTGTCTCGGAAAGTGTACCAGTCTGGAAGACAATTTGATGACCCAGAATCTTTAATTGCTGCAATAAAATCGACATGGTCGCAAATTTCCTTGCAATATTTATCGCAACTGTATGACTCTCTTCCAAATATAATTTATGAGATAATTTTGCCGAAAGGCGGAAATACACATTATTAAAATTTAATAAAAAATAAAATTAACAAACAAAACTTTAATTATGCGTTTTTTTTTTAATTTTTTTAAAATTTTTTTGCTGTTTCACGCTTTTTTTCAATATGCACCTATTGAAGTGACGCAAAAATAATTCTTATTTTTTTGAATAATTATAAAAAGAAGCACAGATTAAATCTAACGGAACTCTTCCGACTTTTCATTGTTTACACTCTTTTTCTCAATTGTTAAGCCTTTAATAAAAAGTACAAAACAATCCTCTCCATGAATTATTTTGAGAGCAGGAAGCTTAAGTTGATTGCTAAATCACTGCACCTATTCATGTGAAGCGAAGTGTATCTATAATATTAATAAAAAATTTAATATTAGTTTAACATGTTATATTAGAGTGGTATTTTTTTTTCTAGACTTTCGGATTTAAATAATATGTATTGTGAAATTATAAGTCTTTTGATTAACAAAATTTCAATGCGAAATTTTGAATTTTGAGAACTTTGGGTGTTTTTCTTTATAAAAAAAAAACGGGAAAATAGGTCCAAAAGTGATCCGATTTCATTAATTTTTACAGTGTTTTTTGCACTATTTTTGTAAATTTTTTAAATATAATACAGAAATTAGCAAATTTGGCATCTTTTGTGGCATTTTAACCAAATTTTGAAGAAAATTTGTACGGGGACTAGATCTAAACGTGGGCCGATTTCAATGAGTTTTTTTTACAGATCTCTTCACCGGCCTAATAAACCCTTAGGATACAAATTTCATCACAATAGAGTAACATTTGCTACATTCAGTGGCATTAAAACCAATTTTTAAGGAAAATTTGTATGTGGACTAGGTCCAAACGTGGGCCGCTTCCAACAAATTTAAGTAGGGTTGTCTTTGGGTCAAAAACATTTTAAGTTCCAAATTTCAGCACATTATCTTTATATTTGCAACATGTAATATTAGCACCAAAATAATATTAAACTTTGATAGGATATATTTTTTAAGCGCCCTGTAGACCTAGCACCCTCCGCCAGCACTCATTTTAAAGGCAAAGAAGCCATCTTTCAAAGTCATTTCTAGTTTTTAAAATATCTTTATTACACAGTAAAAAGTTTTAGATTAATTTTAATACCTAGCCGGTGTGTATATATAACAAATCCAAAAAAGGATTAAATTTACTCCAGTATAGTCTATACTAATATTATAAAGAGGTAATGTGTGTTTGTTTGTTTGTTTGTTTGTAGGAGGTAATCTCCGTAACTAGCCATCTGATCTTCCTGAAATTTTCACAGAGTCTTACTGCGGATATGGGAAGTGCTATAGGCTATAATTTTTTCAATATTTTTAGTGGGCGTGGCACCTCCCACACAAAGTAAATTTTTAATATCATATACATATATTGAGAATTATGATAGGGAGAGCATTGCAAATATGTGTGAGGTCACCTATTGTTAATATTAGTAGCCACGCCGGAAATGGGCGGGATCGGAGAAGTGGGCGTGGTACCTCCCATACAGGTAATAATTCAATGTTATATATCTCGAGTACTGAGACAGAGAGAGCTTTTCAAATTTGTCTGATGGCACCTATTATTAATGTGAGCAGTCGGACAAAAAATGGGCAGTATCGGACCAATAGGCGTAGCACCTGCCATACAAATTAAATATAAAATGCCATATATCTGGAGTACTGTTATAGTGAGAGTCTTGGGACTTTGTGTGAACCCATAAGTTATTCATATGATTAGTTAGACAAAAAATGGGCATGATCGGAGCAGTGGGCGTGGCACCGCCCGTACAAAGTAAATATATGATATCATATAACTGGTGTACTAAAAAAGGGAATCTTTGCAATTTGCACGAGCCCATCAGATCTTAGTATGAGTAGTCAGACAAAAAATTTGTGGGTTCACACCAATGGGTGTGGAACTCCCCATGCAAAGTAACTTTTTAAAGTCATATATCTGGAGTACTGTAAAAGAGAGAGCTTTATGGCTTTGCGTGAGCCTATAGGTTCTTTGTATGATTAGTAGAACAAAAAAATGGGCGTGATCGAAGCAATGGGCGTTGCACCGCGCATGCAAAGTAGATATCTAATATCATATAACTGGGAAAGACTCGAAATTTTGCACGAGTCCATCAGATATTAATGTGAGCAGTCCGATAAAAATTGGGCGGGATGGGATAAGTGGGCGTGGCACCTCCTATATAAAAAATATGATGTACTACGAAAGCAACAGTCTTTTGACAAGTACATTAGTTATCAATGTGATTTGTCGTGGAAAATATATCGTCAAAATCAAAATCGCCAAACCCAAAAATCGCGAAAAATAAAAATCGCCCAAAAACAAAAATTTTCAAAATCAAAAATGGGCAAAATCAAAAATCACTAAAAATAAAAATTGCCAAGTGATATTTTAAGTTCAAGGCCAATAGTTGAGTGTTGCCAGATCTAATTTGGAAAATCCATGTTCTTCTCATGGGCAGCTACATGTACCTCCAGGGCAGGAACGCCGAAAAATCTGATAATTGTTGTACCGAATTAAAAAAGCAAAAATCATTTTATATCAGCAAGTATCAAAATAAAAGAATCTATATTAATAATCTATACTTTGTATAATAAAGAGGTAATGTGTTTTTTTGTTTGTAGGAGGTAATCTCCGTAACGACTTATCTGATCTTCCTGAAATTTTAGTGTGCATGGCACCTCCCATACAAAGTAAATTTTTAATATCATATATACTAAGTACTATGATAGAGAGAGCTTTGAAAATTTATCTCAGGTCATCTATTATTAACGCGAGTAGTCAGACAAAAAAATGGGCGGGATTTGACAAATGCGCATGGCACCCCTATACAAACTTAATATTAAATGTGATATATCTGAATTACTGTATTAGTGAGAGCCTTGGGACTTTGCGTGAGCCCTTTCATAAGGATTCGGAAGGGGGGGGGGAGGGTGTAGCGAAGCACACCGGGTTACATCTAGTATTATTATAAAGAGAGACAGTGAGATAGATTTGATATTTATTCTTATTTTTAGGGCCTTAAAATAATATTTTTTACGTTGTATCCTTGTTTGGTATTAGAATTAAACTACAATATTATATAAATAATACGTAAGAAGCATTAATGTAATAATTTATTGAATTATTTCTACACCAAACATGGTACTATTTTAAATATAAAAAAGAATTGGATTAATACCATCCGGAATGGATTGTATTCTTGAATAAGTGTAATTTTCAATACCCACACAAAAATTTGTCGTATGCCATACGGGTGTTAATTTTAACCTATTCAAGGCTGATATTAACACCCTTTTTGTAAAATTTTGGTTCTGAAAATAAATAAAACAAATTTCATTACATTTTCTAATTTTTCATTTATTTTTAAATTAAACATCGGGTGCAAATAAGTATTCTCTTGAGTTAGTCACAAAATACAAAAAATTTGCCAATGTTATGTCAAATTCATTACTTAATACATAAAAAGGCTGAAAATACAGATCGAATACCTGAATAAAAATGCCTCATTTGCTACTTCACCTGTAACATTTTTGAATTTCTGTCAATCTTTGATAATTCATTTGGTTTTTATTTATAGCGAAGCTTAAAATCGAACAAAATCTATAAGGATAAAGATAGTGAATTAAATACGGACTTACTAAACTTTTTTAAGAGTTTATTACCAATGAAGAATCAAACACGAATATGGGGAAGGCCTGTAATAAGTTTACTTCCATAGTGCAATATTTGACGCGTGCCTTCAATGTTTCCTGGCAGCTCATTAAATTCAATTTTGCATCGTCCCGATCTTAAAATTTCCGCTCTTTTCCTTCTTTATTGAAATTTACCTTGTTTATAACTAAAGCTTTATAGAAAAATATTTGATTTAGGCTTAAATGGATTTAAAAAGAATAATATGGGCAATTCGGTCCATAGCGTTACCATAAAAAATAACCCTAATATATTGACAGACACAATATAGATTTTTGTTGCCCTTAGCTTGTACTTACTTGAATTTATTATTCCACTTGGAGTGAACTCCTCACTTTCTGGTTCACAACTTTTGACAATAACAAATTGTCCAAAACATTTCACTTTCACATACATTTTCATACTTTTCCTGTGCTCTTTCTTTATATCAATAAGCTATTTGAACACCATTAAACCACAAGGTTTTAAAATGTATTACCTTAATACCGTTATCGGTATTAATTGTAAGAAAAAGAGGGAGTTTTAATTCTTTTCAGGTGTTGTTTCTAAACCAAAAGAAGCACTCTCATGGTAGTTTATGCGTTTCTTTTACAAACAGATGTTTTCAATACCTTCTTAAGTGTTGTTTTTAAACTTGAAGTATAAGGTTATTATGCGAGAGAATTTTAATGCTTTTTAGGCATTACAATAAAACTTAAATAAAATAAAGAGAGACTAACTTCTTATGCCAATTTCGGTATTACATGTAAACGACCAGGAATTGTTTTTTTAAATGGAAAAATTAAAATAAAATTTTGGTGTTATTTTTATTCCAAGTAATCATTAAAAAAATCGCAAAATTTTTTTTTGGTGTTACGTATAAACTATTTCGGTATTAATTTTAAATTTAATTCCAAAATAGTCTATAATTGAAAACCGTTGAGTGTTAAAATTAAACAAAACTTTTTACTGTGTAGTTTAAAAGTTATGATATTTGCAACGAAAAAACTCAAAAGGCCCCACTGTGCGATTTTCGTCCGTCAATTTGTCCGTCCGTCCGACTCTGTGACCATGTAAACCATGTAACCAAACTACAGGTTGCAGATAGGAATATATTTTGATGAAATTTAGTATATAAGCTTCTATCGGCCATATAATGAACGCTATTGAAACCGGTGAAAATCGGTTCATATTCAGACCTAGTCCCCATACAGATGACCCCTATGAGATCGAGTTAAATTGCCATAAGGCAGAAACTGTCATATAGATTTCAGTTAAACTGGGTTTGTGTGTGTTTATTACATCAGTAGTCAAAACTAAACCCTATAGGACAATTCTTAGTCATAGTCCCCACATAAAGCTTCTTTCCGATCTTCACTTAAACCTATAAAAAAAAGAAATATTGCGCAGATTTTCCCAAATTCGGTTTTTTTTTTTTTTTTTTTTTAATTAATCAACACTCAGGGGATGTCCCCTACAGATGCAGTGCATTGTGTTGATCTTAGGAAAATAGGTTAAGGAGGAAAGAGGGAGTAGTTTTTTTTTTTTTTTTTTTTGCAGCGACAGACCAAAGCCTCTGGTGGGAATCGAACCCACGACCCCTCGCATGATAGGCGAGCACGCTACCTACTCACCTACCGGGGCGCTTGGTTTGTATATGTTATTGCAAAAATTATGTTAGTTTACCAGGATCTGTCCAGTTTTCGACCTAGTCCCCATATAAATATAGCATCTGATATGAACTTTTTCAGATCTGCAGGCAAAAAAATTTATAAAAATTTCACTCAGATTTGGTTTATGCTTTCCAATTAATTGGGTAGTTGGACCTAAGACCAATTCTTTACAGCATGCCGTAGGCTATCGGTCTGTAACGACTATATTTTTCGAACTAAAATTTACCAGTTGAAAAGCACCAGTTTTCCAATGTTTTGGCCGTTTTTACGAATTAAAACAAATTTTATTTTTGTGCGATGTTTGTGTCTTTGGTGTAATCAACATATCACATTTCATATCCCTAAGTTACTTTGTAAGATACCAAAAGTTATCCTTTTAAATTTGCGAGCCGTTTTTACCCCCTTAACATCCGAATTTCCAAAAGTTTTCCTCTCATTTAATGTTTATATCTCTGGTGGAATCCACATACTATATTTCATAGTCCCAAATTCGTTTATATAGAAGATACCAAATGTACAATTTTTCCCCTTTTTGGCCATTTTTCCTCCCCCTAGACGTTAGCATTATCAATAAATGCATCCTTTACTGATGCCCGTGTATTCGGTAGAGTCTGAATATCAAAATTCATATATATAGATTAATATGTTAAGAAGATGCAAAAACACCAAAGTTTACCCTTTTTTTGCAGTTTTTACCCCCTAGTTGAATCCACAAACTATTTTTTATATTCTTTTGTTTAGAAGATACCAAATGTACAATTTTTCCCCTTTTTGACCTTTTTTCCTCCCCTACACATTAGAGTTAGCAATAAATTCGGCCTTGACTGATGCCCACCTTATGAGTGGAGCCTGTATACCAAAATTCATATATATAGATAAATATGTTAATAAGGTGCAAGAATGTACAATTTTTACCCTTTTTGGCTGTTTTTACCCCCCTTAACATCCTAAATTCCAAAAGTTTTTCTCTTATCGGATGTTTCTATCTCTAGTGGAATCCAAAAGCTATATTTTATACTCGTTTATTTAGATGATACGAAATGTACACTTTTTGCCCTTTTTGGCCGTTTTTCGTCCCCTAGACGTAAGAATTACCAATAAGCTCATACTTTACAAATGCCCACGTATTCGGTGGAGTCTGTATAACAAAGTTCATATATATAGATTAATATGTGAAGAAGATGCAAAAATGTAAAATTTTTACCCTTTTTGGAAGTTTTTTCCCCCCCTTAAATGGCCGAATTTCGAAAAAAAAAATTGGTTCTGAGCGCACATTTGTTTCTCGGATGAAGTCTACACACCAAATTTCATATTCCTAGATTAATTTGTTACCATTTCCCTTTTTTGTCCGCTTTTACCCCGTTAATGCACGAATTTTTAAAAATCCGTTCTTAGTGGATCTTTACGCCAAGATAGGAACCTACAGTCCAAATTTCAAGCTTCTTGGTCGAATTGTTTGGGCTGGGCGCTGATAATCATCCTTGCAACTCTTTTTATATATATAATAATATATATAGATTTAACTAAACTAAAATTCCTTAAAATATTTAAAATTTTTTTTAACAAGTAATACAATAATATCGCAATAGTCATTAAAGAAGGGCGTAGCAGTGTCCATATATATCATACAGTTTTATGATTTATGCGCCCTTCTGGCATGACATTCTCGATATGCAATATAATACACGTAAGTGCAACTCCGAGGTGGCTGAATTACTGGTACTCCGATTCAAATTAATTCCAATAGTCATTGTCATTAATCCAAACGCGATCTGTAAAAGATTTACAAAGATACACAAACACACATGAGCATAACTGATCGAATTACGAGTATGATCAAAAAGGTTAGTCTAGATCAAGAATTCTAGGTAGATCTAAATATCAATATAAGCTAGCAGATTCCAGCCCTCGGAATTCGAGCGCAAATTCTAGGAAATTTTGTTTTTTCATTAAATAAGGACCCTAAAGGTATGCTAATCAATTATAGCCAATTCGCAATTCAACATAAAAAAACAAACTCATTTTTATTAAAACCACATTAACAAATTTAATAAGCGCACACACATTGTATAATTTTATGTATGTATTAGTAACAACTTTAAATGCAATTTACTCAAAATAAAGGAAAAAATTTAAAAATCTGTAAATCTGGTGAACAGCTAAAAAGAAGTACCTTTCAAATAATAAACGTTTGGTCAAAATCGGGATAAAACGGTAGAACAAAACATCAGTCACAAGAAATCGCCTAGCCTATTAATATTATAGATATACTGACTTGAGATTCAAATATACTAGAAAATACAATTAAACTTCATATTCATTGCTTGCTTTCGCAGTGAATTATCAATTAACCCTCGTGACAATAAATTTTCCCAGCCAGACAAACAAAACGAGAAAAACAATTTAAAGTAAACATACTACATATGAAAACAATTTAAAAAATATACGAAAATAAATAACACAGCCACAAAAAATCCTTCAGGATCTTAAAAAACGAAAATGGAACAATAAAACACAAAGTTTTTCTTTAATGACACTCTAGAAAAATAATGTCAGCAGAAATATACATGGAATACTTGTATGACTGGGTTCTTTAAGAACATCCTTAACGAATGACAACCGTAACCGTACTATTGTATTGTCTGTCCATCTGGTTTATCTTATATCCTTAACTTCTGTCCGTTCAATTGTATGTTGGGCTCGATCTATTACTGAAAAGCAACAAAAACAAACACAATAACACAAAACTATTCATGGAAAAGCATTTGTTTATCATTGGCATTGGTTTGGAAATAATTTTCTTTACGATTCTTTTCTTTTCATTTTCTTTTTTTTTTCAAAAGAATTGAAAGTTTCTTTTATGCCTGCTGCATGTAGGGTTGGCTGACTCTACCCGATTGTCTTGCCTCATTGCGGCTGTTGTTTAGAGATTTATACATTTGAACGTTTCCATTGAAAAACCGCATGTGGCGTCATCATAAAAGTAGTTAAAGCTTTTGTTATTTACAAAGAAATACATTTTCTTTTCTGAATGACACATTAATGCAAGCAAAATGTACAATATGTCATTTTCAGTATTTAAATGACTTGGAAACTTGAAAAACAAAACACTTAAGAATAATAGAAAATAGTTTTGTGTACATACGCGCATACATATGTATTAGGGAGTTTCATTAGCAACGTTTTTTTGTTTCAATTTTTGCCAACGTTAAAACGGAATATGAATCCTAATATCCCAAGAGATTTTCTTTTTAGCTTTTTTGAAAGTCGGTACCAGGGCCTGCAGAAATTGATTTTATACAAAATGTGAGGCAATGAAAAAAAATTTATTTTTATTATTGCATATAATTAATAAATAAAATAAATAAATAAATAAAATAAATAAATTAAATACGTTTTGTAGGACTTCGAAATACCTTTCATATAACACCAATATAATTTTATATAACGCATTAAATTTTACGCACAAATATTTCCAATTTCAAAGTTCAAACTCTGGAAATACTTAATTTTTACTATTAAGGCCATCAAAGTACCCCTAAAACTAACACAATTTACCGCGGAATATTTTTGTTAGAGGCTGGTACTTTTCATAAGTGATTTATCTGATTTTTTGTCAATAAAGAACCAAATAAAAAAAAAGAAAATTATCATAACCTCCTTTTTTGGACCAAACCGATTTCAGAGACCCGTACGGTTCTCCAATAAAATTTAAAAAATTCTCAAAAATATTTTGGGCCAAAAGATCGCATATTCCTCTTTAAGAGGAACGAATTTCTTGAAATGCCCTAATATAAATACATGTACATACATTAGGGTGGCCCTTCATTATATGGAGAAAAAAAAGTGTTCAAACTCTCAGTCGCACCCCCTACAAATATGCAAATAACAAAAAAACTGAGAAATACAAAGTTTTGGGCCAATCAAAAAACATTTAGAGGTGGCTTAACGCGATTGAAAATTTCAAATATGTTTCATATGAGGAAAATATGACTTTCTTTCAGATTTTACGAAAATTTCGTTCTATAGTTTAAATTTTCTGACAAACTGTTATATAATTCGGGATCGGTATTAATTTGTCTTTCCAAAAAGCTATAAAACTTCAAAATCGAATAAATACTCGCCAAGAAATAGCAAATGCCCCAGACCACTTTTGTGCCAAAAAAAAACTAGGTCATGCAATTTGACGGCATTTTTTTCAACTTTTAGAAATTAATTGGAGCCAACATTTTCTGTAATCACTTACTACTTACAAAAAGTATTGCTTTTCTTCAATTTTATATTATTATATTAATTTTATATTTCATATTCTTTTGAATAAAATGTCTTTTATTAGCTTTGGGTCATTTGTGGGTCTTCTTATTTTATTTAGAAAAATATAGATAGTTTTTATACATAAAATAATTTTATAACAAAATTGATAATTGCACAGATAATTGCACCAAAGATATATCACAATGGATTATTTTGATCCCAGGAGCATTGAAGCCTTAAATAAATAAAAAAAAAAAACCGAATTATTTTTCGTAAATTCTAAATAGTTCCATCGTGTTTAATAGAAAAATTCGTTTTCGATAATTTTTATTTAAAAATATCTTAAAATCCCAAGCTGGCCTTGGCAAATAATGGGTAAACGTTCTCGGATTTATTTCAAATTCTCGGAACGGAAGTTCTACACATTTAGTTATTATATTTTAAGCGTCGCATCTAAAAATTCAGTTAGAAAACCCTTTATAATATTTTACTTGTGTTTCAATATAAATTCCTAACAATACTATCCATGAAATTTATGCTTATTATTTTATTATATATAAAATAATTTTGTCACTTCTTGTTAAACTATTGAATAAATCGTTTCTGTTTTTATAAATGTCTTGCGTCCTTAATTAGTATTTAACATTGGTTATGGGCCCAGAGTTGCAAAATCTGCTGCAAGATTAAAGACTGAAAAGAGACAAGTGGAGATAAAAAAAAAAATAATAATAAAAATGGCGAGTTCAATTTTTCAAATTGAAAAACTAGATGGAGAAAACTATTCATCAAGGTCCATTCAGATGAGAAGCTTATTAATTACGCAGGACTATTGGGATGTTATTGAAACTCCATTGAATTCTTCAGCAACGCAAGAAGAAAAAGCTGCATGGAAAATCAGAGATAAAAAAGCATTAGCAACAATGACGTTAGCTGTGAAAACTTCCGAATTGATTCATCTCAAAGATTTCAAGACTTCAAGAGAATCCCAAACTAGAATTCTAACTCACAGATTTAGAGGGATATAAAAGTAAAATTTAAAAAATGGCAAAACTTTCGCAAAAATTTTAAATTTTAAAGGAGTTTTACTACAATATTTATACCCTATACTACTTGTGGTCAGGGTGTAATGAGTTGGACAGGGTATAATGAGCTGACTATTATTTTTTTAATTTATGGAACAAATCTTCAATATTTTGTATTATTTGGCACAAACTTGTTTAAAATTTTATTTCCAAATTGTTGTACTAAATCACAACTATAAAGGGATTTTAAGAATAACTCTGGGTTCTAATCATCGTATCCGTTATCGATAACAAAAATTGAAATTTCATATTTTGGTTTATTATTTAAAGAAGACGGACAAACGTCCGACCTCTTTTTACTTTTACTATTAACCAGGGACAATAATTCGTTAACTGTGACAGAGTAAAATTATTGCCAGTATTTTATTTTGGAAAATATAAAATTAATTTCGATCGAGAAATTTCTATAACGACATATTCGTGTAGTTTTAGTACAACAGTTTTATATCTCAAAGTGGAATCATAATTTTGCGAATTTATGAAATAAAATTTTAACATCTTATCGTAGATTCTTTGGTATAAAGTTGTGGATTCTAGACCCAATTTTTAAAGTTTCGAAATCGAGTCGCAGGTTTTAAAGATTTTAGTAGTAAATGTGAAAAATAAATGTATCCTAGGTTATTTTCTTAAATTCGCGACGTTTCAGTACAAAATTTTTATACCGAATAGTGGAATCAGATATTCACAATTTTGTGAAATACATGTTTAAGTATCAATTTATTTTTAATATTACTCGCTTTAGTATCGCTTTTTGCAATATACCAATATACTACTAAATACTAAATTTGAAAGGATTTAGTACTAAACCTTATTTTGTATTACTTTAATAGCCGAAAAAGTTATAGTAAACTAATTTTGTACCAGTAAATTTTAATTTATTTTTTATTAAATTATTTATTTTTAATTTATAGATGAAAATTTTAATAATTTATCCGAAATATTTTAATACGAAATTTTTAAAATTATCCGTGTTTTAAGACTGCCTTTTCACAATTAAACCATAGCAGTAATTCACATACTAAAAGAGACTAGCAGATTCCAGCGCTCGAAATTCGAGTGCAAATTCTAGGAAATTTTATTTTTTCATTTAATAAAGACCCTAACGGTATGCTTCACAATTCAACTCATTTTAAATGAAGAAATCAAACTCAACACATTAACACAAACACATTAACAAATTTAATAAACACACACATAGCATTGTATAATTTTATGTATATGTTAGTAGCAACTTTAAACGATCATAACTCCATAAAAATAATCCAGATGAGGAAAATCTGTAAATCTGGGAAACAGCTAAAAAGAAATACATTTCATATGATAAATTTTTTGTCAAAATCGGGATAAAACTGTGAAACTTAAATCGGTCACAAGAAATCGCCTTGCCTATTAATATTATAGATTT
Organism: Cordilura impudica; assembly: GCA_963682025.1. Taxonomy (NCBI): domain Eukaryota; kingdom Metazoa; phylum Arthropoda; class Insecta; order Diptera; family Scathophagidae; genus Cordilura; species Cordilura impudica. The sequence continues at coordinate 300,334,668 of OY821517.1, forward strand.
AGTAGTAGAATTTAAAAAATAGTAAAAACAAATTTAATTTACAGAAGTTTTAGAACAATATTTTTATACTTAAAGTACACAGAGATATTCTTGAATTTAAGGAAATAAGCTTTAATATTTTATATTTTTGAATACAAAATTTTTAAAATCGATCTTGAAAACTCCAGATATTGTACTAAATCTCAATTTATTAAGGGATTTCAAAAATATCCATGCTCTTTGCTTATTTTTCATAGCCGAATATTCGAGACGTTTTTATATTTAAAAGTAGAAACAAAAATTTATGAATTTATGACACCAACTTTTTGAGTTTTTAGTACAAAGTTTTCAAAGTCTTGAGATTTAAAATTCCAGAATATAATACCAAAGCCCAGATTGTAAAGGAGTTAAAAGTAAATTTTAAAAATTACAATTCTCCTCTATTAATTTTAAAACCCTTAAAGTTTTTGTACAACAATTTCATACTAAAAAGGCTTTTTCGAATTTATGGGTCAAAATTTTAACATTTTATGCGAAATTTTTTAGTTCAAAGTTTTTTAAATATCACGTAGTTTAGTTTCGTTTTTTTTTTTAGTTTTTTAAAACCCAAAATATAATACTAAATCTCAGATAAAATGATTAAGTACAACATATTTGTACTTAAGAGATGCACCAGATTTTCATGACTTTATAAAAGACATTTTGTCGTAGATGTTTTAGTATAATATTATTTAAATTTTACCACAATTTCAAAATTCAAAATATCTTAATTTTAAAGAATTTAGTACTAAATTTTATTTCAAAAAATATCCCTCCATTATTTATGAAACCATTTTTAGTACAACATATTTATTTTTAAATGTAGAAACAGAATTATATGAATTAATGGAACAAAATTTTAAAATTTTATATAGGCAATGTTTAAGTGGAACTTTTTTCAAATTTTAAGGATTTTAGTACCACATTTTCAAAACTATAAACATTGTAGATTATAAAAGGATTTTCTAAATAAGAATGCTCTGCGATTATTTTTCAATCTCGAGAAGTTTTAGTACAATATTTTTATACTAAAGAGTAGAACCAGATTTTGAAGAAACAACATTTTAATATTTTGTCGTATATTTTTTTGCTACAAATTTTTTAAAATTTTCCAAATCTTAGTACCACATCTTTAAAACTCAAAATATGGTACTAAAAGCGATATATAAGAGGTTTTTGTTTTGACTATTACATGTAACAATTATCTTGTGAGTATTTTTAAAATCCGAGATATATTAGTACAGTATTTTATACTAAAGTTTAAAATCAGAAATTTATGAATTCATGTAAAAGCCTTTAAGATTTTATCGTAAGCGTTTAGTTTCACCCTTTTTGAATTTTTCGGCTTTTAGTACAACGTTTTTAAAACTCAATACATAGTACTAAATCCCAGATTTAAATTTTACAAATATGAATACGATTCGAGGCATTTTAGTACAAGAATTTAATAACAAAGAGTAGAACCAGATTTTTTAACAAACTTTTAAATTTTAAACCAAAAATGTTTTAGTACAAATATTTTTAAGGGTCAAATTTTCAAAACTTAATATATAGTGCTAAACCACAGATTTTACCGTAACTTATTATTAATTTTTTGAAATGAATATTAATGAATACTAGCAGATTCCAACGCTCGAAGTTCGAGTGCAATTTCTAGGCACTTTATTTCTCTACTTATCCAATTCACAAACCAACACTTTAATTTAATAAACAAATTTAATAAACACACACATAGCATATGTATAATTTTATGTATGTGTTAGTAGCAACTTCAAATGCAAGTAACTCAAAACAAAGGAAACAATTTAAAAATCTGTAAATCTGGTGAACAGCTAAAAGGAAATACCTATCAAATAATATACGTGTGGTCAAAATCGAGATAAAACGGTAGAACAAAACATCGGTAACAAGAACTCGCCTAGCCTATTAATATTATAGATTATTCGATGGCTTTTAAATTTCGAAGCGTTTTAGTACAACAATTTTATTCTAAAGACTAAAACAAGATTTTTTTTTTAACTTATCATTATTATTTTAACATTTGAATTTTAGATCAATAATGTTTTAGGTCAAATTTTGTACAAATTTACGGGCTTAACTCCTTCTTTGACAAAATTCTTAATATAGTACTAAATCACAGATTTGTTAGGAGTTAGTACTAATAACAATGCTTTTAAATTATTTTTTAAAATCAAGTAGTTTTTGTACAACATTTGTATCCTCTAGTGTTGAACCAGATTTTTATGAAACAACTTTGTTACATTTTGCGTAGATATTTTAGTACCAAATTTTGAATAGTTTACGGTTTCGTAATAGATTTAAAGGATTTAGTACTAAATTTTACAAACAGCCATTTTCTATGAGTGTTTTTTAAAACTCGGGAAGTTTTACCACTACAATTTTATACTAAAGAGCAGAACCAAATTATAAACTATTTTAAGATATTAGATCGGAAATGTTTTAGTACAAAATTTTTTTAGTTTTACGGTTTTGGCACAACAAAATATACTACTGATTTTACGACTTTAAAGGATTTGGTAATAAATTTTTCATTTCTAGATATTTTTCGATCACTATTAAATTTTCAGGCATTTTAGAACAAAATTTTTGTAATCAAAAGTAGAACCAGAATTTTATGAATTTATGGGAAAAATTTTTAATATTTGATGGCAGGGTCTTATTACTAAAATTTGAATATAACCATACTATTCGATTTCTTTTATAATATCCAGATGTTTTAGTACATCTTAATACTGGAAAATAAAACCAGATGTTTATGTATTTTTGTAATAATAATTTGTAGCATAAATGTTTTAGTACAAAACTCTTAAAATTTTACTGGTTTAAGTAAAGTATTTGTGGGGTGCCCTCAAAGATAAGTGTTACGCCAACAAGCCAGAGACAATTGACGCTTTAAAGGACAATATTCGTGAAGCCATTGGTGAAATACAGCTGCACACAATCGATAATGTGTTTAAAAATTGGACTTATCGTGTAGGCTACTGCATGGCCAGCTGAGGCAGCGATTTGAATGAAATTATTTTCCATTATTAACCGGAAGGATTGTACTTTCAAATGAAAAAAGAAATTTGAGATAATATTCAGTAGTTTTTTTTATAGCATTTTCAAAAAAAAAGTTATTTGGCGGATCCTTTAGAATATTACGACTAAAAGTACTGTACTTGAGCATAGATTTTAAAAATTTTTTAAAAATATTTACAAATAAATTTACACTGAAATTTTGATCTCTAGAACCGTATTTATAGTGCTAGCAAATATTCGGTATTGATTGATTTTTTTTTAATTATTTTGCGTTTTAGTATACCTTTACACATTTAATTATATTATTTTAATGGATTTAAGTATCATTCAAATGACCTGGAGTAACTAAAATATTCTTAATCGTTTTTTGTTTTAACGATTCTCCATAATATTATTTAATGCCAAAAACAGCAATATAAAATTTATCTTGCGAATATTTATATGAAGAAAGTTACAATCGCATAAGGCTTTCAAAATCTAATATTTTCAATTATAACAAAATATATATTTTAGCAGATTAGAATGCAATACGAGTACAAGTTCATTTGAACTCTAAAAATACACATACTTCACTGGAAATTTATAATTTTCTCCTTATGTTTTCAGTTACGCTCTACTTTTTATTGCTACACCGAAGAACTTAGTTCTTTTGCTACTTTAAAGCTGAGAACAAATAATATATAAAGTCAACGTTTAACAAAATTAAATTGAATTTTTTGTATTTAAACAAAAAATTGAGTCAGTGTGTCATAAGTTCAATTACTTTCCGTGTACCTCATTTACGGCTCTAGGAAATATCGCCAAAGAAAAACTAAAAAGAGCCGAACGAAAAATGATCCGAAAAAATTATAAATCGCAAAAAAAAAAATTAAATGTTGCCAAAATATTAAAAATTTAAAAACAAATGCCCAAAAGTTAATCAATATTGTCTATATGTCAAAAGTCAGCTAAAATTATGCAAAATTAAATATTTATTTATACTAGCAGATCCCAGCCCTCGAAATTAGAGTGCAAATTCTATGAAATTTTATTCAATAATTTCTTTCAATGTTTTTTTAATCTATTCAATTAATTTATTTCATTAGAAATATTTGTTGATCACACCGAAATAAGAGCCTAAAGGTACTTGAAATACCCACCCAAAGGTATGTGTGGTATGCAATTATTATAATGAATTTCAATTGCGCCGTTATTATCGTTATTGGTTTATGTAAAAAATTACTTTTCAATACAGGGCTTTTCATATTCAATTTTTGAAAACACATTCAAAAATAAACACATGCACAGCATTGTATACATATGTATTGTATACATTGTATATATATGCATATGCATTGTATACATTGTATATAACTATATGTATGTTAGGGTGGCCCTTAATAAAAAAAAGTGTTCAAACTGTCGGTCTCACCCCCTAGAAATATGCGAATAGCAAAAAAAAAACTGAGAAATACAAAGTTTTGGACCAATCAAAAAACGTTTAGTCGTGGCGCAAAGCGATTGAAATTTCAAGTGTGTTTATTGGGGGAAAATATGACTTTTTTTCTATAGTTTAATTTTTCCGACAAGCTGTTATACAATTCAGGATCAGTATTAAATTATCCCTTCAAAAGGCTATAAAATTTCAAAATCGAATAAAACCTCGCCAAGAAATAGCAAATACCCCAGACCACTTTTGTGCCAAAAAAACTAGGTCATGAAATTTGATGGCATTTTTTTCAACTTTGAGAAATTGATTTAAAGCCATCATTCATTTTTGGTCTCTATACTTATAAGTACTCAGATATGAAGTATTGTTTTATTACCTCGTTGTTAACTTATTGCGCATTGAGACCGAAAATTGGAAATTTTTTCGATAAAATTTTTAATACTCCTTTTTCAAGTTTGAAAAAATTTTCTTAAACAAAATTAAAAAAACTGAATCTATCACTTTAAGATTTTATTTAATACATGTTGCAGATTAACTGTGTGAATTTCTAAGTAAATCCCTCTGCCACAATTTTTTTGGCAAGGATTTTATTTTTGCGGATTTCGAGAAAAATTAGATTTTTGTGAAATATTCTGTAAATGTACTCTTTCTAAAAACTTTGTATCAAAAATTCATCACTTTTCTACTTTTAAATGTTATATTTTATCTTAATAGCTTAGGGTTTCGGATAAAAATAATATGACAACATTAACCCTTTTGGAATTGGGGTCACATATGCCCCCAAACTAATAAAAGACAATTTATGCAAAAAATTCAAATATTTTGTAAGTGCTGTCCAATTTTTAGATGCGACGCTTAAAATATAATAACCAAATGTGTATAAGATTCATTCCAAAAATTTGGGATAAATCCGAGAACGTTAACCCATTATTTGCTAAGGCCAGCTTTGGATGTTAAGATATTTTAAAATAAAAATTACCAAAAACGAGTTTTTCTATTTAACTCGTTGATACCACTATTTAGAATTTAGGAAAAGTAATTCGGTTAATTTTTATTTATTTAACACTTCAGTGCTCCTGAGATCAAAATTATCCAATGTGATATATCTCTGATGCAATTATCTGCTTATTGCTCGCGAATATAAATTAAAACAACTTAGGTCATATGTCTAAAAAATAGGACTTTTTTTGAAATTCACTTTGATTTAATTTTGTAATTTATTCCATTAAGAGTAGTATTAATTTAATATTACCTTTTATATATATTATTATATTTGAAATTTAATTTTATTTATTAAACTATTTAAAACTGGGAAATAAAATGGTAGAAGTTTCAAAACATGTAGGTGACATTGAAGATAATATAAAGCGACCGATTATAAAAAATCAAAAAATGTCAACCATTATAAGTAATGACTTCTTCACCGATTGACATGAAAATTTTTTTTGGCGTTTTTTATCAATATCCACCAAATTGGTGGGTGAGACAGCAAGAAATTCAACTATTACTTTATTACATAAAGTAATTTTATAACAAAATTGGTTAAAAGTTGTTTTAATTTATATTCGCGAGCAATAAGCAGATAATTGCACCAAAGATATATCACAATGGATTCTTTTGATCCCAGGAGCACTGAATGGTTAAATAAATAAAAATTAACCGAATTATTTTTCTAAAATTCTAAATAGTGGTATCAACGAGTTTAATAGAAAAACTCGCTTTAGGTCATTTTTATTTAAAAATATCTTAAAATCAAAAGCTGGCCTTAGCAAATAATGGGTTAACGTTCTCGGATTTATCCCAAATTTTTGGATCGAAACTTCTACACATATGGTTATTATATTTTAAGCGTCGCACCAAAAATTGGACAGCACTTACAAAATATTTGAATTTTTTGAATAAATTGTCTTTTATTAGATTGGGGTCATATTTGACCCCAATTCCAAAAGCGTTAATGTAGTCATATTATTTTTATAAGAAACCCTAGGCTATTAAGATAAAATATAACATTTAAAAGTAGAAAAGTGATGAATTTTTGATACAAAGTATTTAGAAAGAGTACATTTACAGAATATTTCACAAAAATCCAATTTTTCTCGAAATCCGCAAAATAAAATCCTTGTCAAAAAAATTATGGCAGAGGGATTTACTTAATAATTCACACAGTTAATCTGCAAGATGTATTTAATAAAACCCTAAAGTGATAGATTCATTTTTTTAAATTTTGTTTAAGAAAGTTCTTTCAAACTTGAAAAAGGAGTTTTAAAAATTTTATCAAAAAAATTTCCAATTTTCGGTCTCAATGCGCAATAGGTTAACAACGTGGTAATAAAACAATACTTCATATCTGAGTACTCATAAGTATAGAGACCAAAAAAGAATGATGGCTTTAATCAATTTCTCAAAGTTGAAAAAAATGCCATCAAATTTCATGACCTAGTTTTTTTGGCACAAAAGTGGTCTGGGGCATTTGCTAGTTCTTGGCGAGGCTTTACTCGATTTTGAAGTTTTATAGCTTTTTGAAAAGATAATTTAATACTGATCCTGAATTTTATAACAGCTTGTCGGAAAAATTAAACTATAGAACGAAATTTTCGTAAAATCTGAAAAAAGTCATATTTTCCCCATATAAACACACTTGAAATTTTCAATCGCTTTGCGCCACGACTAAACGTTTTTTGATTGGCCCAAAACTTTGTATTTCTCAGTTTTTTTGCTATTCGCATATTTCTAGGGAGTGAGACCGACAGTTTGAACACTTTTTTTTCCCTCCATATAACGAAGGGCCACCCTAATGTATGTGTTAGTAGCATCCTAAAATGCATTTTACTCTAAATCTGTAAATTTGATGGAGTCAAACTGACAAAGTAACATCGGTCACAAGAAATCGCATTGCCTATTAATATTATAGATAAAAGTTTATTTTCCATTATTAAAAATATGCCTTAAAATTATAACTATAATAACCAAAATGGCTTTAAAAATAATGCACTTTTTATAAATCCTAGCTATAAAAGACAACAAAATTTTGAATAAAAATCTTTTGGATAGCTTTTATAATATTTGATTTCGAAAATAATCGCATACTCGGTTTGTTTCGATGTTGTGAACATATATCACTATTTTCCTGTTGTTGTTTTGATATTTATTGCTGCTACAAATTTGTTTTTTTTTTTTTTTTCTTAACAGGATAGAAAAATCTGATAAAATGCGAATTTAAACACTTAAAATTGTTTAGATGTCCGCAAATATATTATTCATTTCAGCAATTAAAAAAACATTTACTTTTCCAAAACTCTTACTTGATTTTATTGTATTTTTATATTCAGTCTATCTTTGCATCTTTAAATTAACAAATTACGAGCTAATTTAGAAAGAAATATTTAACAATTTACTGATTAAAGCAAAATTGAAACTGCCAAGATTTTTAGTTAAGACTAATTGGAAATGTTTCTTTTTTAATATAACAAAATTTTTAAGCTCTCAAAGCATTGCAAATTACACTGTACAACACAAAAAAAAATATAAGGTCCGGCCTATAAATTTTGATAGTGGAGACAAAAAAAAGGCACGTGTATCGGCGTTTTGAAAGTTTACATCTGAATTTAATTTCAGGGGGGGCTAAAGTTTCCCAACTCTGGCACATTCTTATTATTAATCGGCATAAGAAACCATGTGACCCTTACATTTTAGATATAAAATGTGTTCAGCAAATTTATGGAAAATATTACGGAGAACATTTTTGTAGAATATGTTAACCCTCTAACTCCTCAAGATATGGATCTTTTTTGTCCTTTAAAAAAAAAAAGAGCAAAAACCATTAAAGCAGGGATTTAAGGGTTAAAATGTTCCGCAAAAATATTATCCGTTACATTACAACAAAAACAATGAAAAGCAAAATCAAAACAAAAATTAAGTGCTATATTTCTTATTGTAGTGAAAACGTGTCAAATTGACACATTGCACATGCCGACATACGCCTTTAAAAATGAGCACAGCCATGTATGCGCGCAATGCGTGTGCATCAATATCGCTCCATTTGTCACCAAAGTTGAGCCTGCCGTACTTGTTAGTATAAGTATTTGCAATGATAATTATTTCTATGGGAGGCGGCAAAAATAACAAACAAATTGAGTTGGATCTGCAGCTAAGACGAGTGGTGCAGAGGAAAGCCCTGGCAACGGCGATCAGAATCAAGGGGGATAAACCTATAACCAGGCTTTATGAAGGGAAATGGAACCGAATAAGTCAAGTTAATGATTACTCCCACCTAGATTGCCCCATGGACAGGGCTGAGAAGAAATATGATTTCAGGAAATACTTTGTTACAGAACTTGGCAATAAGAGAGAATGGAGTGGTTTAAGCACAGCATATTCTCTAAGAGAAGATACAATCAAATGGTATACAGATGGGTGAAAAGTCGAAAGTGGAACAGGGGCGGGAGTCTTCGGGCATAGAACCAAATACTTCGAGTAAATGGGAATACACACAAGTATTTTCCAAGCAGAAATCAACTTGAATAGAAAGTACAAAAGACGGGACATAATCATACCATCAGATAGTCAAGCTGCTATTCGAGCACTAAGCTCCTATGAAGTAGACTCCAAGTTAGTATGGGACTGTCTACAGAAACTAAATGAGCTAGGTAAACACAAGGTCTTTGTTGGGTCCAGGGACTTATTGGGATTCAAGGTAATGAGCAAGCTGATGAACTTGCCAGAAGGGGAGCTTCCACAAAATTAATAGGGCCGGAACCGTTTTGTGGAATAGGAAAAGGAGTATGGGAAGGCGTACTCAGGGAACATGAAAATTATGTTAGACGGAAATTTTTCTCAAGCCACTTGGACTTAAGGCAATCCAAACTCTTGTTGGGTGGCTACAACAATAAGAGATTTGGGTCGTGCATTGGTTTGTCGAAGAACAGACTGAGAATATTAACCGGTATTTTAACTGGTCACTGTAGGCTCAGGGAACATCTGAGCAGGTCGGGAATTGTAGCAAACTCCATATGCTGACTCTGTGGTGAGGAAGCCAAATCACCAGAGCACAAACTTGGGGACTGTGGAGCGTTAATGCATAAAAAAAGCATCTGTGTTCTTCCCAAATACTAGGTAGCGACATAAATGAGGATGAGATTTTATAGGCACAACCTATTAGCAGAGGGCAGTACAATAGATCACTCGGTCGCAGTATTTCGAACACCTCTTTATACAATACAATACAATACAAGACGAGTTCCTGTTCATTATCTGTTTCAATAATATGTTGAAAGTATTGAACCAAAATAGATACAAAGAATAAGATTAAATTGTTATTTTGTAAATTTCAGTATGGATCAAATGGTCCCTTAACCTGACATTCGTAAGTTTTTTCTGACCCAACAGCAGGGTTGAAACCAAATCTACGGGAAATAATACTTTTTTGTTAACATGTCTTACGATTTGGTTGATTTTCGGTGATTCTATAGCAGCCATGGCCAAAGTTTTCAACTGACGGGCCGTAATCTAATTATAAAATTACTCGGGGGCCAAAAAAAATTTATTAAAAGCTGATATAAAGTTAATTTAAATTTTCAGCAATAAAATAGTCTAATTACAAAGTCTTTATTTAATGCGATAAATGTAGTCGTTTACAACTAGTGCTTAATTTTTCAATAACTGAATCAAAATTACTTGTTCAAAATTCTTAGTATCGCATACAAATGTTCATCACTTGTCCTAGATCGCGATGGACTTATATTTTGTTTCATTATAACCAACATTTTTTTTTTTTTTTTTGCCAAATTTCGAATATTTTAGTATTTTTCTTTATTTAGATATTAAATGGTAAATTGCCCGTCTGATGATTAAATAAATCTTGCATAGCCGCACCACATTGTGAATCAATTAATTCCAGGTGAATATCACTTGAACCACTAGACATTAGTAGCAATTGGAATAAGAATAATTTACAAATCATTTTCAATTATACGAAAACAATTAAATCTTCGATTAATTTCATTTGTCAAAGGACGTTAAAAATTTAAGATCGACTGAAAAGGCTAAACTCAGAAAAGTCTTCCTTTTCGGGTAATATAAAAAGGTTATTATTTCTTCTTTAAGATCCCATACGCGTCGCAAAACGTTACTAAAGCCTAACCATCGAAGATGGCTGAGTAGTCAGCGTCGAGCTCTTCAAGCAAAGATATGAATTATCTATGTTTTATATCTTTTGATCGAAGAAAATTTACCAGTTACATGTTTTATTTTTAAGCAGTTTATTTGGATCAATCGTGTGAATCTTTTCTTGAATTCTTTTCATCTGGCCTATATTTGAACCCATTCAGTTTGGGAATCCATCGGAAGTCGCATTAACAAGATTTTCCCATTTAATATTAGATTTCAAAAGATATTTTTCACCCTCGTTAAAAAGTTCTGCACCGGTAGTTCTATTTTTCACAGCTCCTGTGTAATTTCAAATTCCTCATTAATTGACCGAACAAATATCATTAGTTATGCAATATCTTTTATATCGCAGCTCTCGTCTAAAGCTATAGCACAGTATTTTTTTGTATTTTATAATTTTTCTCATTAAATTATCACTGATTTTCTCAATTCTTCGCGTAACAGTTTGCCCTGGCAGGGACAAATTTTGAACCTAGTTTTTTATAAAATCACCATCTCAAAGGGTTTACCGTGTTTCGTAATATTGAAAAAACAAAAAGGCTAGCTTTTGTAGCTGCATCTTGCAGTTTATCTTGCCGTGTGAAAATATTTGGCTAGCTTGTCAATACATTTCCGAGATTCTTGGCATGGGCTTTTTGCTCTTCATCACTCAGATTTGGAGAAATGTACTTTTTTATAACTGCAACCGTTGTTCGACATACTAGGCATAATGCTTAATTCCTAAACAACGTGAAAAATATTTTTATTTCCAATATTCATTGAATATACGACACTAACTATCGACTTTTCTTTTTCGTCCACCCATTGTTTAAATTTTTTGATAGATTTTATTTTTAAATGTCACAAACAGCAATAAAATCAACACGATAATCTGTTTTCTTTTTGTTCCCCAAGTTTCAGTTTCAAGTTCAATATTGATGCAATTCATAAAACACGTATCAATGATGCTTTTGCTAATATTAGGGAGTTTTAACGTCTTTTCCATACATTGTACTAGAAGTTTTGCAAAAAAAAAATTTTTTTTTTCTATTTTGTAAAATAAAAAAGAACATCATATTTTAAATTTTTATTAACTAAGCGGCCCATATTTTTTTTTTAAATTCATCAATTCAATTGAAATAAGGAGCTCTAATATAAAACAATTTAAAAAAGAGTAAACAAACAGTCAATGATATAAAAATTTTATTTAGATGTAAGAACGTCTCCAAAGCTATAACACATAACATTGTCAAAAGATTGATAAAAAAAAAACCTTCGGAAAATGTTGTGAATGGCCTGGACACGAAAATCTAATTGAATTATTTTTATTTAAATATAAATTTATAACTTATGCCGTTTTCTTTTCTGGCAAAAAATGCCGCATTTTCTTTGCACTTTTTTCGAAAAGTGTATTTTTTTATCTATACTATATAATAAAGAGGTAATGTGTGTTTGTTTGTTTATTTGTTTGTTTGTTTGTAGGAGGTAATCTCCGTAACTACCCATCTCATCTTCCTGAAATTTTCATAGAGTCTTACTCCGGATATGGGAAGTGCTATAGGCTATAATTTTTTAAATATTTTTGGTGGGCGTGGCACCTCCCACACAAAGTAAATTTTTAATATCATATACATATATTGAGTACTATGACAAGGAGAGCTTTGAAAATTTGTGTGAGGTCACCTATTGTTAATATTAGTAGCTACGCCGGAAATGGGCGGGATCGGATAAGTGGGCGTGGTACCTCCCATACAAGTAATAGTTCAATATTATATATCTCGAGTACTGTGATAGAGAGAGCTTTCCAAATTTGTCTGATGTCACTTATTATTAATGTAAGTAGTCGGACAAAAAATGGGCAGTATCGGACCAATAGGCGTGGCACCTGCCATACAAATTAAATATAAAATGCCATATATCTGGAGTACTGTAATAGTGAGAGTCTTGGGACTTTGTGTTAGCCCATAAGTTATTCATTTGAACAGTTAGACAAAAAATGAGCGTGATCGGAGCAGTGGGCGTGGCACCGCCCATACAAAGTAAATATATGATATCATATAACTGGTGTGCTATAAAAGGGAAAGACTCGATATTTTGCATGACTCCATCAGATATTAATGTGAGTAGTCCAATAAAAATTGGGCGGGATGGGATTAGTGGGCGTGGCACCTCCTATGTAAAAAGTATGAAGCACTACGAAAGCGACAGTCTTTTGACAAGCCCATTAGTTATCAATGTGATTTGTTGTGGAAGATATATCGCCAAAATCAAAAATCACCAAACCCAAAAATCGCGAAAAATAAAAATTGGCCAAAAAAAAAATATTCAAAATAAAAAATGGGCAAAATCAAAAATCGCTCAAGGCCAACAGTTAAGTGTTGCCAGATCTAATATGAATAATCTATCTTCTTCTCATGGGCAGCTACATGTACCTTGCTCCAGGGTAGGAACATTGTATATCAGCATCAGCAAGCATTGAAATAAAAAATCTATACTAATAATCTATGCTAACATAATAAAGAGGTAATATTTGTTTGTTTGTTTGTTTGTAGGAGGTACTCTCCGTAACTACTCATCTGATCTTCCTGAAATTTTCACATAGTCTTACTGCGGATATGGGAGTGCTACAGGCTTTAATTTTTTAAATATTTTTAGTGGGCGTGGCACCTCCCATACAAAGTAAATTTTTAATATCATATATATTAAGTACTATGATAGAGAAAGCTTTGCAAATTTGTCTCAGGTCTTCTATTATGAACGTGAGTAGTCAAACAAAAAAATGGGCGGGATTAGATAAATGCGCGTGGTACACCCACACAAACTTTATATTAAATGTGATATATCTGAATTACTGTATTAGTGAGAGCCTTGGGACTTTGTGTGAGCCCTTTCATAACGATTCGGAAGGGGGGGAGGGGAGCGTGTAGCGAAGCACACCGGGTTACATCTAGTATATTATAAATTAAGAGTATCCTAACTTTATACATCAATCGAAAGGTCTCAAAGTGCTGTGTTCAAAAAATGCAAACAATTTTGATTATTATCCTCTTTGAAGTCATGGGGTGAAAATATTCCAAAAAGGGGAACAATGTGGAAATATTCTCACACTATGACCTGAAAGAAGTCAATCGCTACAATTTTTTGCGATTTACGAGCGCCCGACGTTGAGACCTCTCGATTGATGTATAAAATAATGTTGCTCTTAATTTAGAATATATAAAAAATACACTTTTCGAGAAAAGTGCAAATAAAATGCGACATTTTTTGTCAGAAAAGAAAACGGCATTAATTTTACACTCAAGGGATGCCCCTACAAATGCAGTGCATTGTGCTGATTTCAGGAAAATAGGTTACGGAAGGAGGAAATAGGGATTTTTGACTTAACTTTTATTTGATTCTATACCAACCATATATACAGATGACATTGTTGAATCCAATCCTCAATGGGTCAACAAACAACATTGAGTTTTCTGTGCGTTAAAATCAGCCCTATTCACTTTACCATACAAAATATGTTGGCGGGCCTTATGTGGCCCGCGGGCCGTAGTTTGGCCATGGCTGTTCTATAGGAAAAATATTAAAATCTGAACAATATAAAAAACCACCTTTAAACGAATTTAATAGAGAATATTTTTAAAATGTTCAGCGAATTTTTCTACAAAACAAATATCTTGAAATAATCCAAACATGATAAATTGTATACAAAAAATTATAGTTAGGAAAATTGCAAATGTAGGACAATATGGACACTAGGGTGACAGGCTTTTTTTTTGGAATTTCAAGACGTGCGGATCGGATTATTGTGACACTGGATCTAAAACTTTAGTGAGCAAAATTGGAGCCTAATCGGACAATGCTTTCTGGACGCGCATTGAGTTCGAAGTTCAAATATGCATTTATATGTAAAAATTATCAAAAAAAAAATCATTTTTCACAAAAATTTTGATATTAATAATTAGTCTCTTTCTGACCATGACAAAGTGCAGACGTATATTGTGATCAACTTCTAAAACAGAAAATTTTAAAATCTAAAACAATAACAATTGTTAAAAAAAAAATACTCTAACATACTAGTGTGTAAAAGTAAAAACAAAGGGATTAGTACTATGCTGTACTGTCAGAATGACTATTTGCTGTCACAGCAGAATGACTAGTTGCAGCGATCAAAGTGAAGAAGACGATGCTGTCTGGCAGACAGTTTCTGATAACAAAACAACAAAAAGGCGATTGACAAAATCACCAGAAATTTTTAAACACAAAACCAAAATACTAAAAAACTTTAATTCCAACAACAATAGTAATTTACCAAGTACTAGCAACAACCAGTTTGCTGCACTTGATGTATATAATGATGATGATATGGATAACTCTAATGGTAATGATGATACCAATACTAATAATGATGATGATGATAACGTTAATAATAAAAATTCTGAAGCAAAACCACCACCTATAATACTGCCAAATGTGTCTAATATAAAAGTGATGATGAACTTTAATAAATTAATAAATTCGCATGATTTTTCATATAAATCTATGAGTGATGGTCAGGCAAGAGTGGTGACTAAAACTATAAATTCATATGGAGTGCTAGTCAAATATCTTGATGATAAAAAAATTTTGTTTCACACCTATCAACTCAAACATGAGCGAGCCTACAGAGTAGTTGTTAAAAATCTACATTTTTCTACACCAGTTACAGAGATTAAAGAAGAAATTCAAAGCCTAGGCCACCAAGTCCGAAACGTAACAAATATTAAAAGTAGAATTACCAAACAACCAATGTCTATGTTTTACCTTGACTTAGAGCCAAATCAAAACAACAAGAAGATCTATGAAGTTAGATATCTTCTCAATGCTGTTGTAAAAGTCGAACCACCTACGAAAATAAATGAAATTGTTCAATGTTATAGATGCCAGGAGTTTGGCCATTCAGAAATATATTGTAGAAAAATGTTTATCTGTGTAAAGTGTGGATTAAATCATCGAACTGATAATTGCCCTAAACCAGAAAATACTCCTCCACAATGTGTCAATTGCCTTCAAAGTCACACAGCAAACTATAAAGGATGTGAAGTTTATAGAGATATATTGAGAAAAAAGAACGCTTATCGTAGACAAAATAGAAATACACCTGAAACAAACAATCAATTTAGACCTGCTAGTTCTCCAACTTTTAATAATAATAATAACAACGCCTCTGCCAATTATTTCGAAGAAAATCCGTACAGCTATGCTCAAACTGTTAAAAATAATAACGGTCAACAAAACATTTTGAAAAGTTTGGAAATATTTTTCCAAAAACAAAACAAGTAAGAAAATTATAGTCGGTCTAGACCGACTATACGATACCCTATACCATACCTTTAGAGACCATATCTCTTAGGCCCAACTAATTGGATATAGAAAATAAGCATAAACCAAATTTGAGTGGCATTTTTATTAATTTTTCTGGCTGCAGATATGAAAAAGTTCATATCGGATACTATATTTATATGGGGACTAGGTCGAAAAATGGACCGATCCTGGCAATGGTTGGTAAAGTCTCTTGTATTTTGCAAAAATATATACAAACAAAATTTTAGATGAATCAGTGCAATATTTTTGTTTTTTTTTTTTTAGATTTAAGTGAAGATCGGGAAGCAGCTCTATATGGGGCCTATGACTAAGAGTTGCCCGTTTTTGGACTACTCATTAATGGATGTAATAAACACATGCAAACCCAATTTGACTAAGATCTATACGACAATTTGGATCTTATGGCAATTTATGTCGATTTCATAGAGGTCATTTGTATGGGGGCTAGGTCTGAACATGGACCGATTCGCACCAATTTCAATAGCGTTCATCCCATGGCCGATAAAAGATCAAATACCAAATTTCATCAAAATATATTCATATTTGCGACCTGCAGTTTGATTACAAGCTTTACATGGACACACAGACGGACGGACGGACGGACGGACGGACGGACATCGTTTAATCGAATCAGATAGTGATTCTGATTCGATCGGTATAATTAAAGATGGGTGTAGGTCAAATATTATTGGTTGTTACAAACAGCAGCACAAAGTCATTATACCCAAACCACATAGTGGTATAGGGTATAATGAATTGACTAATAAGCTTTTAAATATGATGCAAATCATTATAACAAAGTTATTCGTTTAAATATACGTTTAGCAATATGGAATGCTAATGGCATATCCAATCATACAAGAGAATTAGAAATTTTTCTCAAATCAAACTACATTGATTTGCTTTTAGTCTCCGAGACTCATTGTACTAATAGAAGTTACTTTAAAATACATGGTTATGACTTTCTAAATACCAACCATCCTGATAATAAAGCACATGCAGGTTCAGGAATTTTAGTAAAATCAACAATAAAATATGAAATATTAAACGGATTTCAGCAAACATATCTTCAGGCAACAAGTATTAAGCTGAAATGTGATGATGGTGATTTAGTCGTATCGTCAGTATACTATCCACCTCGACATAACATTAAATGTGATAAGTATGAGGAATTTTTTGAATTACTTGGTAGGCGATTTATCGTCGGTGGTGACTATAATGCCAAACACCCATGGTGGGGTTCATGATTGACAAACCCTAAAGGAATAGAACTTTTTAAAGTTTGAGAAAGAAAAACTATTCATCCTTATCAACTGGAACGCCAACGTATTGGCCAAGTGACCCACGTAAAATTCCAGATCTTCTGGATTTTATAGTTTACGCTGGCATAGCTAGCCACAAATTAGATATAAAAAGTGTTATTGACTTAAGCTCAGATCACACACCTGTTTAAGTAAGCTTTAATGCCACTGTTGCCATGAAACCTCCTAAGTATCAAGTATTAAAATCAAACACTAACATTTCGGCATTTCAACAATAATTAGATGACAATCTTAATCTTAGAATAAGTCTCAAAACAGAAACGGAGCTAGACGAAGCAGTTGAAAATTTTACAAACGAAATACACAAAGCAGCGCAAGTTTCAACTCCAATCCAAGAAACATCACAGCAACAAGTAAATCTCGGAATATCCTTCGAAATACGTCAGTTCTTAGCAGAAAAAAGAAGGCTTCGCAAAAGATGGCAAATAAGTAGAAACGTAAATGATAAACGTTTATTTAATAAACCAGTTAAGGATCTGAAGCATTTACTATTTGAACACAAGAATGCAAAAACATCAGAATTTCTTGAAGAAATAAACAACTCAAAATATGATGAGCACCTGCTACGGAAAGCTACCAAATATATTAAAAGGCCAGCAAAAAGGAGTATTCTTCTTAGAAAATCCGATGGTTTGTGGTGTAAAACAGATAAGGAAGCTTCAGAGACATTTGCTCTTCATTTAAAAAATATATTTACGCCATTTTGTTACAACACAACAAGGCAACAAGAAGAAATATTGGACTATTTATCTTGCCCGTTACAAATGGACTTTCCAATAAAATATTTTACTCCAAATGAAGTTAAAAATGAAATAACAATGTTAAATAAAAAGAAATGTCCCGGATACGACCTTATTGACGCAAATGTTGCCAATCACTTAACTCGTAAATGTATTATTTTTCTAACTGTAGTTTATAATTCAATATTACGACTTAACCAAATCAATGGAAATGTGCGGAAATCATAATACAAAAACCTAATAAACCTAACAACTTAGCATCTTCATTTAGACCAATAAGTTTGCTTACAACTTTTTCTAAGATATTTGAAAGATTATCACCAATTTTAAAAGAAAGAAATATAATTCCTGAACATCAGTTTGGATTTCGACACAAACACGGTACTCCTGAACAGATACACCGAATTGTAAATGTTATAAGAGATGCTCTTGAGAAAAAAAAAATACTGCTCTGCGATTTTTCTTGATATTGAACAAGCATTTGATAGAGTCTGGCGTCTAGGGTTACTCTATAAAATAAAACACTTCTTACCTGCACCTTATTATCAATTTTTTAAAAGCTATTTATCCAATAGACACTTCTACGTAAATGTCAACGATGAAAGATCAGAACTTTATGAAATTAAAGCTGGTATACCGCAGGGAAGCGTATTGGGTCCAATTTTATATAAAATTTATACAGCATATATACCTACACTTGATAACGTATTGGTCGCAACATACGCAGACGATACAGCAATAATTGCCGTAAGCGATTCTCCCGATGAAGCATCTTTACTTGTACAAAACGAGCTTAATGAACTTGACCATTGGCTACAAAAATGGAACGTGAAAGTAAATTCTGATAAATCCAACCATACAACATTTGCACTCAGACGTGGCGAATGTCCCAATGTTACCATAAATGGTAACTTAATCCCAAAAAGAGAAAATGTAAAATATTTGGGAATGATTCTTGATAGACGACTTACCTGGAGAGATCATATTAAAAGCAAACAACAACAACTTAAAATCAAAACGAAAAAACTTTACTGGCTCTAAAGTTCAAATTCTCAGTTAAGTTTAAAAAATAAATTACGAATTTATAAAGTTATCCTTAAACCAATCTGGACATATGGAATTCAATTATGGGGTACCGCTTGCAACTCCAATATTGATATTCTTGAGAGATACCAAGCCAAAACACTGAGGCAAATCCTAGATGCACCATGGTATGTTAGGAATAGTGTTATCAAAAGAGATCTTTCTGTATCATCTTTTCGAGAGGAAATTAGATCCGTAAGCGAGAGATATCTGCAAAGACTAAGTAATCACGATAACCCTGTGGCTATTACATTATTAGACGACACCAACGAAATTAAAAGACTAAAGCGCAGCCATATCTTAGATCTCCCGTTCCGAAAATAAATTATCACTTAATATTCTAAAAATTATCTTATTTATTTTGTTTTATGTTATGTATCTCATTGGAGTTACATAACCTCTGTGATGTATCTATTTAATCAAATTTGCTTATTATCCTTGGATAGATTGTAAATAAAGAATGAATTAATAAAAAAAAAAAAAAACATTTTGTTCTAGTCTCTATACCTGTAAGTAAGTACTCAGATATGAAGTATTGTTTTATTACCACCCACAGTCGTCAAAAGCTCTCAAAATTAAATTTTTTTTTTTGTTTTAATTCTTTTAATTTTTTTGCAGTTATCGACAGATAATACATTAGATAAGACGTTTTGAGCATTTTCTGGGTTGTACAATATTTATCTTTTATGCTATAATGGACCAAAGTTGAAATTGTTTTAAAAAAACTTCAAACTAAAAAATCGGAATTTTTTATACTCGGAAACTAAGTAGGCAAACCCTACTTTTTTCGATGATTTTGTTTTATAACTTTACAGTTATAAAAAATATATTTTGTTTTTAATCACGTCATGTAATTTCTTGGGCATTTGAGTGACTATTTCATATAATTTTTAAGTGGCAAAAAAAAAAATGGGTTTAAAAAAAAATTAAATTGACCTATTTATATAAGCTGCCACAAAGGTACCCTATTATAAGTACCTATTATAGGTACCCTATTATAATGTACCCTATTTATAAGTGTATTTAAAAAAAATTCATACGATCTCAATAGGGAAGTTTTTCAAACGGTTTAAAAAGTTCATGCACTTCACAATTGTGATAGAGCATGAAAAAAACGGACCAGTATTGTGGAAGCCCCAATTACACAAGATTGCAGGACCTCTTGAATCACACCAGCAAACGTATTTTACAATCGATTTGTGAGCATTTAAAAAATATTACTGAAAATAAATTAGAATTAGTAGGAAAATGGGGCATGGATGGTCAACAAATCTTTAATCATAAATGGAAAAATTAACAAGATTTACAACATGTGGATGAGAAAGCAATATTTCTGATCTCATTTGTTCCACTTAAATTAATAACTACTGGTATTAAGGAAACTGCAGACCAATAGATATTGCAGACCAATAAAATTTGTTTTTGTTAAGGAAACAAAAGACATAGTTAAGAAAGAGTATAAGGACATTTGTGACCAAACTCAACATTTAATTCCAACAGAAATAGAGTTCTCCGATTCTTTAAAGTTTGAAATTACATATAATCTCTTATGTACAATGGTTGATGGTAAAGTAGTTAATATTCTTGCGGATCAAGATTCATCTAGATGCTGCAATATTTGCAAAGCAACTCCAAAACAAATGAATAATCTTCAATATGTAAGATCATTAAAAACGAATGAAAATAATTTTAGTTTCGGATTAAGCACTCTTCATTGTTGGATCAGATTAATGGAATGTCTTCTTCATGTAGCTTATAATCAAGATTTTGAAAAGCCATTTGCATCTAAAGAAAACAGAAGTCTGAAAAAAAAAATCAAAAAGAGAGAATTCAAAAAGAAATGCGAAAGAGATTAGGAGTATGCGTTGATATGGTTCGAACTGACTCAGCTAACTGAAATACTGGTAACGTAGGACGAACCTTGTTACATAATTATGAGGTTACGGCAGATATTTTGAATATTAATCAACAACTCGTTAAAAATTTTAATTGCATTATACAATTATTACGAAAAATTTAAAACAGATTGCATCCAAACAGCAGAACGTTTTGTCAGCCTATATGGTTGGTATTATATGCCCCCCTCACTTCATAAGGTGTTGATATATGGAGCTGATATTATTAACCATTTGGGAGTCGCAATTGGTTCATTATCTGAAGAAGCTCAAGAGGCATCCAACAAAATTTTTAGATCTGCAAGGCTAAATAATAGCAGAAATGTATCAAGAAAATTAAATAATGAAGACGTATTTCACTACCTTTTAATATCCTCAGATCCGTTAATAAGTAGTATTAGAATTAAGAAAGAGAATAATAACACCTAGTTGCTTCCAGAGGCCTTAGAATTAATTGTTTAGTTTATATTAGTTTAGTTTGGTTTAGTTAAAAAAAAAAGCTTTTATCTATACAAATATGAAATAAATTTATTTTAAATGTGTTGTTTAATGTGTTAGTTATTTTAAAAAAAATCTCATAAGTGTTTTAGGATTCACCCATTTTTAATTCTTAAAATCTGATATCAGGTTCGTGTTCAGCGACCACAAAAACCCCTGAGTACCAAGTTTCAAGCCAATCCGAGCATAACGAAAAAATTTTTCCGCCATATTGGATCCGCCATTTTGAATTTTTTAAATCTGATATAAGATTCGTGTTCAGCGGCCCTAAATACCCCCGAGTACCCTGTTTCAAAAGTTTCGGTGAAGAAATAAAAAAGTTATAGATTTTTAATCGCTTTTGATTTTTAATCGCTTGTTAACCTACTAAGCATTGAGACCGGAAATGGAAAATTTTTTTGATAAAATTTTGAAAACTCCTTTTTCAAGTTTTGAAAAATTTGCTTAAACAAAATTTAAAAAAATTGATCTAGCTCTTTAAGCTCCTGTTACATGCATGTTAGAGATTAACTGTGTGCATTTTTAGGTAAATCCCTATGCCATAATTTTTTTGACAAGGATTTAATTTTTGCGGATTTCGAGAAAAATGGGATTTTTTTTTAAATATTCTGTAAATGTACTTTTTCTAAATACTTTGTATCAAAAATTCATCACTTTTCTACTTTTAAATGTTATATTTTATCTTAGTAGCTTAGGGTTTCGGAAAAAAATATTGTGACCCCATTAACCCTTTTGGAATTGGGGGCACATATGACCCAAAGCTAATAAAGAACAATTTACTTTAAAACTTGAAATATTTTGTAAGTGCTATTGAATTTTTAGATACGACCCTTAAAATATAATAACAAAATGTGTAGAACTTCCGTTCCTAAAATTTGAAATAAATCCGAGAACGTTAACCCATTATTTGCCAAGGCCAGCTTTGGATTTTAAGATATTTTTAAATAAAAATTACCGAAAACGAGCTTTTCTATTAAACTCAATGAAACCACTATTTAGAAGTTAAGAAAAATAATTCGGTGAATTTTTGCTTATTTAACCCTTCAGTGCTCCTGGGATCAAATTAATCCATTGCGATATATCTTTGGTGCAATTATCTGCTTATTGCTCGCGAATATATATTAAAACAACTTTTAACCAATTTTGTTATAAAATTATTTAATGTATAAAAACTATCTATATTTTTTAAAATAAAATAATAAGATCCACTAATGACCAAAGCTAATAAAAGAAAATTTATTCAAAAGAATATGAAATATAAAATTAATTCTATTTATTTTGGTGTACTTAAGGATGATTTAGTGTGCGATTCAAATTGTTTTCTGTAATCACTTACGACTTGCAATAAGTATTGCTTTTCTTTAATTTTATATTATTATTCACACAGTTAATCTCTTATATACATTTAACAGGACCTTAAAGAGCTAGATCAATTTTTTTAAATTTTGTTTAAGAAAATTTTTCAAAACTTGAAAAAGAAGTTTTCAAAATTTTATCAAAAAAAAATTTTCCATTTTCGGTCTCAATGCTTAATAGGTTAACAAGGTGGTAATAAAACAATACTTCATATCTGAGTACTTACAGGTATAGAGACTAAAACAAAATGTTGGCTTTAATTAATTTCTTAAAGTTGAAAAAAATGCCATCAAATTTCATGACCTAGTTTTTCTTTGGCACAAAATTAGTCTGGAGCATTTGCTATTTCTTGGTGAGATTTTATTCGATTTTACAGTTTTACAGCTTTTTGGAAAGATAATTTAATACTGATCCCGTATCATATAACAATTTGTCATAAAAATTAAGCTATAGATTTTTGTAAAATCTGAAAAAAAGTCATATTTTCCCCATGTAAAACACACTTGAAATTTTCAATCGCGTTGAGCCACCTCTAAATGTTTTTTGATTCGAACAAAACTTTGTATTTCTCAGTTTTTTTGCTATTCGCATATTTCTAGGGGGTGCGACCGAGAGTCTGAACACCTTTTTTTATTAAGGGCCACCCTAATGTACATATGTGCACATTCTTTTCTTTTATAAAATGATTTGAAACTGATATAAAACAAATACATTTAGCTACATTTCCGAAATCAGACAACCTAGTAACCTAGGAAAAGTCTAATAAATACTATGGAGACTCTGCACCATCAACTTCAATAGTTAAGAAGTTGTTTACCGCATTTCGATGTGGACGTTCCAGCACAAGTCACGCCTTACTTTAAAGTCCCCAAAAGAGATCGTGACACCAGAAATCGTCGATAAAATCTATGGAATGACAATGGACGATCAGAGAATGAAAGTGGTGGCTAACGCTGTAGGCATCATAGCTTATACATATGTATAGACCCGGCAAACGTTGTTTTGCCATATAATTTATTTCTAGTAAATATTTTTGTTGTTAATTATGATTATGTGTATTTACCATGCCTACTGGTTTGATTCCGCCCATTTTTCACAAAACTTCTCACACTCATCATTCGTGAACTCACACCTGGTTTCAAGACTGTCGGGTTAACAGTATTTAATATAAATATAATATAATATTTTTCGTATGGGAGGTTCCACGCCCATTAACGCAGTCCCGCCCATTTTTGGAACGACCACTCAAATTAACAACCGATTGATATGCAGAAAGTTTCAAGATTCTGGCCACCACAGTACTCTAGATATATGATGATATGTATTTTCTATGTATGGGAGATGCCATGCCCAATGGTTTCATCCCGCCCATTTTTCACATAACTTTTCACACTCATCATTCGTGAACACACACGTAGTTTCAATAGTGTCGGGTTTATAGTACTCAACATAATTTTTTTGTATAGGGGGTGCCCACTAACCCGATCCCCCCTTTTTGGTAGATAAGCAATTGATGTGCAGAAAGTTTAAAGACTCTGGCCATCATAGTACTCTAGATATATGATGGTCTGTATTTACCATGTCTGGGAGGTAGCACGCCTACTTGTTTGATCCCGCCCATTTTTAGCCCGGCTTCTGACATTACTCACTCATGTACTCTTACAAAGTTTCAGGACTTTTGCTATCATAGAGCTCCAGATATATGATGTTAAAAACTTTTTATATATAGGAGGCGCCACACCCACTCCATACATTACATTTACTGTGAAAATTTCAAGAAGACCGGTCCTATGGTTTAGCCACCTCTTAATGTCAAACCCACAAACCCACAAACAAATTTTCTTTTTTATATACATATATAGATTTGGAAACGAAAAAGCTTTATGCATGATGGTTGCGCCGATTGCTCACGGCTGAACATGCACGAAGGAAGGCCAAGGTGGTTCTAACGGCAAATCATGTCATGGCGAAAGTTTTTTGAAATGCATACGGCGCACTGTGGCTGAAATTTTGATTTCAATGGCAAAAAGTTAAATTTTTCTGTCACCGCTTTTTAAAAGTTTAACTTCATTTTGTAGCTAATATATCCAAATTAATGTAGCCAAAAAATTAGGTTAAACTATTGCCAATTGTGGGCGTGGCATGCTGTCAAACTCAACTGTTTCCTTAATTTCAGATTTTTGTTTGTTTTTTTTATCAAGAATAAATGGTTACTACTCGCAAGTTAACGTCGATAATGACCTGTGGTCTTCCTTACAAGGTTGGCAGGATTGCATTCTTTAGTTGTTGTAAGTGGTCACAACCCTACCGTTTAATATTAGGTTAGGGGTGTTCTGAAATATTTATTAAACTACTATATTTGTGCCAAATTTCAACTTAAGTGGAATCGAACTTCTAGGGAACAAAAGGGAAAAAGAAATGCATACCACCCAGAGAAAGGTGAAAGTGTCCTCTTTAACCTTTTGTATACATTTGCACCCGTGACGATCCGCGGGTCTAACACTTTTTTTAATTTTAATAAAATTACTCAAAAAAATTTCAAATGTCGGTAACTTAAACAGCCCTATAAGTATACAATACAAGTATTCCGATCGACTAAGAATCGCATTTTGAATCGACTTAACAATGTCCGTCCGTCCGGCCGTCTGTGTGTCCATGTAAACCTTGTAATCAAACTACAAGTTGCAAATACGAATATATTTTGATGAAATTTGGTATATGAGTCTTATCGGCCATGAGTCTTATGAGTCTTATTGGCCCCCTATGAAATCGATATAAATTGCCATAAGATCCAAATTATCATATAGATCTCAGTCACATTGGGTTTGTATGTGTTTATTACATCCATTAATCAGTAGTCCAAAAATAATCCCTATTGGACAATTCTTAGAAAAAGAATTACTAAAATATTTTGATCTGTTCAAAAGTTACAGAAATTTTGCCAATGAAAAACAATTTTCAGCCACTGTTCGGCGTCCTTCACAACGATTACCTTGAAAAGGGTAAAACGTTCATCATTAGTCACTGCTGTTGGAGAGATGCGCCATTGATTTGAAGCAGAATGGACCTTATTTGGCGAAGAAAGAAAAGCTATTCCACTACGACAACGCACCGGCGCATACGAGTGTAGTCATCGAAACAAAAATCCTTAAATTAACTCATTATTACCTCATTCATTACGTTCTCCAGATTTATCCCGTTGTGAATATTTTCTGTTCCCTAACCTGAAGAAATGACTCGATAATAAGAGATTTGGGTGGACTGGAGAGGTCATCACTGAAGCAAGCGCCTATTTTGAGGTCCCTTACAGAACCTATTATTTGGACTAAGCATATGAAGTTAAAAGGAGAGAAATAAATCGCTTTTTTGATTTTAAAAAAAAATTATTAAAAAGTCTTTGTCTGTTCTTTCAGATTTCAGCCAAATTTTTCTGGAGTGGAAGCTTTATGTTCTAAACATGGTCACTATATCAAGCTTTTCACTTTGTCAAGTATATTACCAACATATAAAATACATATATGTGTATTTCGTTAGTTTGAGTCATACAAAATAAGTCAAAACACAAGGTTGTCTTGTATATCGTAAAATACAACCAAACGTACATCGAATAGATAACCTTAAATAAATTCCCAAATATCTCACCATATGACTAAACAAGAGGCTAGTAACGGTTTTCTTTAAAACCGAGATGTTTTGGGATGTATCATGACTTACCGAGACTTATTGGCATGTGAATAATCAATATTTCCTATGAAGTTTGTATTGTGCAATTAAAACATTTAATTTTATTTATTTTTTACTTTTCTTTATTTCAATTTCGCTGCCAAAATGATAAATTTTTCGGCATTCCTACTCAGAAGCAAGTTACACCTAGCTGTCCATGAGAAAAAAATGCGTTTTATAAATTAAATCCGGCAACACTTAACGATTGGTCTTGAATTTAGAATATCATTTGGTAAGTTTTATTTAAGCGTTCTTTGATTTTACCGATTTTTGAATTTGAAGATTTTTATTTTTGGTGATTTTTGATTTTCGTGATTTTCGGTTTTCGTGATTTTCGTACTTGTAATGAGCTTCAAGACTGTTGTTTTCATAGTACTTCATATTTTTGGCATAGGAAGTGCTTCGCCTACTAATCCTATCCAGCCCATTTTCTATTTGACTATTCCTTTTATAGTACATCAATTCGTCTGCGGAAAATTTCCCGAAAACAATTTCCTAAATACAATTGCCCGAAAACAATTGCCCGAAAAAACAATTCCCCGAAAACAATTTCCCGAAATTACAATTTCCCGAAAACAATTTCCCGAAAACAATTTCCCGAAAACAAATTCCAGAAATTACGATTTCCCGAAAAAAATTTCCCGAAATCATATATTCTTGATTTCCCCCATAAAAAAAACTTGCTGCATACGATTTCTTGAGAAAACAATTTCCCGAGTATACGAAAAAACAATTCCCCCACACCGCACCGCGCCCTTCTTCTTCCACCCTCCCTCGTCATCCGGGCCTATTTATTGGAGCGTCATACGCTTATTTTTTCATTGTGACTTTGAACACTACGGTATTCAGACTTCCCGACGGATAACGCTCACTGCATCACATCCTGCCCATGCAGTAGCTGCTACGGAATCGTTACCATCTTGCATAGCGAAGCTTTTTAGTTATTTGGGTTGTAATACTCAGTTACTATGCCACTCGAATTCCTGGAAAGCGAAAAAGGTAAACCGAGGTTGCTTTTGAATAGTTTCTTGTATCATGACGACGGTCACTCCGTTGATCGAGGAAAACATTGTACCGGTACGGTCATAACAACGATACTATAAAAAAAAAAAGAGGCTCTTCACAATCACAGTGACGAAGCGGCTTTCGTTGCTAATGAAAAAAATCGATAATGAGCTGAAAGATCTTGCCCGGACCACTACATCAAGTGGTCATTAGGGTGGACCTTGTGTCGATATTTTGGTAGATGAGGGCTCTATTCCGTGCCTTTTTGAAAAAAAATGACAATGCGGAAAAAAAAATTAAAAAAAAAAAAAATTAGGGGTTGCGCACGAGCCGAGAAAAAGGTCCACTTTGCCAAAATTAGGGGGATATTGCCATAGGTCATCAGGGGTAACCCGTAGGGGGGAAGAATGTATGGCCGACCCCCATTAACTTTTTACCGCCAACATTTTCCCCCAAGACACCCACCCCCTATCTCCTCCCCTTAGGGGGGTCACCATACAAAAATGGAGGTTGCTCAGTATTTTCGAAAAACACCATAGGTCATCAGGGGTCACCCCTAGGGGGGCAAAATATATGACCGACCCCCATTAACTTTTCATCCCCAACATCTTTTCCGAACAAACTTACCCTCTATCTCCACTCCTTGAGGGACTCCCCATACAAAAATAAAATAAGCTGTAATTGAGTAGTACTACTAAGCACTTTTAATATAATATAGTCAAATTAACATATTTTTGTTCGCTGATGGGTATTTCTTGCGGTAAGAATCGATAACATGTAGTAAATACTGTTTCTCTTCTTCGCCTTGACACAGTATTCTATTATAATCTTGTATCATTTTTACTCCTCTTTCGGCAGTGTCGTTCACAACGCGCAAGTTATTTACAATTCTACGACCTTCTTGATAGTCTGCGCGAGATTTCCAGGTTGCTGGATTTGCAAGAATGAAATCTTGCGATATTCCAAATCGTACAAATAAATTTTTGGTATTATGAGAGACGAAGTTGCTCAAGTCTTTAGCCAAGAATTCCTCATTCACATCTTTGAATTTCACCTCGATTTTTTTAACGCTGGTGCTTTTGATTACGACGCGAGGAGCTGGGGGAACCGGGTCGTCTTCTTCATCTTCTTCACCTTCTTCGTCTTCTTCATCTTCTTCACCTTCTTCGTCTTCTTCATCTTCTTCACCTTCGTCATTCTCATTTTCTAGCAATGCTTGGGCCATTTTGGCCTTCAACTCATTTGAAACCTTGTCATCGAAAAAGGCAAGGGCTATGTGCTCATCGGCGAGATACCATAGGTGACCGATAAATTTGTTTATCATTACCCGAGATAAATCCTGGTCAACGGACTTGTACTCGACGATGTCCTTCAAAAACTTCCAATCTTGATTCGGCGCCTCAGCTGCTCGAGAAGAACCAAACCATGCCTTGACGTAAAGTCGCACCACAAAAATACAAACGTGTCGAATACCATTTAATTCACATACAGATAAGTGAAAAGTTCTCCGAAACAAAAACATCTTGAGGCTGTAAATGGCTTTTGCCAACCATCGAGCATGGGAAACGGGTCCTGGAGGTCGGAAATGGTAATTCTCAAGTTTTTCACCCAGAAACAAAAGAATTAATTGTAGCATTTCTTTGTAGTCATCGCGAGGGTGTTTCTCCTTCAATTGATCTAAGCAAAACTCCTTTATGCCGACTTGCATTGCCACAGGAATTTTTCTGACGACTTGATCGTCTATCAAGCCAGAATGGAATGGTTTAACCTTTACAGCGTCCCATTCCTGTTTGAAACGGTCAAAGCAAGGAACGCCTGGTGCACTGGTCTTTCCCATTTTTGTCTCAAAAACTTCCCTTAGCACCAGTTTGTATACGTGGTGTCTGCAAGGTAAATATAAGATTTCTCTCTCCAACAGCCGCTCAAGAGCAACTGCGGCTCCGGAGAATGGGCCACTGTTCGTTGATGTCGTGTCGAAAGAAAGTCCTTGTATTCGATGTGTCATATGCCAAGATGCCAACAGTTGATAAACGGCATGTGCTATTCTCCGGCCTTTTCCTTTCCCATCTTCTACTTTGGGAACTCCAAGAAGTTGTTCTTTTTCTCCGTACGAGGCAATTACCGGTAGACGGTCCACCTTCTTTGTACCCACAAAATCCAAAAGCATTTTGCCATCCCAATGGACTACGAAGGATTTAGCTGCGACATGCTGGAGATAAATGAAACGCGTTGAAGAATAAGAATTCTGAATGAGAGCAAATAAATCTATGCGATCTTACTTCTGGATTGTCTTTCACATAACTCAGCATGTTCTCTCGATTTGAACGCCGACATCTCCGAAGCGACGTACGGTTTATTGTGTATTGTTGAGGATCGCGTCCAAATGCTTCTGCCGCCGCTATCATAATGCCGACCGCGTCTCGGTCAGTCACTTTGCACTTGTCCAAAGCTGATAGGACTCGTTCAGTAAAACATTGTTTGTAACCTCTTCTGTCACCAACATTTGATGGGCCAGCTTTTGCCGGGAAGTTTTCGTCCTGTCTCCCATTATCATCGCTTGAATCATTGCTTGAAAATTTAACCACTGCAATTGAAAGAATTTCATTTGAATATAAACATTGGACGAACACACAAAGCGCGAAATAGCTTACCGCCTTTAGCGAACTGATCTCTACTAGATTCCGTTGCACGTTTGCGTCGCAACTCTTCTTGTTCTTCGCGCTCAGCTTTTCTTTTCCTCGTTCGAGTATCAGTAGCGTCCACACCTCCCATAGTTCCTGGCCGGCCATCTTCTCTTTGCTTTAGCAGAAACTCAATGTCTTCGGTATTTGTCATTTTCTCAAGGGCGTTGGCGTGTGCGATGTCGAAAAGATTATCCAAGCTATCAGAAAACTTATTCTCTTTTTCTCTAGTGGACTCAGTCTTTCTGTGAGATGACTTTCTTAAAGCATCCCACTCATCGTGCAGCGCAGCTATTTTTCTTCTAACATCTCCTCTGGCTTTCGTCGGAATAGCTGCTTGGCGCCAAAAAATCATCACTGCGTCCGCGACTATAACCGCACTATTTTTCTTCGACATGTTTCGTTTGCGAATGTTGAAGAAATGCATTCTTAGCACTTGCTTCTTCGACGGTAATTTGTTCCCCGTAATATTCATGCTTGGATAACCAATCAAAAAAATATCGTCGCGCGATCTAAGTTGTGTTGTCATCTTAACTTTTAAAAAACGGGAGAAAAATCAATTTACTTTTCGCGGTCGTCGGCACTTGTTGAATGACAACAATCGATGAATGAACTGCTATTTATAACTACTACATATTTTGCAATATTTTACTGCCAGGTACTGATGAATGGGGGCATCTGCTACGTGTGCGTTTCAAATTTTTCAAGACTTTCCAAACAATGACCACTCTTGAATATTGGTCGAATTTCTGTAAAAAAATCAAAAAAAATCAAAAAAATCTCGATATTGTGCAACTGTAAATACATAGATTTTCAGTATTTTTGTATGGGGAGTCCCTCAAGGAGTGGAGATAGAGGGTAAGTTTGTTCGGAAAAGATGTTGGGGATGAAAAGTTAATGGGGGTCGGTCATATATTTTGCCCCCCTAGGGGTGACCCCTGATGACCTATGGTGTTTTTCGAAAATACTGAGCAACCTCCATTTTTGTATGGTGACCCCCCTAAGGGGAGGAGATAGGGGATGGGTGTCTTGGGGGAAAATGTTGGAGGTAAAAAGTTAATGGGGGTCGGCCATACATTCTTCCCCCCTACGGGTGACCCCTGATGACCTATGGCAATTTCCCCCCTAATTTTGGCAAAGTGGACCTTTTTCTCGGCTCGTGCGCAACCCCTAATTTTTTTTTTTAATTTTTTTTTTCGGCATTGTCATTTTTTTTCAAAAAGGCACGGAATAGAGCCCTCATCTACCAAAATATCGCAAAAATTTCATTTCAAGGTCCACCTTAGTGGTCATGAGCTGATTGCTCGCGCTTCGGCCGGAAGTTCTGATGGTATTGTTTCGGAAATGCCATCAACAAGCTCTTTGAAGAAATAGTAATTTCGGGAAATTGTATTTTCGGGAAATTGTGTTCGGGAAATTGTATTTCGGGAAATTGTAATTTAGGGAAATTGTAATTTCGAGAAAATGTGTTCGGGAAATTGTAATTTCGGGAAATTGTAATTTCGGGAAATTGTGTTCGTGAAATTGTAATTTCGGGAAATTGTTTTCGGGAAATTGTTTTCGAGAAATTGTTTTCGGGAAATTTTCCGCAAATCACATCAATTATATTATATTATATATTTTTTTGTATGGGCGGTACGACGCACATTGCTCCGGTAGCGCCCATTTTTTGTTCGATTAATCACATGAATAGCTTATGGTCTCACGCAAGGGCCCAAGGGTCTAACTATTGCATTACTCCAGATATATGACGTTTAATATTTACTTTGTATTGGAGGTGCCACGCCTATTGATACGAATCCGGCGATTTTTTGTTGGACTACTCATATTAATAGTAGATGACTTCAGAGACATTTGCAAGGCTGTCTCTGTGATAGTACTCGAAATATATAATATTCAATAATTACTTTGCACGGGAGGTACCACGCCCACCACACAAATATGCAAAGCTTTCCATGTCATAGTACTCAATATATAAGATGTTAAAAATTCAATTTGTATGGGAGGTGCCCGCCCACTGAAAATATCAAAAAAAAAATTTTAACCCATAGTTCCGTCCAGATACGTAGTTATACTCTGTAAAAATTTCAGCAAGATCGGTCCAATGGTTAGGTTAGGTTAGGTTAGATGGGTCGGCTGCCCGAAGGCGCGTACACTCGGAGGCCATATGGCCCATTGTGATACACTTTAGAAAGTGCCGGAAAGGTAGCGATAGGAAAAGAGATAAAAAGTACAGATATATAGTGCAAGGGGTATGGAAAAGAAAAGAACAAGTAAAAAAGATCCCTTTCGTCCGTTATGCGTCCCTCCTCAACCAGCCAGATTCGCTCAAGAAGTCCGCAAGGTCGCCGAGTGGAACGTCTATTATGCAGCCCAGGTTATTGAAGAACCTAGATATCTAAGGCGCCGCTCCTTCAGTTTTGGACATTCACACAGCAAATGTTGCACTGACTTCTCCTCGTCCACATCCATACAGCTCCTAGAGAAGTCAGCTCTCGAGACATCTATGCGTTCAGCCATCCGCCCTATTACACAGTGTCCAGTGAGTACTCCTATAAGTAGGCTGATTGTCCCTTTACCAAAACCAAGAAGTGATTTCGTTCTCCTTGGATTAGGCAGGGGCCATAGGATCTGGTATATTCCGCAAGAGGTCAGTTGCGTCCACCTTGTCCTTAATTCAAGACAATGCACATAGGGCCAAATTCAATTTTTTTTTGGCATAAAGTCTAATAATAAAGCTATAGAGCTGAATTTTGGTGGAATTGATTATATTGGCACTTGCAGTAAGTGAGAACATTTTCAAGTCAATCCGACCACGCCCACCTATACCGCCCATTTAAGGACACATTGCAGAGGAGTAAATTTTTTTTATTATTTGATGTTTCGATTTAAACCAACTTGAATACTGATTTCTTAAAGGTATTAAATTAATACTATTAAATTAATCTTCTTTTTCTACTTCCAAATCCAAGCAAAAGTTGTCTTCATGATCCGTATCCGAGTTGCTATCATCGCTGTCTAAAAACTGTTCCTGGTTATTATATTCTACATTTGGTGCTTCTAAAAGTTCAATAACTTCCTTTGGTAACGAGGTTTTTTTATTTTGAGCTAATCTTTTTTTTATATTAAGGCTTGAAAGAAAAGGGTCCGATGAATGCATTGATCGGTGGAACACATCCGATAAATTGTTGATACGAGAATTTCGTCTCGCATATGATTGTTTATCGCGCTTATAAAGTTTATTTCGCGCTTCAGATGCGTTTTCTCCAAAGCAACCGATAGGTAATACCGATGATGCTATTATCTGTGAACCGTGAACTAAAACTTTGTGGACAGTTGCTGACATTGGGTACCATGAATACTTTTCCATATAATTCAACGCAGTTTCTTGGCATAATTGGCTGAATTTAGGAGTATTTACTGGGAATTCACAGGATATAGTTATTAAAATAATATAAAACCGTTGTAAAATATCATAATCTAGTTCTAATATTACTGAAAGTTGCCTTGTGTTTTTAAATGCCCTTCATGCGGTATTTCCGTCATTTGTATTTCCACTTCCGTTTTGTTTTGGCTTATCTACATGTAATCCCATTTCACTCCAAAATAATTTTTGTATTTCTTGTTTACGGGATGTTATCATGTCTTTTTCTTCTTTATCCCTTACTTGCCACTTTTTTAAGTGTAGTTTATACGAGATTTTAAGTACGAACTCAAAAAATCTTATCCATGCATGTAGGGGACTGATGCCGTGTTGAAGATTTCCAGACTTAGCTTTAAAGTTTGATATGTCTGTAGTTTTCATAAAATCCTTTGGGCTGGCTCCACAGATAGGACATACTTGACAAGATTTGGTTCCCGTTAATATATTTAACACCTTGCCGTCAATCAATGTCAAATGGAGATCAAAAGTGACAGTGATTTTTCTGTCAATTGAGATTTTGTAATTAAAAGTTGTTAAGTTTTGAATTTGTGATTCTAAATCCGCCTTTTCTGCCAGAATAAGATCTTTGGTTTCTTTAGCGAATTCAAGCTTTAGGGGTCTGCAAAATCTTACTGATTGGGGGGATTGATTTATCCACAAAGGCGTCCCAAAATCATCCGTTAGTTTTAGTGGAATGACGCTCGTAACAAATAATGAGTCGTCATTTATATCAGACCTTTCTCCCAGAAATCTCTGCTTGTACATACTCTGCCCCGTAGAGCCGTCAAATCCATAGCTCGCTATTAGTTTGACATCTGCTATGTTTTGATGTTTCTTGAATACATCATCCTCAGAAGGAAAATTCTACTGGCCGTATGATTAAGCAAATTTTGGAGAGATACTTCGGCTCTTATTTCCGTCACATTGACTCCCGTAGGCCTGCATTCCAATTTGGCTTCTCTTACTTTATTATAGCATGGATAAATGTTGGAAAATTGTGATTTATTTAAAGCTCTCATGCTGTTGTATTGCGCTTTAGTGACGGAGTTGTCGATCAAAAATGCCAGAGCTTGACTTGGTGTGAGTGGTACCGGCTCCGAGAATGACAGTTTCTTTCTAATCTCACTTGATGAACTAGAAGTAGAAAGAGTATTCTTTAATACAAACGCAGTATCGCTCATTTTGGCCTTTTTCGCTGAAACTGATGCTGCATGAACAAGGAGACTTGTATTATTTTCTTCATTATCTGCCAGTTCCTTTGCCATTTTTCTTTTTAGCCGTGATCCTGCATCACTGTAAGACAGTCGTGGTCATCCCATTTGATTATCTGAAGCAACTTGGTCGTTGATTTTCTCCACGACAACAGTCATGCTTGACAAAAGCCAACTGGAATGTTTCCTTTTAAATGTCGTAATTGTACGATTACATTTAGGTAGATTTTTCAGAATATAAAGGTGAAAACTCCTTATTTTCTTAGTGATTTCGGCCTTTAAGTCAACTGATACATCATTTAAATGAAATTTATCAACAATCCAGTCAAATAACGCTTTTTCATTTCGGTTTTCGTTGATCCACACATCCAGTAGGGCAGAATGGCTTACCTCAAACTTGGCTAAAAATGCAAAATATGCGCGAATGGGCAAAAATGGGCAAAAAATGTTAGCAACAAGTTTAAAAACACAGTTTAAAGTAAACATTTGCATAATTACTTTTTGGCACAAATTGGCAGAAATTAGTTTTTTACTCCACGATACACGAATACTTCGGCTAGATTTTTTCTAAAATAAGACATTTCAAAGACAATCCACAACTAAAAAATATAACTCATAATTCGAAAACATTTAATAACAATTATATTTGGCGTACCTTGACCTTTATTTTCCATTTTGCCAAAAAAGATTTGGATACCTGGTGTTGCTACAGCAAAATAGCAAAGTTGAGTAAAAGACTCCCACCAATTTTGACAACACAAACAGCTAATCAGACAGCTGACTTTGTTAGCGCTGCAAAAATGCAGCGTTGCCACTGAAATGTTTTTATTTGCGAATTCGATGTACCCAATGTATGCCCTTTCAAAATATTCAGTTAAATTCAAAATATATTTTACAAAAATTTACGACTTTATGCCAAAAAAAATTGAATCTGGCCCTATGTGCAATGGCTTAATGGTTTAGCTTCCTATAAGCTACAAAAAAAAATATGCACACTCTCGATTTTATATATGTATTGGTGTATAAATGGGTTGATAAAATAATACAATTATTCAGAAAAGCGAAAAAATCATATGATCAACTAATTAGGAAAGTTTTATTCCATCGAGACATAAAGATATGTATTCACGACATATCGGATGTGCTTGTATTTCATGGGTACATCGTGTGCTGGCAATAAATATAACACATATTTTCAGAGTAACTTGAGCTCTTCATAATTATTTGAGGAGGTTTTGGAGATTTTTTTTTAAATATATTACAAAGTAACGAAGATTTTTTGAATCGAAACATCTGCGCCAATCTCAGCAGTAACTCTGATATCTCATTAAGTAGTATCACGTTATCTTTAATAAATTTCCAACTGGGCTCACAAGGAATCCAATTATTGTCTGCTTTTAAAATCGCTTATCTCATCAAAGCCATTTATAAAGAAATTAATTAATTCAAATATTATTATTTCAATTTTATTTTCATAACAACTTTTTACACATCATTTCATTTCATGCATGTAGGCGTTTTAAAGATTATTTGATAAATTTAAATTATTTCTTTTCATTGACAACAACTGAGTGTTTTGTTTCATACATCCCACAGAAAAACACACACCGTGTGGGTGCAAAATATTTTTGTTTTGTTTTTTTTATATAAAATTGTACATTCCAAGTAATTTCTCTCGGTATCGTAAAATTCTTAATAATCTTGTTAAGTATTTAATCTATACAAAATTATTTATGTGGAATAGCATTTTTACGTTGTATAGGTAGAAAAAAAAAACCAGCAAAAGCCGTAATGTGTAAAAGCAAATATTTATGTATGTATGAGTATGCATGGAAAATGTCGAAAAACATTAAAATGTTTATGAAAGAATTACATATTAAATGCTTTTAGACAGCTACGGATACCAGAAACAACTTGCTTGATTTATGCTTAAAAAAAACAAAATATTTAAATTATAAATTTTGAACATGTATTGCTGATGTTATAAACATTGAAAATACGGATTGATTAAATCAAATTCACTTGTGATCATTTTTGAAAGCTTCGACAAACCACTACACCTTGGGCAAGAAATTAAGTTCCAAAACATTAACTTTCTAGTGACGAGGTTCGCACAGTTAATTGTTTAATGTAACATAATCGATGTTGATATATATTTTAATAAAATATATGCCAATTAAAAGCCTGCATTCTAAGTATCTCGAAAATGCTAACGCTATAAGACTTACATTCAATTTTTTTTTTCAATTAGTAATCTTATATATTAAAAAAAATTATGAAAACAAAAGTCAGTCCGTCTGGCCGTTCTATGCGGCCGATTTCCTTCATTTTTTTTTAATGAAAGGTATTTAGACACAAATATGTCATCAATCATTAAAATTTACTCAACTCCCACCTTACTCAAGTTATAATTAAAACGCGATTCTTCCCTGTACATTTCTTACGGGACACATTCACTCAAGCAATTCGAATTCTCATAGCTCCTCTTCTAATGAATGGATCTTGATCGTTTCACTCTCAGAACACTCAGTGGATCAAGCTCTTTCTTTTGAATTTAACTGCTTAAATTCGTTGAGTTTGAGGAAAGCTATGCGTGCACAATCAACTTTACATTATGCAACACGCAAGTTAACGTACAGATTTCATTACAATAATTGCATAACACATACCCTGTGTTGAATTGTGAATTGCCAAAAACTTGAATACATATAGGTGGCATACAAGGTGGCCTTTATTTCTGTGTGTTCAACAAATATTTATAATGAAATAAACATAATGTAGTAAATAGATTAAAAACATTGAAATAAATAAATTGAATGATAAAATTAGATTTCCTAGAATTAGCACTCGAATTTCGAGGGCTGGGCTCTGCTAGTTTTTATTTTATTTAAATTTTAAAAGATGTTTAGCAAAAAAATCTCAAAATCTCTTATACTTATAAATATTATATAAAGGATGTTTTTTAAGCCAGATAGAACTTGAAATTGTAAAAAATAACATAAAAAATTAAATTTTAATCAAAAATTTTCTTTATTCGAAAGATCAATACATGCCATTAACATTTTAAAATTAATATTTTGTAATTATTGAGGTTTTAGCAAGTTCAAAGTAGTTTTAATTTTTCTATTCAAAAATAATTCAGCTGGAGACTTGAAATTATGTCTATGTATAGAACGGTATTTTGAAGGAATGTTTGCAGTATTTCGCTACTATTTTTCTCATCCTTAAGTTTTTGAAAAGCTTGATTAAAAGCGTTCTGATATAGTGTTCTATTTGATCATTTGATTGAGAATGATGTGGTGCAGTTTTTATTTGAACAATTTCGGGTGACTTGGTAAATTCAATTCAGATACAATTGTATCACAATCTCCTTCTCTCGAAAACATTTCAGTGAACTTTGCTATGATTGTTGATGATGTTATGTTAGATCTTGATATATCTCAAGTCATTTTGAATAAGCATCAACAATTGCAATGTGGATCCGTTCCATTGCTTTTGTTACTATTGGCCATGATTGGAGTGTGTGTTTGTTAGGTGCCGTTGCTGCAAATGCACATTGTTGACAATTTCTGACAAAAAAAAAATTTTTTTTACCGCCTGCTAGCAATGCTGTAAAACAGTCAATACTGACACTACATTTTCAAAATTATTAATTTGACAGAAGCATACATTCATTCCTAGGACTTTGTGAAACCAGATGGCCGGCTTCAGGAGAGTTCTCAACATCTGATGGTTATACCATTATAAACTCTGGCAAACCCACCGATCAAGAGCGATCTAGTGGAGTGGGAATGCTACTGAGCAGGGAAGCGCGAAATGCGCACCCATATTCTGACAGAATAATTACAGCACGACTCCGAACTCGTGTTCGTAACATCACATGTGTGCAATGTTATGCACCCACAGAAACTTCTGACACATAGACTGAAGAAGTATTCTATAGCCAGCTAGCCAGCGTAACCTCAGCTGTCCACAGGGGTGATATCTTATATCTTATTAGTGATGGGCGATTCCAATGCTCAAGTGGGCAACGATAACTCTAATAGAGAACTAGCTATGGGTGTCCATAGCATAGGAAGAATGACCGAAAATGGAGAGCTCTTCACAGAAATGTGTTTGGGCAACAAACTGGTGATAGGTGGTACAATTTTTCCACACAGAACAGTCCACAAAGTTATGTGGGCATCACCTGACCACCGCACAGAAAAGACAAGACATGGCGTGGCTCCCTATTAGATGTGCGAAATAAACGTGGTGCTGGTTGTTCTAGTGACCACCATCTCCTTGTGGGCACCATCAGACTAAGAGTGGCGGCTGCGAAGAAGGGAATTCAAGCTAACAGAAAATTTGTCCAGAACCTAAATGATACCAACGTCAAAACTAACTACACTCAGGCCTTGTGAAGCTCTGCAGAAACCAACCAACCCTAGACAAAGAGATTCGTTCTGAACAGCCGAGTTTTAGATCTCAGATGTCAGATCATATAAACAGCCTCCGCATAATAATTGAGCAGTCAGTCGAATGGAGATCGTCCTTTTACCTGGTTTTTATCGATTGCGAAAAAGCTTTTGATACACTTTCACACGATGTAATGTGGAAAGCACTGACCTGTAAAGGCGTTCCTAGGAAAATAATAGAGATTATCCAGGAGTTGTACAGAAACGCAAATTGTTTTATACTACACCAAAATTCAATAAGCGACAAGGTTTCTGTTAAAGCGGGTGTTCGATAAGGCTGCATATTATCACCTTTACTTTTTAACGTTGTGCTGGACATCGTTAGGAGAAATTCAACGGCGAATAACAAAGGCATAACGTGGGGACTAGGCGAACGTTTGGTCGATCTTGACTATGCCGACGACATATGCCTTATAACACTAAATCATTCCGATATGTTGGAAAAGCCTCAAAACGGTAGAGAAAGAATCTGCAAAGGCAGGCCTTAGAATAAATATTCCTTAGACGAAGGTCATGAGAATATATTCATCATGCAACAGGCCATTTCCCATCTAAAACATCCAAGTCCAGGATGTTTCCCTCTTTTGCTACTTGGGTAGCATCATAAAAACGACCGGAGGATCCTCTGGTGATGTTTTGAATCGCACTATGAAACCCCGACAAGCATTCGGCCAACTAGGCACAGTGTGGAAGTCAACAACCATCTCCAACCACACAAAAATCAACATCTTCAATTCATGTGTGAAATCCGTTCTGCTCTGTGGGAGTGAAGCGTGGAACATGAATTTTCTGGCCCAACAGGATATCGAACACACAACTCTGGGAACGCACTTATCAGAGTCAAATACAAGGCAGTTGAAGAAGGGGATGGCCAGCACACACCTGGCGTAGACAATTAGACTTGGAAGGTTCGAGAGTAGGAAAAACATAGAATGAAATAAGGAACCTTGCACCATGTAGAAACAAATGGCGAAACTTTGTTGAGGCACTATGCTCCTTATATATATATTCATTCTAAACCTTCAATAAAGTATCGTTTAAGCATGTCAGGGAGATCGTGTGTTACTGCTTCAAGCTATTTTTTCTTTGTGTGGTGCTTATATGGTTGGAAAAAAGATATGTAATATCAGAATCATATTTACATTATTTTGGTTTTGCTTTCAGAAACTTGGACAAACCGTGGACACCGACAATGTTTTGCAATAGTCTCAGAACTATTTTATACAAGTAGTCAAATGACAAGAAGATCTATTTCGATTTTTCAATTCCAGTACTTTGGAGAGAGTCAAGTCACCAACAAACCGATTGTTATTTCTCTTAAACAAAAGTTGCTGGATTCAATATGAAAAATCGAAAAAATATTACTTACGCAAATGTCCCATCAGTTTCCAAACCAGTTCAACGTCCTCCAAATGATCCATTACCTGTCATTCCCAGTGCTACGAGCAGTGAGTCCGAAATATCTTTCACCAGCAGTGGTAGTTTGTATGAGGCTGATGATGAACGCCATTTAGGAACTCAAGCTGAGCTGAATGATCTAATTCGGGATTTACATTTAACGAAGCCAGACGCAGAATTACTAGCTTACTAGAAGCTTGGAATAGGCTGCATATTTTGCACACTATACTGTACTGATGTTGATGGTTTATTTCAAAAAATGAACCAGCCATATGACAAAACTGAATGGAGATTATTTATTGATGGCTCTAAGTACAATTTAAAGGCTCTTCTTTTACATAGTGGGAATGAGAAAACATCCATACCAATTGGGCATGCCATTAATACAAAGGAAAATTACGAATCAATGACTGAAATTTTGACATTACTCAAATACAACGATCATAAATGGAAGATCTCTGGTGACCTTAAGGTGTGTGATTTAAATTTTTTTGTATATATAGTATAGACCAACGTAAATAACTGTAAATTAATCTGTTACAGTTCATTTGTTTGTTGACTGGTATGCAGGGAGGTTTCACAAAATATTGTTGTTTCCTTTGTCTATGGGATAGTCGCGCTATATGTCATCATTACGTCAGAACAGAATGGCCAAAAAGAACTGAGTATTCACCAGGAAAACAAATCATTTCAATAAACCATTAATTGATTCAAACGACGTTCTTCTTCCGCCACTGCACATAAAATTGGGCCTTTTTAAGAACTTTGTCAAGGCTCTGGACAAAGATGGTGCAGCATTTAAATATTTGTTAGCGGGTTTTCCTAAAATTTCATATGCTAAAATCAAAGAAGGCATATTTGTTGGCTCTAAGATCAGGAAGCTATTGAATGATGACAATTTTCCACAATGTTTATTGAAGAAAGAATATGCAGCCTGGAAATCTTTCAAGAGCATCGTGAACAGTTTTCTTGGAAACAATAAGAGTGAAAACTACAGACAAATTGTTGCTGAATTATTGAAAAATTATCACGAATTAGGTGCATGAATGTCACTCAATATGCATTTTCTACATTTGCATTAAATTTTTTTTCCACAAAACCTAGGCGCGGTGAGCGACAAGCAAGGGGAGCATGCTCACCAAGATTTAATGAAAATTGAAAGAAATTATCAAGGATTTTGGGACGAAAGCATAGTGGGAGCCTATTGCTTTACTCTAATACGTTAAACCGATCCAACAAAATACAAACGACATTCTAATAACGCCATTCGCTTTTTAAAATTCATTGATTTTTAAATAAACTAATGATTTTTATGCAAAAAACGAATAAAAAAAATTTTTTGTATCTCGAAAACCTGACGTGATAGAGAAAAACTAATTACAGATTCGAATTCAGCCCACCAAATTACACTAGGAAAGATATTTGGTTGCTCCAGTCCAAAACCTTGTTGGCTGGTGTAATTTTCTTATTTGTATTATTTGCGGTATGAAAGATTTTTTAAGAATTTTTTAAAGATCGATAACAAAACTTTCACAATGAATATAAAACAGTTTTTATATATACATTCTTAACAACATTGTACGTGTACTTAAATATTTCAAAAATATATCTAAAAGCTTTTCCAAATTTAAAGATTTCAACCATACTCCTTATATTAAATTAAAGACACTCTAGAATTTCGACTTGCGTATTTTTAAAAATTCTTACAAAAAAATGCCGCAGTTTCTGTTCAATCATACAGCCGTTACTATTATGCCATGCAATGCACGAGTATATAAATATGTATGCAACAAACTTTTTATCGTTTGGCTTTCAGCAAAATTTTCTAC
Source organism: Cordilura impudica (assembly GCA_963682025.1). Classification (NCBI taxonomy): domain Eukaryota; kingdom Metazoa; phylum Arthropoda; class Insecta; order Diptera; family Scathophagidae; genus Cordilura; species Cordilura impudica. The sequence goes on from OY821517.1 coordinate 300,377,281, forward strand.
ATAATTAGTGTGGGCAAATAGAAATGGGCTTGCTTTGACATCCTCTACCTCCTAACAATTCAGTCGAATAGTTAGACTCTAAATTCGTAATAAATTCACATTTAAACAAAGGAAAAAAAACTGAAAAATGAAAACGGGAAATATTTTCCAAAAAAATAAATCCCACGCGAATGGTCATGAAGGCCGTTTAACAAATAAAACAAAAGTATATGAGAATGACTCTTTTCTGATATGACGGGGGGCGATGTGTAAGTGAGATTGGGCATGATACTATGAACAGTATGAATGTGCCATGATGGAGCTGCTATCGGTCGCACACTACATTTAGTGTACTGTGTGATATGGCGCATACAAAAAACATAAATTTAAACTTTTTCCTCGTTAATAATATCCTCTTGTGGTTAACAGAACATAAAAAAAAACTCAAAAATACTCACACATACCATTAAGTTGAACATTAGGTTTGGTTAGTATTTGATAAAAAAAAAAAAAAAACAGCCAACATAACATAAAAGCTCGAAAAGAAAAACAAGATTATTGAGCTGGCACTTATTTCTTAAATTTGAAATTTTCGAAAGCACTTCATTACAATGAATGAATGAATGAATTTTCTTATGACTTTTTATTCTTGCTAGCAGACTCCAGCCCTCGAAATTCGAGTGCAATTTCTAGGAAAGCTTATTTTTTCATTAAATAAAGACCCAAAGGTATGCGGATCAAATATAGCCAATTCACAAATCAACACAAAAAATAAACTCATTTTTATTACAAACACATTAACAAATTTAATAAACACACACATTGTATAATTTTATGTATGTGTTAGTGCAATTTTAAATGCAATTTACTTAAAATAAAGAAAAAAAAATTTAAATCTGTAAATCTGCAAAACAGCTAAAAAGAAATACCTTTCAGATAATATATGTTTGGTCAAAATCGGGATAAAACGCTAGAACAAAACATCATTCACAAGAATTCGCCTAGCCTATTAATATTATACATTCTTTATCATCTTACAATAATTTATTCGTATTTTCTTAAACCTTTCAAAAATGTCAAGAAATCAATCAAAATGAACTTAATATAATCTATATGTTTAAAAGAGTTGCCAGGATGATCATCATCACCCAGCCCAAACCATTCGACCCAGAAGCTTGAAATTTTGACTGTAGATTCCTCTCTCGGCGTAAAAATCCACTAAGAAGGGATTCGTACATTAAGGGGGTAAAAGCAGACAAAAAGGGGGAAAATGGTAACAAATGAGTCTAGGAATATTAATATGGTGCGTAGACTTCGTTCGAGAAACAACCATGGGTTCAGGACTATTTTTTCCGAAATTCGGAAATTTAAGGGGAAACACGCCCAAAAAGGGTAACTATTGTTCCTTTCTGCATCTTCTTAACATATTAATATATACTAGCAGATTCCAGCGCTCGAAATTCGAGTGCAATTTCTAGGCAGCTATATTTTTCAACTAAGCCAATTCACAAACCAACACTTTTACGGTTTATTATTATTGTGAATGAAGATAACAAACTCATTAAGAAACACATTAACAAATTTAATAAAACACACATAGCATATGTACAATTTTATGTATGTGTTAGTAGCAACTTTAAATGCAATTTGCTCAAAATAAAGGAATAATTTCAGAATCTGTAAATCTGGTGAACAGCTAAAAAGAAATACCTTTCAAATAATATACGTTTGGTCAAAATCGGGATAAAACGGTAGCACAAAACATCGGTCACAAGAAATCGCCTACGCTATTAATATTATAGATATATATATATATGAATTTTGGTATACAAACTCCACCGAATACATGGACATCTGTCCAGAATGACATTATGGCTCAGTTTATTTATTTTATTCAAGCTAATATGGGAGAAAGAACGTCTAGGGAGGAAGAACGGCCAAAAAGGGCAAAAATTCTACATTCGGTATCTTCTAGACAAACGAATATAAAATATAGTTTGCGGATAGAAACATTAAATGAGACGAAATATTTCGGAAATTCGGATGTTATTACCCCGTAAATGTAAGAGTGTACCTTTTTGTATCTTCTTTACAAAGTAATTAAGGAATATGAAATTTGATATGTAGATTCCACCAGAAACACAAACATCGGAGAAGAATAAAATTTGTTTCAATTCGAGCCTTAAGGGGAAAACTGAAAGTACATTTTTTTTTTTTTTAATTAATCAACACTCAGGGGATGCCCCCTACAGATGCCGTGCATTGTGTTGATCTCAGGAAAATAGGTTAAAGGGGAAAGAGGGAGTTGTGTGTTCATATTTTTTTTTTTTTTTTTTGCAGCGACAGACCAAAGCCTCTGGTGGGAATCGAACCCACGACCCCTCGCATGATAGGCGAGCACGCTACCTACTCACCTACCGGGGCGCTTAAGAAAACAAGTAAGAAATTTATAGTCGGTATAGACCGATACTCTATACCATGCGTTTAGAATATTGGTCTTAGGTAAAACTAATTGGGTTTAGAAGAAAAGCATAAACCAAATCTACGTCGAAAATTCGACCGTATTTGGTAATCACTTATTTTTAGCAATATTATATAAAGGGTCCGCCATCTAACGTTTTTTTTTTTTTTTCAACTAGTGCTTATTTCGTGAATGGTAACACTTAGCTCATGTCTGATTTGACAGATAATTAGTTTTATCCTTCCGCAGAACGAATATGGTTGTATATACGCTTGAACAACGCTGGGAAATATTGCGACATTACTTTGAAAATCATGGTAATGTTGCAGAATGTGTGCGAAAATTGCGTACGGATTTTGGAAGAAGAGAAGCACCGTCAGCTCCGTATGTTCGTTATCTTGTGAAAAAAGTGAAAAAAAACTGGCATCCTCATCGATAAACCAAAGCGTGAAAAGCCAAAAACAGTGCGTACACCCGAGAATATTGCTGATGTGGCAGAAAGTGTGCGTGAAACGCCATCAACATCAATTCACCGTCGTTCTCAAGAATTGAACATTTCGGAGGCATCATTGAGACAAATTTTGCATAAAGACCTTGGTATGACGCCATACAAAGTCCAATTAGTTCAGGAGTTGAAGCCAACTGACCATCCAATGCGTTTTCGCTTCGCTAAGTGGGCCTGCGATCGACTTACAGAAGATGCCGATTTTGCCAAAAAAAAATCATCTTTTCAGATGAAGCTCATTTTGATCTTGGCGGGTATGTAAACAAGCAAAATTGTCGCATTTGGGGCACAGAAAACCCGCACGCATACATTGAAAAGCAGATACACCCAAAACAAGTCACTGTTTGGTGCGGATTTTGGTCCAGAGGCATAATTGAGCCATTTTTCTTCGAAAATGAGCAACGAGTGGCCGTTACAGTCAATGGTGATCGTTATCGGGCCATGTTGAACGAATTTTTGTTCACAAAAATTGAAGAGGAGGATATTGGCAACATTTGGTTTCAACAGGACGGCGCTACGTGCCACAAAGCCGAAGCTACACTCGATGTTTTGCGCCCTGTTTTTGAAGATCGCATTATCAGCCGCAGAGCTGATGTCGTTTGGCCACCTCGGAGCTGCGATTTGACACCGTTGGACTATTATTTGTGGGGTGCCCTCAAAGATAATTGTTACGCCAACAAGCCAGAGACAATTGACGCTTTAAAGGACAATATTCGTTAAGCCATTGGTGAAATACAGCTGCACACAATCGATAATGTGCTTAGAAATTGGACCGATCGTGTAGGCTACTGCATGGCCAGCCGAGGCAGCCATTTGAATGAAATTATTTTCCATTATTAACCGGAAGGATTGTACTTTCAAATAAAAAAAGAAATTTGAGATAATATTCAGTGGTTTTTTTTTATAGCATTTTCAAAAAAAAAAAAGTTATTTGGCGCACCCTTTATATGAAAACCGTGAAATAGTCTCAAGTACAACAAGTAAGAAAATTATAGTTGGTCTAGACGATACCCTATACCATGCATTTCGAGGTAGGGTCTTGGATCCAAATTTGCTGAGGCAATAACTGGATATAGAAAATAAGCATAAACCAAACTTTAATGTCATTGTTATTAATTTGTAAGGTGCAGATATGAAACATTCATAAATGATGTTATCTTTATATGAGGTCCAGCTCAAAAAATAGACCGTTAATGACCATATTTAGTGAAGTTTCATATTTTTCTCAAAAACATATACTAACCAAATTTAAAAATCTATGCAATATTGTTGTTCTTTTTTAAATAGATTTAAGTGAAGATCGGAAATCCGCTTTACATGGGGACTATGAGTAAAAAAGGTCCTATAGGACTTATTTTTGGAATACTGTTTAATGGGTATAATACACGCATACAGAATAAATTTTATCAATATAGTTACATATAATAATCTGAATCTTGCGATAACTTTAGTCGGTCGGGCTCTTTACATGGGGCTAGGTCTAAACTTGCGGCGACTTTCACGAATTCCTATGGCCGATTAAGGGTTATATACAAAATTTCATCAAATTATATTAGTATTTGCGTTCAGTAGTTTGATTACAAGGTTTGGATGGACTCGCAGACTGACGAACATAGCTAAATCAATTCAGAAAGTGATTTTGAGCCGATCGGTACAATAAAAGGTGATTCTAGGACAAATATTTTTGGTAGTTACAAACATAAGCACAGACTAATTATATCCTCACCACACAGTGGTATAGGCATGAGATCACAATCATGCCGTAGTCATTATTCGACAAGTGAAAACCTTATATGGGTGAAATTGTTATGTACGCAATTATACCAAGTACTAGATTTAAAAGTGCTAGCATCATAATCGTATTTTGTGCAACACAATTCTTCTTAAACTTATACAGAGCTCAAAAATGGACTAATACTAGTTAATAGCTTTATTGGTCTATATCTCTTAAAAAACAATTTAAGGTTATGCCATTCCTTTCTGGAATGGAAGAAAAACATGGAAAATTTAAGGAAAATTTTTGCTTTCAAACATATTGAAGAGCAGAGTAATTACCTAAAAAAAGGAGATTGGGAAGTGAGGAAGATGGCGACAACTCCGCAATATGCGTTAAGATCTCCTCATTTTTGGAGCCTCGAGATCAATCAAATCCTCCAATCCTTTGAAAGAACATTCACCAAAGTGGTCGCAGAAGATGTTATTTTTCTGCTAAAGGGTAAGCTCTCATCAACGACCTGTGACCTCAAGGTTCTGCCATTTAAGAAATTCGGTAGAAGGCTAAGATAACAATGTGTGATTTTCCAAGAGTTGAGTTAATGGCTCTGGTAATTTAAAGTCGCTTAGAAAAGACTAAGCGAGTGTGGCACTCCATTTAAGAGAGTCATATTCTCTGGAACAACGTTCAGATTGATCAGAAAACCGATAACGAATTTTGTGTTAAATTTTCTTAAACGAATAGCCATTAGGGAAGACTGAATGACGAACTCTATCATAGACAGATGGTTAATAGATAGTTACAGAGAGAGGGTCAGAAGTTTACTCGGGGGATCTTGATATACCGCTATTTCGTAGATTCCCTGATAAATTCAGGTCAATCAGAAAACTAATATGGATTCATAAGGCATTAATGTTTTCGTGGACAATTTTGCCGCTCTCAAAACCATATAATTCAAAACTGTGTTGTCGAAATTTTCGGCGGAATGTCAACCAAATCTAAAATCACACCAACTGGAACTCCAGAGTATATTGGTGTTATGGAGGACGAGTTGGCTGATGAACGTGGAAGGGTAAATTGACACTGATATTCGAATCTCATTATCTCAGTTGTCGAATATTATTGAGGATACTGCTGACCTTAACTTGTGAAAGAGATAGACAAAACTCAGTTATTGCTGGATATCCCAGATCGTATGCCAATTGCTATATCTAAGGAGAACTGAAACATTCCTTGAAATTGGTCAAAGGACAATGAGACCACTTATAGCAGTGCTCACTGGCCACTATAACTCAAAAAATGGCTAAAAGCAGAGGAATCCTGGTAGTCGACTTCTGTAGCAGCAGTATGGATGTGGACGAAGAGGAGTCAGTGCCACATCTATCCTGTGAATACCAAGAATTGAGGAAACGGCGCCAGATTCTTTGACAATCTAGGCCACTGGGCGATCATTCTTAGAAAATCTAGATGGTTCTTCTCTAATTTTTTCCAAATCCTTCTGTTCACGATCGTAGGGAGCAAAGTTGTATCATAAAGTTACTGGTTCACCAGTGACGGTTGATACTTCGCCCATGCCTATAACCTACCTCCACGTGGTGCTCCCGGGCAACGCTAGGCAAAGCCAGTTAATTCTGGTGATTATTCCTAGCGGTTAAAGGTTAAGGTCAGGTCCACCAAGTACTATTCTATTCTACGAAGCCTTACCTGAGGCTATAAATAGGTACCACGGGTAAGCTATGAAGCCCAAGGTTACCTCACAGCGTCTTCAAGGTCAAAGATAGCACAAGCAAAAACATAAAACTGGAGTTGTCAAAACCTACCAGATGAAATGGTTGTCACATCCCATAATTGTGTTGGTGTCCCAAGGTGCAACGAAGATAATGTTGGTAATATGGTAAGATGGTACATGAGCGAAAGGAGATCGGGTGTGGGTGCGTCAGTTATCCTGACAAGATACCATGACGGAGGAATTGAGCGAGAGTGTGGGTCGAAGACAAGTCGAAGGCGTTTGAGACAGGAGCACATGTCAATACAGCGTCCAAGAGGGTCGGATGGAAGACGAGTCCAAGAACGCTTGAGTCATTTGACAATACAGTGCTTCGCGGATGAGACGGAAATCGGTTGAAATGTTGGTACGGAACGTTGTACATATCAGGGCCACCTGATAATAACAGCTAGTAAGAACGAACATAGTATACAAAAGGACGGTTATTGGAAGTATGTGTTTTTGTAAGTGCTGCTGATGACCGAGGACAATGTGTTGTACCCTTAAATAGCTTTTTTGGGAACGGCCCCATCGGGGAGTTTCATAGTTGTTGTGGTGGCCCAAAATCGCGGGAAGAACACAGTTCGATGTGGAGTTGCATTCAACCGGGTTCTACGACCCATAGAGTAGAAGGCTTTTAGATCGGGCCAACCCAATAGCAAAGGGAGGAGTTTGTGCCAAATCAATTCTCCTAGTTTGCTACCATCTAAGGAAGGGGCGCAGGTAGACGCCTTATATCTCACCCAGTGCTAAGACCACCATGTGGATAAGTCAACACGCCAGGCATGCACGTAAAACTCAAGAGACTTCTGTTCACGATCGTAATAGGCTAGGCGATTTCTTGTGACCGATGTTTTGTGCTACGGTTTTATCCCGATTTTGACCAAACGTATATTATTTGAAAGATATGTGTGTTTTATTAAATTTGTCAATATGTTTGTTAACGAGTTTGTTGTCTTCATTCACAATAATAATAAACCATAAAAGTGTTGGTTTGTGAATTGGCTAAGTTTAAAGATAAAGCTGCCTAAAAATTACACCCGGATTTCGAGCGCTTAAATCTGCTAGTATAATACCAAATACGTTTATGATAAACTTTGAATTTATATTAACTAATATGGTAATTTAACACTAAATTGTAAAAAAAATTAAAAACACGTCTATTTTTTAGTTTGTAAGTGACATTTATTGTCTCCTTTCTATCCTCGTTTCGAGCGCCATTTTTGCATTGCAAAAAGCCATCAGTAAAGATGACTTTTAGTTTTTTCGTAAACGTCAAACTATCAACATCTAAAGTTGTTCATCCGCTAAACTCGGGACGACGATAGAAAGGAGTTCTGCCATCTTGGATTTATCCTTTACACAAACCTAAAACTAATCATCTTGGATTCGTCGTTTATACGAATCTACAAAAACCATCTTTGGATTTATATGTTATACAAAACTACAAGCGGATTTACTGAATTGTAAATCTAACCATTTATACAAAACATAAAATTATTCATCTTTGGATTTATACATTATACACAACTACCATTATCTTGGATTCATCATATCAAGACTGAATTGTAAATAAAATGTAAGTTGCAATGAATCATAACTCGCTTTAATTAATTCCAAAGTAAGTTCACTGTAAGTTCCCGAAAAAAGGGAATCTACATATATATATTTAAAACCAAAGGGGTTCGTTATGAAATCGTAGCATACAACATTAAGTTCGTTGAATCTTATTACATAACTCATAACTCAACCTTGAATTAGTTTGTTCTTATAACAAGTTGAAAGTCTCCTTTTAACTCTATTCATCCACATACAAGTTGATAGCCCTACAGGTTTTAAACATGGTCCTTCGAACCATCCTTTTCCTACCTACTCGCTCTATCGAGGTATCTCTTATCACAGAATACCGGACGATATAAGCAATAATTATATATCTCAACGTAATTTTGCGATTGGCAAATCCTTGAATGATTTCAAGGAAATGTGTTTGGGTAGTTCTTTTCGTTAATTGTTTATATTTGAAAAATGTTCTCATTCTTTTTGATACAGAGGGTATGATTTTTAAATACTTGTGAATTAAGAAACATCAGTTAAATTATTCCAATGCGTTCGCTTATTGAGATACTCGTAATGGTAAAGAAAAGAAATCACGTATGTACAAATAAATTACACCCTCTTATACATTTTATCATGTGACTGCGTGTCTGCCTAACAGTTATGGCTTCGCCTGGCCTGGCATACCCATTTCCGTTAACTAAATACTTTTGAACATAAAAGAGTCATGTTGATTTGCCAAGTTACGCGCGTTTACTGTGCTCCGACATTAACGTTCCAAAAACAATAAAAGCAATTCATGTTTTCCAACTGCCTGCTTTGAGCACCCCACCCTACATAAGTATTTCCTTTCCTTTATAGGTACCTACCACTTACATACATACCATACCATACATATTTACATGCAAACATACCATACGGGTATGTACAAATATTGATACTTATACATGTATAACTTATAAAGTAATTGTACACATTTAGTTGAACATTAAAGTACTTAGACCTTGTCTTATGTAGCGAGCACTTGGTGTGGTTGTCTTTAATTTTAACACACTGTCGTTGTTGCCGTTGTTGTTTGTAATTGTTTTTTTTTTAATTTCATTTACATGACGCAAACATTGCAAAATAAAGTAATAAGTTTACAAGTGTGCTACATAATAATACTTAATGATATCGAAAGTCATGCATGTAACGAAAATTTGTTCTCCGAAACGGCTAAACTCAAGATACACTAGATTATTAATAGGTAACAGTACTCACATTAGGTGGTAGTGTTTTCATTTTAGAAATAAAATTTATTAAGAAAATTCCTAATAAAAATAAATCTCTATCCAGCTGTGTGGGGTTAGGGGAATCTATCAACACATCCTCTTCAAATATTAGGATTCTTCGAAGATTGTATTCTAGCTTTTTGGAAATGACCAGTACTTAAAAGAAATATAGTTTCAGATATATTCTACCGCCCACCCTTCCTCCTTAAATTTCAAATTTCTATATCTTCATTATTTTTCAATGAATCCTCTTCAAATTTAAAACATATATTCTTTATTATTTACTTTTACTTTTAATCGATGTTTGAAGTGTTCGGTTCCAACAGGCGAGTTTTTGTAAGGCGCTCAGTTGCTGAACGTGCGCCGCACGTCATTTTTTTTTTTTTTTTTGTTACCGATTATAAAGCTATGTTATTCATTTGAAAGTAAATACTAGTAAACCTCGGAAGCCAAAAAATTGCGACTCTCTCTCAACTATATCACAGCGAACAGGGTCTTCGAAAATGGGCTTTCTCAGTATTTTGCTAAAATTAAAAATTTCTTTGTAAATTTCTATTTTTGAATGACTGTAACTTTTTTGATTTAAAAGATTTTGAAGTGAAATAAATTTTGTGTAATTTTGTGGCTTCCATACTATCAATTTCAAAAACGTAAAATCACTGAGTCATTCCGAAATTTTAAAAAAATTTTTTTAAAAAAGGTCCAAATTTTCCAAAAATCTCCTACTTAATAGAGCATAACTCCTGCCAGTCAAAAGCAGTCAGAAAAAATCTTGCGCTCTTCTATAGTCCGAACCCTCCCCTATACTACTATATCCCATTATACATCCGCCAGTTTCCGGCCGTGTGTACTAGTACAATTTTTCTGACCCAAGGTTAGATATTTTCTGCAAAATTTATGAATACAAAAGTTGTCCACTATGTGGTTAGGATATATTAAGTTTGAGGTGATGTTTGTAACTGCCAAAAATATTGTACCTTTATCCATCTTTTATTATACGGATCGATTCAAAAACACTTTCTGAGTCGATTAAACAATGTCCGTCCGTCCGTCTGAGTGTTATGAATACAAAAGTTCGTCGTACCGGTGCACCGCGGTGTATTTTTTTGCGTGTCGGTAGAGTTGTCAGGAGTTGTTATATACTTATAAAAAAGGGTTGAGATATAATGCACTTAATTGTTACAGGTACATTTACATAGGTATCTTTCAAAAACATTAATAGTCTGAATTAGAGTTATATAGTTTAAATACTGACAAAATGGGAAACAATTTAAATAATAGGTAAATGGTAAAAAAAAACATTGCGACATAGCCCTTTAAGATATGAGCAGGTATGCTTCACCTTTTAAAAGGGGTTAGGGTGTGGGTTTTTTATGCTTCTAAAAGTGGTAATAAAAGATAAGAATTTTTATTTTACATAATTGCCAGAAAGAGTATTCATAATAATGTTTCCATAATTATTATTCATTACAATTTGTGCAATGACTAAGTGCTGTTACAGAGATCTGGCAGATATTTATTTTCCACGAAATGATGTAGACGATATAATTTTGCACATAGTGAGCAACGACTTCTTTAAGAATTGTAACGTAGAAGACATTGAAATGCACAAAGGAAAAATTACTAATTTTGCATCGAATTTGAAAAGACGGTACATTGAATGCTCTCATAGCAAGGCAAAGATGTACAAACGTTACCAAGACTGGTTAATAAAGGAACTTATTTTTGAGAGTGCATCTACAACTGCCAACGAAAGTGGAAAAAAGGGTCGACCAGCAAAACCAATTGACGGATGTAGTGAAAGATCTCGAAAGCGCAAGCTGGAGAATATCAATGAAGAAATTTCTCAAAGAATTATTAAGGATTCATTTTTGCACCAAATTCAACCAACCCAAAATAAAAAGAATAAAATTTAAATAATAGAAAAAATAGTAGAAGCGAGCCCAAGGCGCACAAACAGGATTTTGAAAAGCATTCCTACACCAATTGAAGATAAGAAATTTACGCCGGAAGAAGCGTTCGCCCTATTTTTGGATTTGAAATTGACCAAAAATCGATATAAGGAATTGCGGAAGCGAACCAATGAAAAGAATTGTGGGATTTTTCCAGAGTATCGAGATCTAGTTTCTGCCAAAAAAGAATGCTTACCTTCACAATCTGCTATTAGTGTCACTTCAACATCAGCAGAAATAAAATTTCAAGATCTCCTTGAACATACTGCATAACGATTGCCAAATACGCTTGATACTGATCATTTAAAAAAAATTGGTAATGACAGCATTACTTTAATTTCTAAATGGGGATGTGATGGATCCTCTGGTCAGAAACAATACAAGCAATTTAATGCCGAAAATTCATCAGATACGAATTTATTTCTGGTATCTTTCGTTCCATTGCGCTTAACAAAAAGGTATAGCGTCTTAGAGCCGCCAACTAGTAGAGCAACAGAAATTGATATATGGAAAAATGAAATTCCTTCTTTAACAAAGTATTGCAGACCAATAAAATTTGCATTCAAAAAGGAAACCAAAGATGTCATAACTGAAGAAGTTCAAAAAATAAAAGATCAAATTAAGGAACTTCAACCAGTAATATTTAAATTTGATGACCAAGACATTGAAGTACATTTTAAAATGTGTCTCAAAATGATTGATGGAAAAATTGCACAAGATTTAAATGGAACAAAGTCAACGTCAAGCTGCATTATATGCCAAAAGACATCAAGTCAATTAAGCCAACCCCCACCAGAAGACGATAGTTTTAAGGAAGCCTACGAATTTGGAATGTCCCCTCTTCATGCTAGAATACGTTTCATGGAGCATATTCTTAAATTGGGTTACGATTTGGAATTTGGTCCATTAGGCGAAACAGTAAAAAAAAAAAAGAAAATGAAAAAAAAAGAAAGCAAAAAAAAAACCTACAAAAAATATCTACAGCTAGGCCTCGTAATCGACCAACCAAAACAAGGGGAAGGAAACACAAATGATGGAAATACTGCAAGGAGATTTTTTTCCGATCCGGAAACTGCAGCATCTATCACAGGTGTAGATCATGAATTAATAAGACGATTCAAAATCATATTACAAGTTCTAGCATGCAGCAGAAAGATACATGCAAAAAAATTTGGAGAGTACGCCAATAAAACAGCTATACTTTATAACGAAAAATACTCTTGGAGATATATGCCATCCACAGTTCATAAAATTTTGTACCATGGGGAACAAATAATTCAAAACAATATGCTACCAATAGGAGAACTATCTGAAGAAGCGCAAGAAAAAAGGAACAAAGACTACAGATTCTTTCGCGATCACAACACAAGGAAAATGTCCAGATGTTGTACTAATGAAGACCTTCTTACTATTTTGTTGTGCACTTCAGATCCATATATGTCCAACATTCGTCAAAAATGGAAAACTATCTCTATTCAATTAGACGAAGAAGCTAAACAACTTCTAGAAAATGAAAATCAAGGCTATTTAGAAGAAATTTTTACTAAAATTGGTTGATTTAAAGTACTTTTTCATTACACTAACAATAAGTTACACTTTTTTTATATAGTTAAAAAATTTTCTTGATTTAAAAATTTATATATTTTGTAAATTTACAATAAAAATTGTTAAATTTCATAAATTTACCATAAAAATTGATATAGAAATATTTAAAAAGACAATAAAAAAAAAATGTAACTAAAGCAAAAACACGAGTTTTTCATTGAAACTTCTCTATCTTGAACCAATATAAGGTAACTTTTACGTTCGCTGCTTAATAAATTATAGTTTAGCTCGGGATCTTAAAAAAAAAACCTTTGGCCCTTGTGCACATTAGGACTAAAAAGTTTACGGGGGCCAAAGTTTGCATTTTCTGAAAAAATTAACTTAAAAAATTGTTAAAAAGTACTAGTTGTAAAATTAACTGAAAAAATAAGACATTATATTAAGAAAAACTTTTTTTTAACCTTTTTAGCACTTCACTTTAGTACTTTTGAACTAAAAATTAAAATCTATTTTAAACCCTCCGTAACTTTTTTTTATTTTTGGCCGAGAATTACGCGAATTAGCAAAACTTAAAAGCTAAAGTCTCACCTACCAAACAAAAAAAACGCATATCAAAATTCCAATCTAATCAAAAGTTATAGATTTTTGACCGCCTTCTCGTCAAATGTTTCACTGTGCGCCAAATGCTTGCTTAGTATCAACAGTAAAACATGGGGTAGTTTCCGTAATGGTTTGGGGTGGCTATATTGACGGAAATGTTGTCGAGTTATTCAGAATCGAAGGAATACTCGATTAAATCCTGTACAAAACTAATCTGAAAGATCGTGCCAATGTCACTGGATTAATTATTGTGGGTTGAAAATTCATATTTCAGCAAGATAATGACCCAAAATACACAGCAAAAATTTTTAAGCAGGTTTTAGAGACCCAGTAAGCAACATGAACCTGCAAAGTTATGGAATGGACACCACAGTCACTTGACCAAAATCCTAAAGATTTACTGTGGAATGAATTGGATCGGAAGGTTTGAACTACCTGTCCCAAATCAAAGAAAGACTTGTACAATAAACTGCAAGAAGCATGAAACCAGATCAGTCCAGATACTTTGAAAAAATTGATTCAAAGAATGCCAAGACGATGTCGCGAAATTATACGAAATTGAGGTCGTCACATTGACGAATCTAAAATTGGAGAATAGAGTATAGTTTCAAGGAAGAATATATATATATTTTAAATTTCAAGAATTTTCATTGAAAAGAAGAGACATATAATATAAAATAAAATAAAATAAAATAATATAAAATGATATAAAATTTAAGGAGGAGGAATGGCAAATACTTTTGGACGGTAGTGTATGTAAAAGTGTTTTCAAATTAATTTAAATTATACTCAGCGCGAGTAGTAGAATATTTAGCATCAACCTAAGTTCGTAAATTCCAGTATGTTCAAAGTTCTGAAGGGAGAGAGGTATTTATTTAAAAAACTATCATTCAAAATATCATAAAATATTACCAAAAGCAAGTCCATGGTGCAAGCGTTAGGAACTGATTATCAAGCAAAGTTAAGCAGATATTACTTAATTTATCTTAAGTACCTATAAAACAAAATTATTTGTTGACCACAGTATTCCTATCCTTTGTAGGCTCTTCTAAACCAACTTCCAGTATTATAGCAATTTAATAGCGTTCATCGTATGGCCGATGGAAGCTTATATCTGTGGTTTTCTAGCATAACCGCATATGTCATAAAATCAAAATGTTCAACGGAGCAAAAAAAACGTTATATTTGAAATTATGCACTCGATATAAAGTTTTTAGAGCTTTTTATTTAACAGTCCTGTAGATATGGGCAATAAATACTTTATATAAAACTTTGAGCCAAAAATCTTCAGAGGAATAGATCCTAGAGAAGGACGAAAAAACAATATGTAAATAACACTTAAAGTGTGTGCAGATAAAGCAACTTATGTCGACAAACGTCGTTTTCTTTGAAAAAGAAAACTACCAATGCAACCACCTATGTAGACATAAGTTGTTGTTGCTTGAAAAATGGATTTTTTTGTTCGTCAACAAAAAGTTAACGGGACTTAGGATGAGAATATAACAAAGTATCAAGAATATTAGTGACAAAAAAAAACAGAAATAAACACACAAGTTTTTATAAGTGGTTATAAACTGAAAAATTATCCAAAATTATTTTTAATTTTTTTTCATTAATAACAGCGTATGTCGCTATGTGTCGTTTTCTGAGAAAATAATTTGTCAGCGATCAAGCGTGGGTTGACATACGTCAATAGTGCTGTAAATTAATTTAATAAACATTTAAGTTACGTCGTTATTTAAAGAAAAAACTCAGAAATGGTCAATATTAAAAAAAAAAATTTAGCACATTATAGAGCGTTAAAAATTAATATATAGGGTCCGCCAAATAACTTTTTTTTTTTTTGAAAATGCTATAGAAAAAAAACTACTGAAAATTATCTCAAATTTCTTTTTTTTTTTTTGAAAGTACAATCCTTCCGGTTAATAATGGAAAATAATTTCATTCAAATGGCTGCCTCGGCTGGCCATGCAGTAGCCTACACGATCGGTCCAATTTTTAAGCACATTATCGATTGTGTGCAGCTGTATTTCACCAATGGGTTCACGAATATTGTCCTTTAAAGCGTCAATTGTCTCTGGCTTGTTGGCGTAACACTTATCTTTGAGGGCACCCCACAAATAATAGTCCAACGGTGTTAAATCGCAGCTCCGAGGTGGCCAACGGACATCAGCTCTGCTGCTGATAATGCGATCTTCAAAAATAGGGCGCAAAACATCGAGTGTAGCTTCGGCTGTGTGGCACGTAACGCCGTCCTGTTGAAACCAAATGTTGCCAATATCCTCCTCTTCAATTTTTGTGAACAAAAATTCGTTCAACGTGGCCCGATAACGATCGCCATTGAATGTAATGGCCACTCCTTGCTCATTTTCGGAGAAAAATGACCCAATTATGCCTCTGGACCAAAATCCGTACCAAACAGTGATCGGCTTTTCAATGAATGCGTGCGAGTTTTCTGTGCCCCAAATGCGACAATTTTGCTTGTTTACATACCCGCCAAGATCAAAATGAGCTTCATCTGAAAAGATGATTTTCTTGGCAAAATCGGCATCTTCTGTAAGTCGATCGCAGGCCCACTTAGCGAAGCGAAAACGCATTGGATGGTCAGTTGGCTTCAACTCCTGAACCAATTGGACTTTGTATGGTGTCATACCAAGGTCCTTATGCAAAATTCGTCTCAATGATGCCTCCGAAATGTTCAATTCTTGAGAACGACGCACAGTGGCGCCCGTAGAGCAAACGAGGTTGCAAAAATCAAAATTTTCATGTGCGCCGACGAAGTTTTGAATAAACCCATGTTATAGGAAACTTTTCACCGATTTCAAATATGCTACTCTTAATAATATCACATTTTTAGTTTAGAAGATATAACCGTTCAAAGTTGACCGACTTTCGGTTTTCAAAAAAAAACACAATTTTTAGTCAATTTGTTGCGATTTCAGGTGTAATATCACGAAAAATAGGTAACGATTCGCCTTATTTTTTATTTGTATTGATTGATGTATTTATTAAATGTATAATGATGAAAAAAAATTAACTGTTTGCTTTGTGTTTCTCCTGGTAAATCACTATTTAAAAACTATCCGTTTTTTCACTATTTTTCAACTTTGACGGAAAATAAAAAAATCTATATTTTTCTATATTTGCCATATTTGCAAAACATGTTCTTTGATTATTTCTTTACATAATTCAAAAGGTTTTACCTGCCCGTACGTGCCCGTTTGGCTTCTAGAAAAAATATTGACTTATGGTCCCTCCAGGTAGGCACAAATCTTATTTAGACACGAGCATAATATCAAAATTGCATAATTCAGCCTAAATCCATATGTATGCAGGGAACAGGTAAATTTTTAGACATGGTAGCATAAGCCTATATATTGCAAAATAAGCATAATGCCTGGATTAGTATGCGACTGAAAGTTGGCGCAACAAGTACTGAAACCATGGCGTTAAACAATTTAAGTACTGAAAACATGGCGTTGAACAATTTAAAATTATTTGAACTGTTTAGAAGGTCAACAACACCAAAGTTTTTCACGAAAGCTGTTTTAGAAGAACTTGATAGCTTATACGGAAATATTGAGAGAAGCGAAATTATAAAGAATAATTTTTATCTGATATATGCAAATATTAAGGCAAAATGGGTGAAATCTAACCGAACCATTCAGAACTTCAACTCCAAATACGAGGACTGGCTTAATGAAGACACCATCCTGGATATATTGGCAGTAGATAAACCCACCACGTCAACCAGAGGAGCAAAAGGAAGGCCAAAAAAAAGTATTGAGGAGTGTTCAATGTTCACAAGAAAGAGGAAACTTGCCCGATGCCACCAATGACTTGACCATGAAGCATTTATCGGACGCGCTGTCTATTAAATATACAAAGGATAGTGAAAGAGTTAGGTCGCAGATTACAAGATCTGTTGCTTATGCAAGCCCACTGCGACTAAAAAGGATTAAGGAAAGCATTCCCACGCCCACAAACGCACACATTAAAAAGTATGGTTCCGAAGAAGCCTTGGCCTTGTTTATGGACTTACAACTTTCCAAAGAAAAATATGAGATACTACGGGCATCCTTGATGCGACACGGGGCTGACGTTTTACCAGGATACAAGCATATTACGCAAACCAAAATAAATTCACGAACACTGCATACGGAGTTTACGGAAGCCTTTGTGAAAGCCAATCCGCAGGATCTTATGGGCCATACAGCAAAACGGTTGTTGGAGAGTGTTCCTCAAAATGAGGTGACAATTCTTCCTGAGAAGCTGACATTGATCAGCAAATGGGGCTGCGATGGATCATCCGGACAAAGCGTTTATAAGCAAAGGATATCTTCCGATGACGCTACAATATCGGACGGAAATATGTTTATGGCATCTGTTGTTCCTTTGCGGCTAAAATCTGATATTTCCCTACACTGGAAAAATCCACGTCCGTCATCAGTGCATTATTGCCGACCAATAATGTTTCAGTTTGCAAGAGAATCGGCAGAACTCATAAGGACCGCGGTGAAGGACATTGAAGAACAAATAAGCAAGATTAAGCCTACAAAGCTGCAAATTGGAGAAGGAAAATTTATTGAATGCAATTACGAGTCCACCTGACCATGGTTGACGGAAAAGTCGTAAACGAACTGACAGGAACAACCTCAACATTGTCATGCCCGATTTGCAAAAAGAGTCAGAAGAACTTTGGTAATTTAAACGATTCTACAAACGAGGAGAATTACGAATATGGAATGTCACCATTGCACGCAAGGATAAGGTGTAGGGAGTTCTTGCTATGGTTGACGGAAAAGTCGTAAACGAACTGACAGGAACAACCTCAACATTGTCATGCCCGATTTGCAAAAAGAGTCAGAAGAACTTTGGTAATTTAAACGATTCTACAAACGAGGAGAATTACGAATATGGAATGTCACCATTGCACGCAAGGATAAGGTGTATGGAGTTCTTGCTAAAACTGGCGTATATCCTACCACAAGAGGAGGAAAACTTCGATGAAAATACATCAATAAAGCATAAGGAAAGAAGCAAATACAGGATGCTTTTTTTAAACAAGTTGGACTAAAAGTAGACTGTCCCAAGCACGGATACGGTAACTCAAACGATGGAAAAACTTCTAGGAGATTTTTTGAAAATGATGAGGCAGTAACTAGAATCACTGGAATTGACAATCAAATCGTGAAAAGATTGGGAACGACCTTGAATGTTTTAAACTGCAAAGAAAATGTCAATTCTACAAAATATGGAGAATATGCATCGAAAACTGCATCTATTTTAGCAGAAATGTATCCACAGAAGAAGTTGACCCCGAACTTCCATAAAATATTGGCGCATGGCAAAGATATAATTGAGTACCAGTCTTCGCCAATTGCAGAGCTTTCTGAAGAAGCACAGGAGTCTCTTAACAAATTTTATAAAAAATATAGATTGCAGAACACATTCAAAGCATCAAGGGTAAGGCGAAATGAGGACCTCTTCAACATATTGGCAGCATCTTCCGATCCACTTATTTCTTCCCTGCGGCATGTGAAGTCACGAATAGAGTTAGAAAATAATTATAGTTTAGAAATGATTAGTCTTTTAGATATACCTTCTCTTACGAATTGTGATGAATATTTTACAGATAATTGAAAAAATAAATTTAAAAAAGAAGTAATTTTTTTTAAATTTGTTGGGTAATAATTTAAAACATAAAACCCTAAAGAAAAAAAATAAAAACAATCTAAAAATGTAAAAATAATTTTTTTTAGTTACCATAAGATTGATTTTTCTACAAATTTTAACTTTGATAACCCATAAGTAGGCCCCTACAAAGCGTAGCACCCTTTCCAGACGCTCATTCCATAGGCAGTTATCTATCATGTGCTGTTCAATTATGTTATTCGGTTCAAAAGATATGATTTTTGCAACGAAAAAACTCAAATGGCGCCACTGTGCGACGGTGAATTGATGTTGATGGCGCTTCACGCACACTTTCTGCCACAGCAGCAATATTCTCGGGTGTACGCACTGTTTTTGGCTTTTCACGCTTTGGTTTATCGATGAGGATGCCAGTTTCTTTCACTTTTTTTCACAAGATAACGAACATACGGAGCTGGAGGTGCTTCTCTTCTTCCAAAATCCGTACGCAATTTTCGCGCACATTCTGCAACATTACCATGATTTTCAAAGTAATGTCGCAATATTTCCCAGCATTGTTCAAGCGTATACACAACCATATTCGTTCAGCGGAAGGATAAAACTAATTATCTCTCAAATCAGACATGAGCTAAGTGTTACCATTCACGAAATAAGCACTAGTTGAAAAAAAACGTTAGATGGCGGACCCTTCATTTGGCATCGTTAACTCAAAACTGACAAAAATGGACATACGCGGTTATTCCAGAAAACCACAGATATACTAAATTTCATCAAAATGTATTCACATTTGCGACCTGTAGTTTGATTACAAGGTTTACATGGATACACAGAGGGAGGGATAGCCGGACGGACGGATACCACTATGCGGTCAGGGTATAATAGCCCCTATGAAATCGTAGTCATAGCCTCATTGCACAGATTTGTCTCAAATTTGGTATTTGTATATTTTTGCAAAAAACAAGTGGCGTTACCAAATATGGTCAGGATCGGTCCACTTTTCGACCTAGTCTCCTCATAAATATTGCATCCTATATTAACTTTTTCATATTCAAAGTCAACAAAATTAATTGCAAGGCTGCTAAAATTTGGTTTATGCTTATTTTCTATATCCAATTAGTTGGTGTATGAGATATGGTCTCTAAACGCATGGTACAGGGTATCGTATAGTCGGTCTAGACCGACTATAATTTTCTTACTTGTTAAGTTATTAAAGTTATTTAATATCAATATAACCACCCTCTATATAAAATTATTTTAAGGTAATCAGAATGTGCATTTTGAAAAAGTTGCATATAAAAACACCAAAATACATGAATTGGAATTAAAGAATTAAAAAGAAAGAACTGACATTGAGATAATAAAAGTTTATATTGGGAAAGAAAAGAAAAAGCAAATCGAACCATTAGTAATACTTGCATGTAATCGGTTAAATATTTTAATTTTTAAAAAAAAAATAGCCTCGGCAAATTGACTATTCCTCATGACGGCAGATCATATGCCTGACACTATCAGTTTATTATTTAGATGAGCATCAATTTTAAACACACGTTTCATAAAACCTTATCCATTCAGAGTCAGTACAAAGTACGAGTGCATGCATAAAACTACATACAACACAATCAACACCATAACTACATACATACATTCGTAAATGATACGGTTAAAAGGGGAAAGGGAACTCTTTGGTTGCTTATTGCTGCTGACTTTGTAATCAGACAATATGAACGTGCCACAACGCCTAAGGTAGTGTTTTTTTTTTTTTATTGTTATGCTTAAGATGGATGGGAATCGACGAATTCAACTTGTATGTTTGTATGCACGTATTCTATGGGTTTGTATCTACAATGATGTGGGACTATCAGAGCAAAGGCATCAAATTTTATGTGTGGTTGTATGAAAATGGAAATGACTGTATAAATATCGGTATTTTGTTTGAACTACTGCCATGTTTAGCATATGAGTATTTTGTATATATATATTTTTTTTTTATTTTTTAACGAAAAACACAAAACATGCCTTAAAGCTAAAATATTCCTGGGACTATACCGAAATACTGAACTTAGCTAAACTAAAAAGGGAACCATCAAAAGTTCTCTTTACACAATGTTTATACTGGTTATGGCCATAGAAATTTAAGTCTGCCGCCACCTTTTTCGTTTTTATTTTGTAGTTTTTTTTTTTTTTTTTGACAATTTGTTCCTAATTTTTTTTTAACCCATTTTTTCACAACTTTATTTCCATTTACCCATTAACATGGAACAACCACAACAACATGTATAGTATTTTAAAGCAACCATTCATTCATCCATCCAGCCATACATCCATCCGTCCCTCCCTCCATTTCTACAATTTTAATAGCATTTGTTGTCGATTGATATTAATGATTATAGCCGGTATATTAAGTTTCGTTTTTTATGCTTGTTTTAACTTCTACTTCATGATAAGATGAAATGAATGAATAAAATTCTGAAGTGAATAATAACAACATCAACACACCAACAAACTCGTTTGATCATGATGATGATGATGATGAGGATGATGACGGTGTTTGCCATGTTGGAGTGTTTAGATGGAGCGAGAAAAAAAAGCTTAAAGGTATTTTCGAAAATTTTATTCAGCATGTAAGGGTCTCACTGTTTTAAAAACTCTTGTCTGTATTTTATGTCCGTTTGTTATGAAGACGACAATGATAATGCTGTTGATGGTGGTTCCTTTAAAAATTTTAACATAAAAAGCCTTTAGAAAACATTGTCCGCTTTTGTCATCACTGATAATTCAATGAATTGCTTTGTTGTTCCACTATGTAGTTGAGTTTTTAATGTATTCTTCTTCTTTGTTGTTAATGTTGTTTTTCATTTGGATTTGTTAAATGAATGAAGCTATTGTTTTAGCTTGTTCTTTGTACGTTAAAGTTGATGGATATCTTTGGATTTTATCATGTATTTTTGGAAGGTAGCAAAAAAGAAAAAGCAACGACTGACTACAAAGCAACGTTTTTTTTTTCAATGTTATTTATGGTTTTTAAATTTTTAGGCTACAATAGATTTATTGTGAAGAGGAACTAGAAAACAAACAAAAACTTGTTGTAAAGATTATTTAATGAAAGAAATTATGAAAACCATATGTCGATTTAAGAGTTAAATTAAGGCAACCCAAATTAAAAAGTGGGAACTGGGAACCAAAATTAATTTTCGTTTATAATTTAATTCGAATACGATTAATTTTAATATTTACAAATTATTTAAACGATTTCAAGGTTAATGGCCAGAAATAACGAACAGATCATGTAAATTATATTAAATAATATGTTGTCATCCACTTTACGTAAATGTTGAAAGTTCCACAGCCGTACACAGTCGATAAGTTGGTGAAAATTTAATTACAAAAATCCGCCTTCAGGTGAACCAACAGAAATTATGATCAGATCGTGTTAAACTATTGTGAGATAATACATTGTCATCCACTATAGGTATATGCTAAAAGTTTTGAAAATTGCATTACAAGATTCCTCCTCAAAGAAACCAACAGTTAAATAAAATCATCAAATTGAAAGTAATCCATTCGATCCCAAGTAAACGTATTTTGAAATTTTTTAAACCATCCACACTACGGTGAAGAGGGTACATATTGTGTGTAACGTATCGAAAAATTTTTTTGCGATCCCATAAAGTATATATCCTTGATCCTTATAACAACTTGACTCGATATGGCATTGCTGTCTGTTAAAATAAACGATTTGTCTGGTAAGTCATTGTGCAAAGATATGGTCTAAATTTTGGAGACATCTCTAAAAAATTTAAAAAATTCAGTGTTTTTATTGTAATAGTTTAGTATATTAAGTTCTGGTTCACACTATGAAACTATTCTTTTTGAAAGTCTGAGTTAATAGGTGAGAGGGCAGAGAAGAATGCCATGGGTTACATGCTTTCATGTACTCGGAAATTCACTTGTGTAATTCGTAATTGTCAAAGTGAAGTTATTTTACATTTTCTTTCATTTTATAGCAAAGATTTGTGTTAAAAAAGATAATAAATTGAAATAAATTACATTTAATTTGAATAAAATGGTGGACAAAAAATGGACGGAAAACGCAGCTTTATATTTGTTTTGGCTTCCATTATTTCTTAACACTAGGAAGTAATATAATCAATTATATAATTGCAAATAAAAACAAGTAAGAAAATTATAGTCGGTCTAGACCGACTATACGATACCCTATACCATGCGTTTAGAGACCTTATCTCTCAGGCCCAACTAACTGGATATAGAAAATAAGCATAAACCAAATTTGAGTGGGATTTTTATTAATTTTTTCGGCTGCAGATATGAAAAAGTTCATATCGGATGCTATATCTATATGGGGACTAGGCCCAAAAATGGACCGATCCTGACCATGTTTGGTAAAGTCTCTTGCATTTTGCAAAAATATATACAAACACAATTTGAAAAGAATCAGTGCAATATTTCTGTTTTTTGATAGATTTAAGTGAAGATCGGGAAGCAGCTCTATATGGGGCCTATGACTAAAAGTTGTCCAATAGGGATCATTTTTGGACTACTGATTAACGGATGTAATATATACACACAAACCCAATTCGACTAAGATTTGTATGATAATTTGGATCTTATGGCAATATATGTTGATTTCATAGGGGTCATTTGTATGGGGGCTAGGTCTGAACATGGACCGATTCTCACCAATTTCAACAGCGTTCATCCCATGGCCGATAAAAGATCAAATGCCAAATTTCGTCAAAATATATTCATATTTGCCCCCTGCAGTTTGATTACAAGCTTTACATGGACACACAGACGGACGGACGGGCGGACATCGTTAAATCGAATCAGATAGTGATTCTGATTCGATCGGTATAATTAAAGATGGGTGTAGGTCAAATATTTTTGGTTGTTACAAACAGCAGCACAAAGTCATTATACCCAAACCACATAGTGGTATAGGGTATAATTAAACATATAATAATAACACTAGTATTATTAGCATATAGTCAATGGTCTGCTGTGAACTTACATGGCTAAGAATCGCTACAAAATCGATGTCCTTTCGACCGTCTACTTATCTGTGTGTCCCTATGGATCTTGTAATCGAACTGCAGCTGCAAATATAAATATATATATTTATATATATTTTTATATAAACTTTTGTCAGCCATTAAATTTACCAAAAAAATACAAATTTTGCATGAACGGCCGTTTTTTTAGTTTTGTTTTTCTACCTCTTAAATGTGAGGTTGGGTAGCAACAGAACATATCTGCAACATATAGTACAACCCAGCACTCGAAATCCGAGTTCAAATTTTAGGAAATGTTATTTTTCATTCAATTGTTTTCTCTCAATGTTTTTTATGCTAATCAATCAATTCTCAATTCAACATAGGGCGTGTGATATACAATTGAAATCAATCGCATTAACAGGGCGTAACGAATTGTTATTAATATTTTATTTTATTTAGTTTAGTATACTTTTAAAACATATTATACATAAATTTTATCATTCTCCGCTTCTCCTCCAAATGAACTATAACTATTCCAAATTACACACTCCTCCGTGCCCGCATTTTGCTTAAAAAGGGAATAAAAAATATCTTTCACGTATTAGTCTTTCTTCCTTGCTTTATAGACTCGTTTCTCTGTCATAATTCAGGCCAATTTTGTGCATTATCCAAAGCATTATATTGGCTTTTTCATATGTTGGTAGAAAAGTTAGCACCACAAGTCAGTAGGTTTTAGGTTATCCAAATTATTCAGTTTTTATACCCTATACCACTATGTGGTATAAGCTTCTATCGGCCATGGGATGAACGCTGTTGAAATTGGTGAGAATCGGTCCATGTACGGACGTAGCCCCCATACAAATGACCCCTATGAAATCAAAATATATTGCCATACGATCCAAATTATCATACAAATCTTAGTCAAATTGGGTTTGTATGTATATATTGCATCCATTAATCAGTAGCCCAAAAATGATCCCTATAGGACAACTCTTAGTCATAGGCCCCATATAGAGCTGCTTCCCGATCTTCACTTAATTCTATCAAAAAACAAAAATATTGCACTGATTCTTCTCAAATTTTGTTTGTATATATTTTTGCAAAATACAAGAGACCTTACCAAACATGGTCAGGATGGGTCCATTTTTGGGCCTAGTCCCCATATAGATATAGCATCCGATATGAAATTTTTCATATCTGCAGCCAAAAAAATTAAGAAAAATCTCACTCAAATTTGGTTTATGCTTATTTTCTATATCCAGTTAGTTGGGTCTGAGAGATAGGGTCTCTAAACGCATGGTATAGGGTATCATATAGTCGGTCTGACCGACTATAATTTTCTTACTTCTTTTTTTTTTAAATTAGTCCAAACGAATAATTCGCTTGCTCGATTAAGTGACTAAAATTTACCAAAAAATCGAATTGAACGAGTAATTTCCATTCGTTCTTCGAGTAAATCGAATAGTTTGTAAACATCACCTATACGAGACTAAATTGAACTCCCTGCACCAAAAATTGGTTAGATTTTGTACCATCTTTTTCTCTTAAATCGAATTATCAATGACGGAAATACTCAATCTATTTCATTTTATATTAAAATTTAAAAGTTAAACCTTATTTTCCAATTCAATCATCCATACATACATAAATACATATGTATATTTTTGTTTATTAAGTTTTTCTATCTATGGCAGCAATTTCTTAAAATGGTCATGTGTTTAAATGTTGTCATCGATTATTGATACAACTCATTTATAAAAGGGCATTATTTAACAAAAACAAAAAAAAAAAAAACATTTCAAGACTCCAATGGATTCACAGCAATATGCGAACAAACAGTGACTTATTGGGAAACATCAATCGTTTTGTAAACTTTTGCAAATGATGTACATGGTCGTATATATATGAATGTGCACAGTAAACAAGCAGTCTTGGGACGTGAAGTGAACAAGAAAATATTGCACATAAATACATATAAACTGAAGTACAGCATCCATAGGACCCAAGGACAAAACGAAAAATACAAAATTCTTAAGCTCTAGAGAATTTCGTTTCATTTGTATACCCTTCATTATAAGATGACGGCATATTTATTTTGTGAATTCGTTTGAAACATGTGTAAGTATTCATCGTAAAGAACCTCATGTGTGTAAATACATAACGGATTGAACGGCCGGACGGGTTATGCCAAATGGTCACATAAAGTAACTTCCGAGCCGTTTGTTACAATGCAATAGTAGAGTTACAAACATCAGAAGCAACTTACAAACCCCTATGCCACAAAGTGGTGTACAAATCATGGAGACTATACAAATTCCAAAGAATACTTTATTTTTTCTCTTTTTTTTTTTAACGTGCTAGTTCACAGTTAATGCTTTTTGTGGTTAAGCAACAGCCAACGCAACTACAATCTTCCAAATGAAACCAAATTTATATGAAAAAAATATATATCTTATATACATATGCTGATACTTGCAATTTAATTTCATTTCATTTTTGCTGCCAAATGCTTAAACGAACAGGGCAAAAAAAACTTACCACTGCAGTTCGTTCGTTTTGGTTACAATATTTGTGATATGCGAGACTTTGATGTTGAAAATTTATGCGGTTTTTGTTGATTT
The DNA here is from genome assembly GCA_963682025.1 of Cordilura impudica. NCBI lineage: Eukaryota > Metazoa > Arthropoda > Insecta > Diptera > Scathophagidae > Cordilura > Cordilura impudica. The sequence continues at coordinate 300,403,912 of OY821517.1, forward strand.
TATCATAAAGTAAATTAAGTAAGAAAAACTTTAAAAAAAAAAACATATCAAAACCCAAACCGAAGCAGAAGAAACAAATTTAACATTATTTAAAAAAAAAAAACTACAAAAAAAATAAGTAATTTATACAATTTAACACAAACAGCAGTCATGAGATGTGAAATGAGAAACTGTGAAGTTGAAGTATTATTATTTTTTTTATATTTTTTGTTTTGATTTGGTTTTGTATAGGAAATGATTATTGGTTTCTAGTTCAAGTGAAGTAAACGAAAATAAAGGGTATACGATTTTAAAATACCCTGCATGCAATAGTCAATGGAATGAATGAATGCAATAAAATCAATCTTCTTAATATGATTAAAAAGCTAATTTGTACATTATGCAAATAATGTCTGTGTATAGGAATGCCAATGGTCCTCCAAATCATACAAGACAACCAGAAACATTTATGCAGCTACATCAAATTGATTTATTTCTTATATCAGAAACCCATTTTTACTGACAACACATTTTAAAATTAAAGCATATGACGCTTTTTCATGCAACCATCCAAGTAATAGGACTCATCTTCCCGTAAATACACTCTTCTTGATAATTACAGAAAACCCCATCTTCAAATCAAGTGTGACAATAGTGATATTTCCATTTATTTTGTCTACTTTCCTCTAAAGCATGGTATGCAATGCGAATGAATGTGTGGCATCTCTTCCACATACTAAAATATTATTTTAGGATTTTTTATACTATTTTTAAAATTAACGATTATTTTAGTTACTAAAAAGTACAACATTGGATACGAAAAAGTACAATTTTATTTATGTAGTTTTTAAGAAGACATTGAACAAATTGAAGTCAAGAGAAAACCACGTTTTTTAAATTGTTTCGTCGTTTACACCATAAATGAATATAGAGGCTCAATTTATAGTCGGAGGAGACTTTAATGCGAAGGATCTATGGTGGGTGTCAAGAATTACAAATCCAAACGCAAGGATCTTTATAACAGCGTTATTAAGAATAATTTATCAGTATTCTCAATAGGAAGACCTACTTATTTATTTATTTTTTTTTATTACATAATACAATTATTGTAACTAATATGTGAAGAGATTACTAGCAACTAAGGCTTTAGACTCTGAATTAAAATAATATTTACAATTTATTTAGAAGATTACATTCTATTATGAATTTATAAATTAATTGGATGTTATGGCTAGAAATGTGATTCAAACAATTTAAAGGTAAATTATGTAGATCCGAAGATGTTGGTTCTGGAGTATTGATAATCTAGACAATCATCTAGAATATGTGTAGTGTTGATATGGGTATTACATGTTGCACACTTTGGAGATGTAGTTTTTTCTAGGCGGTATTTGTGTTTTAACTTGCAATGTCCTATTCTGAGATGCACAATTAAATTTGTTTCTAATCTAGAACAGGTTTATGGATAAATAGGCTTATTACGAAGAGGATTAAACCGTTTGTAGTAATATTCGTATTCCGACCATTTTTGAATTTTAGATTTTTCATAGTAGACCTGGCCAAGCGACCCCAGAAAAATTCAAGGAACCGATCAAACTCCTTTAAATGTTGACTTGAATAAAATATTAATCTTAATGTTCGAATTAAAGATGGGCTGGAGCTGAATACTCTCAGTGAAAACTTCACAAACTTAATTCATAAATCATTGTTTCTTTCAACACCAATTGCATCACTGAAATAAGAGACCTTTAAAAAATACAAATGATTCTTGGCTAAAGAAAGATTCCAACAAAGCTGATGCATTTTCTCTATACATGGGATCCACCTTTCAACGTTTTGCATTTAACAATTCTGAAGATGAAAGAATAATTTACTAATTTCTTGATAGTCCGTGCAAAATGGGTTTACCCCTCTGAAGAAGAACAAGACATAAATTTTCTAGATAATAGATGATCACCAGGGTATGATAAAGTATGTACCAAAGATATAAAGCTCTGCCCAAAAAAACGTTTTATTTTATTAAATCTAATCTTTAACTCGATTTTGAGACTTAAAAACTTTCAAGAACAATTGGAATGTGCAGAAATAATGATGGTTCCAAAACCTGGGAAGCCGGAAAATGATATCAAATCTTATAGGCCCATAAGTCTTCTGTACACTCTTTCAAAAATATTCGAGGAATGCAATATTAAATAAACAAAATATTACACCTGATCATTAATTTGGATTTCGGTATAAGCATGGAACTCCTGAATAGTGCCATAGAGTGGTTACAAGCAGAAGTCTCTTGTGGTTAACGTGCATGCCTACCGTCACGACTTAATTGTGCTCTCAACACCGGGTGGTATACTATGCGTATGGATTGCAATCTAGGAGAGATGTACTGGCATACTCTCCACCCTTTGATAAATGGTCGGGCCTAAATAAAACCCAATCGGTCGCAACACCACGTCGAGCTGTGCTCTTTCCTCTGTGTAGGCAACCACAATCAATGCGAAACTCCGCCGAGGGGGCCGTTCCCATAAAGTCATTTTGAAGATTCATCACAGATAATCAAGCATTGATAACCCGGACAATAACATAAATACTTTCTGGCACCTCTATTCAACCAACCAACACCAGCATCAAAACTCTTGTCTACACAATCCATATTCCTACTATGTATCTGTCATCTCTATGTCTGCACACACGAGATGACATCAATAGCCGTCCGAATTTAGGTTAAACTCATGTTCCTTCAACCAACCAACAATCTTGTATCATCCATAATGCAATCTTGTCAGAGAACTGCTTATTAAACTCATTCTTACTGATCGTCTCTATCAGGTGACGAGGCTGATATCGAACTCGTGGTTGTACCAGTCTAGCTGACTTAGACCTTCCTGGACTCCTCTTCAAGTCACCCAGCCCGCTTAAATATTTGTCTACTACCGTTCACAGCTATCTCCACTGAGGACGTCAGCTTACATAGCAAAGAATTAGGGTTCAACTCATGTTTTCTTACAAGCAGTAAAAAAGAAACCTTTATGCTGTGCAGTTTTTTGGACGTTAAGCAAGCTTTCGAAGAGTTTGGCATCTAGCTCAATTTTTTAAACTTAGACCATATCTACCTGCACCGTTCTATTTTAGCCTTAATATTTACAAAATGTTTTTATGTTAAAATAAACATGGCAGCGTACTGGAGCCCTGTGGTCTATACTATGTTCACGGTTTTTGTGGTTACTGGATATGTTATGGTTGCAACAGATGTTGATGATACAGTTTTAATGGCAAGTACTGATTCTAAAGATGAAGCCTCAAAAACAACTCTATCAAATTAGTACCTGGTTGAAGAAATGGAACATTTACTTTAAGAAAAGGTGATTGTTCTTCAATGTTCTTAAGTGGTGAAAAAATTTCTAAATCTGATCGTGTAAAGTACTTTAGGATGAATTTAGATAGAAGATTGACATGGAAAAACCTTATATTTTAAAATGAATCTGTGACCACAGTAAGTCTATCGACCAAGTTTCAGATTGATGGGATAAGGGGAAATCCATTTTAAATCACTTCGTGACAGTGCGTGACTATGCGTAACTGTGTGTGACTACTCCAAAATGTATCTGTAATCATAACAAGACCATGGGCCAAGTTTCAGATCAATTGGATAAGGGGAATGGGGTTGCCCCACGATGGACAAACAGAGAGATTGTGTTAAAAGAAAGAGTTTAAAAATAGACTAAATCTTATGTACGACTTTCTTCGTAGCTGACGTTTTCCTGGATTCCGTAAACAATACCTGGTTGGTCTTTTCAGGATCTCCAAGCAACTGAACAGAATTTATTCTTTGTACCAAACATTTAGAAATTTTATTGCGAAACGCTAAAAAAAGTCGTCCGAAATTATCGCACATAAGAAACATCTTGTCATCCCACGAATGTGGTGTTTATGTCATTGTAAACCGCCTATTTCCTCGCCAATTCTAAATTTTTATTACCGCAAGCAAATCAATGTCATAGTCACTATTTTCTTCGCTTTCCGACCGCACACAATCGGAAAGTAGTTCTTCTGTTCGAAAATCGCGAATCCTGCTAAACAAAAAATTTATAAAAAAAACAACAAACACTAATATTTGATTAATTTCGAAATTCCGGAATCTAACGGTTTCGCAAAGAACCAAAATTAGAAAAAATCTTAAAAATATTTTTTGCAGTTTCGATCTAACACGAAAATAGTTTCTTGAAAGTAAACAATGTCACAAAAGAGTTTTTTTCTCGAGGTTGAGCCACTCTACTGAACATTCTGCTGTAAAATGAAGTAGGTTTGAATTGGCGGTCGGCACAAATGATGGCACTTGGATCAAGAAACATTTTTGAAGTCACAGCGGGATGTTTAAAAAAATTCGTTAAACAATTTTTCTTTTTTGTTTTCGTTTGGTTCGCAACGGTACCAGTGGGCTACTAAGGGTTAATTGCAGCCGGTTTTACCGACAAATTAAAAACTTATATTCCTTTAAAAATCTTTTTCTTGATTTAACAACATCCGAAACAATTTTCGATTCTGAAACAGAATATATTTAAAAATAAAATTAAACTAAAGTGATTTCACATTTTGTTTTCTCCCCCTCTCTTAAGTAGGGTGTCAAAAACAGCTTATCCAAACACTATACGAGGGCGGTTGAATAAAACTTACTTTGCAGTTAATTAAAAGCCAACTACCATCTGTTGTAGACTTTTGTCAAATTTTGTGCAGAATCCGCCATTACGTCCTTGCCTTATGATTTAATTTAAATGAAATATGACTGTGGAGACTATTTAATTTAAATGCAACTCTGTGCGGGCATTATCCGTGTTAATATATTTATAAAAACTAGCAGATTCCAGCTCTCGAAATTCGAGTGCAAATTCTAGGAAATTTTATTTTTTCATTAAATAAAGTCCCTACAGGTATGCTAATCAATTATAGCCAATTCACAAATCAACACAAAAAAACAAACTCATTTTTCTTACAAACACATTAACAAATTTAATAAACACACACATAGCACTGTATAATTTTATGCATGTGTTAGTAGCAATTTTAAATCCAATTAATTTACTCAAAATAAGGGGAAAAATTTAAAAATCTGTAAATCTACAAAACGGCTAAAAAGAAATACCTTTCAAATAATATACGATTGGTCAAAATCGGGATAAAACGGTAGAACAAAATATCGGTCACAAAAAATCGCCTAGCCTATTAATATTATAGATAACGGTTGCTTGTTAAGTAATAAATTTGCTACTACTACTTTTGAAGCATTTAAATCTGTGACGGGCATAGCCCGTCAATGTCGAATTTGGCACAATAAATATTTGCGGGCGACACTCGCCGACCACTAGGTCGACTATACACTACCCTACTCCATGCGTTTTTACAGATGGTCTTGGATTCAACTTTGTTGAGGCAATAACAAAATATAGAAAATACGCATAAACCAAACCAATTTTAGTGAAAAAGTTCATATCTGATGTTATTTTTGTATGCGGCCTGATCATGACCATATTAAGTAAAGTCATGTACATATACATACACATATGGCCACTGAAGAATTTTTATAAAAATACAAATTTTTTGCAAAAGTTTTTTTTAAAATCAATTTTATTTATTTATTTGGTATGTTATCGAATGGCTAAACAAAAATATTAAAATAAACATAACTAAAAACATTAAATTATACTTATATTCAAAGAAGTTCAAAATTCACATGACCATTGAAATAGATACGAAAGTATGAAAAAAATTTTTTTAAAATATAACAGCGAATAAGAATACAAATTGTGTTTTTTATATTATATAGGACTAATATCCACTGTCCCTCCCCTATTTTGGATTAATTTTTCTATTCTATGGGGCATAGAATTGACTAATTTACGACAAGTCTCAATGGGAGTGGTATACCAAACATCTTGTATTTTTTGCCATAATTCAGCCTTATTTGGGCAAGCTTCTTTCCCAATTCGGTTTTTGAGATCTCCTCAAAGGTTTTCTATGGGGTTAAGATCTGGTGATTCGCTTGGCCATTCCAAAACTTTAACACCTTTTCCTATAAACCACTCACTTACCAATTTTGATGAGTGCTTAGGGTTGTTATCTTACTGAAAAAGCCACCGAAGTGGCATATTTTCTTCAGCAAATGGTAACATGACCTCCTCTAGTATGACCCTATAGCGCTCTTTTGTCATAGTATCATTTATAAGATGGATGGGACCTACTCCATTCCAAGAGAAACAACCCCACACCATCACATTTCCGCTACCATGCTTAATCGTTTTTTTGTTGTAACGTGGGTTAAATTCTTGCCCTTTTGGACGTCTAACATTTCGTTCTGAATAATTACCAAACAAGTTGATTTTTGTTTCATCGCTCCAAAGTATATTACTCCATTTTTTTGTACAGGCTGAACCACACCACGTTTTATGTGCAAGTGCAAAATTTTTTCTCTTTTGAAAGTTTACTTTTCTGAGTAGCGGAACCTTACGCGCTATCCTACCTGGTAATTTCATGTTATATAATTGGCGACGTACAGTCCTAGCTGCTATTTCATTGTTTATTTCCGCTGCAATTGCTCTTGATGACATGAAAGTATCTCGTTTGGCCAACATTGCAATGTAAGCATCGGTGACACTAGATGTTTTCTTTACACCACCTCGTTTTTCTATTAATTCTCGGGGCTCAAGGGCATTAGCGACAAAATTTTTCGACCTTCCTAATGATTTAGCAATGAAACCGTATGAATGGTTTTGCTTCCGAAGGTCTTGAATAAGTCTTCTCTCTTCTGCTGTACAATGCTGTCGACGGCCCATCTGGCATTAAAATGTGTATTATTTTTTGCCAATATTATATCTACGATACTAAAACATACCTTCTGATTATTTTTTTTCGAAAAAACTTAAGAAATATAACAATTTATCACGAAGTACCTATTTTAGTGACCACTACAATTTGCCAATAGAATAAAGTAACCACGCTGCTTAATTATCAAAACGAACAAAGATAACTGTTCATTTGAATTCCATAAGCAGACAGTATTGCCAGTCGAAAAATATCAAAAGTACGCAGCATTACATTAATATAAAAAAACGCCACATGAATCTCAACAAATAAATGATGCGTCCCTATTTCATTGGCCACATGTGTATATAACAAATTTGAAAAAAATTTGTGAAATATTTTTGTTTTTTTATATACTTTTTGGACTATATACACATATACACCAAATCGGTCTAATAGGGATTATTTCGATTTTCCACCAATTTCAATAGCTTATATACCAAAATTTCATCAAAATTTGTTTACATTTGTGACCTGTAGTTGATTTACATGAACACACATATGGACAGACAGACGGGCGGACGGACTTCGCTAAGTCATCGTTAAAATAAAAGGTGGTCTAAGTCAAATTTTGTTGGTAGTTACAAACATCAGCAAAACTCATTATACCCTCATCACATAGTGGAATAGGGTATACAAAATAACGAACGCATCAATAAAACAAGTAAGAAAATTATAGTCGGTCTAGACCGACTATACGATACCCTATACCATGCGTTTAGAGACCCTATCTCTCAGGCCCAACTAACTGGATATAGAAAATAAACATAAACCAAATTTGAGTGCGATTTTTATTAATTTTTTCGGCTGCAGATATGAAAAAGTTCATATCGGATGCTATATCTATATGGGGACTAGGCCCAAAAATGGACCGATCCTGACCATGTTTGGTAAAGTCTCTTGTATTTTGGAAAAATATATACAAACAAAATTTGAGAAGAATTAGTGCAATATTTTTGTTTTTTGAAAGATTTAAGTGAAGATCGGGAAGCAGCTCTATATGGGGCCTATGACTAAGAGTTGTCCAATAGGGATCATTTTTGGACTACTGATTAATGGATGTAATATATACATACAAACCCAATTTGACTAAGATTTGTATGATAATTTGGATCTTATGGCAATATATGTTGATTTCATAGGGGTCATTTGTATGGGGCTAGGTCTGAACAATTTCAATAGCGTTCATCCCATGGCCGATAAAAGATCGAATACCAAATTTCGTCAAAATATATTCATAGTTGCGACCTGCAGTTTGATTACAAGCTTTACATGGACACACAGACGGACGGACGGACGGACGGACATCGTTAAATCGAATCAGATAGTGATTCTGATTCGATCAGTATAGTTAAAGATGGGTGTAGGTCAAATATTTTTGGTTGTTACAAACAACAGCACAAAGTCATTATACCCTATACCACATAGTGGTGCAAACGTGTCGCCATTGCAAAGTTCCATAAAATTAACTAGGATTTTATTCCAAATCCATCGAAATTGCTCGGCGGAAAGAGATTTAGCTTCAGCGATGAAATCATACATCAAACAATTGCCTATTTCGAGAACTTTGAGAAATACTAGTATTTCGAAATGATAATAATTGAGAAGAGTTTTTTTTTACAAAAAAATTTATATTCTCAAAAAATCACAGAATTATTGTTCCACCCTCGTATGAAACAAATGAAAACAGCAAAGCATGATTTTTAAAAAAAATCACTGTTGTTGTTTGCGGTTTTAAACGATTCGTAAACATAATATGAAATTGAAAACAAAACATACATACATACTCAATAACATTAATTTCGTGGGAAATATCTTGGATACAAAAATATAACGTATTTCTCTGAAAAGCGTCTTATTGAATGGGGATCAAAAGAATCGTTGAAGGAATTTAGAAACATAAAAAATTTAATCGAAAGAGTCACAAAATTACTTTTTCAGATGAAAGATGTAATTCCAGTATCGATTCCACAAAGTATTTGTGATTTGTGCAAAATAATTAATTAATTATTTCTTTATTAATTTCCTGCACAACAAGACATGTCATATAATTAAAGTACAGGATTTTCATCGTTCAAAAATTCGCCACAATATAAAAATACAATAAAAAAAATTTATAACTTATTTAAAATAAAGTAAAATAAATAAATACAAGAAATTATTAAAATTCATGAATTTAAAGGAATGAAAATTAAATATATTTGTTGTTGTTTGTAGACCAATTTAATATCCGTTCGTTTTCGAGATATTCAGCTTTTTAACATTTTTTCATATGGTGGCAACCGTAAAATGTCCACTATTACAAAAATCAAAAACACAGCTGCGTGTGCTCATGAAAAACTCTTAGATTGCAAATTTCAGCCATATCGGTCCAAAACTTTGCCTGTAATTAATTTTGGCCTAAATAGTATCTTAAATTACCCATTGCACCGTGGTATCACAACGGACCCCATAGTCTAAGTGTGCTTATCCTCGGAATTGCAGGCACATCTAATCTACATATGTAGGTTAGATTATGATTTTATGATTTTAGCAATAAAAAATGTCATGTTTTGCCATTTTCGTTTTTTTTTAGTAATTTTCTTTTAAATAAAAATATTTAAATTTTGTGCAAATTTTTTTTTTTTTAATAACCACATTGTTCAAGCTGTTCTCAAGTTATGATAAAATCAAGAATCCCAAATTTTAGCAAAAAAAAAATTAAAAAAAAACCTATGTAGGTATTCATAGAATTTTAACCTTCGACTGTTTTTGTTGTTAAAGGACCATAACCCATCTTAACTCATAAAAATTTCAATTTGGTTGCATAGTGTTATAGCCCACCTAGACTGCCTTTAACTATTATATGAATAAACCAAATTATACTTGCAGTCAAATATAAACTAGTTAAAAATTATTTGTTCCTTGCAGAAATGTGAAAATATAATTTTTATGGCATCTAATGCCGTTTTCTTTTCTGACAAAAAATGTCGCCCTTTTTTTGCCCTTTTTTTGGAAAAGTGTATTTTTTTAAATATTCTGAATTAATATTATATATTATATATCAATCGAAAGTGCTGTTTTCATAAATGCAAAAAAATTTTGATTATTATCCTCTTGGAAGTCATAGGGTGAAAATATTCAAAAAAGGGGAACAATGGGGAAATATTCTCACACTATGACCTGAAAGAAGGCAATGGCTGAAATTTTTTGTGATTTGCGAGGGCTCGACTTTGATACCTTTCGATTGATGTATAAGATAAGGTTACTCTTAATTCCGAATATATGAAAAAATACACTTTTCGAAAAAAGGGCAAAAAAAGGGGCTACATTTTTTGTCAGAAAAGAAAACGGCATAAATATATTTGTGTATACAGTCGGGCCTCGATTATCCGTGATCCGGTTAACCGGTAACCCCGATTAACCGTGATGGCCAAAGATCAGTCTATTGTTTTTTGTTTGCAATGTGTTCAAATTCGATTAACCGTGATTACCTCTATTATCCGTGATGGCAGAATTTTTTTAATTAGTTGGAATGAAAAGCACCACACATACAAACAAGCACACAAGCACGTCACTGTAGCTGAATATAATAAACATGAAAACGGGGAATTCCCTTGTTTGCATACGATGAGCCAGACAAGTGATTAGTTTAATTTTGAAATTTGAGAAGTGCGGGTGGTTAGATCTAAATATATTTAGTATGGCATCGTTACCAGTGGTAAAAAGACAAAGAAACGTTTTAAATATTGAAAATAAAGTTAAAATAATTAACGAGCATTCGAAAAATAATGTGAGTGTTAAAATGATAGCTCAAAAATACGAAGTTGGGATACAGACCGTTTATGACATTTAAAAAACAAAGACAAGTTTTTCAAGTTTTGTGCAGAGAGTGATTCGGTGGTTGGATTTCGTAACCGAAAAACTTTAACGACAGCTGAAGAGCCAAAAGTAGATTTGGCACTTTACGAATGGTTCAGACAAGAGCGTTTTAAAGGCACTCCAATTACAAGACTGACGATACAAGAAAAGGCTAAAATATACCACACAAAACTAAACATTCATTCTGAGTGTGAATACTCCAACGGGTGGTTGCAAAATTTTAAGAATAGACATGGAATAAAAAGACTTAATGATGAAGGAGAAAAATCTTCAGCAGATTATGTAAGTGCCACAATGTTTGTAGAACAATTAAATGAATTGATATCAACGAAAAATCCTACCAGTGAGCAAATTTATAATGGGGACGAGACACGCCTTTTTTGGAAGTGTTTGCCCGAGAGCAGTTTGCAACAACAGTAATGCAACAACTTCTTGCCACTTAGATGAATGCACCAATTGCCCGAAAACCACATTCATCAAAGAAAATTTAATCAACTCTTTAGATCGAGAATATATAGAGGAGGTCAAATTTGATTCTTAGATTCAGACTGACAGATGCACATTGAAAACAATCATTTTAAATGTGGATGATTTTGTGGAAGAAATGTGTACAGGATTGCTAAAGTTGAGAAACCATGACTTTTTAGTCTTCAAGGATTAGAAGATACATTTGAAGTCTGGTGAATTCGTTATTTCATATGATTTCGCAGAAAACTATAAATATGTTCTTCAGGATGCCATACAAGCATTCCACTTCAATAACGACCAAGCAACTATATTCACAGTAGTTATTTACTAAATGAAAGATGAAAAACTGGAACACAAAAGTATGGCAATCATATCCGACGATTTAAAACATGATACCGTTGCAGTTTATGAGTACCAGAAGATAATACTAAAATATCTAAAATCTAAATTTACAATAAAGAAGGTATACTACGTTTCGGACGGAGCTTGTCAACATTTTAAAAACAAAAGTAGCTTCCCAAATCTTATGGCTCATGAAAAAGATTTTGGAATGCCAGCTGAGTGGCATTTTCATCCTACTGCTCATGGTAAAGGAGCATGTTATGGTATTGGGGCAAACCTTAAAAGAAATGCAGCGAAGTATAGCCTCCAGTGCTCTCATCAAGATCGCATCTTAGATGCGACTGCTTTATTCCATTTGGCAAAGAGTTATTGTAAAGAAACTAAAATAATTTTTAGTAGCAAAGAGGATCATCAGGAAACATTGAAAACACTGAAGAGCAGAATCGATGCTGCAGTAACAATCGATGGCACCGCTCAATACCATGCTTTTATACCGCTTGTCGATGGAAGACCCAAGATGAAAAAGTTTTCTGCCTCTATTCAATGCGATTTCTTTCCAAAGACAACAAATAAACCAGCAGCGAAATCAACAGCTGAACCTAGTAACGCCAAGAAAGGATTGACAAAAAAAAACGCAGTAAATAAAGGCGACAAAAAAGCTGGATGAAAGACTGGGTATTTAAAAATTTACAAGACTTAAATACTTCATCAGCTACAATAAATTAAGTATAAAAATAGTTATGATATAAATGGATCTAATGCAATTAAGATTAAATTTTAATAAATTATTTATCTTGTTATTTTTAATGTTATTATTATTATACATTAATTTAATTATTATTAAAAATAAATAAAATATAATAATTTTTCAACATTTCTAAAGAAAAAAAGCGATTTTTTTCCTGAGGTTAACATATTCTGGGTATTACAGTATCGAGGGTATAAAATTTTAGTTAGGTATGTTATATACCTTCGGAAAGTTTAGTTTGTCTAGTTTCTCAGTATAAGTTTTATTTGTAAGGTTTTAGACACAAATAGGAAAAAATTCAAAATATTGCATTTGTGAAAAATTGAAAAACCGTTGTCTTGAGTTACAAAACATTTATTTTGATAGATATCCCACTCCCATCCCACTAAGCGACCAAAAAGCTCTTAAAGGAAAAATCCTAAGCTTTCTTATGAAAAAAAAAAAAAAAAAAATGCCCTTTTTGGAAAAAAAAAAGGCAAAAAATGCTTTAATTTAGCAAAAAAAAAGTCTAAAAATTTTTTTTCTTTTTTTTTTAAGTATTTTTTCCGAAATATTGAAGAAATAGCTATCTAAACTCTTTGGGAGAAAATTTTCTAGGAACAATAGGTAATAAGTTAATGTCAAATTTTGATCCCCTCTAACTCAGAGAGATCTGGACCGATCTTCTTGAAAAATTGTGTCTAAACTACTATCCAATAGGACTATCGGAAGACATCGGTTTCAAAAGTTGGTGCCCTTGGCATGAAATCCCCCATATATATTGCATAATTTTTTTGTGGCATTTTTCATGTTGTTGTACAATTATTATGTTCAACCACTAAACTGTTACAACAAACACACTGGGTTTTATGTTTTTTTTAGAGGTATCTATATATTTTTGCTCGTATCTAATCATAGTGATACCCGATTTAGCCCATTTTCAATACCAACCTGCTGGGAACTATGGCAAATGATATTATTGTAACCTTATCCAGTTAGATGGCTTTTTATGTGAATGAGCGTGATTTCAACAGACAGACGGACATCGCTATATCGACTCGAGCTGTGATAAGGATCAAGAATATATATACTTTATGGGGTCGGAAATTAGTTTTTCTATGCGTTACAAACGGAGTGACAAACCTATATATACCCTCTGCCACTGACGTGTGGAGGGTATAAAAAGAATCTCTAAGAGAAAAAGAGAAATTGCGAAAAAGAAAACAAACAGAAAATAAGAAATTAGCTGGGGTACAGAAACAAAACTGTTCAAACCTAGGGTCGTACAAATGCCGGTAAGAGCAAATTTTTTTAATTCAGGCCTATACACGTGAAACCCTTAAACGAAATGCCACATAATGTTTGTATTTGTGTTCATCACGCAAACTATAACTTACTGCTAGAGGCTTTAAGCAAAGTTGTGCCAATAATACTCGGTTTTTCCACAGAATTTCTGAAACAAATTACGAATTTTGCAGTGACATGGAAACAGTGGCAATCAGTCGAAAAAAGATATCAAATTAGAACTCGCAGTGGAACTATAAAAGATATTTTAAAAGAACTCGATACCAAAACACCCAAGTTCAAGTCCCACGTTTTTGCTAAAAATGAGCAATCTAAATTCTTCGATTCAATAGTAAAACTAAGTACTCAGGAACAAGTAGTACTTCAAATCGACTTTGCAGAAAATTTTTCGATCTTGAACCAGAATGAAATTCAATCTGCCCACTGGAACCATGCTCAAAGTGACACTATTTACGGCATGTGCATGGGCTGACCAAGGTCAAAAGAAACATGATAAGTATGCTGTGTGGTTGTTCATAAAAAGAATTATCTGATTTGAAAACCCGGTTTCCAAATCTAAAAAAAGTTATTATTTGCTCCGACGGATGTGCTGCACAGTTCTCTGGATCGGACTGAGGTGTTAATATTAGTTAGAGTTTTTTTGCTTGCGGCCAGGGTAAGGGAGCAGTTGATGGCATAGGAGCCACAGCAAAGAGAGCCATTTGGTCTGCTATCATGTCAACAACAGTAATTCAAAACAGCTGGGACTGCTACAAATATTTACTATCAAAAGAAGTTAATCAATTGGACATTTTCTTCGTCGCTGTTGCCGATATTGAAGAACATCAAGAACAACTTCGCGAAAGATGGAAACACATTAAACCAATTCCAAACATACAGAGACACCATCATTTTCAGTCTCAAGGAAACAAATGCATCGTGTACTCACTCACTGCAACATCTTGTCAATCCAAAAAGGTCTTTTTAATTCAAGAACAAAAATTAATTTATTCTGATGTGTACCCTAATGACAGTGAATAATAAGAAACAGTTGCGACACAGAATTTTCATTTATTTTTGTTATGAAAAAGAGATTTATTTTATTTTTATTGATAACTAGAGTAATTTTTCCATTTTATTAATTTAATTGTTAAGTTGTTAATTTTTGTTTACTTTCTTTTATGTTTTCTACTAAAAATTATAAAAAAACTTGAAAACAATAAAAAACTGATTTTCGTGAACTCCAATGTTAGTATTTTATACTTGTTCCAGCAGTCACAAAGACCTGTCCCTCCAGTCACGATTTCATTACTTTTTTAAATCATTTCTACGAATGGTATAGGTCTGATTTGTAATGAAAACTAAAGCGTAGGATATATATTTTATATCATATAAAAGTCTCACATGAAAAATATTTGGTTTGGCTAAACTCCATTTCTGTGTACACAGTAGTCAAAGAAAGGGATTTTTTAGTGTCCCGCCAGTCACAGTCATTTAAATAATAGTTCTGAAGTGAACAAGATTTTTAAGTTTGTTAAAAAGTAGTTTTATAAATTGGCCACTTAACTTTATATTTTACTATTTTATAAGTTATGATGACGAAGTTATAACGCATATTTGGTCAAATTCTGTAGTCAAAAGACCCACCAGTCACAATGGAATGCCCCATAATAAAAATATTTAAAAAAAACTGTATAATCAAAATTGTTATTCGATTAACCGTGACAATCGATTATCCCTAATGCTTCTGGTCCCGACCATCACGGATAGTCGAGGCCCGACTGTACTATGTATCTAAAATGTAATTTAAGAAAATTATGGTAGTACCTATTGGTGTTGAAACTTAAAGAGGTATTCTAGTCTATTCAGGGGAACCTATGCCATAATCGATAATCCACGATGTGTGAATTGTGTGAAGTGCTTAAATATTTTTCTACCACCTGTTTATACAAAAACAATTTTTTATTTCATTAATTATTAAAACAATGAAGCTAAAAGCGTTTAATAATTAAATTAAACAAAAAAAAAAAAAAAACTACGAAATTTGTATTTATTTTTAAGGTCAATTGTATGTTAATAACGCACTGTCAATCAAATGAGTTATTGAGCAAATTGGCCATGGTTCTAAAAATTTTACAATAACGCAAGGTCTCATATTTTACAAATTTTTAATGACTACGAAAAAAAAAAGTTTATACAGCGTATGTCTAGTACATTACACATACGTACATACTTCTGTATATGGGTACATAAATTAGCAAATTTTTCTCTTATAACATTTTTAAGCACAAAAAAAGTTGATTGGGCGTTCTTAAACATTTTTGCAACTTTAATAGAAAAAAAATTTTTCAGTAAAATCTAACTTTAAGAGTTCAATTGAGGTCACAGTCAATTGTATATAAAAAAAAAAATCTCAAATTCCCACTACTACGAATTTTGCACTCATTTGCTAAAACAGCTGAAATTTTGTACCACGCCCGCTAAATGCGCATGTTCGAAAAAGGAATGGCTGAATATTCGGAATACAGAAAAGAATCATTCATAATTCTTATTTTCTTTTATTTTTGTTCAACTACAGCTGAAATAGAATAATCCCTTAATTTTTTTTTTAAATCTTAGAAAGAAAAACACAATTTAGTTTTTTTTTTTTGTTTTTTATTAATTTTTTTTTGGATTTTTTATGCTTGTTATGGTTTAAATTCACACAAAAATATATGGTGATATAATTGTGTATTCTTTCGAACATTTTCAACTATATAGCTCAAATTTGTTAATATTTTCTACAAATCGACTTGAATAATATGTTTCCATATAGGCTGCATGACTTTCTTCAACACTTTTAATTATTCACTTTAAGAGCAGTTAAAAACTTATTCTGGGTCAGTTTTATTTGCATCTTAGAGAAAGAAATAAGTTTCAGTAAGGTATTAATATCAACTTCGCAGTACGAGATAACAATCATCGGTTTAGTGACACGACTAATTGTAGATGTTAAATTACATTCATAGATTATGACGTTTAATCAACTATTTATAATATTTATCAATCATTTTCAGTATCAATCATTTTCAGTATCAATCATTTTCAGTATCAATCATTATATTTTCATATTCCATTACATTTCATCTTATTAATATCGGCAATAAGTTTCATTATAAATCATTTTCATCAGTTTTTTCATTAATCCTTGTACAATATCTATCTTTCAACTTGTTACTTAATTTTCTTTCGCAAACGTTTATCGCTTTTCCTTCTGGTCTTCAGTGTAGTAACCTTCAACTAGCTACAGTCACAGTTACAGAAGGTTTGTCATCGGTCATTTCGTTGATTACCTTGTTGTGTTGTTTAGTGCTGCCTCTATATATACAAAAAAATCACAATTTCCGGATATTCACATCTTAGCTAACCATACTAACGGTACTGCACTTCCAATGTTGAAATTATTATCGAAGAAATTTTGTTAACTGTTGTCATTCTCAAAAATTCTCAGACTGTTTTAACCATCGGTTAAAATATGAATTTGTAGATTTTTGGATTCCAACAACTATTTTTAAAACTCGACAAAAAAAAAAACGGTGTCAAAAAGTCTTTGTTAGGATCCCAGAATACACCATTGTTGTCAGGGCTTTCAATACGACAGAGTTTCACTTTTCTTTTCACAGATCCAGTAATGATTCTACATTCTGGCCTTCAGTGTAGAAAAAGTAAAATGTGAACATATGTAGCTTCTTAGACTAACGCTTAGTGTTGAATTTACCAATGACGTCTCAAACTTTTACTTATGTATTGTTTAATGCGACTCAAGTCTTCCATCATATTCGTTCACAATCCGGTTTCTCAAACAAATACCAATCTAAACTTCCATTAATTAGTTGTTTTAATAAGAAAAATATCTTCGTTGGCGTTGTTGTTGTTGTTGTAGCAGCAAAGAACATTTATTTTTGATACGCAGCAAAATAAAAACCGCAGCAAAGCCAAGCCGTCGTTGACCAGAATAGAACAACACCCCACAACCCATTTTCCAGGATAAGGCGGCAGTTCCTTCTTCGTCGCAGGCTCAACCAATCGCTAGCAATATTAATACTAACATAACAATCTTCGTTTGTCATTATCATGTTTAGTGCAGCAGTACTTAATATTCAATTAACAGGGTGTGTTCCAGATAACAGTGTTCTAAAATTGTATATTGTTGCAGTCACAGTTACAGCAATTCGGTTTTCATTGAAATTCGATTCGTCGTATAAAACCACCCCTCACCTACCGTTTGCCTAGGTTAGAGGATAATTTTACTTTCATCGTGCTCACCATAATTTCTTATGGTCATCGCTATCGACTTCTATAGGTGATTCACTTAATCATCCTATTTGAAGGTTTTTTTTTCCATATTATGCGTTATAACATGCCAGAAATTTCTCATGAAATTTCTTTGCGCCGCTCATTTTCGCCGTCAAATTTCCGTGAATTTGACGTTGCCCGGGGATCACCGCGCGGAGGGCCGCCTTAGCCGTTAAGGCGACATACAGCATCAAGTATAATGAGTCGACTTGGAGTTTCAGCGCATTCAAAAACTCCCATGATCCCCAATTAAAAATATTTATCGATTATTTTAGGTTTTTGTGTGGTGATGTAACAGTCTTATGTGATATTACGTAATCATTGGAATTTAGTTTCAAAATAATATTTCTTATTAAAATCATGTTCGTTCTTTGATTTTTTTTTTTTGGTTTTTTTCTCGATGTTTCCGTTTTTTCTTTGCGTGTGAATACTTTAACTTTTTTTTTCTTTTTTTATATAAAGTTTTTATAAATAAAAATTTTTGTACACCCCGCTTTTCAATTTTTCACGTCCGCACAGCTTGAGTTCCCAAAAGTAACTGATAAGTTGCTGCTTGATTTGGACTTGCTATAGCTGTTTTTTTGTGAAATCTTTTCTTTTCTACAAATACAGATGTATTGAGTGAGTTATTTTTTTAGTTTCTCTCTTTCACTCTTTGGGAAAAAAAAGGTCTTTTTCTCTCTGGTTTTCTCACTCTCCTTCTCTATTTATATCACATCATTTAAATATCTGCTGAGTTTTAAGTTGTATAATTATTTGTTCTCACCCAGGGATGGATAACTCAGTACTAGAGCACTTTTTTCTGTACTTTTTTCTTTTATAATAATAACTCGAAATGTTTTTGGATACATTTTATTTATTTATCAGAATGAAAATTTTTCAAACAATTTAAGAACTAACAATATTAAAAATCTTTGATGGCACTAGAAATTATAAATTTTGGATACCAATAATTTGATGATGTATTATCACCAACATTAATATTTTATATGAAAGCTTTTAAACCAAAAATATTTGTAGCATAACCTCAAGCACTAGCAATATATTAAAAAAAATGTTTAATTCCTGCCCAGTTGAACTTAAATGCAATTTGTGATGACTTCGAAAATAAAAAAAGAAAACCAGGCCCTTTGGAAGCAACTGCAAAAATAATAAAAATGGTATCCCAACAGATCTAAAGATAAGGCCTAACTATGGGTTACTCAAATGAAAATAAATTGTCTCAGCAATCCAAAAATGTCTTTAACATCAAAGTCCATGAAGTTCTTGACTGTTTTTGGGTAGTTTTTCGAGATCATGGCATTTATTTTCTTGGGAGGGTGTACCAAATACTACAGTTTTGTGTAAATTTTTTTAAAGTTCGTTGTGTGAACTTTGTCTTCTAACACATACCTGAAAATATTAAAAAAAAAATGAAAAAGTACTCGTGCGGCCAACAAAAGTACACACTTATTCAAGTTTCAGTCATATCACAAAAATTTAATTTTCCATCACTGTTCTCACCCAATGTCATGAAGGTTTGTTTTAAAAGATTTGTTTATTGATTAAAGTGTAAAAAGCGGCCATATTGAAATCGTGAGAATTAGTATTTATTGCTTGTTTTTTTTTTTTTTGTTTTTTGTCTGTGATACTAATGTGAGAAGTAGCTTAAACATAATTTAAAGTAGGGAGCCATAGTCTTACTACAAGGATGAAAACATTACTTTAAAATGAAAAATTTCTTAACAAAAACGAAATAACATATAAGCATAATACAATATTAAATTAATTTATGAAAAAAAAAATAGATTTTTAAAATAATTTTAAACGATTTTATAATTAAATTTAAGACAACGTAGGAATTTCCTATTTAATCTTGAGGAATTTATGAATTGCGGGGACTGAAATTCTTAGATTCAAGAAAAAAATTTGGAAAGCAATAAATTTTTGGCAAAATTTAAACGTGGAAGTTGCAATACAGTGATATCTTTGAAATTTTATGGATTTTGCGGAAAATACGTCGGAATTATGTTAACGATACCTAATTCCTATACTAAAGTATTAAGTGTATATTAGGTTCTTCCGTACATGAAACATTTACAGTAGAAACTCGATTCTTGTACGTAATGAAAACCGGGTTCGGTGCAAGTTTCGAGGTTTTCGCAAGTACCGAGTATTAATTTCCCATACAAAAAAAAAAAAGGCACATACATCTGTTTAGAATCTAAGTTTAATATTTCAATTCAAAACTCTTAAGTTCAACACATTCGTACAACAGTAGATACATATTTTATGTGAAATTAAAGAAATTTAAAATTTTTGTTTGTTTTGTACAAAGTCGCTTGTTCAGTACTACACTGCTTCTTAGTCTCTGGAGCATCATAATATCGTCTAATGAACCATGGTTTTGCTCCGCCCATTCTAAGCAAATATTGAACTCTGATATAGTCTCCCTGATGTAACTTGCTTCATATTGAGTACCACGTCACCAGTTCCTTCACCATCAGTAAGGTAATCATCGGTACACTGCTCTTAATTTTGTGCGGTGAGCGCCAAATTAGGTTCAACAATCCATTGTTCAATTTCAGAATGTGATATTTGCTGCAATGGTTCTACTTCTTGAAGCAAAGTTGCAATGAATTGAATATTGAATGCATCGTCAGCTAGCTGTAAACGTAACTCTGAAAAAGGAATGACATCTTCATTATCCCAGTCGGATGATTTACTAAACAGTTTTTGAAATGATGACCGAATTGAAAACTCATTAAGGGCATTCCACGCATTAGCTAAAAAACATATTCCGTCGCAAAGACTCGTCTATTGTTTTTCCACGACGAACAATGCGACTTAATAGGCTTTTTTTGTAGTTCAGCTTCGTAAGCCTTATAACATTCTGGTTCATGGGCTGTATAAGAGTAGTACAGTTTGGAGGAAGGCACATTACCGAAATTTCACCATCACCTTTTCCAAATTTAGATCGGCAATTTTGCATTTAGTTTTTCCAAAAATGGGTCAATAGAATCACTCTTATTTGACAGTTTTTCCCCACATATTTTGAGTCTTCCGATTCCATGTCTTTTTTTAAAGTATGCAACACAACCATTGCTAGCGTGGAAGCCACCCGACTTTTCCTGAATTTTGGCATGGAATAAATTTGCCTTTTCCTTGAGCATATCAGATGTGATTGGTAAATTCTTTGCTCTTTGATTTGCAAACCATTTAAACAATGCTCTTTCCATTTTTAGAAACTCCGAGGGTTTAAGCGTCTTTCTTCTCCCAGGGCCGGATTCAGAATGCCCCACAAATTTCTTTATGATGTTTTCATTTCTCTTAACACGAGTTATTGTTGATCTATGTACATGAAAACTTTTGGCTAAGGAATTGGTGGAAAATCCAGCACTTAATTTCTTTAAAATCTCAGATTTGTCTTTAATTGTCAGCAACGTAAATTTTTTCTTTGCCATTATGACACCGCACCTCTCAATAGTCTGCTTAAAACTGATTCAAATTACAACATTTCATCAGCAGCATAAAACGACGGGGATTTCCCGAAATGTATTCAGTCTTAGAAAACGTAAACAAAGCAGCACGCAAGAGTAATACAAAAATGTTGCAAATATCGAGTTCAAAATTTTCGGATGTCGCAAGTACTGAGTGCGTAATGAAAAATATTTCTATGTTGCAAGAATCGAGGTGTGCAAGTATCAAGTACGTGCAAGAATCGAATTACTACTGTATTATTACTGGATTATAGACGAATCCTCTGTTCAACATACGTATGTATGTAGTTAACTCAGTGAGTTTTTGAATAAAAGCAAAGATTTTTTTCTCAAGCAAAGATTTTTTTCTCAACATAGTCTCCTTCGTTTTTTCTTTCCAAAAAATAGGTTTTCGCAAAGTCCTCACGTATGAGCTTTTCATTCGAACCAAATCCCGCATCGCCGAGCCATTTCTTTCAGTTTGGAAACAGAGTGGCCCCCTTCTTGAGAATATGCTGGATAGGGTAGCAGTTCTTAGTCTAATTTATGGATATTTCCATGGCGCCTACACACGTGTGCGGCGCTGGTGCGTCGTCGCCAAGTGAGGTCGTTTTATTCGGTGATCGTTTTATCCTATTCAAGCTAATCGATGCTTTGACTTTTTCTTGATCTCTGGTGTATTGTGATGGATCTATGTTTCGCGCACGGTTACGAAATGGCGCAAAAACTCCTCAGAATTGTGGTTAAACATTGCCACAGGGTTGCGCTCATGATCGAGCTTAAGCTTAGCCACCTCACATCTTGACACTGAAGTTGGTGGTGCAGAGTCCCCATAGCACCTATCAAGTTTTTATGAGCTCTCGAAATTCACTTTTTTAATTGTTGCAAAAATTATCCAGGTTGTCTGCTTGGATGTCAATGTCAAACAAAAACTAAATGACTCAGCTAGCTCAAAATTTTGCGGGAATAACAGATAATTTTAATGATCCGCAAATTATCTGTTATTACCAATTTTCTGTTATTATTATCTGTTATTATCTGTTATTACCGCAAAAAAAAAAAATTTGCAAAAATTCTCGACGATGTCTGCTTGGATGTCAATGTCAAACAAAAACTAAATGACTCAGCTAACTCAAAATTTCGCTGTAATAACAGATAATTCGCGGATCATTCAAATAGGTTGCCAAAAGATTCAGTGGTATTTAACGACTACTTTAAGTTGACTTCAAGGTGTTTAGAATTTTGACAATATAATTTCACTGAATTTTTGCCATTTTAGTTATGATTTGAGAAACAAACGTGTTACTGATATGAAGCGGTTCTGTTGGTTCAACGTAAGAGACGTGGAAACGCACTCCGTGGTGGAAGAATTCTTTGTCTGTAGTATCCTACTCTACGATCAGCTGGGAGCAAAGTTGTAATCATTAAACGTACTGGCTTGCCAGTGCCGTGACACCACAACCTATAACCTACCTCCTCGTGCTGCTCCTGGGCAACGCTAGCCAAAGCCAGTTAATTCTGGTGATTATTCCTGGCAGACTCTCAGCACCTTGTTTTCCAAGCATGATTTTATCTTTCTAGTGTTTCATTTAAAATCCAAGTAGTGGATTTTTAATTTATTTAGGGTCATTCCATTGTGACTAACGTAACATTGGAAACATTTCAGCAAGCTATAATATGATGAAATACTCTAAAATAAACTCTGAAAAATGTCAATAGCTTTGCATATCATCTAAAACTAGTAAATCTAACATATCCATATAAAAAGAATTTCAAAGGATTATTTATTTCAAAGTATTTATTAAATTTTGCTTGTGTGACTAACGTAACATTTTTGTTACCACATGAAAGATATGTTAACTTTGGCACACAATTCTTCTGAATTTTAATAATGGAAAAATATATAATTAATTATAGCAATGCATGATAATGTTAAGTATGTAGTAAGGACAGTTTTAATGTGATAAATAATTAATAATAAACATATATTGAATTTTTTATAATTTTATATGTGTGACTAACGTAACGTGACTAACGTAACAATTGGATCTTGAACTCAGTCACAACCGCTTGAGACTCCAAAAGCTAAAATAATATGTTACAAATGTTCATTAATTGATTTTATACATACACAATAATACCATAGATGACAGAGAAAAACTTTTTAAGAAATTAATTAAAATTATTATGAATATTACCTACTTTTTTGTCCAAACTCTCTAGAAAATGTTTTGAAAACTAAAAATGAAAAAACGCTTATTTTTTCATAAAATATGAATGATTTTTATCAATTAATGTTTTTTTTTAAACAAGAAAAATTCAGCTTTACTGAATGAAAATTTATATAAAAATACAAAAGAAAAAGAAACAGAGACACCCATTTGGATACTGAGATAGAGATACAAGAATTTAATTTAAACGTAGTCCTTTCTTATAATTTTTATATAGGAAAATAATATTCCTTCTAGTTTCGTAGTTTATTTGGAAAGGTAAATTTCCCATTAGGTGGATGGGACCAGATAAAATCAATTTTTTTTCCACCATTTGCACACCATCTGCACTTGGCCACTTAAAACATAGTCTCATGCAAAAACTTTATTTTGCACATTTCTGAGTTTTTATCAAACTCAATTATTCTACCAATATAACAATTATCATCATAAAATACACTGTAGTAATTCCCTAATTCAATAGAAATTGCTCCACCAGTTAAAGAACAATTCACTTTTGTTTCCAACAGATTGGGTATAGTGCTGAGTGGGATTTCATCTTCAGTGTTTAAAAACATGTCAACGCCAAACGGGCTTGTTCTTTTATGGACTCAAATCCATTTTTGATATCAACCAGTTCTTGTAAGATTTCTTTTTCTTCAATAAAAAGGCATGTTATATTTGTGTCTGATCTGTTTGCTACTTCTTTAAAAAATTCAAATGCATTTTTAATTATTGTTTTTCCTCGCAACACCTTTTTCCACACATGCCGCTTCAAAACAGCCCCTATGCCATCATGTGGCCCTTTTCCGTGGTACGAAGCACTGAAGCTCCATTCAACATATAACGCATCAGAAAACATCAATGATATGCTGTACCTGTTCTTAAAATGTGCTGCTGCACCATCTGACCATATGTTTATGTTTGTAATTTTTAAATTCACCGATTTTTTAATGTCTTCAATTATTGCTTTATTGAAGACTTTAACAATCGCAGAAGTATGCCGATTGTAATCGGATATCACAGCATAACATTTAGTTTCCAAAACTTCATATTCTATTCGTCGGAAATAAGCCACGCAGTGTAGACTGTTACAGATAAATCTTGGTCAGTCTACCAGTGAGCAGCCATCACTTCATTCTGGTGTTTGATTTGGTAATTTTGAGAGAAGTCGATCTGCATTAACAGGTGACCTGGAAGTAAATTGTCCTTTTGTTTTCTGATCTCTCTTGCTTGGCGACTGATATTATAGATATGCTTTAAGAGGGTGGTTAATTGTGAAACCAGCTCTTCAATGAATTTTTTAGCTTCTAGAACATTTTCTTCTAATTTTCCTTTGTTCCATTGATTTACACACACCTTATCTTCATTTAAATCCAATTCCTCATCAATGATTTTTTTAATTTGCATCGGGCAATTTTTACACTTTTGTTTCATACAATCAGCATTATTTTTGTTGCAAACAATTAAATCAGTTATGTCATATGCAGTCTTAATATTATTGTTTTTCCATTTGCACACTTTTAGAAGAAAGGCAAAATTTTCACAATATGGGCAACAGCAAACTTCTTGATCTTTACATCCGACAGTTTCTACTTCTGAGTGTCGAAGCTCACAAAACTTTTACAAACCTATTTCAATATTAGGATGATCAATTTTGAACAATTGAAAAGCATCTTTTAAGTTGTATATTAATAGTCGTTTCTGCAAAAGTGTTCTTTTATTTGTCTCTGGATTTAAAACTGATTTAACATTTTTTTTCCTGGAAGTTGTCTGGAAATATCATCTCGATAGTAAAATACTTTTACACACTCTTTAGTATCTTTAGAAAGGCCATAATGCTTTACAGGTTTTGTTGATGGACTTATAAGCCCCAAGTCTGAAGCTATTTTCTCCACAACTGCTTGCTTTTTACTTGGACTACATGGCAAAGATTTTTTAATTCTTCTCACCGCTTTTCCTAATGACTGTGGTGTTGAATATGCTTTGTTTGTAGCCTGTTGGCTCCAAGAGGACTCAGACATCTTTTTCTCTCTCATTTTTCTCATTCTCAGTTTTAAAGCTTCAGCTTCTTTTTTCTTTAATTTCTTATTATCTTTTCTTTTGAGTCTTAAAACTTTCATTCCATTCTTTGCTTTAGCTCTATCTTCAAGCTTTTTAACCTCACACTGCTTAGCCCGACTTTTTCTTTTCCTTTCAGCCGCGCTTGGTCGGTCCATTTGTTAGCAGAGAAAAAAAACTTGTTTTCTATGGTATAGATAAATTCTGAATGAAATTTTATTTTCTCTATTTGACTAAAAACTAAAATACAAATCAATGCTTATATGTCTATAAAAACAGAAACATAACAAGTGTTTTATTGCAAAGTATGAATGAATATATATATAAACAATTTGATTCTCAACACCATTTTAATTTCTGACAAAGAAAAAAGTTGCACTTTACAATATCTTAAAATACTTGAAGAAATTTTAAAAAGATTTTAAAGAGACAAAAATTATGTGACTAACGTAACAAAAATATTATTTACGTTAGTCACATTTGCTATGTTACGTTAGTCACAGTTCTAAATCCTTAACAAATACTACTACTTTAAAATTTTTATATGATTCTTATAACTTAACTAACAGGTTAAGAAAATTAAGGAAATAAAAATTCTGAATGCATTATTTGTCATCTAAGAGAAAAAAAATCAGAATTTTGTGACTAACGTAACAAAGAACAGCTTGCTAAAATTTAATGTGAAAAGTATACATATCTCTTCAGATATTCAAAATTTATTTTCTATATAGGGAAACAACAGTAGTAGTTTCCATAAAATGTGTTCATTGTACAGGAAAATTACGTCTAACTACCTAAAACAGTTGTGAGCATAAGTAGAAAAATCATTACAATCAGGCATGTGTTCCTAACCAAAATACAAATCCCAGCAGCCATTTTTGGCAAGTTCTGTTGGCAGATTCAGAAACTAAAGATAATATACAAACAAAATATGTATCACAATTGCAGTTATAGCGAAAATATTTTTTGAGGTCGGAGGTAACATTTTTCATGGAATGACCCTTTATTTTTTTATTTTATTAGTCTATGAAAATATAATCCTTAGAGACTATTTAACATTAATAACATTTGAAAAAAATATAGCACTAAAATTATATTAAAATTTTTAAAATAGGCCACAGCAAAACTAAAAATTTGTTACATATTGTTTAGATAAAATATTATATCCCTTTTGATCAAATCTAAACGTTTTTGAAAGTCAATGATGTTATAAAGTTGGTTGAAGTCGACACAGACTCGGCGAAAAGGATCAGAGTTAGCATAATTTGTGCGAAAATATTTTACAATCAGGGACTGGAAATACCGTGATGTGCGCTGTGAAGTATTTATAAAGAGCAAGACGGCTTCTATAAGAGGGTAATTGCATATTTCGATACCAGCCAAGTCAGCGAAGGCAAAATATTATGAATTGTTTTTGAACGAATTCAATTGAGTTAGAATGTGAAGTTTAAGAAGGGTCCCAAACTACAGATATATATTCTAGAATAGGTCTTACTAGTGTAGTGAAAAGTTGCTTGTATGGATCAGAAAACTCTTTCGCCCAACGCTTTATAAATCCAAATACACCAGATGCGTGATAAATCCAAGTACACCAGAATCCAGAAGCTTATCCAATAAAACTAATTGTTCGTTGTTCATCATATACAAGCCGTAAACGGGAAAAGATCTTGTAAACACCATATATTTGCATTTTTTACATTAAGGTCCTTTAAGTTTATTTTACACCATGTTGTGAAATTATTTATATCTAACTGTAAACGCATACATCAGACTTTTTGAGAATTCAGTAGCTGAAGGAAGATCATTAATAAATAGTGTAAATAAAAGCGGGCCCAAATGACTTCCTTGAGGCACACCAGATAGAACATTAATGGGTTTTGTTTTCGGCCAGCTAAATAGGAATTAATCCATTTTAGCTTAAACAGTAGAAGATCATGGTTTACTCTGTCAAATGCTTGACTGAAATCGGTATATATAGCATCAGTTGTTTGTTTACAAAAGCTTCATTCACATTCGATGTTCAAGTAAATTTGTAACAGTTGAGCAGAATTTACGGAAACCATCGTCTTATTTAGCAAATCGAATGTGCAAATGTGCTTCCAGTAAAAAAGTGCGTCCCGCAAGGTTAGATTCTAGACAACTGAAGTTCATATGTATGCTGGTGATTACAACTCTACGTTTGTAATCAGTTTGAAGAATTAAAGAATAAAATGTGGATCTTAAACACATTAATTTATGGACTATGTCTCAATCCATCAAAGTCTAAATGCATCATTGTTACTCGAAGATCTGTGCCTCCAGCTGCTATACCAGATATTATTCATAACCGCGAAATTATTGAAATTACACAAAAATCCAAAAATCTTTCAATAAAAACTCATCTGGCATGATCATATAAATATTGCTTCGGGAAAAACATATTCAATGCTTCGATCACTGTGGAAAATTCAACACTTTACACCAGTCCATGTACGAGTTTTAGTTGCAAAAACCTACCTAATTCCAACTTTATTGTACTATTTGCTAGCAGCAATTCTATTAGCTTTAGAAAATTAACAACTACGTGTAATTCTATATTAAGATCGTACACATACGATCATTGATACTGATGCTTAAGATTATAAGATTAATCAGATATCCTTCTCAAATGCAAGAAGAAATAATTCTATAAATCAAATAAGGCATGAAAGTTTGGTCTCCGAATGGCAGTTTTATATAAAGGGTCCGCCAAATAACTTTTATAATAATAACTGAATATTATCTCAAATTTCTTTTTTTATTTGAAAGTACAATCCTTCCGGTTAATAATGGAAAATAATTTCATTCAAATGGCTGCCTCGGCTGGCCATGCAGTAGCCTACACGATCGGTCCAATTTTTAAGCACATTATCGATTGTGTGCAGCTGTATTTCACCAATGGCTTCACGAATATTGTCTTTAAAGCGTCAATTGTCTCTGGCTTGTTGGCGTAACACTTATCTTTGAGGGCACCCCACAAATAATAATCCAACGGTGTCAAATCGCAGCTCCGAGGTGGCCAAACGACATCAGCTCTGCGGCTGATAATGCGATCTTCAAAAACAGGGCGCAAAACATCGAGTAGCGCCGTCCTGTTGAAACCAAATGTTGCCAATATCCTCCTCTTCAATTTTTGTGAACAAAAATTCGTTCAACATGGCCCGATAACGATCGCCATTGACTGTAACGGGCACTCCTTGCTCATTTTCGAAGAAATATGGCCCAATTATGCCTCTGGACCAAAATCCGCACCAAACAGTGACTCGTTTTGAGTGTATCGGCTTTTCAATGTATGCGTGCGGGTTTTCTGTGCCCCAAATGCGACAATTTTGTTTGTTTACATACCCGCCAAGATCAAAATGAGCTTCATCTGAAAAGATGATTTTTTTTGGCAAAATCGGCATCTTCTGTAAGTCGATCGCAGGCCCACTTAGCGAAGCGAAAACGCATTGGATGGTCAGTTGGCTTCAGTTCCTGAACCAATTGGACTTAGAAACTAGACAAATTAGCCTTTCTGATGGTATGTAACATACCTAACTAAAATTGCATACCTTCGATACTGTAATACCCGCAATATGTTAACCTCAAGAAAAAAAATCACTTTTTTATATAGAGATGTTGAAAAATTATTATTTTTTATTTATTTGTAAAAATAATTAAATTAATATATAATAATAATAATAATAAAAAACAAGTAAGAAAATTATAGTCGGTCTAGACCGACTATACGATACCCTATACCATGCGTTTAGAAGCCCTATCTCTTAGGCCCAACTAACTGGACATAGAAGATAAGCAAAAACCAAATTTGAGTGGGATTTTTATTAATTTTTTTGGCTGCAGATATGAAAAAGTTCATATCGGATGCTATATCTATATGGGGACTAGGGCCAAAAATGGACCAATCCTGATCATGTTTGGTAAAGTCTCTTGTATTTTGCAAAAATATGTACAAACAAAATTTGAGAAGAATCAGTGCATTATTTTTGTTTTTAATAGATTTAAGTGAAGATCGGGAAGCAGTCTATATGGGGCCAAAGGGATCATTTTTGGACTACTCATTAATGGATGTAATGAACGTATACAAACCCAATTTGAGTAAGATTTATATGACAATTTGGATCTTATGGCAATTTACGTCGATTTCATAGGGGTAATTTGTATGGGGGCTAGGTCTGAACATGGACCGATTCTCACCAATTTCAATAGCGTTCATCCCAAGGCCAATAAAAGCTTATATACCAAATTTCATCAAAATATATTCATATTTGCGACCTGCAGTTTGATTACAAGGTTTACATGGACACACAGACGGACGGACGGACGGACGGACGGACATTGTTAAATCAACTCAAAAAGTGATTCTGATTCGATCGGTATAATTAAAGATGGGTCTAGGTCAAATATTTTTGGTTGTTACAAACAGTAGCACAAAGTCATTATACCCAAACCACATAGTGGTATAGGGTATAATAAAGAATTTAGTAAAATTTTATCGTAATCACATTAGGTCCATTTATAACATAACTATTTATACCCTATACCACTATGTGGTTTGGGTATAATGACTTTGTGCTGCTGTTTGTAACTACCAAAAATATTTGACCTAGACCCATCTTTAATTATGCCGATCGAATCAGAATCACTATCTGATTCGATTTAACGATGTCCGTCCGTCCGTCCGTCCGTGTGTCCATGTAAAGCTTGTAATCAAACTGCAGTTCGCAAATATGAATATATTTTGATGAAATTTGGTATATAAGCTTTTGTCGGCCATGGGATGAACGCTATTGAAATTGGTGAGAATCGGTCTATGTTCAGACCTAGCCCCCATACAAATGACCCCTATGAAATCGACTTAAATTGCCATAAGATCCAAATTATCATATAAATCTTAGTCAAATTGGGTTTGTATGTGTTTATTACATCCATTAATCAGTAGTCCAAAAATGATCCCTATGGGACAACTCTTAGTCATAGGCCCCATATAGAGCTGCTTCCCGATCTTCACTTAAATCTATCAAAAAACAAAAATATTGCACTGATTCTTCTAAAATTTTGTTTGTATATATTTTTGGAAAATACAAGAGACCTTACCAAACATGGTCGGGATCGGTCCATTTTTGGGCCTAGTCCTCATATAGATATAGCAACCGATATGAACTTTTTCATATCTGCAGACAACAAAATTTATTAAAATCCCACTCAAATTTGGTTTAGCTTATTTTCTATTTCCAGTTAGTTGGGCCTATGGGGTAGGGTCTCTAAACGCATGGTATAGGGTATCCTATAGTCGGTCTAGACCGACTATAATTTTCTTACTTGTTTTTATTTTAAATTAATTTATTGTAGCTGATGAAGTATTTAAGTTTTGTACATTTTTAAATACCCAGTCTTTCATCCAGCTTATTAGTCGCCTTTATTTGCTGCTTCTTTGCCAATCTTTTCTTAAAGTTACTAGGTTCAGCTTTTGATTTCAATGCTGCTTTTTTCTTTTTTGGCTTTAGAAAGAACTCGCATTGAGTGGAGGCAGAAAACTTGGGTCTTCCATCGACAAGCGGTGTAAAAGCTTGGTATTGACCGGTGCCATCGATTGTTATCGCAGCATCGAATCTGTTCTTCAGTGTTTTTAATGTTTTCACATGATCCTCTTTGCTACTAAAAACTATTTTAGCTTTTTTAAAATAATTCATTGCCCAAAGGAATAAAGCAATCGAATCTAAGATGCAATCTTGATGAGAGCGCTGGATGCTATACTTGACGAGCTACGTCCGAAACGTAGTATACCTTCTGTACTGTAAATTTAGATTTTAGATATTTTAGTATTATCTTCTGGTACTCATAAACTGCAATAACTAGTATCATGTTTTAAATCGTGGAATATGTTTGCTACACTTTTGTGTTGCACTCTTTCATCTTTCATGTAGTAAAGTACTACTGTGAATATAGTTGCTTGGTCGTTATTGAAGTGGAATGCTTGTATGGCGTCCTGAAGAACATATTTATAGTTTTCTGTGATATCATATGAAATAACGAATTCACCAGACTTCAAATGTATCTTCAAATCCTTGAAGAATGACCATTGCTCTCTGACCAAAAAGTTATGGGTTCTCAAGTTTAGCAATCCTGTACACATTTCTTCCACAAAATCATCCACATTTAAAATAATTGTTTTCAGTGTGCATCTGTCAGTCTGAATCCAAGATTCATATTTTGCCTCCTCAATATATTCGCGATCAAAAGATTTGATTAAATTCTCTTTGATGAATGTGGTTTCCGGGCAATTTGAACTTCACATAAGTGGCAAGAAGTTGTTGCATTAGGACACATAGTCAATTTAAGGCAATCGTGGTATTCGTGTATATCTTCTGGCGAGTCATCTGTTAAGCACTTTAAGTTGATTTCCTTCAACATCAGTTTAAGCAACAGCTGAACCTAGTAACGCACTAATAGGAAAAAATTCAAGTTCTTGAGTTCCAAACATTTTTTTTGATAGAAAAAGCTCTTAAAGTAAAAATCAAAGCTTTCTTTTGAGCCCAAAGAAAAATTTCCTTTTTTGAAAAAAAGTCAAAAAAAACTTTTGATTTTGAAAAAAAAGTAAAAAAAATTTTTTTTACTTTATTAAAAATTAAAAATTTACTTTGTATGGGAGGTACCATGGCCACTAAAAATAATAAAAAAATTATAGCATATATGTGGCACGTCCCATATCCGCAGTAAAACTCTGTGAAAATTTAAGGAAGATCAGATGAGTAGTTACGGAGATTACCTTCTAAAAACAAACAAAGAAACAAACATTATCTCTTTATTATATCTGTGGTCACAAGCAATAACCGCCTAACTCGAAAATCATGCTTTCGAGAAAAATAGCTTTTTATGTAAATGTAAAGGGGCTTCATTACGACTTAGGTCAGAACATTTGTTTTAATATCTTTTTAAAAAGCAGTGTTAAAGGAATGGGGATTTCACGTAAATATAATGATTTTTTAGTAGAATATAATAGCATACATTACTCAAATCGGCGATAATCATTCTTTTGAGAAAAATAACTGTTTATATATATGTAATGGAGCTTTATTACGACTTAGCTCAGTATTTTCTCATTAATAACTTTTTAAATAACAGTGTTAGAAAAATTGGGATTTCACGTAAATATAAAGCATCGTTAATAGAATATGATAGCATACATAACTCAAATCGTTCTTAAGTCGACTTAGGCGGTTATCGCTTGTGACCACAGATATTAGTATAGATTAGTATAGATATTTATATTTTTTTAAGATTTTTAAATTAATTATACTTACCTACATATATTTTTATATTATATCTATATTTTCATATTACACTGGTTATAATTTCAATATATACGAATACAAATACATGAGTAGCACTCAAGTTTAAAATCTTTATCTTATCTTGAAGTGGAATAAGTTCCATTAAACCATGCAGTTCTCTATAAATTTAAGCCTTTATTCGATATTAGTTGGAATTGAAGTAATTATCAATTATTTTCGAAATTCATAGCTAACTAATTCAAACAAACACAAATGATATGCAAAGTAACTAATCCATTCACAATATGAATGATTTAAAGGAGACAACTATCATATTCTTTGCACAATTTAAGTCTATGAATTTCATTGTACATTTTATCAAGTTTCTCATGATACATATCTTAATATTAGGTAGCTATATTCATATTCACAACACAAACATATGTACGATACTATATACGAGTACTCGTAGTAATATGCTCTAGTCTATGTTCTATGTGTGACTTGTCAATTCATTAGCAAGTCATTGTCAGTTGTTGTAATATGTTGTTGACTTTGTCTACATATTTTATAAGAGTACTGCGAATGACAATGATAAAGTAATGTGTAGATTATATTAAAAGTATGAGTTTGACTTTGAGTGGTTGAAAAGCAAATCTTGAAACAAATTTACAATGTTAGCTAATGAGAACTTTGTTAGAGGAAGTCAAAGGCACGAAAAATTACATTATTTATGAGATTGTATTGTAAAATTCTACTGCTTCCATGAATTAGTTTATATTATTGGAATTGGTAAATTTAATCATTTAGCTTTTGTGTCGTTTGTAACATAATAGTGACAAAGTTTATGTAATACTTGTAGTAAAGCCAGAACTGAGTGACTGAATGTGTCATGCTTCGATTCGCGAACTTATCCTGGGTGCAACCCTCAAATTGCTCTGAAACTAGAATGTGTAATATAAAACGGATGAATAAGCGGGCCGTATTTTAGCTGGTCAATCTCATATTTAGTGGCGAAAGTGAGGGGTTAAAAACGCATTTCTCTCCTTAGCGTTTTTCATATTTGCTCCGTAGTAACTATACACGAATTTGATATCATATGATCAGGAATTTGAAGACTTTCCTACCCAAGCCAAAGATAGGCACAAACATGCTTAATTTTTTTATGCTATTCAAGAAATCATCAATATTTTCAATGGCAGCTTGACAACTACGTGACTTTTTGAACTGCCGTTAAATAAAAATCATCTGTTAACAGACTACTGTAAAATTTTGAGCAAGCTGCGTTAGTTAATGTTCGATAAGCACTGAAAGCGGGCAACCTCGAGATATTATGCAAAAGTTAATTTCGATTGCTCATAAAACATTATTTTTTGCAGAAAAAAAATCAGCAATGAAACCAAAGATTGACAAATACTATGGTCCCACTCGACCATAAGTTCAAGTGTGTGACCACCACAATGCGAGGGAGTTTTTGCGCTATTTCATAATTGTGTTCGAAACGTGGTTCCATCACATCGATTACTTTAAAAAGATAAAACTATCACTGGCAAATAATATTCACAGATTTTGGTCTCATTCGGCATCGCATTTCAAGCAGCAAAAAAACAACCGCATTTGGCGAAGAAAATGCGGTCGTTGAGAAATAAAACTCTTTTTTTGCCGAAAAAATATTATTCAAACAAAAAATCACCGAGTTATCAAACCGATTAGTTTTAAGATTTGCAAATTAATTTTTTAGTTTACATTTAATTAAGTAAAGATTTGATAAATAAATACACTCGAAAACAAGTAAGAAAATTATTGTCGATCTAGACCGACTATACGATACCCTATACCATGCGTTTAGAGACCCTATCTCTTAGGCCCAAATAATTGAATATAGAAAATAAGCATAAACCAAATCTGAGTGGCATTTTTATTATTTTTTTGGCTGCAGATATGAAAAACTTCATATCGGATGCTATGTCTATATGGGGACTACGTCCAAAAATGGACCGATCCTGACCATGGTTGGTGAAGCCTCTCGTATTTTGCGAAAATTGAAGTAATAAATACATACAAACCCAATTTGACTAAGATCTATACGACAATTTGGATCTTATGGCAATATATGTCGATTTTATAGGGCCCATTTGTATGGGGGCTAGATCTGAACATGGACCGATTCCCACCAATTTCAATAGGGTTTATCCCATGGCCGATGAAAGCTTATATACCAAATTTCATCAAAATATATTCATATTTGCGACCTGCAGTTTGATTAAAAGGTTTACATGGACACACAGACGGACGGACGGACGGACGGACGGACGGACGGACGGACGGACGGACATTGTTAAATCGACTCCAAAAGTGATTCTGATTCGATCGGTACAATAAAAGATGGGTCTAGGTCAAATATTTTTGGTTGTTACAAACAGGAGCACAAAGTCATTATACCCAAACCACATAGTGGTATAGGGTATAAAAAACAAGTAAGAAAATTATAGTCGGTCTAGACCGACTATACGATATCCTATACCATGCGTTGAGAGACCCCTTCTCTCAGACCCAACTAAGTGAATATAGAAAATAACCATAAAACAAATTTGAGTGGGATTTTTATTAATTTTTTTGGATGCAGATATGAAAAAGTTCATATTGGATGCTATATATATATATGGGGACCAGGCCCAAAAATGGACCGCTCCTGACCATGTTTGGTAAAGTCTCTTATATTTTGCAAATATATATACAAACAAAATTTGAGAAGAATCAGTGCAATATTTTTTTTTTTGATAGATATAAGTGAAGATCGGGATGCAGCTCTATATGACTAAGAGTTGTCCAATAGGGATCATTTTTGGACTACTGATTAACGGATGTAATATATACATACAAACCCAATTTGACTAAGATTTGTATGATAATTTGGATCTTATGGCAATATATGTTGATTTCATAGGGGTCATTTGTATGGGGGCTAGGTCTGAACATGGACCGATTCTCACCAATTTCAACAGCGTTCATCGCATGGCCGACAAAACCTTATATAGCAAATTTCGTCGAAATATATTCGTAGTTGCGACCTGCAGTTTGATTACAAAGTTTACATGGACACACAGACGGACTGACGCACGGACATTGTTAAATCGACTCCAAAAGTGATTCTGATTCGATCGGTATAATAAAAAATGGGTCTAGGTCAAATATTTTTGGTTGTTACAAACGGGAGCACAAAGTCATTATACCCAAACCACATAGTGGTATAAGGTATAAAAATGAATATGTACGAGTATCTCGGGTATCAATTTAAACACACTCATTACATTAATCACAAGTAAAGCAACATATATTTATACCCTATACCATATGTTGTCAGGGTTTAATGGGTTTGTGCTGATGTTTGTAACTATTAGAAATATTTGACCTAGACTCAGCTTTTATTATACTGAACGACTCAGAATAACTTTCTGAGTCGATTTAGCGACGTCCGTCCGTCCGTCTGTGTCCATGTAAACCTTGTAATCAAACTACAGGTCGCAAATATGAATATATTTTGATGAAATTTTGTATGTAAGCTTCCATTGGGCATAGCATAGACACTATTGAAATTGGTTAAAATCGGTGCATGTTCAGATCCAATCCCCACACAAATGACCTAGTCCCCATGAAATCGACTTAGTCATAAAATCCAAATTATCTGATAGAACTCGGTCAAATTAGATTTGTGTGTGTTTATTACTTTCATTAATCAGTAGTCCAGAAATAAACCCTATAAGACAATTCTTAGTCATAGCCTCCATATAAAGCTGCTTCCCGATCTTCACTTAAATCTATCAAGAAACAAAAATATTGCACGGATTTTTCTCAAATTTGGTCTTCATATATTTTTACACAAAATAAGTGACCCTACCAAATATGGTTAGGATCGGTCTATTTTTCGACCTAGTCCCCATATAAGTATAGCATCCGATATGAACTTTTTCATATTCAAAGTCAACAAAATTAATAGCAATGCCACTCAAATTTGGTTCAAGCTTATTTTCTATATCCAATTAGTTGGGCCTAAGAGATAGGGTCTATAATCGCATGGTATAGGGTATCGTAAAGCCAGTCTAGACCGACTATAATTTTCTTACTTGTTTTGATTATCGAAGGTTAATATTTTTATTACGAAAACTTTATGGTTTTATTGGCCTTTTAAAACATTGTAGCTCCTTTTGCTATAGTAGCATTTGACGTTGTTAAATTATCGGTAAAAATAAGAGCTCAACTCCCTCTGAAAGGACGATCATTTGGCATTACTTCCAAAATGTTAGTTGAATATGCTGAAGATATCGTGGGGAAAGGTTGCCAGTGCTATTAAACATTATCAAATTTGATAACAAGCGGAAGATAGGCTTATGGTTAGGATGAGTAAAATTTACCCATGCCTCATCAGATCATGCATGGAGTCGGAACATGGCATCAAAATATCTTCAAGGACCGTAAGAAGGCGTCTGACTGAAAAACTTTTCATTTCCCAATAGCGAGAAAAAAACTAAATGCATCAAAGAAAAATATTCAGCAACGCTCGCGGTTTGCAAAAACCCACCTCCATAATGATCCAAATTTTTGGACATTAATAGTGCGGAGGGATGAAACAAAGTTCAACGTTTTCGTAAACTACGACAGACCGTACGTACGACTAATAATCAACAAATTTTTGGGTCCAAAGTACCGTAAAGCATGGAGCGTCATCAGTAATGGTGTTCAAATGTTTTACCTCGCCCGGGGTGGGTCCCTTAGTTAAAATCAATGGGAAAATTATTGGAGAAATATACAAAAATATCCTGCAGAATAACCTAGACAATGTTAATGCTGATGATTTATCACTTGCTTGGATATTTCAGCAGGATAACGACCCGAATCATACATCTCGGGTCATTAAGACTAGGTATGATGAAAACAAAATAAAGGTTCTTCATTGGCCACCACAAAGTTCCGTTTTAAACTCCATAGAAAATCTATGGCAGTTGCGGCCAGAAAACTTACAAATAAAAATTCTCTCTGGGATGTTATTAAGGAAGAATGGATTAATATTACTTATCAGAAGTGTTACGTTTTAGCTTAAACAATGCCAAATAGGTGTGCCGAAGAAATCCTCCAAAAACGGTACCCCACAAAATACTAAAGGTTCAAAATAGTTTGAATTAAATATGAGACAATTTAAACAAATTTCTACAATGTCTTTTTAAATGACTTAATTATATGTCCACACAAAATTTTGGCCAGACATTTTCTTTTACCAAAAAAAAAGTATTTACAATGAATATTTATCCCCTATACCACTATGTGGTTTGGGTATAATGACTTTGTGCTGCTGTTTGTAACTACCAAAAATATTTAACCTAGACCCATCTTTTATTATACCGATCGACTCAGAATCACTTTCAGAGTCCGTCCGTCCGTCCGTCTGTGTGTCCATGTAAACCTTGTAATCAATCTACAGGTCGCAAATATGAATATGTTTTGATGAAATTTGGTACATAAGCTTTCAACGGCCATGGGATGAACGCTATTGAAATTGGTGAGAATCGGTCGATGTTCAGACCTAGCCCCCATACAAATTACCCTTATGAAATCAACATAAATTGCCATAAGATCCAAATTGTCATATAGATCTTACTCAAATTGGGTTTGTATGCGTTCATTACATCCATTAATGAGTAGTCCAAAAATGATCCCTTTGGTCTCATATAGAGCTGCTTCCCGATATTAACTTAAATCTATTAAAAAACAAAAATATTGCACTGATTCTTCTCAAATTTTGTTTGTATATGTTTTTGCAAAATACAAGAGACGTTACCAACCATGGTTAGGATCGGTCCATTTTTGGACCTAGTCCCCATATAGATATAGCATCCGATATGAACTTTTTCAAAATTTTTTCAAATTTGATTTTTGCTTATTTTCTATGTCCAGGTAGTTGGGCCTAAGAGATAGGGTTTCTAAACGCATGGTATAGGGTATCGTATAGTCGGTCTAGACCGACTATAATTTTCTTACTTGTTGTTTTTTGATAGATTTAAGTGAAGATCGGGAAGCAGCTCTATATGGGGCCTATGACTAAGAGTTGTCCCATAGGGATCAATTTTCGACCACTGATTAATGGATGTAATAAACACATACATACCCAATTTGACTAAGATTTATATGATAATTTGGATCTTATAGCAATATAAG
This sequence comes from Cordilura impudica, assembly GCA_963682025.1. Lineage (NCBI taxonomy): Eukaryota > Metazoa > Arthropoda > Insecta > Diptera > Scathophagidae > Cordilura > Cordilura impudica. Next base: position 300,442,991 of record OY821517.1, read on the forward strand.
TCGATTTCATAGGGGTCATTTGTATGGGGGCTAGGTCTGAACATGGACCGATTCTCACCAATTTCAATAGCGTTCATCCCATGGCCGATAGAAGCTTATATATCAAATTTCATCAAAATATGTTCATATTGGCGACCTGCAGTTTGATAACAAGCTTTACATGGACACACAGACGGACGAACGGACATTGTTAAATCGAATCAGATAGTGATTCTGATTCGATCAGATAGTGATTCTGATTCGATCAGTATAATTAAAGATGGGTTTAGGTCAAATATTTTTGGTAGTTACAAACAGCAGCACAAAGTCATTATACCCAAACCGCATAGTGGTATAAAGTATAAAAAGGATAAGTAGTACTGTATAAATGACTTAGTTGTATGTCCGCAACTGTAACTGATTCCCTGTCTACACTTGAACCTATCAAAAGCAAAAATATTGCACAAATTTTTCTCAAATTTGGTTTGTATGTATTTTTGCAAAAAAAAAATAAGTGACTTTACCAAATATGGTCAGTATCGGTCCATTTTTGGACCTAGTCCCCATATAAATGTAACATCCAATATGAATTTGTTCAGATCTGCAGGCAAAAAAATTACTAAAAATTACACTCAGATTTTTTTCTATACCCAATTAGTTGGACCTAAGACCAATTTTCCGAACACATGGTATAGGATATCGCATAGTCGCTCTAGAGCAAGGCTCCCCATTACTCGAGCTACTCGAGCTGCTCGAGTAGTTGATGAGCTACTCGAGCTCAACGAGTAGCTCGAGTAGTAAAAATGAGCATTTTTCATGTTTGAAAGCATGTAAAAAGTTAAATATAGGTATTTAGTATAGCAAATGTATACTTTTTAGAATCGTATAGATACCAGGAATATCATCGTTAAATTTCACTTGAATCGGAGTGTCCCACAGGCGTGGGTAAACTACTACTCGAAAAAGCTCGACCACTTTCCATACAAATGTATGAAAACATTCACTTCATGGAAGTTTGACATCGATTTACAAAAAATTTTTCAAAAGCATATGGTAAAAATTAATAAAAATTGTAGTCCATTATATCAACACATTATTTTTCTAATATATGGGAACACTCGGGTGAAAGTTGAAAGTTCAGTAAATAAAAACAATTTATTTTTCAAAAAATATTTAAGAAACACTTGCTACAAATTTATAAATTCTAAAATAGCATATAAGAGGACATAACGTCCTTAAAATTTCAAAGAATTTTGGCAATAATTGTGCTATTGCCGAAATACTACTCGATAAAAATCAGCCAAATCCTTCAGCGAAATCCTTATATGTTTTGAAGTTGTCGATTTGAGGACATTGCATCCTTCAAATTTCAAACTATTCCAAGGAAAATTATGGAGGCGGCGAACTACTCCTCGAAAAAATTCAGCTACTTACATACAGTGTGCGCAAATATACTCTTCTTTCAAGTTTGATGTAAGTTATTATATATATTTTAGTGAATATTTCATTTTATTTAGTACATAACAACTTCGATTCGATGGTTCGCCCAATACTAAACCACTGGATTGAAGAGTACGTAAATGATGATATAACCGACGATGATTGGACAATTTCTTTTAAAACTAACGTCAAGGCAGAATTGGAAAGTCGCTTTAATTGTAATTTTAAGAACGTTATGTCCTCTTATACGCTATTTTAGAATTTATGTAGCAAGTGTTCCTCAAATATTTTTGAAAAACAAATTTTTTTTAATTACTGATCTTTCGCCTTTCTCTCGAGTGTTCCAATATTTTAGAAAAATAATGTGTTGATATAATGGACTACAATTTGTATTAATTTTTACCATATAATTTTTAAAAATTTTTTGTAAATCGATGTCAAACTTCCATGAAGTGAATGTTTTCATACATTTGTATGGAAAGTGGTCGAGCTTTTTCGAGTAGTAGTTTGTCCACCCCACAATTATTGTCGGAAAGGTTTGAAATTTAAAAGAAAACCTCTCCTTACATTTATAAATCTAAAAAATATAACTTTTGGCTATGTCATTATAAAAAATTTTCTGTAAAATTATCTCAAACATGAAATAAGAGCAAATTTTCACACTTTTGTATGGGAAGAGTCTGATCTTTTTCGAGTAGTAGTTCGTCTGAGCCACAATTTTGGCCAGATTACTTTGAAATTTCGTGTACGTAACGTAATCATATTTTTAACTGTAAAAAGCATAAATTTGTACCATGTGTGCCTAAAATATTTTATGTAAATCGATGTCAAACTTGCATGAAGTGAATTTTTTCATATATTTGTATGGAAAGTGCTCGAGCTTTTTCGAGTAGTAGTTCGCCAACAGCACAATTATTGTCGGAATACTTTGAAATTTTAAGAAGATTATCTTGATATATTTGCAACTACAAACAGTAAAAAATTTTAGCAAGTCGTGATGGAATTTTTTTTAAAGCTACATCAAACTTGAAATAAGAGCAAGTTTGCACACATTTGTATAGAAAGTGGTTGATCTTTTTCGAGTAATTGTTCGCCCAGAGCTCAATTTTAATAGGAATGACTTAAATTTTTAAATGAGTCATCTGTGAATAAGGTCAATTACGTGCAGTAAAAAGAAAAAAAAATTTTTTTTTTTTTTGGAAACATTTATTTTTTATTTTTGTTTTTCGTCGAGTAGTAGTTCCTCCAAGCTTCCATTTTTGGCGGAATGCTTTGAAATTTGAAGGAAGTATTCTCTTTGTATATACAGCTCTAACGAATATGATTTTTTATTACGTCGTTGTGGAAAATTTTCTGGAAAATATCATCAAACTTCAAATAAGAGCATATTTTCACACATTTGTATAGAAAGTGGCGAATATCAGTCGAGTAGTGCTATACCGACGCCACAATTTTGGTCGGAATGGCTTAAAAATTTTTATGAGTAATCTCTGAATATAGTCAATTGCAGACAGTGAAAACTTTTTGCAAAATTTCCGATCTTTTTCGAGTAGTTGTTCCCACACGCCAATATTTTTGTCCAAATGCTTTGAAATTTCGAAAACATTTCCTCTACATATATTCAGATTAAAATACTGAAAGTTTTTTCCAACTGTTCTTGAAAAATTTTTTGTAAATATGCATCAAACATATAAGAAGACCATTATTTCCATACATTTGGGTGGAACGTGGATGATCTTTTTCGAGTAGTACTTAGCCCACTCCATAGTTTTTATCAGAGTGCTTCAATATGGCAGGAGAGTAATCTATCAACTGACTTCAAAATACGTAAAATCATACCATATCTTTTTGGAAATTTTTTCTTAAATGACGTCAAACATCTATGAAGTTAATATTTTCATACATTTCTATGGAAAGTCGTCGAGCTTTTTCGAGTAGTAGTTTGCCCACGCCTGTGGGACACTCCGATTCAAGTGAAATTTAACGATGATGTTCCTGGTATCTATACGATTCTAAAAAGTATACATTTGTTATACTAAATACCTATATTTAACTTTTTACATGCTTTCAAACATGAAAAATGCTAATTTTTACTACTCGAGCTACTCGTTGAGCTCGAGTAGCTCATCAACTACTCAAGCAGCTCGAGCTTCGAGTAGCTCGGGTTGCTAGAGTACTCGAGCTTGACCGTAGGCTCTGCTCTAGAGCGACTATAATTTTCTTACATGTTTATTAATGAATTGTAACTTAAGTAAGTATTGTTATTGTTTGTGTTTTGTTAACAATATTTGCGATAATTCAGTGTAAGAAAGAATACATAAAAAATTGCCATTTGTATGTCCATAACTGAATATATATTTGTTTATTTACAACGTAAACCAAGATATATGGGACATACATAAATAATAAATACGTACATACATACATAAATAAATACACAAATATGCATTTGGACTTAGCAAACAAATTTACATATATGTATGTTTGTTTCAGAATTATTATTACGTTTACAAACTGTTTAAACATTTTAAACATAATTTCTTGTAAGACTCCCTTTTGCATACAATTTTTAACGCCCCCCCAAAAATGACGGCATACGTCAATGTCAGCACAATATAAAATATAGAATTTATAATATAATGGAGGCAACAACAGCAGGAGGATATAACCGCAAGCAAAAACAAAACAGAAAGAAAAACAGTCGACAAACATTCAAACACGCCCGAATACCTTATCATTAAACAACAGCACAATAGGCACACAAGGCTTATGCAGCAGCAAAAGCAACAAACAGCCACATCAGCAGCACACCTTCACGTAGTTCTATGTTTGCCAAGAATGAATTGTAGGCAGTCAGGCAGGCTGACTCGCTTGGCGGCCAGACTACAACTTTAATATTTATATTTAAAGCTTAACGAATCAACCAACCAACCAACCCTCCTCCTTTCCTTACACAAATACACACAACTTGTACTACCACTTCATAGAATATCTTTTTTTTAAATATTATTTTTCGGCAATATTATGCCAAAAGAATTTGCAACATAACTTAAAATTATAATGGGCAGAAGGTGTGCGTACACGAATAAATGTTTGAAGGAGGGGATACTTTTGTTTTAAGTTAAAGAAAGAACGTTTTTCTGTTGCCACCATAATTTTCTCTTAAATTATGCCATGAACGTTTCATTAACTTTTCTCAATGAACTGTAAGGAATAACATTAGCAACAGTCAGCAGACAATTTCCTTTGAGTTTTAGCATACAGCAAACGTAAAAGTCATTAAAATTCGCTTGGGAATTCAAAATGTTTTTTTTTTCTTTTATTAAATTCCTAAAACTTACCCACACTCACACATAATGTGGAAAAAATGGAAAAGAAAGATACAAATCGCCGGTAACATTTCGTTTCTGTTGTTTTCTTATGAATAATGTTGTGTCGTACATGTGCCAAAAATCATTAGCAATAGAATTACGGTTAATGAAATTATAGAAAATATTCATTCATTGTAAGTAGAACAACATAAAAACCATGTTATCATTATTGGGGTGATGGCGGCGAAAGCAAGCATCCCCCTTGTCTGACTTAAGGTGCTTTAACGTGTGAAGTGTAGTTGTTGGGCAACAAATTAAATAAAACCTTATCAATTTAATCTGTTGTGTTTTGTATCGGTTTCAATGTTTTATTACAAAAAAAAAAAAATCTAATGAGTTTTGAGACATTATCTCGAGAGGATTACATTTCTATATTCTAATTATAATTTTGACAACGATACAGTTTTATATGCAAAAGTGCAGATTTGAATACATATCTGTTTTGTTTTCAAATTTGAATTCAAATGTATTTATTGTTTCAAATATTATCTCAGATTCCCAATAATTTTAATATATCTATAATATTAATAGGCTAGGCAATTTTTTGTTACCGATGTTTTGTTCTACCGGTTTATCCCGATTTTGACCAAACGTATATTATTTGAAAGGTATTTCTTTTTAGCCGTTTTGCAGATTTATAGATTTTTAAATTTTTGTCTTTATTTTGAGTAAATTGCATTTAAAGTTGCTACTAACACATACATAAAACAAGTAAGAAAATCATAGTCTAGCCCGACGATACGATGCCCCATCCATGGTTAAGAGACCCTATTTCTTCGCTCCAACTAATTGGATATAGCAAATAAGCATAAACCATATACTATATTTGCTAATATTTATACCCTATACCACTATGTGGTTTGGGTATAATGACTTTGTGCTGCTGTTTGTACCCACCAAAAATATTTGACCTAGACCCATCTTTAATTATACCGACCGAATCAGAATCACTTTTTGAGTTGATTTAATAATGTCCGTCCGTCCGTCTGTGTGTCCATGTAAACCTTGTAATCAAACTGCAGGTCGCAAATATGAATATATTTTGATGAAATTTGGTATATAAGCTTTCATCGGCCATGGGATGAACGCTATTGAAATTGGTGAGAAGCGGTCCATGTTCAGACCTAACCCCCATACAAATGGCCCCTATAAAATCGACATAAATTGACATAAGATTCAAATTGTCGTATAGATCTTAGTCAAATTGGGTTTGTATGTATTTTTTACATCCATTAATGAATAGTCCAAAAGCGATCCCTATGGGGCAAATCTTAGTCATAGGCCCCATATAGAGCTGCTTCCCGATCATATTTGGACTACTGATTAATGGATGTAATAAACACATACAAACCCAATTTGACTAAGATTTATAATATAATTTGGATCTTATGGCAATTTATGTTGATTTCATTTGTATGGGGGCTAGGTCTGAACACGGACCGATTCTCACCAATTTCAATAGCGTTCATCCTATGGCCGATAAAAGCTTATATACCAAATTTCATCAAAATATATTCATATTTGCGACCTGCAGTTTGATTACAAGCTTTACATGGACACACAGACGGACGGGCGGACGGACATCGTTAAATCGAATCAGATAATGATTCTGAGTCGATCGGAATAATAAAAGATGGGTCTAGGTCAAATATTTTTGGTAGTTACAAACAGCAGCACAAAGTCATTATACCCAAACCACATAGTGGTATAGGGTATAAAAATTAAAAACATGCGTTTGTTAAATTTGTTTAATTTGTTTGCTAGAGATGAAATCGGACAGCTAAAAAGTACGGAGAAGGCTCTACATGCACCGCTTTCAACAGCTACTATCATATGACTGATAAAGGCTAATAGACGAAATTTCATCTCTTAAAAAAGGTTCGACGTGACAGTCCATCCTCAACATAGCTGGAAAGCTGCCATTTGAAAACCTACTTCTGTATGCTTTGTACAGACCAAAATTGCCTTGTATTGGCACCTTAAAGGACATTTAAAAAAAAAAACTATTTTAATGATGGGTGATTAGGAACATAAATGTATTCTTTCTGTCTGATCTTCTTATACCTGTGCAATTCTCAGAATCATTTTGCTCAGATATGTTTTCCATTATTTAGGACACATGTCATTTTCATATACATATATTTTTTTTTTATAAATTTCAAGTAACTATTTTGTTAAGGTAATTAAGAAATTCCAAATATGAAGCATATGTTAATCATGGGTAAGACGAAAAATATTTTATCACATTTGCGTACCTGCTAGTCTAGTTTAGTTTTAAGATTTTAAAATTTATTAATACGTAAAATATTTTTAGTTACCAAATTAGTATTCAACAGATATCCATAGGCTGAGCGTCTGACGAACGTTCATCACAGATAGTGAGATTATATAACTATTGAAAGGAAACGCGAATGTTTTATACGTACAGTTACACGTAAGTGGTCCTTTATAAGGAAAAAAATTTCTTTCTTTGATTCTATAGTACTATTGTATTTAAAAGAAATTAAACGTTTTTCAGGAAAAACAATCAGTTGAAGACATGGCAAAAAACCCTTTGAAAAAGGATGATTCTACATTCCAAGATCTTAGCAGATTACTAGATTCTGTTCCACAATCAAAAATGCTATATGAAGAAAAGGAGGGTCATTCAGTCAAATATAGAGTGACTGAAACTTTGCCTTGCCGTAAAGAAAGAGATGTCAATATTAAGCATGTTATCTCTTTATCTGACCTGTTTACTGAGATAAACAAGTTTATAGAAGGGCAAGTGTCTTCTGCCTTAGAACTTGAAAATTTAGTTGACATGAAAAAGATGCTATCTCGATTGCAGAGAATGTCAGAAAGATTGACAATGCAAGCGGAGTTAACCCACAAAACCATAAAAGCCACAAAATCTTTCAATGATATTATTAATAAAATTCAGGATGCAGTTATTGATATCGAGGATAAGATTGAAAAAAACAGCAAAAAAAGTGAATGTCTATTATCTAAAATGGAAGTTCCAAAATTTTTTGGAGATCAAGATAAATGGTCGAAGTTCAGTCAACTTTTTAAAGAATTAGTTCATAATAAAACAAATTTAAGTTTGACAGAAAAGTTTCACCATCTGAAATTGTCACTTGGTGGCGATGCACTAAAAATGGTACTCCACCTAATAGATGGTCCTTCAGAAAATTACAACTCCACTTGGGAGCTATTGGAAAATATGTATGAAAACAAAAATCGTCAAATATTCTTAGAAAAGCTTGACAAGTTGATTGCACTTCCAACTCTTATAGAAGCACCGAATTTGGTAGAAAATTTTCTTGGCACGGTGAACGAAATTGTTGCCATACAAAAACAAAGAGGTGGCTGTGACAGAGACACTGATTCAATTATATTCCATTTGATTCTGAGTAAATTTGACACAGTTTTAATGGACCGATATGATCAATCAGTACAGAATGCTAAAGGTGTACAGAACTTACAGTCAGTGGTGAAATTTCTTGAGCAACTACTTGACACTTTAAATGTTTAATTGGAGAGGGACACAAAAATTTTTAATACTAATATATAGTATAGTTTTTAAAAAAACTTAACAAAACCAAGTACAATATGAACCATGTGGCAATTAAAAAAAAAATATTTCCGGATTCTTCCAACCGATTTTCCATGATTTATAATATAAGTATTGAACCTAATATCATTCTAAGCACACTTTACGAGCGATCATGAATCTTCACAGCAGAATCTTATGAATCTTCATAAGCATTAACGACAGCCTTTTCAGCACTGAAGGCTATAAGTAAATTTTTCAACATCAAATGGAATACAATAAAAGAAATTAGAGACACTATTATCGGTAATGAAGACAGAATAAGAATACACTGGATACGTAGTCATATCGGCATCGTTGACAGCGAAATATCGCTACCAAATACGCCGCATTTGCACCAATACTAATGAACGGTACGTTGGCGAAAACTTTCATACGTCGTCACATTTCTAACTATGTTAAACTCAAATTTAAGCAATGTAAATCGACACATCACCACAACCCCGCTATAAACTCACATAACAGCTCTCCAATCTACCCAACTGATGTTGATAACGACGAAATAAAAACATTTTCAACATTAATAGTATACAGATACACATATTTAACCAAAGCTGATGACCTACATATGTCTTAGAATTGTATTCTAAAAGATTATATAAATTAATAAATAAATAAATAATAATTAAAACCAAACAGAACAGAAAATATTGTTTCTTATCTCAGTATAATATTCAAGTTGGTGGCTTAGATATACCTTGGGAGAACAGTGTAAAATATATTGGCGTTACACTCGAGAGTAATATGCTATTTAATGAACACATTAGTTCTATTGTTAACAAAATAAATATTACCACCAGAATCATGTACCCATTTATAAATAGAAAGTCTGATCAGAACATGAAAATAAACTTTTAATTGAAATGTTTCATAATTTACCACCATATTTTTCAACATCACGCCTACACTCACTATCTTATATCCAATTGGTCAAGGATAAAATAAATAATATAACCGAAGCTTTTTTTAATAAAGGGTCCGCCAAATAACTTTTTTTTGAAAATGCTATAAAAAAAAACTACTGAATATTATCTCAAATTTCTTTTTTTATTTGAAAGTACAATCCTTCCGGTTAATAATGGAAAATAATTTCATTCAAATGGCTGCCTCGGCTGGCCATGCAGTAGCCTACACGATCGGTCCAATTTTTAAGCACATTATCGATTGTGTGCAGCTGTATTTCACCAATGCACTATGGGTAATTTATCCCATTTTTTTGGCCAAAACTATTAACTGTTAGTCCGGAAAGTTTTTCGAACTGCAAAAGACGTTTTTGGAGTAAGAGGACCCTTATTTAATGATTTGGGAAGATTTAAAAAAATATGAAACTACACTCAAAAAAATTAGTTAGTAAAAAAGATAGTTAACTTACTTTTCAATATCTAATTTTTTTATACGTATAATAAAAGGTTTTTTGACATAATTTTAAATCAGTTTTTATTATCTTAAAAAAATGCGAACTCTTATATACAGAATTAGGTTTTAAAAATGGCTGTTTTCTTCTATTCAATTGTAATATTAAATTCATTTTGTAAATTAACATCATCTAAAACATTTATGTACATAAAGTCTGTTATAGTATTGACATCATCTTCGCATTCGTCGTCTTCACTTGCGCTTAGATCCTCAGTGCTTTCAAAACTACATGGATGAACTTCTGGACTGCACAGCATATCAATCACTTCTCGTGGAAGCTGAAGACGTTTTCTAGTATCCATTCTCGTCTTTAGATATATAGAAGAAACAAGTGGGTCAGACATATCCATGGCTCTGTTAAAAATATCTGACATATTATTTTTGCGGCTACATTTTCTGGCATGAAGCAGTCTATCAGATTTGTAAATTCTATGGTGTGACTCAGCAGCATCTTCTCCAAAACAGCCAATTGGAAGAATTGTATTTTCTATTATTTCTTTTGAATGAATTAAAAGTTTATGAACAGTCGGTGTCATTGGAAGCCAAGAATATTTTGTTTGTATGAGTTTTGCAGTATTAAAGCAAAAAGTATTGAATTTTTCTAAATCCAAGGGGAACTGGCAACATATACAAATCAAAATAATTTTTAATGAATATATTAACTCTGCATCAATACCAATTATATGGGAAAAGAGGGCATGATCTGCAAAAGCCCGACGAGCAGTGTTTCCATCATTGGTGCTGCCAAATCCTCCCGTTTTTGGTTTGTCTACGTGAAGAGACATTTTTTCCCAAAACAAGTTCTGAATTTTTCTTTTTTTTCCAATACGACCTTTCGGTCCTCTTCTTTTCTAACTTGCCACTTCTTTATTTCTGACTTATAGCCTGCGTGCAATATGAACTCAAAAACACGAATCCAACAATGCAAAGGACTTAATCCGTATTTTAGGTTACCTTCTTTCGCATGAAATGTGTCGCTCTCAAAGTTTGTGATTTTCATAAAGTCCTTTGGATTTGCTCCACATATAGGGCAAGTTTGACTTGATTGAGTGTTGGTTAACACGTTCAAAACTTTTCCGTCAATTTAGGTGAGTGATAAATTAAAACATATTTCAATGATCCTTGTTTCATCAACTTGTATTCTTATATTCTTCAACTCTGCAATTTGTCTTTTCAAATCCAAATCTTCTTCTAAAATAACCTCTCTTGTCTCTTTTATGTACTGAAGCTTTATGGGGCGACAAAACCTTATCGACTGAGGGGTACGGTTATTCCAAAGAGGTTTTCCGAAAGAGTCGATTAGCCTTAAAGGAATGAGGGTGGTTGCAAATAAACACAAATCGAAGTCGCCAGAAGAACCTGGCTCGTCAAACCGCTGTTTATATAATGATTGGCCTGTACTGCCATCAAAGCCATAACTTACAATGAGATCTGCTTTAAGAACAACTACATTTTTGGCCATTGCCGCCGCTACAACCTCCCTTTGCATCTCAACAATCCTGTTGGCAGTGTGCGTTAGCAACATTTGTAGTGAAACTTTGGCATATTTTTCAGTTATCTCTATACCATCTGGTCTGCATTTTAACTTTGAAAGTGCAACGTCGTTGTAAAGCGGATAAATATCACAATTTCTCGATTTATTTTCGCTTCTAATATTTAGATATTGCGCCTTTGTAAAGTTGTTTTCTAATATAAAGGATAGTGCCTCTTCTGTCGTAAGTCTGACTGGCTTCTTCGTCGCACTCTCTGATATTTTCCTCAATTTAGAGGGCCTTGTTGGGCTAGCTAGAGTTTCTTTGAGAACCACTGCTAAGTCTAGCTGCTTTTGCTTTCGAGCAGATTTTGTTGCTGCGCGAACACACAGCTCCGTTTCATGTTGTACTGATTTTGATAGTTCATCAGCATCCCTTCTTTTTGAACGTTCGCTTTTCTCTCCAAAATTTTTTTTGGCGTCCAACTGCGGATGTACTCGGCTCAACGAAAAACTTTTTAACTTCAATTTTGAACTGAGAATTTAACCATTCTGAATTTTTCGACTCAAACACAACACGTTTTCTATGTGAATTTTGCCATTTCTGAGACAAATAACGACAAAAATTTGTGATCTTTCGTTTAAGAACAATCATTTCTTCACTCAACGTTTCGCCATCACCTATTTTCCTAAGCATATACTTCAAAACAGCAGTGTCTTTCTCTCCTTTGTTTCTTTCTTCGAACCAAACCTCAGCAAGTTCGCTATAAGCTAAGTAGAGGTTGCCTACAAAAAATGGCATATATCAAAAAACGCACAAAATCGCAGCATGAAATTGATGAAATAAACTCAAAATTAAATACTTAACAAACCTTTATTAATTCTAGAATTAAAAATTATTAAGCTTTCTTTAAAAGCTTATCCAAAGTTGGATAAGAATTATTATTTTTTGAAAATTGAGGTTAGGCCGAAAGAATGAATTTTTTTCACCAATAAATTATTTTATTTCTAAAATGATTATTTATTTATTTACCACTTACCATTAATATTGTTTTCCATGTCTAACTTTATTTTTCAAGCGTTTTTTTATTAGGAAATATTGCCTTGTATTGTCACCAAACAATCACATGAACCACGTTCCACTTAAATTGACATTTGTAAACAATGACTTTGAGAGTCAGCTGATTAGCAGTTTTTGGTTCTTTACAAAAACAAAATTTACTTCTAAATGCTTTGAAGTATTCTTAATTAAACTGCAACAACAAAAGCTTGGTTTTCAAAAGTGCGAAATTTGAATTTTGGCCAAGAAAATGTATCAAATTACCCACAGTGCAATGGCTTCACGAATATTGTTCTTTAAAGCGTCAGTTGTCTCTCGCTTGTTGGCTTGTTGGGTTTGTATGTGTTTATTATATTCATTAATTAGTAGTCCAAAAATATTGTCTATAATACAATTCTTAGTCATAGGCCCCATATAGAGCTGCTTCCCGATCTTCACTTAAGTCTATCAAAAAACAAAAATATTGCACAGATTTTCCTCAACTTTGGTTTGTATATATTTTTTAACAATATAAGTGACTTTACCTAATATGGCCAGGATCTGTCCAGTTTTCGACCTAGCCCCCATATAAATATAGCATCTCATATGAACTTTTTCAGATCTGCAGGCAAAAAAATTAATAAAAAATTCCACTCAGATTTGGTTTATGCTTTCCAACTAATTCTCTTAAGCATGGCATACGCTACCAATCTATAACGACTATATTTTTCGTAATTATTTTTTTTCAGAAAATGTACTTTCTAATTAAAATTTACCAGTTGAAAAGTACCAGTTTTCCAATTTTTTCGCCGTTGTTACCCCTAAAGGCTCGAATTAAAACAAATTTTATTCTTGTCCGATGTTTGTGTCTCTGGTGTAATCAACATATCAAATTTCATATCCCTAAATTACTTTGTAAGATACAAAAAGGTATCCTTTTACTTCACGGACCGTTTCTACCCCCTTAACATCTGAATTTACAAAAGTTTTCCTCTCATCTGATGTTTATATCTCTGGTGGAATCCACATACTATATTTCATATTCCCAAATTCGTTTGTTCAGAAGATACCAAATGTACAATTTTTCCCCTTTTTGGCCGTTTTTCCTCCTATAGACGTTAGAATTATCAATAAATTCATCCTTGACTGATGCCATGTATTAGGTGGAGGCTATATATCAAAATTCATATATGTATATAGATTAATATGTTAAGAAAATGCAAAAACACCAATTTTACACCTTTTTTGCCTTTTTACCCCCTAGTTGAATCCACAAACTATATTTTATATTCTTTTGTTTAGAAGAAACCAAATGTACAATTTTTTTCCTTTTGACCGTTTTCCTCCCCTAGACGTTATAGTTAGCAAACATCCTTAATTCCAAAAGCTTTCCTCTTATCGGATGTTTTTATCTCTAGTGGAATCCAAAAACTATATTTTATACTCGTTTATTTGAAGATACCAAATGTACACTTTTTGCCCTTTTTGGCCGTTTTTCGTCTCCTAGACGTAAAAATTATCAATAAATTCATACTTTACTAATGCCCACGTCTTCGATGGAGACTGTATAACAAGTTCATAGATATAGATTAATATGTGAAGAAGATGCAGAAATGTACAATTTTTACCATTTTTGGCCGAATTTCGAAAAAAAAAAATAGTTCTGAGCCCACATTTATTTCTCGGATGGAGTCTACACACCAAATTTCATATTGCTAGATAAATTTGTTACCATTTTCGCCCTTTTTGTCCGCTTTTGCTCCGTTAGTGAACGAATTTTTAAAAATCCGTTCTTAGTGGAGCTTTACGGAGAGAGACGAATCTACAGTCCAAATTTCAAGCTTCTGGGTCGAATGGTTTGGGCTGGGCGATGATGATCATCCTCGCAACTCTTTTATTTATGTAGATAACTTGTTTGGCAACAGTAAATTTGTTCCCCATAATTTTATGCACTTTTTGAAAAGCTTCCCAACGATATATAATACTAATCACAATTTTCTAATGTAATGTACGAGCATATATACATCAATGATACAAAATACTAAACAAATTGTTACTAAAACTGTAAAAATTAACTGTCAATGTCTGATCTCAAACCGATTTGTATAATATATATCTCATGTTAAAAATAAATTTCATAGCTTTTTATTTTCAAAATATAATTTATTATAAAAACAAGTAAGTAAATAATGGTCGGTCTAGCCCGACTATACGATACCCTATACCATGGTTTAGAGACCCTATCTCTTCGGTCCAACTAATTGGATATAGCAAATAAGCATAAACCAAATTTGAGTGGCATTTTTATTAATTTTTTTCGCTGCAGATATGAAAAAGTTCATATGGGATACTATATTTATATGGGGACTAGGTCGAAAAATGGACCGATCCTGACCATATTTGGTAAAGTCACTTATACTTTGAAAAAATATACACAAACCAAATTTGAGAAAAATCTGTGCCATATTTTTGTTTTTTGATAGATTTAAGTGAAGATCGGGAAGCAGTTCTATATGGGGCCTATGACTAAGAATTTTCCTATAGGGACTATTTTTGAACTACTGATTAATGGATGTAATAAACACATACAAACCCAATTTGACTGAGATCTATATGATAATTTGGAACTTATGGCAATTTATGTCGATTTCATAGGGGTCATTTGTATGGGGACTAGGTCTGTACATGGACCGATTCTCACCAATTTCAATAGCGTTCATCCCATGGCCGATAAAAGCCTAAATACCAAATTTCGTCAAAATATATTCATATTACGGACATTGCTATTTCGACTCAAAAAGTGATTCTGAGTCGATCGGTATAATTAAAGATGGGTCTAGGACGAATAGTTTTGGTTGTTACAAACAGCAGCACAAAGTCATTATACCCAAACCACATAGTGGTATAGGGTATAAAAATTAAATGCAATTCTAACTAATAACTAATAACAAATGTTTTCAAATTACTAGTAAGAATACGCAAATAAATAGTAATAAATTTTATCAAGCAAGGAAAATTCTTAGTTATGAAAAATAGTGCTGAGAGATCGTACAAATAAAAATGTAATCATTATTTAAATGAGTGGAAGAAATTTGAAATCTTCTTGATATTGTTTCATTACGAATAGAAAATGTACATTACATTACTTACATATGGAGTATATAGTCGATCGCACTACTCTTGAAAAGCAAGAAGTTGGGTGAAAATGGATCTAAAATCGGGCTTCATACTACGTTTGCCAATCATTTGCAAATTGAAAATCTGCGAGACTGAATATCCTAGCCGATCCCTTTCAAGACATATGGCTATTTTAACCTCCCGCTCCGTTTGCATAAGTACTTTTTTTTCTATTTTTTGGAGTTTCTTAGGTTCTTTCTGTAAGGCATAAAATAACTTGTAGGTACCAAATTTAATGCTCAAAATAATATCTTATATATAAAATTCTTCTGTCGCAGTGTTTGTGGTAAAATTCCGCCGAAACGGCTCGACCGATTCTCATGAAATTTTGTGCGCATATTGGGTAGGTCTGAGAATCGGACAACGTTTATTTTTTTTTTTTTTTGATATGGCCACTGGGAGGGGTACCCCCCATACAAAGTGAACTTTTAAAATCAGATATCTGGAGTACTATGATAGCCATAAGTGCCACGCCCACTTGAGATATCAAAAAAAAATACCTGTTGTACGTTTCTGAGACCTACCCAATATCCACACAAAATTTCATGAGAATCAGTCAAGCCGTTTCGGAGGAGTTCAATTACAGAGACCGCGACACGAGAATTTTATATATAAGAAGTTAAACTCCTCATTTTTTGTTTTTTTTTTTTATTTTTTTATTTAGTGCGATTTGACTGCAATTCAGTCAATTCAAAATCAATATCGTAAATATGATTGTACACAGAAAAAAAAAATTACAAACGGAATTGTTCTAAAGTTTAACAACTGTATTTTCGATTCTATTAATATAAATTTTATAGCCATATTTCATTTTCTATTGTGATAAAATATTTAAATTTTAGACGATAGCATTGTAATTGTCATGGACTCAAAATTCGGATATTTGCTTCATCGCAATTTGGTTGGCAATAAATTTGGTAGCCACAACGAATCAGTTTTCTGTGTGTGGTTAGGTGAAAGAGCTATTTTAGCCGCAACAATGTCGATGTCGATAACATGTTGTTATTCAGGACTTGATTGATTCCGGAACGTCTTCTTTCAAATCTATGGATAGTGTTATTAAAGAAAATGAAGCAGTCAATTCTCCAACAGAATTTTTTGAATTCACTTGATGTGCCCGGCCTACCGCCACATTTATTAAAATTAAAAGTTGGTTCTCCAATAATTTTGCTACGTAACCTCAACGCTCCGAGAATATGTAATGGAACCAAGTTAATTGTTGAGAGAATAATGCCCAATGTTATTGAGGCCACAATTCTCAAAGGAAAGTTTTAAGGAAAACATGTTTTGCTGCCAAGAATTCCTATGATTCCTACCGACACACCGATAATATTCAAAAGATTACAATTTCCGATCAGATTGGGCTTTGCCATGACCATTAATAAATCTCAAGAACAATCATTGCAAATATGTGGTTTGGACCTCGAAAACAGTTGTTTTCCCATGAGCAACTATATGTGGCATGTCCCTGTGTCGGAAAGCCAGCAAATGTTTTCATTTACTGCCAGAATAATGAAGCTAAAAATATTGTTCATTCTTTTTAGAACTACAATAATAGAAATATATTGGTCATTATTATATGTATGTTGCAATAAATATTTATTTTCATTTTCATAAATAAAACATGGATTTTCTTTAACAGTTTTCAATTAATATTAACAAATGCAAAATCGTTTTTTTATATAGGTATGTATATACAGATTCTAACTAAAATAAAAAATTCATTCAGGGCAAAACAACGTTTGCCGGGTCCAGCTAGTAATAATATATTATTTATATTCTTTTGTAATATAATATAATTTCTCTGAAATATTCTATAGTTTTCTGAAAAATTTTGAAAAATGGCCAAAAAAAATTTATTTATTTTTTGTAAAAACTTTAATTTTGCGTAAAAAATAATGCTAGAATGCTAAAAATATTCTAGTATGATTTCTTGTATTTGTGGTGGTACACATAACAAAATCAATTTATTATCGCTAGTAAGCTTGCTTTTTTTTCCTCATGGTACCACCTTGAGAATATACCCCCGAATTCATAATGAAAAGTTAGCAGCTGCTTACATGTCGCGCTCAACGAGGTTCTTACTAGTCAACCGATTAGCCTTAGTTTGTAGTTAGCACATAGTTTATTCATAATCAATTTTTGCTGTCATCTAATATCTTTAAAAACAACTCTGAAATTTGTAATGCCACCATATTTTTTTGCATTAATGCCACCTGATATAGTGGAAATCAACTCTGTTTACATTTCAATTTGTGTAATTTCACTCATTAACTTTTAATTTTTATTTACAAGTGTTAACAAACAGTTTATGAAAAAAATAATTTAAATTTGCGAGAAAATTATGGAAAAAAAATGTTGTAAAAGATCCGCAAATTGGGATCAGGATGAAAAGGTAAGTTATCATACATACATACATATAGCTTTGCAAATGGATTTTTTCTAACAAAATGTTTTTGTAGGATTTGCTTTCAACCCTAATGCTGGACAAATTAGAAATAATTGAAAATACAAAAATTGACACCAATACAAATAAAAAGAAAAAGGAGGCATGGACCACCATCCACGAATTATTTAATAAAGTGTCGAAAACAAATAGAAGTGTAGATCAAATTCAAACTCAGTGGCGCAAAACAAAATCTGTTGCAAAATCAAAAAATTCATTGTTTATGAGACAAATGAAGCAGACTGGGGGTGGTCCAGCACCGGAGCCTTTAACTGATGTCGAAGAGCAGTTAGTTTCCAGACTGCCTTCCCATTTTGAAATTGATTTTAACATTTTCGACAGCAATAATCAAAATATCGTATCGCCTTCACAGAAAATGGAAAACAGCACAGTGAATGAACTTACCCCATCAGAAAAAGAAAACAATTCAATCAGTGAAGTGTTAATAAATATAAATGAAAGCTCAATAAACTTCGAATCAGAAACTCCGAAGCTAAAAGTCTTAAAAAGAAAAAAGGACGAGAAGTGTGAAGAGAATTTAAAAAGAATAGAGTTACTTGATACAAGTATATATCAAAAGAAGTTAGAAATGGAATATACAAAAAAGGAATTTGATGAAAAAAAGAAACTTTTAGAACTACAAACATTACAAATGCGAGAAGAACATATACTAAAAATAGAAAAGATAAAAATTGAAATAGAAAATCTTAAAAAAAACGGTTTTTTTACATAAGCTTACATCTTATCAAACCCGATTTAATATTATTTTTTTTACTTTTTATTTATTTGTTTTTTATTTAGTTTATTTACATTTTATTTTTGTTTTGATACATGCAATAAAAATTTACGTTAAATAATATGAAGTAAAAAAAAAAAGTTTTAGAAATTTCGTTGAATATAAATTGCTCGAGATATATCATCTAAATTGTGATGTAGATTTGTGTCAGTTGAACTTTCATGACTTATTTGATCAAGATTTACATCTGTTTCATCTGTAATCAAAATTTTAAAATATGTATGGAATGATATAACAAAAGATATTGCTTGGATATCATTATGATATCATTTAGATTATAAGAATTATGTCATTTATGATTCGAAAATGGCAGAGTTTTTGGCAAAAACAACGTTTTTAATTCGAACTCACCAAATTTGTCTTCCTTGTATATAATTGATAAATTGTGAAGTACTGCCAAGGCCACAATTACAATTTTAGCGTTTTTTCTGGAAAGTCGCATTTTTTCCAAAAGTATACGGAAGCGACTTTTCCAAATTCCAAAAACTCTTTCAACAACATTCCTAGTTTTAATATGAGCTTTGTTGTACATTTCTTCTTTGGTGTCTTTCGGATTTTGTACCGGAGTGAACAGGTAATTGGTACACTTGTAGCCACCGTCTCCTAACAAACGCCCCATGAAATCTCCATTTTCAAATTTTTCTTTTATTTTGCTCTCATTAAAAATGCGTGAGTCATGGGTGCTTCCTCTCCAGCACGCAACGATATCTCTTATTTTTAACGAGGCATCGCAAACAACATTGATAAGTACGAATAATTAGAAAATATATAATTTCGACATATTTGGAAATATAATACGCGAATATGCCTTATATCAAGGAAAAAAAAAATAAACTGGATTCCGACCACGGAAAATGGAATCTTTTCTACTGCGTATAAACAATATTAACTTCACGTACATACCTGCACATTAATGAAAAATAGCCTTTTCTATTAACATATAGTTGTGCATCATCACCTCCCACAGCTTGGATACGAATATGACTGCAATCAATTGCTTCCATAACTTTTTCAAATCCTGCTATCTTTTGGAAATCGTCCATAACTTTAATCTTGTCTTCTGCTAACATTGCCATTTTACTAAATTTTCCGGATTTCTTGGCAAGTGCGGTGGCCACCTTTTGACAAATACGATTCATTGTGGATTGACTGAAACCATGGAACTCTGCGCAGTCTTCTTGTACATTGTTGCGCCCCCAACACCTTAAAGCTGCTAAGACTTGTAAATACACAGGAATTTGTCCTCCTTTCTTTTTCTGATTTCCTTTGAGATCTTCTTTAACCAAATTAATTATTTTTTTTGCGTTTTCCTTTGTGAATCTGTATTTTTGGCGAAAATCAATGGTGTTGTATACCAAAAATGGTTTTCTTCTTTTTTTATAAACTTTCGTCAATCGACTACTGCTTCTACTCCTTAACAACTCTAACATATCCAAATTCGTAAGCGTTTCCATTATTTTTATGAAAAAAAATATTTTCTTGCACTTAAAAATTATTTATTTATATATGTATGTATGTAGTTTGTTTTTTTCAATTTGACACACATCAGCTGTTTTTACATACATACTTAGTCAGTGTTTGAAAGGTTGTTGATCTGAGTTTAGCAAACGCTGCAGCAATTGCATTATAAATAATACTCATGCTAGATACTGCATAACTTTTCATTATGAATTCGGGGGATAGTGTCCTATTTTGATTATTGAAATTTTCAAAAATCAATTTATCATCCTCTACGTCATCGTCACTATGCTCAATAGAAACTTATCTTAAAAAGCCTTATCTTATAAAGCCTTAATTATAACACCTCCTACTAAATTTCTTTTTTCTATAGCTGCATCATGAAGTCTCTCGCCATTTGCATACATGACGGGTCTTTTCTGTTTAGTTGACGTATTTTCATATGTATAGCAAAATTCGTAAATTCCGCATTTATAAACATCTTTTAATATTTTAAAATTTTTCTGATAAATGGATAAATAATTTGGTGGAACAGACTTTCTTCCAACCGTACATTTAATAAAATTAGTGACTTTTATCATTTGTCTAATTGAACTTCCTGTATTAATGCGAAAATTGTCTAAGCTTTCTTCGCTGAATTAAAGAGGTCTTTTTCCGTAGGATTCACAACAATTCTTAGTTTTCAAACACCAGTAGATAAGCTTAACTCATTATCGACTACAACAGCTTCTTGAAAATTCCTTAAAATAATTGCTGCTTCTTGCTCTTGATGGTTTTCAGGAAGCATTTCAACTAATTTCATAATATTTTCTTTTGAATTATTATATGGGTGACAAATACCTTTACCAACTATTTACAAACATTTGTTGCATACAGATAACTGGCAAGTTTCCATTTTATCTGTTACTTTTCAATGCGCTGATCTGTTTGTGATAATTTACTTCCATAAAGTCCATTGGATTTATCAGTTACTTTTTTTTCAATTTATTTCTTGGCCTTTACCTTTTATAATTTTGGCATAACCATTAAACCGAGCAGTCATACATACAGTAATACCCCGTGTTACGTACACTCGCACTTACGTACATCTCATTTTTGTTGCCATTTGCCCATTATACGTACAATGATTCACACTTACATACAAGTACATTTTTTTGCAATTAATAGAAAAAAAAATTATGTACTGTGTACTGAATGAACACTTGTGACAACGTGTTTTTGTATGTGTATACATTATTTCTATAAAACATAAATTTTGTTATCGTATAAAAACGGGAAGTCCCTTTTTATGTGAAACCTGAATTTTGTTATAAGTGAATTCATGTAGAAACAAATCAAAACAAAATCTTTGTAAAATGGAATGAGAACAAAAACGAATCAGAGCAAATCTTTTGTAGAAATAAATCAATATAAAAACTTTTGTAAAATAGAAATACTTAATACAATTCATAATTAATTCGACTTTAGAAGAATAAAGAATTTACTGTTTTGATTTATGTATAGTTTTATTGTTTGAACAATAATTCTATGAAATATTAACTTGCACACTAAGTAGAAATATGTATGTGTAATTGTTTTTAAAAATTAAAATTTTTTCAAAGAAAATGGCAGATAAAAAAGTAAAAAAACTCTAAATGTTCTTTCGCTGAAAGCCAAAATTAAGATAATTAGTATGTGCGATGACGGAAGTCCTCAAGCTGAAGTAGCCCGCCAACTAGGTTTGAAACATTCTACTGTAAACACTGTAGTCAAGAACAAAGATAAAATTCTTTTTGAAGTGAAAAATGCTACACCAATAAATAGTACCATCATAAGAAAAGAACACGGTCTTGTTGCAGATATGGAGAAATTACTAGTCATCTGGATAGAAAAACAAACAAAACAACACGTACCCTTAAGTCAGGCAATTATTCAAAGTATAGCGCAAAGCTTGTTTAATGACTTAAAAGTTAAAAAAGGCGCAAACGAGACTAGTGCTAGTCGTGGATGGTTTAATCGATTCAAAAACAGATCTAACTTACACAACATTTAAGTCACCGGCGAAGCAGCAGCTGCAGATGTTGAGGCTGCAAAAATATATCCAGGAAAACTCGCAAAAATTGTGAAAGAAGGAGGATATACACAAGACCAAATTTTTAATGTTGATAGACAGGTCTTTTTTTGAAAGAAGATGCCAGCTAGAACTTTTATTTCTAAAGAAGGAAAGACTATGCCAGGATATAAAGTAGCCAAAGAGAGAATTACTCTTTTATTAGGTGGTAATGCCGCTGGAACGTATAAACTTAAACCCGTGCTTTTGCATCGCTATGAAAACCCCAGAGCGTTAAAGAACTATTCGAAAGATAAACTGCCAGTCTACTATAGATCTAATCCTAAAGCATGGGCTACTGCATATATTTTTGAGGAATGGTTTAACAAATATTTTACGGCTGAAGTTAAGGAATATTGTAGAAGCAGAAAACTACCGTATAAAGTTTTATTAGTTATCGATAATGCTCCCGGTCATCCGCTGAATTTAGGCAACGATAATATTCGGGTTGAATTTTTACCTCCAAACACCATATCTATCCTTCAACCCATGGACCAGTGTATTATCGCGTCATTTAAACTGAACTATTTAAAAAAACTTTCAGAAAAATAATTGCTGCAATTGACAGGAAAGAAGGTACAGGTAGGGGAGTTTTAAAAAAAGTTTGGGCGGAATACGATATTTTAGATTGCATAAAAACAATTCGAGACACCTGGAATGATATTTCAGCTTCTGCAATGAAAGAGGCCTGGAATAAATTATTTCCGCAAGAGACAAAAGATAGGGAAGATTGCGAAGACAATAACGCTGAAATCATTTGCAATATTGTAGATCTGACGCAACATCTAGAGTTAGAAGTAGATTAAAATCATGTAGTTCAACTTGTAGCATCCTACGATGAACCTATCAACAATGAAGATCTTTTAGAATTAAATGAACAGATACAACCTGAAAATTTAGTATGCAATGTCGCAGAAAAATCCACTCAATCTGAAGGACTAACATCCAAAATTTTATCAGATGCTTTCCAATGTTTTCAAAATGGAATGGCTCTTTTTGAAAAATACAATACAGATTTTGAGAGGAGTTCAAAGGTTAACAAAGACATTATGGACGCATATTCCTGTTATTCGGAATTATACCAGGAAATGAAAAACAAAGCTCTTTAAAAGATTTTTTTGCTACAAAAATTATATCACCTAGCTCAAAATCAAAAGAAAATCGGAATTTGGCATCCACTTCAGGAAGTCGCAAGATTTTTTCAATAAATTCATTTACATCTCCTGACTCACAAGCAAAAAAGCGTTTAGCGGTTGATTACACCACTTATCAATATGAAGATGATACATAATTCTCTACGTCATCGAGCAATTAATTTTGAATTACAACATTATACCAATTGAATTCTATATTTAAATACATCGCCGCCCACCTAAGAGCACCCCACCGCTCACAGTTTCTGAAGGGATTTTTCAATTATACTCCTTCCTTCGCCCAACCTACACCCCTTATGATTATTTTTAAAGTTTTGTTTGATATGTATATGAATTTGTTTTTTGTTTTTTTTTTATTACACGTTAAATATAGCATAAAAAAATATAAACGTATGAAATAAAAGTGTAAAACTACATACATATATCCCTCGTTTTCTTTTTATTTATATATTTATTGTTTTAGTTTGTTTCAAATATATTATTCATCAACAAACGCAGTAGACACGCTCCGGTCCCAAAGTGTACGTAAGTGCGGGGTATTACTGTATATAGCAGTTACATGTATCTTTGAAAAGTCGAGTTTCTTTTATTAAAACGATATCTTCACAATTTGGGATATCTTGTATGGGTCTATTACAAAGACCTTTTATCAAGTAGAGTAAGATAACAAGTTCTACAAATACTTAACGGAAATTTTGATTCTTCAATATTGAAATCCTTTTTTATAAATTCCTTAATCAAATTTTCAGTATTTTTATTACTTTACTAATGAATTTGTTTGCTTTAATTTTATGAATGAATGAAATGAATTTTCTTCCACATGGGGCACTAGGGTGGCCCTTCATTACATGGAGGGAAAAAAAGTAATCAAACTCTCGATCGCACCCCCTAGAAATATGCGAGTAACAAAAAAAGTGAGAAATACAAAGTTTTGGGCCAATCAAAAAACATTTAGAGGTGGCTCAACGCGATTGAAAATTTCAAGTGTGTTTATATGGGGAAAATATGACTTTTTCCGATTTTACGAAAATTTCGTTTTATAGTTTAATGACAAATTATTATATGATTCGGGATTAGCATTAAATTACCTTTCCAAAAAGTTATAAAACTTTAAAATCAAGTAAAAACTCGCCAAGAAATAACAAATGCCCCAGACCACTTTTGTGCCAAAAAAAATTAGGTCATGAAATTAGGTCATGAAATTTTTTTCAACTTTAAGAAATTAATTAAAGCCAACATTTTGTTTTAGTCTCTATACCTGTAATTACTCAAATATGCATTATTGTTTTATTACCACCTTGTTAACCTATTAAGCATTGAGACCGAAAATGGAAAATTTTTTTGATAAAATTTTGAAAACTCCTTTTTCTAGTTTTGAAAAATTTTCTTAAACAAAATATAAAAAATTTGATCTAGGCTCTTTAAGGTCTTTTTAAATGCATGTTAGAGATTAATAAAATTAATTCTATTTATTTTGGTGTATTTAAGGATGATTTAGTGTGCGATTCAAATTGTTTCACTTACGACTTGAACTAAGTATTGCTTTTCTTTAATTATACCCTATACCACTATGTGGTTTGGGTATAATGACTTTGTGCTGCTGTTTGTAACAACCAAAAATATTTGACCTAGACCCATCTTTAATTATACCGATCGAATCTGAATCACTTTCTGAGTTGATTTAACAATGTCCGTCCGTCCGTCCGTCCGTCCGTCCGTCCGTCCGTCCGTCCGTCTGTGTGTCCATGTAAAGCTTGTAATCAAACTGCAGGTCGCAAATATGAATATATTTTGATGAAATTTCGTATATAAGCTTCTATCAGGCATGGGATGAACGCTATTGAAATTGGTGAGAATCGGTCCATATTCAGACCTAGCCCCCATACAAATTACCCCTATGAAATCGACATAAATTGCCATAAGATCCAAATTGTCATATAGATCTTACTCAAATTGGGTTTTGTATGCGTTCATTACGTCCATTAATGGGTAGTACTAAAATGATCCCTTTGGCCCCATATAGAGCTGCTTCCCGATATTCACTTATATCTATTAAAAAACAAAAATATTGCACTGATTCTTCTCAGATTTTGTTTGTATATATTTTTGCAAAATACAAGAGACTTTACCAAACATGATCAGGATCGGTCCATTTTTGGACCTAGTCCCCATATAGATATAGCATCCGATATGAACTTTTTCATATCTGCAGCCAAAAAAATTAATAAAAATCAGACTCAAATTTGGTTTTTGCTTATTTTCTATGTCCAGCTAGTTGGGCTTAAGATATAGGGCATGGTATAGGGTATCGTATAGTCGGTCTAGACCGACTATAATTTTCTTACTTGTTTTATATTGTTATATTAATTTTATATTTTATATTCTTTTGAATAAAATGTCTTTTATTAGCTTTGGGTCACTTTTGGGTCTTCTTATTATATTTAGAAAAAATAGATAGTTTTTATACATAAAATAATTTTATAACAAAATTGGTTAAAAGTTGTTTTAATTTATATTCGCGGGCAATAAGCAGATAATTGCACCAAAGATATATCACAATGAATTATTTTTCTTAAATTCTTAATAGTAGTTTCATCGAGTTTAATAGAAAAACTCGTTTTCGATAATTTTTATTTAAAAATATCTTAAAATCCAAAGCTGGCCTTGGCAAATAATGGGTTAACGTTCCCGGATTTATCTCAAATTTTAGGAACGAAAGTTCTACACATTTAGTTATTATAATTTAAGCGTCGCATCTAAAAATTCAATAGCGCTTACAAAATATTTGAATTTTTTGAATAAATTGTTTTTTATTAGCTTGGGGTCATATGTGACCCCAATTCCAAAAGGGTTAATGGGGTCATAATATTTTTCTCCAACACCCAATGCTATTAAGATAAAATATAACATTTAAAAGTAGAAAAGTGGTGAATTTTTGATACAAAGTATTTAGAAATAGTACATTTACAGAATATTTTACAAAAATCCAATTTTTCTCGAAATTCGCAGCAATAAAATCCTTGTCAAAAAAATTCTGGCATAGGGACCTATGACCTTAAAGAGCTAGATGAATTTTTAAAGTATTGTTTAAGAAAATTTTTCAAAACTTGAAAAAGGAATTTTCAAAATTTTATCAAAAAAAAATTCCATTTTTGGGTCAATGCTTAATAGGTTAACAGGGTGGTACCAAAACAATACTTCATATCTGAATACCTACAGGTATAGAGACTAAAATAAAATGTTTTTTGATTGGCCCAAAACTTTGTATTTCTCAGTTTTTTTGCTATTCGCATATTTCTAGGGGGTGCGACCGAGAGTTTTAACACTTTTTTTATTAAGGGCCACCCTTAATATAAATATCAAATTTTAATTGAATTGACGTAAAATTTTGTATACATGTTTTCAAAGACGTTAAAAATAATATAGCAAAAAAATTGGTAGATAATTGCCACGTCTGCTTCGAACAATAACACAAGGGAACAAAATTGAACTTTTTTTGTGTTGATTTGAAATTTATAGCAAATTTTTACTAATTTGAGGTCGCTGATTTCAAATCTGCACTTGGTTTTTTTCTATCAGCTCGACTTTTCGAGATATACCGTTATGTTCAAAATTAAGGCACTTCCGCTACATATATTGGAATAACTTGAAAACGGTTCACCATATTAAATTAAAAAAAAAATCCGAAACTCGCAAACAATATTCTCTTAAAGCCGTGCTTACTTTGTTTTTAAATTTTCCAAGTAGTTTTAGAGATATCGTTCAAGTTTTGAAAAAAAAATTAAAATTTAAAAAAAAAAACATTTTTTTTGTTCTTTAAAAATTCCTAAAAAATAAAAATGGGACAAAAATCACAGTTTTGGTCCACAAACAGTTGTTAAATATATTTCGAATAAAATGAGCTTTATTTCATTGCAATCGGTGCACAACTTTTGATTTTGTTCACGATTTACTGAATTGATATAAATCGCAACAAAAATAACATTTTCTAATGTGTAAGTGTTTGTATGTAATAAGTTAGTTTTTTATGATTCTAAGAATTAAAAAAATTAAGTAATAAAAAAAGATTATTTAATTTTTATGGTCAGCTATACTTTTTAATTTAACACAAAAAGAGAATTTTAAAGAAAAATAAAAAATTTTAATACACAAATATTACAATGTAATTACAACTCATCGAAAAATTTTCTTTTATAAGATTTTCTTAAATAACCTTGTTTAGAGGGATTTGTTTTAATGCTCTAGCAATAGTCCGCCATCATATGCTTATCCCAGTGACCCTGGTACCGCTCCTCTATAGTGCGGATATCTTGATGGAAACGTTCACCTTGTTCTTCACTGAAGTCTCCAAGATTTTCAGGGAAACAATCCAAATGACTGTGTAGGTAGTGCACCTTAATGCTCATATTACAACCAAGCTGCTTGAAATGTGACAACATGTTATCCACGTGGTCTGAATAGTGCTCACCCTTTTTGTTTCCCAGGAAATTGCGCACTATCCAAACAAATTCATTCCAAGCATTTCTTTCAATATATGTCATGGAATTACTAAAATTTTCATCATTGATTAATTTTTTGATTTGAGGGCCATCAAAAATGCCAGCTTTCAGTTTCTCCGAACTCAAATTGTTGAACTTTTTACTGATATATCTAAAACAATCACCGTCCTTGTTGAGAGCTTTGACAAATTGTTTCATAAGTCCTAGCTTGATATGGAGAGGTGGCAGTATTATGCGATCCCTGGGCACAAGTGGTTGATTAACTATATTGTGGTTTCCTGGAACCATAGCTTCCCTCGAAGGCCAGTCTTTCTTACTCCAGTGTTCAGATCTGGCTCTGCTATCCCATAAACAAATGAAACACGGATATTTTGTGTAGCCACCTTGTTGACCTAGAAGAAAATTCACCATTTTTAGATCCACACAAATTAGCCAGCGGTGTTCGTTGTACTTTATTTTATTTATAACTGAGGCAATTGTAGAATATTCTTCTTTAGCTTTAGTTGAATGTGCAATGGGCAACGAACCCAATTTATTACCGTTATGCAGAAGTACACATTTTAGGCTGCGTTTAGAAGAATCTATAAATAGTCGCCAGTCATTTGGATCATACTCCTCTAATCCCATCGCTGTTACTAAACCAGGAACATCTGAACAATAAACAAATTCATCGTCTTCGGAAAAGAATGGAAGTAAGTTTTTTTCTCTGTTACGGTAGTATGAAATTGTTGTTCCTTGGGTTAACAGATTTTTTTGCTTTAATCGAGAAGCAAGAATTTCAGATGCTTTTTTAGAAAGTCCAAGGTCTCTCACTAAATCACTAAGCTCCTCCTGATTAAATTGCTCGCGTTCAGAAGAAATATCTAAATGCAAGTCATCTGATCCAAATTCAGAAATTGGTGAAGGAACATTTTGTCGTAAGTCGTGGAAATTGTGTGTAGATGTAGATGGTTGTGGTTCTGAATCCTCACTAGAGTACAGGACTGGTTGGGTAATAGACAACACGTTAGGATAAATCCATTTAGACCGGTTTGTTTTATTAATGCCTGTTATGTTGACAGCGCAAAAATAACAATCATCATAATGATTCGAAGGTTCCCGCCAGATCATTGGTGTTTTATACTTGAAGTGGGTCCGTTGCTTGTTTTTTTATTGACAGTCACTTATGAATGAACACATGTGTTCAGGGGAATTCCTTTAAAAAATCATCCGTTACCAACGGTAAACCACACATCAATAAAAACAAGTGGACTTTTCTTTTTTCTCTTTAATTGACTGTGAACTGACTAGGTGTCATAAAGGGACAATAAAATTTATAGGCGTTATGAGTTTGCTACCGCAACCATAAAAATGAAATAATCTTTTTTTATTACTAAATTTTTTTAATTCCTAGAATCATAAAAAACTAACTTATTACATACAAACACTTACACATTAGAAAATGTTATTTTTGTATGGAAATCGCGATTTATATCAATTCAGTAAATCGTGAACAAAATCAAAAGTTGTGCACCGATTGCAATGAAGTAAAGCTCATTTTATTCGAAATATATTTAACTAACTGCTTGTAGACCAAAACTGTGTTTTTTGTCCCATTTTTATTTTTTAGGAATTTTTAAAGAACAAAAAAAATGTTTTTTTTTTAAAAATTTTAATTTTTTTTTCAAAACTTGAACAATATCTCTAAAACTACTTGGAAAATTTAAAAACAAAGTAAGCACGGCTTTAAGAGAATATTGTTTGCGAGTTTCGGATTTTTTTTTTAATTTAATATGGTGAACCGTTTTCAAGTTATTCCAATATATGTAGCGGAAGTGCCTTAATTTTGAACATAACGGTATATCTCGAAAAGTCGAGCTGATAGAAAAAAACCAAGGGCAGATTTGGATTCAGCGTCCCAAATAACCTTAAAAACAATATTCAGTTCTTAATCAACAGAACCATTGTTCCCTTGTGTAATTCGTTTTTTTTTTGCGAAACAGAATTTTAATTCAAAATTAATGATATGTATATATATTATTTTTATTTTTCAAATATATTTAACCAAACCAACGCACACCAGCTCCACCAACGCACACCAGCTCCACGAACACTTGTCTAGTACCTATTCACAGCCTAGTCTTCACTGAGGACGTACGGTTTGACCGCTTCTAGAATAGGGTTCAACTCATGTTCCAATAAAACCTTCTAATCTTTCTTACTAGGATGTGAGAAACCATTTCATCTAGGAGGCTTTAAGACCTCCTCAGCAACTTTCTTATCTACTACCTATTCACAGCTTGCTCCGCTGAGGATGTCCGCTTCGACAGTCTCTAGAATAGGGTTCAACTCATGTTCCATTAAAACAACGAAGCTTTCGGGTATCACAATTAATGGGATGTGAGCAACCATTTCATCTGGGAGGCTTTAATACCTCCTCAGCAACACTCTTATCTACTACCTATTCTCAGCTTGCTCCACTGAGGATATCCGCTTCGACAGCCTCTAGAATAGGGTTCAATTCATGTTCCATTAAAACAACGAATCTTTCGGGTATCACAATTAATGGGATGTGAGCAACCATTTCATCTGGGAGGCTTTAATACCTCCTCAGTCAGCCAGCTTCTATGTTCTAGTTCGCATTGTCTTCGTTAAGATAATACATGAATCCTCTTCGCAGGGCGTTTAACTTACCCGTGGTACCAATTAATCGCTTTTGGTGAAGCTTTGTTTTCAAATTGGCCAGATTTGGCTCCTACCAGTTATCCCCCATGCAGGATGGGACTGGTGGCCCCATTCCACTTCTGGAAGTCATACGACGCTCTTTCATGTTTCTTCTTAGATACAACCTGTAAACAAAATAGAACCGCCAGACTCGAATTCAGCCCACGCTTAGGAGTGAAGTCAGGTGAGATCTTGCAAGTAGCTGCAGAAATCTTAGACGAAAAAACTTCCCCAATATCATCAAAATTAGAAGATATAACAATTTCCAGTGTACTCTCCCCTTACGACACCTCTCTTAAATGGACACCTCCCATAAACGGACACTTTTTTGCCCTCTTAAACGGACAACCCTCCCATAACCGGACGCGGACACTTTTTCCCACACCAAAGGGCTTTTCAGTTCCCCATAATACTTTAACACTATACCACTTTAACACTGTTTTCTGTTGACTCTTGTCCATATCCGTATATCTGTTGCTTATTCAATAATGCTTGTATGTATAAAGGGGAATCCCTAAATACGAACAGACAGCAAGTCTTGAATGAATATGTATGTACATACATTTATATTTTCATATTGTATACTTGAATCGCTATGCCTAAAGCAGTGTTGACTATTAAAGACAAAGTTAATGTCATTGAAATCCATAAAAATGAAAAACTAAATGTACGCGAGTCAGCAAAAAAATGTAAGATCAGCAATACTCAAGCTGCTTGCATTATCAAAAACATAGACCAAATTTTAAGATTATGGGACACTGATGTCAATCCGGTGGGAAAAAGGAGTATGCTGAAGCCCAAAGGCCTTAACGTTGATAAATTGCGTTACGAATGGTTTGTGATGGCTCGAAATAAAGGCATCCCTCTGTCGGGCACTCTTATAAGAAGCAAGGCTAAAGAAATTGCAGAGAAACTGAATTACGAAAAATTTTAGTGCATCATCTGGTTGGCTGGAAAGGTTCAAAAAACGGCATAACATAACCTTTCGTGCAATTTCTGGAGAAGCCGCTAGTGTAAACCAAGTTGATGTCAAAAGTTTTACCGACAAAGTGCCATCTTTGATTGAAGGATATGATTCGCGAGATATTTATAATGCAGATGAAACTGGCTTGTTTTTTCGTGCATTACCCTATAAAACATTTGCATTAAAAGGTGAGAAATGCACTGGCGGAAAAATGGCCAAGGATAGGCTCACGATATTGCACTGCGTCAATATGGCTGGAGAAAAGGAACGTCTTTTTGTTATTGGGAAAGATGCAAAGCCTCGGGCGTTTCGCAACAATAATTTAAACAATTTACCAGTAACGTGGCGATCAAACGAAAAAGCTTGGATGACATCTGCTTTGATGACTGATTTTCTAGTACAGTTCAATAGAAAAATGCAGCTTCAGGAACGGAAAGTTATTTTATTTTTAGACAATGCGGCTTCTCATCCTCGCGATCTCAAATTGAAAAATGTTAAAGTTATTTTTCTCCCAGCAAACACAACAGCATTTTGTCAGCCCCTGGATCAAGGCATTATAAAAAACTTTAAGTTTTTGTACAAATCATTATTTTTAAAAAATATTTTGTTGCAGATGGAAGATGCAAATTCTGCTTCGGATTTATCAAAATCAATAAATTTGTTAAATGTTGTTTATTTCATGCACAAAGCGTGGGAGCAAGTGAGCCAACAAACAGTAAAAAAAATTGTTTCAGGAAAGCTGGTTTTGCGAAAATATATATACTCGATTTCGAAAAAATGTTAATGAAAATTCTGTTAACTTTGTCTAATATTTGTATGTTCTTGTTTTGGCAATTAAAACTGATTAAAGATAAATACATTACAAATTATTATTAGGTGTCCGCTTAAGAGAGAGTACACTGTATATGTATATGAACTTTTCAAAACAGCTGTTTTTCTTAAGTGGAGACAGTTATCGATAATACATCACATCACTCTGGCCCAGTTTTTTATTTATAAATAAATCCTATAATTGCTTATTTATAAACGTTAGGAAATAATTCCAGCTAAGCATTTCGAAAGGCATTGCTTCTAAGTAAATTTTTTTTAAATAAATCAGCCTACATTGCAAAAAAAATTAATGGTTGTTGAAATAAATGAATAAGAATGAGAGAAGGGATTATAATTATATGGGATTTCAAAAAACAATAACACAAATTCCTGTTTAAACCAAACCCTGGGATGAGGGGATGAGTGTACGAATGTGTGTGACGACTGTTATTCAAAGAATATTTTTCGAAAATTTCCAAAGAATATTTTTTTTAGATTACAAAAGAAAACATTAATAATTCAAGAACAAAAAAACAACAACGACAATCATAACGTGAAGGGATGATTGGTTGGGTAGATGATGAGGATGATGGTAAGTAAGTTTTTGTGTATTTTGTACAGAATTTTGTGCATCCGTGCACTTTGTTCTATGTCAACAATTAAGAAGTTACAAACGAAAAACAATTACAATTGTTTAGACACTTGTTCATACACATGGCAACGGAACAAGCGCTACAACATGCTGTTTTAAGAGTCCACATTATAGTTAACCCGTACTTGTACATCAAAAGCCAGTCGCCTTTAAAATTGAATAAATATAAAATGATATACCTTCGTACGCTGTTGTTGTTATATGATCGTTGACTAAGGGCAAAGTAGTATTATACCATCACAACGAATTTTGAGAGAAAACAAATATTTTAAAATGCGTTTAAATCGACATTACAGTACTCTATATATTTACATCACGTCGTCACTGACTAAGCAAGGTTCAGAAAATACTCACATGAAACACACAATGTTCTGTTCAAAAGCAGCCAACACATATCTTTATTTTCATATCAATTATGTGCGTTTCTAAATTTTCTACGGTGCCCAACACAACCATGACTGTGTTCGTTTTAATATTTCGTTATTTACACGAACATTTTTGTATCACATACTTTTTGTTTCAATCACACATAAAGCACACATTTTTGAGTGTTGCTTTATTTGAAGTTCATGTTCTGGTACGTGTAGTGAAAAAAAACACAGAACATGTACAATAAACAGGTTCGAGTTCAGTTATATTTTAAGTCGTGTTGTGGCTCGTGTAGTAAGAAAAAACACAACAATAAACAGGTTCGAGTTCAGTTATATTTTAAGTCGTGTTTAAAATATAAGTGAACTCGAACCTGTTTATTGTACATGTTCTGTTTTTTCTCACTACACGAGCCACAACACGACTTAAAATATAACTGAACTCGAACCTGTTTATTGTACATGTTCTGTGTTTTTTTTCACTACACTTACCAGAACATGACCTTCAAATAAAGCAACACTCAAAAATGTGTGCTTTATGTGTGATTGAAACAAAAAGTATGTGATACAAAAATGTTCGTGTAAATAACGAAATATTAAAACGAACACAGTAATGGTTGTGTTGGGCACCGAAGAAAATTTAAAAACAAACATAATTGGCATGAAAATAAAAATATGTGTGTGTTGGTCTAAGTTATGTTTGTTTACATATATGTACGAGTTTTTTATTCAGTGTGTGTTTTTTCTGAACTCTGTGACTAAGAGATAAGAATCTTAAATCTTGCTACAAATCAAGTTTTATTTAAAACTGAAAAACAAGTCTGAAACCCATAGTTGATCTAACCTGGCTCTTCCATAGCCTACCACAAGTTTCGAGACATGGTTGCAGATCCAAAAATTGAATTTCTAAAATATAATTGGCTGAGGAATTTATACAAAATATAACTCAGACTCACATGCTTATAAGGTGACTGTTGGTGTGATGAGGATGTCAAATAATAAAATGTCTTGGTCTCTACACCATAATGGTTTGGAGAGTGCTTCTATGTTACATATGGTAAAGTCTGATTGTCTTGATTGAAATTTTGAGTTGCGATATACTCGTTAATGAAATAACGTTTTCTTACAATTATTTTTGTAAAGGGTCCGCCATCTAAATTTTTTTTTTTTCAACTAGTGCTTATTTCGTGAATGGTAACACTTAGCTCATGTCTGATTTGACAGATAATTAGTTTTATCCTTCCGCTGAACGACTATGGTTGTATATACGCTTGAACAACGCTGGGAAATATTGCGACATTACTTTGAAAATCATGGTAATGTTGCAGAATGTGTGCGAAAATTGCGTACGGATTTTGGAAGAAGAGAAGCACCGTCAGTGAAAGAAACTGGCATCCTCATCGATAAACCAAAGCGTGAAAAATAGTGCGTACACCCGAGAAAATTGCTGCTGTGGCAGAAAGCGCCATCAACATCAATTCACCGTCGTTCTCAAGAATTGAACATTTCGGAGGCATCATTGAGACGAATTTTGCATAAAGACCTTGGTATGACGCCATACAAAGTCCAATTGGTTCAGGAGTTGAAGCCAACTGACCATCCAATGCGTTTTCGCTTCGCTAAGTGGGCCTGCGATCGACTTACAGAAGATGCCGATTTTGCCAAAAAAAAAAAAAAATCATCTTTTCAGATGAAGCTCATTTTGATCTTGGCGGGAATGTAAACAAGCAAAATTGTTGCATTTGGGGCACAGAAAACCGGCACGCATACATTGAAAAGTCGATACACCCAAAACGAGTCACTGTTTGGTGCGGATTTTGGTCCAGAGGCATAATTGGGGCATTTTCTTCGAAAATGAGCAAGGAGTGGCCGTTACAGTCAATGGCGATCGTTATCGGGCCATGTTGAACGAATTTTTGTTCGCAAAAATTGAGGAGGATATTGGCAACATTTGGTTTCAACAGGACGGCGCTACGTGCCACACAGCCGAAGCTACACTCGATGTTTTGCGCCCTCTTTTTGAAGATCGCATTATCAGCCGCAGAGCTGATGTCGTTTGGCCACCTCGGAGCTGCGATTTGACACCGTTGGACTATTATTTGTGGGGTGCCCTCAAAGATAAGTGTTACGCCAACAAGCCAGAGACAATTGACGCTTTAAAGGACAATATTCGTGAAGCCATTGGTGAAATACAGCTGCACACAATCGATAATATGCTTAAAAATTGGACCGATCGTGTAGGCTACTGCATGGCCAGCCGAGGCAGCCATTTGAATGAAATTATTTTCCATTATTAACCGGAAGGATTGTACTTTCAAATAAAAAAAGAAATTTGAGATAATATTCAGTAGTTTTTTTATAGCATTTTCAAAAAAAAAAAAAAGTTTTTTGGCGGACCCTTTACAACTCCAGTTGAAGTTTTACCGGCAAAAGTATGCTTACAAAAGTAAAATAGTTAAAATAAATAAAAACTTCAATAAAAAAAAATCTATAATTTTCAATAGCTGATGGGATACCATTTACTTGTGATGAAGAACTTCTGATAAGCACTTGGGCATGAATAAGACCAGCTTTTGCATAAACTCTGTGGATATTTTTCCTCATTCCTCAGAAATAACGAATTTTTTTTAGGTTATGTGGTGCTGACGAATCTTTCTCTCCAGCAAATCGCACAAATGATCGATATGGTTAAAATCCGGTGATTGTGAGGGCGATAGTAGCTGGTTTTTGGTATTATAAAGCAACCAAAACTTGACATTGTGGGCCGCATGTTTGGGATCGTTGCCCTGTTGAAGCCAAAAGTTAAACCAAAGTAAAGTCTGTGATACATAATCGATACAATGAAAACTAAATTAATCACTCATTGGCTGTCATAACACCATCACCACGGTGTTTTACTGTCGGTAATACATTTTGCCTATCAAGCGGTGAAGCATACCTGCTCATATCTTAAAAGGGTGTGTCGCAATAGTTTTTTACCCATTTTTTTCCCCTTGTAAGGTATTTAAACTTTATAACTCAAGTTGCGACTATTAATATTTTTGAAAAATACCTATGTAAATGTACCGGTCAAAATAAAAAAAGATTTTACCCGTTAATATAATTTAACAATTAAGCGCATTATTTCTCAACCCTTTTTTATAATTGTATACCAACTTGTGTCAATTCTACCGTTTCCTTTTTCTGTCAGTATACAAAACAAATAAACTCACGCAAAAAAAATACACCGGTACGACCAACATATGTATTCATAACACACAGACGGACGGACGGATATCGTTAAAGCGACTCAGAAAGTGATTTTGAGTTGATCCGCATAATAAAAGATGGGTATAGGTCCAATATTTTTGGCAGTTACAAACATCAGGGTAAACTCACACATAGTGGAAAACTTTTGTATCATAAATTTTGCACAAAATGTCTGACCTTGGGTCAGAAAAATTGTTCTGGTACACACGGGCGGAAACTGGCGGGTATACAATGGAGTATAGGAGAGTAGGGGAGGGTTCGGACTACAGAATAAAGGAAGATTTTTTGATGGCTTTTGATGGGGAGGAGTTATGCTCTATTAAGTAGATTTTCGGAAAATTTGCACCTTTTTTAAATTTTTTTTTACGACACAGTGACTTTGTATTTCTAGCATTAATAGCTTAGAATTTACAAAATTATACACAATTTATTTTACTTTAAAATCTTTTAAAACAAAATAGTTACAGTCATTTAAAAATTAAAATTTACAAACAAATTTTTAATTTTAGCAAAATACTGAGAAATTCCATTTTCGAAGATCCTGTTCGCTGTGATATAGTTGAAATAGAGTCGCAATTTGTTGGCTTCAGAGATTCACTGGTATTTACTTTGAAATGAATAATATAACTTTAAAATCGCCTTCTCAAAATATGGTCCACAGTGCGGCGTACCGTTCTTTCGTCACACGAGCTTTGGACATTTGATACCAAATATGCAGAATCTGAAAAAAATTTTTTAGTAAAATTCATGGGCTTCTTTTATTTTATTTCCGAAATATGTGGCTTCCTAAGTGCAACACGGCTATTTTTCTTTTCGAAGGGTATCCTCGTGGATATATTTGCAAAATTTTTCTGTAATGTTTTCCTTCTTTTTAGTTCCAGTAATCTGAGAATTGACTTTGACTGGAAAAGTTGAAAAATCGTACAGCCAGCTTAGAAAAAGCTGCAATGTGATCGAAAATCTATAAAAATAAAAAGATAACGGATAGTGTAAGCCAGCTGTCTCAAGGGATCTTTCAGAAACCCAGACTGAAAAGTTTGGTGAACTATGCCAAGAACGACATAATTTTCATCGATGGCGATTAGTTTTCTATATTATAAATGGAAATGACTTGCAATCAGTCAACTTACCAAGTTCTTCTTCTTCTTATCCGGGGCACGAAGGATAAATCTTCGTGCTGACACTGCCCCTCAGTAGGAGCAACGGGCCTTAACGAAATTTTTCCAAGCTTCTCTATCATTCGCCAATGTTTTTTTTTATCTCGTTCCATGTTTTTCCACTGTTTTTAATGTCTTGGGACAGACTATTTCTCCAGGTGGTATTTGGCCGGCCTGGTTTTCTGCTGCCCTGTGGATTCCAGTTCAATGCCTGACGGCATATGTCATCCGGTTCTTTTCTCAAAGTATGACCGATCCATTTCCATTTTCGTTCTTTAATGACAACGGGAATCGGCTCCATGTTGCATCTTTTGTACAGAGCTTTGTTGCTTATAACATTGGTCCACCAGACCCTCAGAATGTATCGTAGACATCGATTTGTAAAGCTCTGCAGCTTGGAATCCAGTTCCTTTGTTGTTAGCC
The DNA here is from genome assembly GCA_963682025.1 of Cordilura impudica. Lineage (NCBI taxonomy): Eukaryota > Metazoa > Arthropoda > Insecta > Diptera > Scathophagidae > Cordilura > Cordilura impudica. The sequence continues at coordinate 300,481,247 of OY821517.1, forward strand.
AGGTTTCACAGCTATATAGCAAAACCGAGAGAACATTAGATTTAAAAATGTTTAGTTTTGTCCTTGTTGAAACTATAGTTGATTTCCATACGTTCCGCAGTTGACAGAACGTAGCGTTTACTTTACCAATTCTATGCTCTATATCTGCCTTCGCAGTGTTCTTTGTTGTGATCAGGCTTCCGAGGTAACAGAATTCTTCGATAAACTCCACATTTTCGTGATCTACCACGAACGGGCCGTTTGTTTGTCCTCGTATTTTCAACTTAGCCAGGTAGATCCTGATAACTTTGAATTTATTTTGCACGTCAATAAAGGAATTTATAACAAAATTTTATATTTTTGGGATTTTTTTAAATATGTAGCTTTACGAGCGCGGATCAGTGCATTTTTGAACTTACTGTCAATTTAAAATACAGCTTGGGTAAACTACCAGCTTTTAGTAGAGTACCGTTAAATTTTGAGCAAGGTCCGACATTAAGTTTGTGTTTGGACTTTGTTCAAAGCAATCAAGCTCACAATTTTTTTCCAGAAATGGAAAAAAGTGAATCAGTAAAATCAATGAAAAGCTTCATAAGTACCATGCTCTGTCTCTGCACCTTCAATTTCAATGGTATACTGATATGAGTTTCGTTGTGGTCACACAAATACTAGTGACACCGAACGTTCTGGATGGCCAGAAATTGGGAAGAAATTGGGAAGAATTTTTGATTATTTCTTTAAAATCAGGTGTGTAGTTTGCCAAAGTTGTCCGAATGAGTTCCGTAAGATGTTGATTTGTTAAACGTGAAAGATTTTTTTTTAACATTTAACATGGTGGAGTATAGAGATTCACAACAATACGTTGTGCCAAACATTGAAAATACACGAGCAGCACCTTTTTTTCAATTGTGGACATTGGGTTTCATTAAAAAGTTTCCAAAATCCAACTAGAGAAGTTGATTTGTGATGCATTTCCAATACAATATCTTCCTTCATTTCTAACAACTCCAATCTGATTTTGCAAGAATTATATCGGATAATAAAAATTCATCATTTAGGACATCACACAAAAATGGGTTAACAAAAACTGAGAATGTTGCTTGAAGTTGTTTGAGATCCTCAAATCTACATTTAAAATCTTCATGAAATTGTTTTAAGTCATTTGTGTATTCTTCCAGCTTATCGTCTTGTATATTATTTACGTTCAATTTTAAAACAGGAAAAAATTTAAATTTTTTACATTCGAGGTCTTTTATAAACAAAAGAGGTTTAGCTTCGAAGCCTAACAATGATCGTGATAAAGCAAGCACTGTAAACCCAGATTAAGCGATTTAAGATGGTTCATTGTGTCAGTAAAAAACATTAAATCTGAAATCCAAATTTCATTCTCCAGATCTGGATATATATTTCCTTTTTCTTTTATAAACAACTTTATTGTGGGTAACAGCTCAACAGATCGATGCAAAACATTAGAAACGGATAGCCATCGCACTATGGACCAAATGGTGACATCGCTTGACAACTCATTGTTTTCCTCAACTTCTTGTAACTCCATAATATAATTTTTAAACTGACGATGAGTTTTAGCGTTTGTTCTGATAAAATTTACAATTTCTACCACAACTTTCCAAACGTTTTCATATTTAAAAATTTTTGTAACAAGATGCTCCCCATAAATAATACAGTGAAATGGTAGATAATGTGGGATATCTGGATCTTTGTTTAAAAGACCAATCAAACCTTGATTTTTACCCACCATTACAGGTGCTCCATCTGTGGCAACATTAGTGTTTATCTCGTGACAATTCAAATTTGTTAATTACTCCGAAAGCGCATTTTTTACATCAATGCCTCGCGTTGTTTCAGAAAGAGCTACAAGGTCTAACATTTCTTCAGTGATATTAAATTCAACTGATACAGACCTAATGAAGATCGCCAATTGAGGAACGTCGCTAACATCTGTGGATTCATCAAGAGCTAAAGTAAATGCTGCAAAATTTTTTAGATCGTTTTTTAAATTTGTTTCAATAAAAGTGCTGATATCTCCAATCCGACTCTCGGTTATGCGCCGTGATAAAGAAAGCTTTTTGTTATCAGTGTCGAGAATGGTCATAATCTTCTTCATAGTGTGTTTTCTTAACTCTGCTTCCCATAAGGACGTTTATCAGGGGCAATATCCCAAGCTCTTATGTAACTTGCTTCAAGTGATCTGTCATTTCCATGGCTAAAAGACGAAATAATGTTCTGTTCTTTTTCAATATTTGACTGCAATGTCTTCAGTTTAGTCTCATTAAGATTAATATTAAGGGGATTATCTTTGGCAAATTGTGAGTGAAATTTTTCATGGTGTCTACTTAAATTGTAAAGTTTGTTATGTGGTACAGTAATTTTGAAAATGAGGCACATAGGTATGCCCTTATTTTCAACAAATCCGAATTTGTGTGTCCATTCGGACTGGAATTTTCTGTTTTCATCACCTATCTTACGTTTTTTATTGCACGTTGATGCCATTTTAATTCCTTAAAAGTAAAAAAGCGGGACCGATATATGTTGAGTATTACCAGTTAATTTCAATACAATGAACATGAGATATAATTAAAAAATCGTACAATTTGCTAATTTTAGTTTTTAAATTTTTTAAACAAAATTTTAAAGTTCAATTGAATTAAAAACATGCTTTTATGATAAAATTTTTATGAGGTGGTTGTATAAAAAATTTAATGGTAACTGAAGGTTTACATTTTAATTCTATTTCATGGTTTCAAATTAAACAAGTAAAGCTGCGTTGACACTACGTGTTTTGCTCGAGTTTTTCGTATTTTTTTAGCACGTGTAATTTGTACACATAGTGTGAACCCTTTCAAATATTGTTTATGTACAACACATTTTGCAAGACATATGTAAATTTTTCAATTAGAGCAGGTTCTATTTTGGCAAGATAAACATATGAAAATACAACACTGTTTGTGGCGAAAGAAAAACAGAGTAAATTATAAAGATTAATATTGAGAGAAAAATAAATTGTTTAATATTAATTAACAATTAAAAAATATATAAAATATATAACTTTATTTTTAACAATAATTTTTTGTAAATTCACAAATTAAATCAGCTGTTGTTTACATTTAGAGGTTATGTCATACGGAAATACATATGCACGTTTGAACGCAAAAATTATGAATCGTATGTAAAACGGCAATTTTGACACACACACGGAATTACGTATGGATCGTAAAACTGAATTTACACATGGAAAATACACATAGTGTAAACACACCTTAAGAGTGTTAAATTCGGCTGTGCCGAATCTTTGATACCCTCCACCTCGGTTTGAGTATTGATAATAAATGTAAACAAAATATTGGAAAAAGTAAACACAATGTTAAACTTAATACCAAATTATTTCAGAAAATTCTTTGGGTTGGTTTTCGTCTTTTCTATTATTTCGGATTTATTTCGGTGTTTGCTTTTTGGTCATCGTGGTTGCTGATCGGCATGCATTTAGGTTATATACCTATATGCATGCGTTTCCGCATGCAAAGGTAATGGTTTCCATTGCAAAGGTAATGGTTGTGTAGGGTGGCTATATGCATCAAATCGTGCTAATTGGAGATGGCTGTACAGTTTCTTTTAACTGACCAAATATTTCTTCATTGCGGCCATATAGGTCGGATGGAGTAACAAAATAATAACCAAAAAAAAGCTCTCTCAACTTTTTTATTAAAATATTGCCATATTTTGAAAACATAGAGAATAAATTTATGATAATAAATAATCAAATTAGGGATGCCAAACGCAAAAAACCAAAAGTCCCAAACATTTTAAATAAAATAATTTAATGTTATCTTTATTTTCTGAAAAACATCAAATTTTCATCCAAAAAAAATTGTGAAAATTTATATATAAAAAATAACATCAAATTACGTTTACTTATGTAACAATTTTTATGTTAGCAATTCTTAAATATCATTTGAGGTTTTCTTAAATTCATTGAATTTAAATTAATATTTTCTGTAGTGCGATTCAGTAAATTTCAAATTCAACGTTCTGACAATCGCAAAATATATCGACAGCTATTGTTGTTTGCACTAAGGATTAAGTGATTCACTAAGTACAGACATCTTAACGACAGTCGACAAATCTGTTTTTCTATTTATTTAAATTGTAAACTAGTGGCACCTCTGTCAAAATAAGCGAAAAACACAAAGAATAAAAAAAAACAAATTACTTCGTGTTTGACAGGATGATTTTATGATTATGTTTAATATCTTTATTTTTTTTACTAATATTTCTGTTTATTTATTTGAAAATGAAATAATGAATTGAATATGCTATTTAATTTTTTTATTTATATAAAAAAGTTTTTTAATGAAAGCAAAATATTTTCACTATTTTATGATTTTTAATTATGTATGACGACATTTCAACCTAAAAATTTAAGTTTTTATCGATTGAATAAACAACACAAAAATGGTTGTCGTTTAGATGACAACAACAGCTGACTTTAACAATAGCGAATATCGTTTAAAAATTTTACTGATAATTTTGCAATTTTCTTTTTTTTACGATTCGACTATCGTTAAAAGAAGTTACTGAATCGCGGTACTGAAAAGTTATTAATATCTCCTGAATGGCAATATTTTTTTTTAAATGTAAACATTTTTAAATGTAAACATATTTGATGTTTTTTTTTTTTGGAATTTCAATTTGTGTTTAACGAATAAAATTTATATATTAAAGATGCAATTGATGTCTTCTAAATTTAAAATTATTATTTCCGACGTTTTGATATGATTTTCTGAAATTCAATTAATATTTTCTAATTTATAATCGGAAATTTTAATTTCAGTTTTTTTTAGAATTGATATTTTCTTAAATTTGAATGGAAAATTTAAAAAGTGCAATTTTGTATTTATGTGAATAATAGTGCTTTAGTAATTATAAACAGTTTTTAAAAATTAGATGTAATCGCAATCAGATATTTTGTAGGTAAAGCAGAATAATAGTTCTATATAATTATGTAGAACTGTTTTGAAAGCAAAAAAACTCATTGATGAACTTGGTAACTCTATTTTGTATAGACAACAAAAAGTTAACATGCCAAACTTATGTTCATATTTGTAAAAGAATAATGCGAAAACGTATGAAATAAAAGACCAGCCCGTGTATACTCTTAACATTGTTCTGTATGATATCTATTTGAAAATATTGACATTCATGTTAAAATAGAAATAACTATTGCAAAGCTAATTAGAACAAAAATTGTGGCGACATCTACTGTGGCATAGTCACGCTGAGCAAAATGAAGTGACACTCTGTTAATGCAAAAGAAATGTATTTTCCCCACAACAAAATATTGCAGAATTTTATGTAAATAAAATAATATACCGATTTATTTCTAACATGCAGTTACTATGAATATACATTAGGGTGGGTCAATTTGTTCGGGTGAGAAAAAACGTGACAAGCGTATAGCAAAATCGAAATCTACACAAAATTCTAAGAAAATTACCCAAAGAAAGTATGGGTCTAAAATGAAAACCTAGCTCCCGCCGAGAGACATGAAAATTTATTTGATTACAAATAAATTATTATGTTCCCACTAAGTATGGTTCAAGAAATATGGCATATTGGTCTTGCATCGATATTATGTTTAATTTTTTATAACGGGTGATTTTTTTGAGGTTAGGATTTTCATGCATTAGTATTTGACAGATCACGTGGGATTTCAGACATGGTGTCAAAGAGAAAGATGCTCAGTATGCTTTGACATTTCATCATGAATAGACTTACTAACGAGCAACGCTTGCAAATCATTGAATTTTATTACCAAAATCAGTGTTTGGTTCGAAATGTGTTTCGCGCTTTACGTCCGATTTATGGTCTACATAATCGACCAAGTGAGCAAACAATTAATGCGATTGTGACCAAGTTTCGCACTCAGTTTACTTTATTGGACATTAAACCAACCACACGAATGCGTACAGTGCGTACAGAAGAGAATATTGCGTCTGTTTCTGAGAGTGTTACTGAAGACCGTGAAATGTCGATTCGTCGCCGTTCGCAGCAATTGGGTTTGTGTTATTCGACCACATGGAAGATTTTACGCAAAGATCTTGGTGTAAAACCGTATAAAATACAGCTCGTGCAAGAACTGAAGCCGAACGATCTGCCACAACGTCTAATTTTCAGTGAATGGGCCCTAGAAAAGTTGGCAGAAAATCCGCTTTTTTATCGACAAATTTTGTTCAGCGATGAGGCTCATTTCTGGTTGAATGGCTTCGTAAATAAGCAAAATTGCCGTATTTGGAGTGAAGAGCAACCAGAAGCCGTTCAAGAACTGCCCATGCATCCCGAAAAATGCACTGTTTGGTGTGGTTTGTACGCTGGTGGAATCATTGGACCGTATTTTTTCAAAGATGCTGTTGGACGCAACGTTACGGTGAATGGCGATCGCTATCGTTCGATGCTAACAAACTTTTTGTTGCCAAAAATGGAAGAACTGAACTTGGTTGACATGTGGTTTCAACAAGATGGCGCTACATGCCACACAGCTCGTGATTCTATGGCCATTTTGAGGGAAAACTTCGGAGAACAATTCATCTCAAGAAATGGACCGGTAAGTTGGCCACCAAGATCATGCGATTTGACGCCTTTAGACTATTTTTTGTGGGGCTACGTCAAGTCTAAAGTCTACAGAAATAAGCCAGCAACTATTCCAGCTTTGGAAGACAACATTTCCGAAGAAATTCGGGCTATTCCGGCCGAAATGCTCGAAAAAGTTGCCCAAAATTGGACTTTCCGAATGGACCACCTAAGACGCAGCCGCGGTCAACATTTAAATGAAATTATCTTCAAAAAGTAAATGTCATGGACCAATCTAACGTTTCAAATAAAGAACCGATGAGATTTTGCAAATTTTATGCGTTTTTTTTTAAAAAAAAGTTATCAAGCTCTTAAAAAATCACCCGTTACAAATTACGTAGCTTTAAAAAGAGAATGATTTTGTTAAGCTCCGCTCTTCCCTTTTAAAAAGTATAATTTAGTAATGTGCTTTTGAAGTTATCAACAAAGAGTAATTAGAATCCAATATTATTAATAGTTCTAGTCATTGTAGAAATTTACCGTTAATGCATTTTATAAAAACGTGGTGTTAAACATTTGTTTTGATTGATTTATGCACTTGATAGTTAACTTTCAAAAAGTAAGCGTGTGTTAATTTCTCTTTTAAAAAAAAATTTTCACCTTAAATTATGGAATCATCAGCAATGTCAATTGACTCTTCCGGATCAAGTTTTCTGACTAATCAGAACGCTAGTATCATTGGCATGCCAAGTGAATTTAGTGAATTAAATTTGCCAAGTTATCGTGATGTTCTAAAGTATTATTTTTTATTAAGTGAGCGCGAAAAAGAAAAATCAAAAAAACAACAATCGTATGCCAGATTTTCTTCGATAATTGCAAACAAAATAATTGAAATTTGGGAAAAAATTAATATTGCACTAATAAATAGAAAAAGCATTTTAAAAAAACTAAATACATTTCTCAACAAATACCATAAAGAGGTAAAAAACATATCAAGAGGTAATACATTTTCAGTATTTGAGACATCGTTGAATGATGTATTTTATATCGGTAAATGCAGTTGCAAAAAAACAATGCCATGCTCCTGTGGATTAATTCCTGATCCTCTCAAAGCATTCATGATTGACCAACACACCACCAGAAATAATACAATTCCTGAATGCGTGTTAAATATAGTAGACGAACTGTCCAGCGAACTCCCAGCTAGCTTAGATCCTTCGTATAGGTTCGACTCTTCACAAATGGACGTCGCTTCTGAAATCGAATTTGCAATACCAGCTGCAAGGGAGCCGATAATGCGCGGAAGGGGACCTTACACTAAAAGATACGACACAATTAATTTTGCTATGATGTGTGATAGATTCGGCATTTCGGACAGAGTTGCCTCGTGTTTAGCTACAGCTTTATTTAAAGACATTGGCTTTACAGATGAAAATGGGGAACCAATTATTATGGATAAATCCAAAGTAGGTCGTGAAAAAATGAAAAGCAGGGAGTCTGTTCGTCGCATGCAAAACAATGATTCAGCCTTATTAGCTTTTTCTTTTGATGGCAGAAAAAATGATGCACTGACACGGGAAGAAATTAGTGGAAAATACCATCCGAGAGTGGAAAAGGAGTCTCATATAGTGATTGTTAAAGAGCCGGGAAGCAAGTTGTTAGGTCACATAAAAGTTGACGCTGAGGACTCCAATACAAAACAGCTGCAATTATGTGATTTCTTCAAGGAAAAAAAAATATCGCTTACCAGCTTGATAGCAGTTTGCTGCGATGGGGAACCCACCAATACTGGAACTGAAAATGGAATTCTACGAAAGTTTGAAGTTTTGTTGAATAAACCATTACATTGGTTTGTTTGTTTGTTGCATTTCAACGAGCTCCCGCTTCGCCATTTGTTCAATGCTTTAGAAAAATCTACTACAAGTGGACCACGTACTGCAAGTGGGGCTTTGACGAAATTAATTCAGACCTGCGAACAACTTCCGGTAAGCATGCATTTATTTTATCAACGCTTAATGTAAGTCCCTTAAAAGTAAAACAAACATTTCGTTATAGGCTTTACCTGATTTTGAACCGATTTTATTGGGAAATATGCCTCCACCTTTGGACGCTAAAGATGAAAAAAAACTTTCTACTGACGTTCTATATCTCTTTCGAATAGCCAAAGCTGTATCGGAAGGTTCGTGTCCAGAAGATATAGCCAGCATGAAACCGGGACAAATTGTTCATTCTCGCTGGTTAACAAAAGCCAGCAGACTCTTGCGCCTATATGTTGCAACTAGTTTGCCTTCAACAAATTTAAAAATATTGGCTAACTTTATTATGAAAGTTTATGTACCGATGTATTTTAATGTAAAATTTTATAATTCAGTAGTACATGGCAGCGCGCTTTTATATAAATTTATTAAGTCAACGCAATTTTTACCGCAAAATCTTCGAGAAATTGTAAACAAAACGATACAAAACAATGCATTTTTCGCCCATCCGGAAAATATATTGTTAACGATGCTTTTCGACGAAAGGAAACCTGTTCGTGCAAGAGCCATTAACAAAATTTTGTATTGCCGTGAACAATTGTATGACTCAACTAAACTCAGGGCTTATAAAAAGCATTCCATTAATTTTAATTGCACAGACTATATGGATTTAGTCGACTTAGATGATGACAACATATTATCTGAGCCTCCATTTACTGCAAGCATCCCACACGAGCACCTGTTAGAGTATATTAAATCTGATGATGTACCACTGCCAGATCCAGGAATTCCGTCGCACATCCAGGGAACCGAGCGATGTGTGCAGTTGCTAACGCATGTCTCACGCCGAGTAATTGCAAAAAATCGTGACGATGTTATGGCAGTGACTTTAGAAAGTCGAACCCAAATACTCCGAATGGACTGTAAAAAAGACTTAAAAAACTGAAATTTGTCAATGCTTTCACAAATAAGACCAGCTATACATATTAAGAAAATTTTAAAAAAGTTGTGTTTTTTAGAATTGATAATAATAAAAAAAAAATTGTTTTATTATAATAATGAAATTTTATTATGAGATCTAAAAAAAAAAAAAAATTTAATTCTCAAGTGAATTTTCTTCATGTCTCTCGGCGGGAGCTAGGTTTTGATTTTAGACCCCTAGTTTCTTAGGGTAATTTTCTTAGAATTTTACGTAGATTACATTTTTGCTATACGCCTTTTGAAGAAAAAATTTGACCCACCCTAATATACATACATACATATATATAATATATGTATATTATTTGTAATATTTAATGTGGGTATGTATGTATATGTAAATATTACACACACAAAATACAACATCAAACGTTATTTTTGTGTTTTTCTCTTTAAATAAATTAATACATAAATTTTTTTTGCTAAATTTACATTTGGGCAATTCACAACAGCTGTTGTATATTGTATGTTGTATTGAAATACACAATACAATCATTTGTTGTGAACACTCAGTTGTATTTTCATATTGTAAAACCCTTTCTTTAGTAATTTTCGATCCAACGAGGAAAGATTGCATCGTCGCTTCTGCTATTTTGTATAAGAGAAAACACTTGTCAGTGTTTGCTTTTTGGTCGTGAGATATACCCTGGAGTTTTAGTTACGTACCTCTTGTTAAATGTTTTGGTTGATACTGAAAGAGAAAATACATACTAAAAATATAAACATTAATTTTTATATAAATAAACTTATCGATGTATTTGCGTTATTTGCATTATTTGCCATATTTTATTTTATTATTATTTATGCTGATAAAATTCTATGTATTTGTTTTTTCTTTTTCATAAAAACTGGCATTCACTTGGAACTGATATGTTATGATACAATATACAACATTTACTAAACATAGCAAATGAAGTTGGATCGTGTATCAGATTTTTCAGTGAAAATTACCAACAACAATTTTACACTATTGTAAAGTGATACACGATACAACAGATACAACGATACATTACCCATTGTGAATTGCCCAATTGTTTTTTTTTTTTATTAACAACTAGGTATTTTAGCATTATTTGCTTTAGATGTTGGTGAATTTTTACTCCCTTTATATTAACTCGTAGTGTCCGCTTGTCGAAAAAATTTTGGATCGATTTTAACCACTTTCCCGTGACCCAATCGATCTGAAATTTTGCAGGCAGGCTCGTGGCAATGACACAAATGATCTAACAAATTTTTTTAGTGATGCCAAAACAATGGAAACTTTTAAATTTTTCTACCAGAGTTGATAAAAAAAATGTACAAAGGGTTTGTTTTTATTATATTATTACCACAACGACCACAAAAACAACAAGTCCAGCTATGACAACAATGCAACATTTAGAATAACAACAAGAACAATATAGAAATATGATGTTTTTCATTTTTTTTTACTTTTTCAGAGATTTTCCTGGACCTGTTCCACCGATTTTAATGATTTTTGAAAGATAAATCTTCCCATGAATTTGGTGAATCATTCTCACTAAAAATGACCACCCTAGCTGTCCTATTGAGGGCGTGATCGTTACAAGAACAACTTTTTTAGTTCTTCATTCAAATCTCGGGCCCTAATCGATCGATTTGGACGATTTTAAATAGCAAACTTTTCAGGATGCTAATGAATCATTTTTTATGTCAACGAGCACCCTAGCTGCCCGATTGATGCCGTCATCATGATTTCCACAGACGGACAGACGGACAGACGGACATCGCTATATCAACTCCGGTTGTTATAAGGATCACAAATATATATATTTTATGGTGTCCAAAATTTTTTTTCTAATTATTACAAACGGAATGACAAACTTATATATACCCTCTGCACACTGGAGTGGAGGGTATAAAAAAATAATATATATGTAAAAGCTTACCAACTAAAACTTTAAATTAATAATTTGTAAAATGTGGGGGGCACAACTCACGTAACACAATAACACTTTACACTGCAATGATCGTTAAAACACTAAAGAATTTTTTCAGCAAATAAAATCTTAACAAAATCGTATCTAAATGCTTAGTGTTCATGTTAATGCCTGGTTTTCACTATGTCATATAAGCTGACAACAAACAATTGCCTCAACTGACATCTAGTAATTTTCTATTCATTACGTATTCGTTACATCCTATAAACGAACAAAAAATCCGGCTGTCAAACACAAACAAATTGCCAACATGCTGGCAATTTCATTTCAGATGTCAAATTTTGCCAGGGGGTTGTAAATGACAAGACATTAAAACCCGTTTTCATACAACTGACAATAATTGACAACAATTGTCATTGAAAATGACATAATGAAAACCAGGCATAAGAAAGTAACCGTTATTGTTTTTGCAGTTTTCATCTAATAAATTTGCTACAATTTTTAAAAATACGTAGAAATCAAATACGCACAGTTCTCTTATCTCAACAAGGCAAATAAAAAAGAGAATAAAATAATCAGGGTTGTCAACTTAGAAAAAATGAAGCATGCTAACAGACGTTACATTCAAATAATTTGTATTATTTTTGTGGCCCTATTGAAAATTTATACTCGTATTAATGCTATTTTTGAACAATACTTTAAAATTTTGGTATTAATGTTTTGATTTTTTTTTTTTTTTTTTTTGAATTAAATCTAAATTATATTTTGTAATTTTTTTTAAATTTATATGGGGCCGCATAAAATTCGTTCGTGGGCCGCATTTGCCCATGCCTGCTATATGGTATTGACCACTTGGAGAAAAAATTCCGCGAGATTGTTGATGACATAGCCATGTCTATGGCTCGATTTAAATTATCAGCTGGGTTTTCGAAAGCTGTACCGCATTTGCTCTCAATTGGCCATAAACATGTGAGTAGTCGCCATGTCAAAATTCCATGAGTTGGCCTACAAATTTCTACTTCATCTGCCTTATTCTCCGGAGATATGATCACCACTGACTTCTTAATATTTTCAAACCTAAATATATCATTCAAAGGTAAGAGATTTAGCTCCAGCGATGAAATCGTTTACAAAAAATGTCTATTTTGAGGAACTTGATAAACATATTTTGGAAAAATTACATTCCGCATATCTACATTTTTCGAGTTTAAAAAGCAATTAAAAAAAAATTTTTGTTTCAAATATTATAACAAAATTAAAATATTATTTAGAACAGTTTGTTTATAGGGTACATAAATTAAAAAGAGAAAAACTTTTGAAAATTCACAAAGAATAAAAGAGGATATAAGTAAGTTCTTCTTACGGAATGGTTTTAACAGTTAAACAATAAACAAGTAAGAAAATTATAGTCGGTCTAGACCGACTATACGATACCCTATACCATGCGTTTAGAAACCCTATCTCTTAGGCCCAACTAACTGGACATAGAAAATAAGCAAAAACCAAATTTGAGTGGGATTATATGAAAAAGTTCATATCGGATGCTATATCTATATGGGGACTAGGTCCAAAAATGGACCGATCCTGATCATGTTTGGAAAAGTCTCTTGTATTTTGCAAAAATATATACAAACCAAATCTGAGAAGAATCAGTGCAATATTTTTGTTTTTTAATAGATTTAAGTGAAGATCGGGAAGCAGGCCTATATGGGGCCAAAGGGATCATTTTTGGACTACTCATTAATGGATGTAATGAACGCATATAAACCCAATTTGAGTAAGATCTATATGACAATTTGGATCTTATGGCAATTTATGTCGATTTCATAGGGGTAATTTGTATGGGGGCTAGGTCTGAACATGGACCGATTCTCACCAATTTCAATACCGTTCATCCCATGGCCGATAAAAGCTTATATACGAAATTTCATCAAAAAATATTCATATTTGCGTCCTGCAGTTTGATTACAAGCTTTACATGGACACACAGACGGACGGACGGACGGACGGACGGACGGACGGACATTGTTAAATCAACTCAAAAAATGATTCTGATTCGATCGGTATAATTAAAGATGGGTCTAGGTCAAATATTTTTGGTTGTTACAAACAGCAGCACAAAGTCATTATACCCAAACCACATAGTGGTATAGGGTATAAAAACAGCAATCACCACGACAAACATTTAGAGTACATATAGATGTGTCTTAATGTTATTTGATCTATACTCGTACATACCTAAAGATAGAACATTTATTTGTATGATGATGAACATTTCGAAACAAAAACATTATAAGCACATTAAATGCGAAACGCATGTCGCAAGTGGTTTTTATCTTTTATTGAAGTTTTTTTTTTTGTTTTGTTTGTAAAACGTGCAACCAAACATAGAATGTATTGAATGAGTGTAGTATACAGGGAACGTATCAAACTAAACGACCCCTTGGTAAGTAAGTAAATATAAAAATGCGTATGGATCTTTCTTTCTTATACTTGTATTGCTACACAGACGGACAGACCTTTTTATGTTTTGTGTGTAGATTTTTTTCTTTTGTTTTTTCCATCTCTACTTCAAATTTTATGTTATCGCCCCTGATGGTTTTGACATTTGTATGACCGTAAAATTTTAATCACTCCTTAGTTAGATTATGAACAGAAAAACGGGGAAAAAATAACAAAAATTGTTCGTAAGAATATTAAAGTCTTTCTTTTTTTTGCTTTGCTGTTGCTGTTGGTTTTTTAAGTACTTCTCATATTTTGTATCATCGTTCAAATATGAAAAAAAAATCTGTATTTTTATTAACGTAATGCACGGTAGCATGATTGTGACAGCAGGAAAGGTGGTGAGGGGAGTGTTAGGTTTGAATAAAACCCTTTATGATTATAATTTTCTTGTCAAATGTTACTTAACTCAAGGCACCCTCTGTTTAAATAGTGAAATTATTACTTAAGCTTTTCATTATTCCCTTAAGCATTGGAACCAGTTGGATTTAATGTTTGTTTGTGACTTTGAGCTTAAATTGGTGTTCAGTGGAAGTAAGCACAGTTATTAACGGTTCGATTTAATTCAAAGCCATTGTGCTTTAGGGCAGCTAGCGAAGAATATTGTCTAACCGATTAGTGCATAGAGTCCCTTTTAAGGGGATGCTTACATTTTTCTAAGCTACGCCCATATTTTTAATAAAATATTTGAATGCAGTTAACTGCAGAGCACTTGAATTACATGTATGGTACATATGTATACATATAAAAATGTTTTTGAGTAATTTATTGCAAGTGCGTGGATAGTAAATTTTTTGTTATAGAAAATGGAGTTTTAAAATATTTCAATAGTTTTGGCAGTTTAGTAAATCTTAAAGAAAACTAGTAGTTGATATTTGAATTTGAATTTGATTTTTATTTGACAACTCCATACAACAAGATATGTATCTTTTAATTTAAAGTATGGGATGTGAAAAGTTGTAATTACATAATTGGTTTACATTTAAGATATTTAAAAATTAAATTAATTACACAATAAACATAAATATAAAAAAAAATAAAATATATATTAAATAAATGGAAACATTAAAGAGAGAGAAAAAATAAAATAAAAACAAATTATAAATAAAATCTATATACATATGTATATAAAATTCATTTTCTATTTGTTTGTTTGTTTGTTTGTTTGACCGCTATACAAATTTTTATTTTTCAACGGATTTTCCTGAAATTTTGTACACACGATCCCTATACTCCAGCTAAGGTCACCATATATATTTTTATCGACCACGCCTACTTTTACGCCCACTTTTAATATACAATTCATTTTCTGCTTTTTATTTGTTAACGGATTTCTTTGAGATTTGGTACACACGATCCCTGTGCTCCAGCTAAGGTCACCATATGCTTCTTATCGGCCATGCATACCTTTATGCCCACTTTTTATATACAATTCATTTTCTGCTTTTTGGAATATTTGTTCGCTATACAAATTTTTATTTATTAACGGTTTTCTCTGGAATTTGGTACACACGATCTCTGTACCACAGGGAAGGTCACCATATGCTTCTTATCGACCACTCCTACTTTTGCGACCACTTTTTTAATTTTTTATGGGTTTCGCTCGAATTTACTGCACATTATTCTCAAATCCCAGGTAAGGTCGTCATATACTCTTATCGGCCACGCCCACTTTTTTAAGTTTCGATATACGCTTTTAGTGTTTGTTAACATATTTTAATTTTCCAATGGACTTCCCAAAAATTTTGTGCATAAATCTCTTTACTTACTACTCTTGAGTTTACACCATTATGAAATAAAGATTTTAAATCAACCTATTACAAATTTTCCCGTCCTATCTTTTTTACTATATGAGTTGCATCAAAATTAGTGCAGATTTATTTCATGGGTGAACAGATACAGGTTGACTACCGCTGCAGGATTACTCCGATTATAAATATTTGCATCTCGCCTTTTTTTAATACAATGGAAAACAAAACATTACATTTATTTCCATCTTGCCGTTTGGCTACATTGGAAAGCAACCTATTATAAATATTTCCATTCCATCTTTTTCCCTATATAAATGAGTTGTAAAGAACTACTTGTGCCTTGCACATGAAAGCAAAGCATATAGGTCGTACTACCTCAAATGCAAAAATGCTTAGACTAAACAGAACTCTAGAGAACCTGATCAGACCCAAATTCGTATCGAGTCTCAACGAGTTAGACAATTTGAGTCGAGAAATGTTGAAACACCTGAGCAAACCCTATAACGTCTTGAAGCCCAAAGATCAATACAAGCTTTGTAAAAGAAGTGGAAATGCCTGAATCTACTCAAGTGCGTCTAGAAATCCAGCGGCTAAGACAAGCTTAGTCGAGGGAATGTGAAACTCCGGAGAGGACTCAACAATGTCTTCAGGCCCAGCGGATAAGACAAGCTGACTCCAGGGAATGTGAAACTCCTGAAGCGACTGTAATATCCCTACCAGAAGACTTTTGTACGTTGGTTTTCCATTGCAAGAGATGGTACAAAAAGTTGTTCCTAACATAACGTACATAAAAGGACAATCTCTTACGGTAGCAGGTATCAACTTAGAATCGCCCTTCTTTGCTCATAGACAATTATATGTCGTCCGCTCCAGAGCTGGGTGCCAGCACAAGCTTTTCGTATATGCACCAGAAGGAAAAACCAGAATTGCTGTATATCCCCAAGCTCTAGAATAACTAAAATTCGTAACTTTTAGACATAATACACTCAAAATAATCCATGCTAAGTTGTAGTGGTAAGCACAATGAACAAATTCCCCAAAAAATAACAAATTCCCCAAAATTATTTTAAAAAAAAGGTCCCCAAAAGAAATGAACAAATTCTCCATGCTGCTCTCAATAAACTTTTTTAAAATCTGTATTATTTTCAATAGCATAATTTCGGCGCGCGGACGCGACGCGATGCGCTCGCGGAACACAGCTGCGCTTAAATATCGGATGATCTGAAAAATATAGTTTGGCAATTAAAATAGGTTGACAACAACTGCGCGTCAGCACTGGTGTGGCTGCCAAACGCGCGGAAGCGGCGCGCGGACGTGGACGTGGACGTGACGCGCTCACGAACACAGCTCAGCTAAAATATCGCAATGATCTGAAAAATATATTTTGGCGATTAAAATAAGTTGACGACAACTGCTCGGCAGCACGGGTGTAGCTGCCAAACGCGCGGAAGGGGCGCGCGGATGCAGAAAGGGCGCGCGGACGCGACGCGCTCTCGGAACACAGCTCAGCTAAAATAATATGAATGTTCTGAAAAATATATTTTGGGATTCAAAGACGTCCCGGGCGGCAGCACGGATGTAGCTGCCAAACGCACGGACGGGGACCCGACTCGCTCGCGGCACACAGTTCAGTGAAAAGTCTTATGATAAATGTTATCTACGTATGTGCAATAATTACTATACATATACTATAAGCAGTTGCTTAAAGCAACCTTTTGGCACAATTTTATACGTCGCATTCATTTTCCGTTTTTCTTTGACGTCTCTGCTCAATGATGACCACTTATTGAATAAAGTAATTCAATTTCTAAATGTTCTGATTCCTTTAATTTGCAAACGATTTCGTTATATTTGATGTTTACAAAATAAATAAGATTCAAAAAAAAAATTTGAGGCGGTTTCGCAGCTTATTTTTGAAGTATTTTTGCTGTAGCGTCTTATAAAAAAAAGTTCTAAATTAAAAAAGCACAAAATTTTAAATTGAAATAAAACATGAATTTGTTCCCCCAAAAAACGTGAACATAGGGAATTTTTTCACCATGAACAAATTCCCCAATCCCATACAAATTTTTAGGGAGTAAGTTAATTTTTTTGAGGGGACTAAGTACTCAGCGCCTGGTAGGCATAGTGAACCATTTTTCAGGTCAAAGGCCTTTGGGTCCCGGGCAAGACCGGGTAAAAACAGCTAGTGAGATATAAAATACATAGGTATTAACTGACAGGTTGATATTTCAGGTTCAGAAATGTTTTGTAAACTCGTTACTAAAACTTGTTGCGTAGTTGTTGGTTTGTGTTTTGTCTGGAAGAAGGTTCCGAAGATGGATGGCATTAAAAAAAATTGCCACTCGGCTATTAGACTTCTGTAGCAGAGAGATATTATTTTTTACCCCTCACAGATTAAAAGAAAGTAAGGCGATCAAACAAGATACGCGGCTCCTTAATATATATTATTTTATGAAGCTGTATGAGTATTCTAAAATTCATTAGATTCTCAAAGGACAAGCCAAACAACTGTTTCGTATAGAGAGATACTCTATTATGATCATGCTTTGAAAGTCCATAGACATATCTAATTATCTTATTGTAGACAACATTTACTCGTGGAGTCACAATGTGCAAATAGCTCACAGCCGTATAGCAAACAGGGCATTTAATAGACCTTAGCAATAAGCATTCTGATTTTCTAAGGTGTATAGAACTGTATTGGCCATAACGTTCAAAGCATATAGCTCATCTTGCCAACTACAGAGTTGACGTGATTCGACCAACTAAGCGTGCTATTAAAAATAATCCCAAAGGTTTCTCACTGATGAAACAATTTAAATTTTCCTGTTGTTAAGAATGATATCAAAATCGATATTTGAGTGTGCCGATCTTAAGGCAATTCGACTTTTGAGGGTATAAACAAAGCGTATTTTTCGAAGCCCATATATAAATTTTGTTAAGATCATAGTTAAGTTTGCCGACATTTTCATGAATACATTTTACCGAACTGCCCAAATAAAGTTGCATATCGTCAGCATACATTTGCAGTTTAGAGTGAACTACATGATTAGGTAAGTCATTTACATAGAGTGAAAAAAGAAGAGGTCCCAAAATGGAACCCTGCGGTACTACTCTCTCAACAGGCAGAGCCCTTGAGTAATAATTTTTAAAAAAAACACTGATTGAAAACGATCAGACAGGTACGATTTAAGTAGCAACAATTTAAGTAGCAACGTGAATGAAACATTGAATAATTTAAGTTTAAGGCCGAGTATAGAGTGATCAACGGTGTCGAAAGCCTTCGAATGGTCAAGCAGGATTAAAATATTAATTTTGCCAATGTCAATGTCTCTCCAAATATCCTCACTTACATTGATAAGATAAGAAAACCTGATTGTAAATCAGTCAATAATTTAAAACGATTCAGGTGTTCACTGATTTGAATGTGCTTTAGTTTTTCAAGGACTTTGGATAAGAAAGGTAAGATTGAGATTGGTCGAAACTCCGAGTTCGATTTCGGTACTGGTAAAACTTGGTACTTGGAAAAACACTCGTGGTGAGAATTGTGTTAAAGAAATAGGTGATAAACGGCAATAGTTGTGGTAGTATTAATCTAATAAATATTGGGTCCATATTGTCGTAGCCTATAGCATTCTATTTTACCTTCAAAAAACAAGTTAGCACGTCGACGTTGTTGTCACAGTGAAATTCAAATTGATTACATAGTACTGGACTATTGACGTTGCGGTTTCTAAAACTGCCGCTATCAATAGAGGGGGATTTTACGAATATATCGTTAATTTCATCAGCAGTCAAATTACTACTTGTATTTTTCCTACTCTTACCGATTCCAATATCACGTATCGTTTGCCACGTTTTCTTGCTGTCCATAGCCTTTTCAAAACGATAAGCATAATATATAGATTTAGCTCTTCTTATCTTTCAATTTACATCCCTTCTTCATATGGAAAACTCGTCCTTTAATTCTGGGATCTTAAACTTCCTCCAGCGCGAGTAAGCCTCATCTCTACAATCAATCATTCGCTTTATTGTTGTAGTGAACCACGGCCTAGTGTTCTCCGTAATATGCCTAGTTCTTAGTGGTACAGCAAGATTGTATAAATGTGAAATATTATCATCAAGAAAGAATAATTGCTCATCAGAAGACGGCATGCAGTAAAAACAGTTCCAGTTTATCAACGCCAAATTTTCAGCCAAAGCATGATAATTAATTGAATTAGTCACGATAAGTAAAGGTTTGAACCTCACGAAGCAAGTTGAATTCGTAAGAAATGAAGATCAGGTCATGCCTAGAAAAACAAGATGCAGTCAGTTGATCATAAGAAAAAGATCCAATAAAGTATTGATAGTGTCAGAGTAGTGAGTAGGGTAGAGGCAATTAACGTGTATAAGTCCAACTGAGAGCATGCTGTCTACAATAGAAGAGTCTAAAAGAATATCACAGTTGAAATCTTCAGCAATAAGTACGTCAGAGTAATCTTCAGTTAGATATTCAATATGTTCCATAAATACATCAGTACTAATATATTTATTAGGTCGGTAAACACAACCAAAAAGTAGTTTTCTACCATCTGACACAATTTCTATAAAAATATATTAAATTTTATTGCCTTTGGTCTCTTCAATGCCTGCGTTGTTGTCATACGCCTCGGTCTTACATTTGATATTACATTTAATACCATTCGAGTCTTCCGATCAGCACGAAACGTATGGTAACCTTGCAAATTAATAAATCTGTCCAGTGTAGTGTCCTTAAGCCAGGTCTCAGATACACATATAATATTGGGTTTGTATGCGTTTATTACATCCATTAATGAGTAGTCCAAAAATGATTCCTATGGGATAACTCTTAGTCATAGACCCATATAGAGCTGCTTCCCGATCTTCACTTAAATCTATCATAAAACAAAAATATTGCACTGGTTCTTCTCAAATTTTGTTTGCATATATATTTGCAAAATACAAGAGACTTTACCAAACAAAGTCAGGATCGGTCCATTTTTGGACCTAGTCCCCATATAGATATAGCATCCGATATGAACTTTTTCATATCTGCAGCCAAAAAAATTAATAAAAATCGCACTCAAATTTGGTTTATGCTTATTTTCTATATCCAGTTAGTTGGGCCTATGAGATAGGGTCTCTAAACCCATGGTAAAGGGTATCATATAGTCGGTCTAGACCGACTATAATTTTCTTACTTGTCTTATTTGGGGTACCCATATATGACATAAATCGATTGTTCATCGAAATTTTTAGGGTTCCAAAATGATTTTAGAGGTAAGATTCCTTGGGCAAATATACTTATTATGACCCGTAACACCAGAATCGCGATGAGACCATGGAGTAAATATAGTTGACCCACCCTAACATATATTTATCAAGATGCGTCTTCAAAAGATCTTTAATATGATACGACATTTGTTATAGTTTCTTCGAATAAAAGTCAAGATCCATGAACAACCTAAAAAAAATATGCTATTTTTCGAAATAGTCCAACTATTAAAAATTAAATATTTTGGGAATCCTCATAAAAATTACAAAGTTAATTTTTAGGGGCCAGTTTGGAACAAAGGGCCACAAAGAAACTCGACATAGCAACGGAGAAACTTCAGATTTTCACCCAAATGAAATGGCCAGTAGGATATGGTATTTATGTGAGTCAATCTCTCTTTTCGACTACCTAATTAGTGTAGTGTATTTCAGGCCGAAGTCATGGCCATTAAACAGGCTGGCAATTAATTTAATAGAGTGTCAACGGATATCAAATCCCACATCAAAAATTGTACAACAATGCCGGCTGTCTGTGAACGAGATAGCGAGACATTCGAGTTTGACACTAACCTGGGTGCGAGGAGGACGCAGTGATATAACTTCAGATGAGATCGATCGCAGGCTTGGCCATGAATCAGCCGAAGATGGCGACTGGAACCCACATGCTCTAATTCGAGAATGAAGCCCAAGATCATTAGATCTGAAAATGGCAGTGTTATCTGGTTGCTATAGTCACGGAACATTTTGCGCACGTATATGGTTATATGAAATGAGGATATGCAAACGAACTAAGGGCTTTTGTAGTCGAACATCATATTTAATTAGGCCCGTATTGAAGGTGAACTAGCCAGACAGGGGACGAAATTCATTTAGGCGAGGTCGATGACATTCCTGACACACCGCTAAGCATAAGTAATCAGCAGCATATATGCTCCAATACGTGAATGCCCATATACGATTTTAAAACAAGTAAGAAAATTATAGTCGGTCTAGACCGACTATACAATACCCTATACCATGCGCTTAGAGACCCTATCTCTTAGGCCCAATTAACTGGACATAGAAAATAAGCATAAACAAAATTTGAGTGGGATTTTTATTAATTTTTTTGGCTGCAGATATGAACAAGTTCATATCGGATGCTATATCTATATGGGGACTGGGCCCAAAAATGGACCGATCCTGACCATGTTTGGTAAAGTCTCTTGTATTTTGCAAATATATATACAAACAAAATTTGAGAAGAACCAGTGCAATATTTTTGTTTTATGATAGATTTAAGTGAAGATCAGGAAGCAGCTCTTGTGACGGTGATCTGTTTTGCGCTTTACTGTAACAAAAGAATTTCTGTTACAAGCAGAATAAGAAAGAAGAAAAAAAATAATAACCTTGATCTTGAAATTATTTTCAAGTTCAAGTATGTACATATAAACAACACCTTATATGGTAATAGGTTGATGGCATTTTTTTTCTTATTTAAGCAAACTGATTTATGGCGTTTTTTCTCTTCATTGTGTTGGATTAAATCATGAACACATTCATATGCAATCATGCTGGTCAAACCACGTATTTTCTTGTATTGATCTCACTTGCTCTCATAGTCATATATGAGTGGGAGTGTTATAAATACTAGAGAATATTATGGATGCATATGAATGTTCTCATTGAATTGGTGGTGATTTTGTTTGTTTAATAAACCGGTTTTTATCTGCAGAGGAATGAATGAAGAAGTTTAGCTTGATTAACAAGACATTTAAAATTAAACAGGGAGTTGAATTTTGTTTGTTGAATTAGATGGTTGAGGAAAAACCTCCTTCGAAATTAAAATTAAGTGAAGTCTAGAATAATTAAAAAAAAAAAATTAAGAACAGTTATAAAAAAAAAAGTTTGAGAAATTAAATTTAAGTTCAGAAAATTAAAGAAAAATTAAGTTTGGAAAAAAAAAGATAAGTTTAAGAAAGAAAAGAAAGTGTAAAATTTAAGAAATAAAACCAATAAAAAAATTAAATAAACTTTAAGAGAAAAAAAAAAAACTAGATTTTAATGACATTTGTTGTTCGGTTTTTATTAATTATATTTTTAATATTTGCGTGAAAAATATTTAAAAAATCACCAGCTACTTAGAATATTAAATCTATTAAATAAACAATTCATAAGAAAACTAAAAACTCAAACGTAGAAAAAAATTACTGGTTATAACACTGTGCACATACATTACTAATTGAACAGTGAGCGGAGCACCTTTTATAAGTTAAGAGGAAAGTGCGAAGTCAACATTATTAATATTAAACTAATTCAAATATAAAAAAAAAATAAAACAAAAATGTCATCGGAAAATGTAAAATTAATTAAAACAAACTAATTAAAATGTTTTCTTAAATCTAAATTAAATAAGATTTGTCTAACTATAAACTAAAATTATTTTTTAAAGATTTTTCTAATTATAAATCAAAATTTTTCTAAATATAAATTTAAACTAAAATTTAACTAAAAAGTTTCTAAATTAAGAACTTTGCTAAATATAAAATTAATCTAAAAATTTTTCCTAAATAAAAATAAAATTGAGCTAAAATTAAAAATTATAATAAGAAATATAATTTAGCTAAGAATAAAATTTTGCTAAAATTTTCCTAAAACAGAATTTTGCTAAAATTTAAAAATTCTTCTAAAATTAAAAAAATTGAGCTATATTTAAAAATTTGCCTAAAATTAAAATTTCCCTAAAAATTAAACTTTGCTAAACTTTAAATTTTTCTAAAAAGTAAAATTTTGCTAAAATATAAAAAAAAATTAAATAAGTTTTGCTAAACTTAATTTAAAATAACCTTAAAATGAAGGTTCAATAAAACTTGTTAAACCAATGTAAAAAACCAAACCAAATCTTATTGCAGTGGGTTACCTCCAAGTAAGATGGAGTCGAGGTAACATGGTTGGGAGGGCAAAAGGGGCAGAACACCTCGTCCCCAATCCCAAGGTAAGTATGGCCATCCGTCCCATTTAGCGTCCGATTTTTTGACAGTTGTTTTTTTTAATCGCACGTGAAAATCTGTAGTGCGGTTTCCCTGGGCCTGAGCAAGACCCCACCCATCCGGCGAGCTAGGCCCCTACGCCAGCACGTGCGACCAGCAAAGGCTCAGGGAAACGGAAGCGGATCTTCCACCAACGCCGCACCATTACACTCTATATGGAGCCTATGACTGAGAGTTGTCCCATAGGGATCATTTTTGGACTACTGATTAATGGGTGTAATAAACACATACAAACCCAATTTGACCGAGATCTATATAATAATTTGGATCTTACGGCAATTTAATTCGATTTCATAGGGGTCATTTCTATGGGGGCTAGGTCTGAACATGGACCGATTCTAACCAATTTCAATAGCATTCATCCTGTGGCCGATAAAAGCTTATATAAATTAATTATTTTTACGTTTAATAAATAAAAAACATTTTTACTTTTTATTACAACTGCTTTATTTAAAACCAAAAACCAAACTGAAACTAAACTTAATTTTTATTTCTTATAAAGTTTTACTTAAAACTATTGACACTGCAAAAACGTAAGTATGACAAGCCACCACATCCGCAGCAAACAAAATAATTCTTTGGAATTTTGTCTGCTTCGAATACTGCAAACAAGTAGTTTTTTTTTATTCAGTTGACAACGAATTTGTTGTTAACTCTTCCCCGCTAAAATGAGAGCGTCCTCGATCGATTTAGAAATATGGAATCTGGGAGATTCTGGGTACTTCTCTTGTTGTTACTATCATCCGTGGAGGTGACTCAATAATGGGTGAATGTGAGGATAGAGGGGTAATAACTTCTTTCCTATGTTTTCGTATCTTATTCAATAAGATAATTACAAGGGCTATTATAAAATATAGTAGTAAGTTAGTGGCAGAAACTAATTTATTTTTAATATCTAATAGATTAATAGCTTTAGTATTGTTCATGTGCAATTCCTTAAGGGTTTCTAATGTTACCTTGGTTTCAATATATGCACCGGGAAGTCTCGGTTGAAGTACGGCCGGTAAAGGCTGAACATGAACGGTTTGCAAATAATTGTAAGTTTTATTTAAAATCGTTATTGAAGCATTACTATATTGTAAGATGAAGGTTCCAGTTAAAATTTGTGGTTCACTATCAATGATGATAGTACCATTAAATTGGTTTATTAACAAGGTTCCTGGGAAAATTTCTTCTACAGTAGGAATATCTTGATTGTTTGTGAGAGTGCAGTTGGATGTGCGACTATTTAAAAGATTTGCTAGGCATGTGTCATTTTCAATTTTTTTAACATTTTGCATTTTACATATAGTTAATTTATTATAAGTTTTACATTTTTCTTCTATGTTCAATATTGTATTATTGCATTTTAGTACATTTGAGTAATCAATTTTATTAACAAATTTACCGAACTTTGTCGGTTTAATTAGTATATTAGAACAATAATTATCATTAGCTGTTGGTATGTCTAAGATATAAATTAACGAATTATTGCTAGAGGCAATTTTAACCTCTGAAAATTCAAACACTTCTTCAAGATTTACATATGGTATAGATTCCCTTTCGAATATCTCTTTTACAATATTTACTTCAGAATTTGATAGAATAAATGAGTTTACTACTCCCACTTTTGCCCAATGTATGGCATATTGGATGTTCAATAATTCTTCTTTTAATGTATCAATTTTATATTTAAGTCTTGTAACGAAAGCTTCTTTAACTATTTCATTGCTTCCAATAGTTTTAATTATTTCATTTGTAGTTTTGGTCAACTCATCTATTCTTTCAATGGATAACTTATTGACTATTACTTGATGATTATTGTTTTGTAATACATTGTTAATTTTCTGTTCAACAATCTCGAAATCATTATGGTCTGTTCTTATGAATAGTCCTACCCGATTCAGTTATGACTACCGAGTTTTTATTTTCCTTAACTATTTCTTCGGTGTATGTTTTGCTCAGTTTAGTCCCTAACCGTCTGTTTCGTTTCACGAAAATTTTCTGTCCTATTTTATAATCTATCGGGGTTTTCCTATTTTTATTCAGAAATTCAAGGTCCGTCATCTGTTTATCCTTTATGTTCTTAATTATTTCCAGTCTGTCCCTTTCCAATTCACGAGGGTCTGCAAACAATTTTTTTCCAAAAAATGCATCCGCTGGCTTCCTGTGAATTGTGGAATGTATGGAATTGTTATATTCATATAGGGACCTGTATAGAAGTTCAGAGAATGTGGAGTGAGCGTTTTCTGACTTTAAACATCGCATTATTTCTGATAGCGTAGAATGGACTCTTTCGATCTGTCCATTTACAGTACTCGAGTATGGGGGAATTTTGAATATTTTGATATTGTATTGATTTTCCAGCATGAAGGTAATTGCTGCTGAATTAAAGGATTTTTCATTGTCCATTATGACAATCTCGGGCATACCGAATGATAGTAGAATCTCACAAAGGGGTTGTTTTATATCAGCAGTAGCTCGCGATTTTAGCAATCTTGCTTGAACGTACTTAGAAAATTTATCGATAGCTGTTAGTACGAGATTCTTATCCGTAATGTAAATATCTATGTGGACGATCTGTCCAGGATATAGCGGAATGGGCGTTTCACTTAGAGTGATCTTGTTCGGATGGCGTTCGTATTTATTCTCCTTGCATATTTTACATATCCCCGTCAGTCGTCGTATTTTTGCGCTCATCTGTGGAAAGTAATATTTAGTCAAGATTTGTTTCTTATTCTCTTCGCTATTTCTATGTGCCCTATTGTGTTCCCCAATGATCACTTTTTCTTGGTCTTCCTCATCCCGAAGGTCGGTTACCATGGTCCTGGTGTATCTTACCTTGTACCGACTAAAATTCTCCCGGAATATTTCTTGAAGTTTGCCGAGAATATTATCGGTTGTCTTGATGCAATTAATTACGGACGGATTTAAATATGTTTTTAGAATATTCTTTAAGATTTCAGTGGAGGTGTCCGGTTCTACAATCGTGTGTCTATGATACGTTGGAAAGACTATCTCAAATTTATACGATCGTGTATCATTGTCAGAAGAGATAATTATTTGGTTTTTGTAGACGTTCAGAGGGACATTTGTAAATTGAATTAAATTTTGAGATGAGCTCTCGTCGCTATGTTGCGTTGCAGTCATAGAATTTATGTGTGCAACTTCGTTTGGAGGTCTTGACAAAGCATCGGCTACGACATTGGTGCTACCGGGTTTATAAATCAATTCGTATTTAAAGTCCTCTAAGAATGCCTTCCATCTTTTGAGTTTGTGATTGGAGTTTTTATTATTCAGAGTATAAGTTAAAGGAAGATGGTCCGTAAAAATCTTTATCTTTGCCGAACCATAGAGGTAGTTCCGTAATGACTTCAAGGCCCACACTATCGCAAACATTTCTTTTTCATTTGTCGCGTAGTGTTCCTCTGATTTTTGTAGAGTTTTGGACAGGAATACAATTGGTCGGTCGTCTTGGGACAGAACTGCTCCAAGTGCATGGTTAGAAGCGTCCGTCGTCAAATGAAATTCCTTATTAAAGTCGGGATAGGCCAAGAGAACATCCTCTGATATTAGAGTTTGTTTCAACTTGTTAAAGGCATCAATGGCATCTCTGTCAAGATTTATTTTGATTTTGCTTGAAGCATGTTTAGACGCACGTCCTCCTTCCCCTCTTAAAAGATTTGTTAGGGGCTTTGCTATCTTAGCGTAGTCCCTTATAAATCGTCTATAAAAATTAGCAAGACCCAGAAAGGATCTCAAATCCTTTAAGGTTTTCGGTGTCGGAACTTTACTGATTGCCTCTACTCTCTTAGGATTGGTCTTAATTCCAGATTCAGATATTATAAAGCCTAAAAACTCTACTTCGCTTTTCAGAAACTCGCACTTGTCTAATTGGACTTTCATGTTCGCCCGTTCGAGAGTTTTGAAAATAATTTGCATATTCTGTAAGTGTCTTTCTTCATCCTCCGCAAAAATAATAATGTCGTCTATGTAGACGAAACAAATTTTGCCTATATGCTCCCGTAAAATGTCGTCCAACGCTCTTTGGAAAATGGACGGGGCATTCTTCAAACCGAACGGCAATCTGGTGAACTCGTATTTACCGTTATTCACTGAGAATGCAGTTTTTTGCATATCGCTTAGTGGTATCTGGTGGAAACCACTTTTCAAATCTATTACAGAAAACCATTTGCTCTTAGATAATTGTGGCAAAACGTCATTTATATTTGGGATCGGGTATTTATCGGGTACTGTCACGCTATTGATTTTCCTATAATCGATAACAAGTCGAAATTTCTTTTTGCCAGAAGCGTCGGCCTTTTTTGGCACGATCCATATTGGAGAGTTAAAGGGTGACCGTGATGGTCGAATAATACCCTGATCTAATAGTTCCCTGATTTGACTTTCTACCTCATCTTTAAGGTGCATTGGATATGGATAATACCTTGAATAAACGGCATCTTCATTTTTGGTGTGTATTTCACCAACAACTGAAGTTGTATAGGTTAATCTTTCATTTGGGTCACTAAACAATTGTGCGTATTTTTCAATTATTTTCCCGAGTTTTTTCTTTTGTTCTGTTGTCATGTGATCATTTCGAACATTTATAGTGTTCACAGATTGGGATGGCTGTTGTTTTATGTTAACTTTTATTCTACCTTGAACAATCATATAGTTATCGGCGGTATGAATAGTAGCTGATAATTTCTTCAAGGTATCATTTCCCAATATTCCGTGAAAGGACTTTAAAGTTGGGAGCAGAAAAAATTTGATTTTATTATTATGAAACAGATTGATGAATGTGTGTTGGGATATTTCGGTTCTACCGTTTACAGAATTTGCGTAAAAGTTTTCGTCGTTAGGGATGGGATTTTTAACTAATTGGGGTTGAATATAATTCTTATTTGAACCAGTGTCAATGAGAAATTTTAGAATTTGGCCTGAACTCGTCCTACATTGAAAATATGGGAGGGACGAGTTCGTTAGTCTAAAAAAATGGATGTCAACGAACTCTTGTGCATTGTCCTGTTCACTTTCAAAGTTTTCCCTATTTAATTCATTAATGTAATCGTCAAAGGGTGGGAGCTGTTCCTCATTTTCATAGTCTAAAATATCTGAATCGTAGTCGCTATTAGTCATTTCCCGTTCGTTGCCAGTATCCAAATGAAAATTTCTCTGCATCTTCATCGGTTGGCGGACTTGACCAGATGTGATTAATGGTCTTTTGCCTGCAAATATATCGTCCTGCGCAGGCCTGTTCATATAATTCACTCTTCTAGACTGTATGGATTGGTCAATGTCCATGGGTTCTGGTTGGGTTTGAGGTTTGGGTGCGGTTGGTCTTTGGGGTTGAAAATTCGGTGGTGAAAAAAATTGACGTTGAGGCATTTGATAATTCTGTTGCCGTTGAGGCCACTGGTTAGGAAAACTTTGCCCATGAGGTTGCATTGGCACACCTGTATTTCGGAATGGTTGTGATCTAAATGCCTGTCGAGTATAAGTCGGGGTATAATTCTGAATATTTCTCCGGGGAGGTAACTGAGGAGGCAGTTGGTGAGAAAATTTGTTCACCTTATTCGAATTTATATTAGCATTCGCATATTGGGTTCTGTACTGTTGATTCTCCAACTTCAAACACAAGTGGAGAGCCTGTGGCAGGTCTGTAGGTTCTCTTATACCAAGAAGCCTTGGCAAGTCACCTTTTAAACCTCGGACAAAAGTGTCCAGAGCCTTATCTCTGTATGTTTGGGTCAAGAGGTCTAATGCTTCCTTTCCCATTGTCATACTAGAAATCTTGTTCATAATTAAAGACAAATGTGAGTAAACAATTTGATAAAATTCCTGGAATGTGTTGTTGCCCTGCACCAAGGTAGTCATCTGGTACTCCAGCGTTGTTAGGTCCCGTTTGTCCGCGAAATGTAAAGTTAAGCATCTTGAGATGCAATCCCAGTTAAGTGGTGTATTATAAGATTCGAGAGCGGCGTCCGCATTACCAACAATTTTGTTCCTAATAACGCTCAAAATCCCGTAATATTTAGGAGATCCCTTGATTGAATCATAAACCCTCAAAATGCGCTCCACACTCTTTCTCCAAGAACTGTGCTCGGATGGATTTCCTGAAAATTCGCGAAGACACCGAACTACATCGGGTATTTTGTCTAAGTCCGCGATATTCCCGTTATCGATTCCCTGATCAACACCCGATATGTCCGCGTTTGGGTTCATAAATTGACGAACGGCTATTTGGCACTGCTGTGTACAAATTCTCAAAACATCGTCAAAATCTACTGGTCTTGCGCCACCCTCCATATGATTGGGATTGGGATTTGGATTTGGATTTGGATTAATAGGATTAGGAACATTAAGGATGGGAGGTCTGATAAGGTTACTTGGGTTAGCCATTGTAGCTTTTTTCTTTTGACTTGATATATTACAAAAATATAATTATTCTTCTCTCTTTAAACTCACCAGTATTATAAATCTAGTTCGTAAAAAATACTTTAGTTTTTTTCTTTTCCCTTAAAATTATTTGTATAGATCTTAATTCTTAAATTCTGTTTTTTCACACGTTTTCAAATTATTGCAGAATTATTCATACAAATTTAAATTTTTATTTTCTATAATCTTAAAAATTTTAGTTTTCTTTGAATTTCTCGCACAATTTTCTTTTAAATTTTCCAAAATTCTGTCATTTTCACACTTTTCCAAAATATTTAAAAATTATTTATATAAATTCAAATTTTATTTTCTATTAAAAAAAAAATTTTTGTTTTCTTTGAATTTCTCACAAAATTTTCCTTTCAAGTTTTTATTTTAAATTTTCCAAAATTCTGTCGTTTTCACACTTTTCTAAAATATTTAGAAATTATTTATATAAATTCAAATTTTTATTTTCAAAAAAAAATTCGATTTCTTTAAAAAGGTCTCACATAGTTTTTTTTCAAATTTTAAATTTTTCTAGATTCTGTCGTTTTCACAATTTTTCAAAATATTTTAAAATTATTCGTATAAATTTAAGTTTCAATTCTTAAAAAAAAAATTTTCATTTTCTTTGAAGTTCTAACACAGTTTTTTTTTCAGATTTTATGAATTTACAATTTAAAAGTCACTTTTACTTACAGTAAGATAAGCGGCCACATGAGTCCAAAAATAGGAGTATTTTCCCTTTCCCAGTGTACTAGGGGACTCGATATTTTCTTTCGGCTTATGCGAGTTGCCTCTGTAGACAGCCTCTATTCCACTTATCTGCCAGATGACGACTGTGGTCCTTGTGGTCTCCTCGGTTGGTGTAGCCTTTGGGGTACTTTTAAGCTGATGACCGTCGTATTACAGCCTTCAGTTGTAAACAGCCTTTGGGTTGATAATCTTTTGAATGGCTATAGTTGTATTTCAGTTCTAGCAGCCTTCAATTTGTCCAGCAGCCTATGGGATACTTTTATTTGTCCAGTAGCCTATGGGATACTTTAATTTGTCCAGTAGCCTATGGGATACTTCCAGTTTTTTTTTTTGTAGCTTATGGGGTACTTTCAGTTTTTTGGTAGCCTATGGGGTACTTTTAATTTGTCCAGTAGCCTATGGGATACTTTCGTTTTTTTTTTGGTAGCTTATGGGGTACCTTTAAATTTTTTGGTAGCCTATGGGGTACTTTTAATTTGTCCAGTAGCCTATGGGATACTTTCGGACTTTAACGTTGGGCGCCAATTAATTATTTTTACGTTTAATAAATAAAAAACATTTTTACTTTTTATTACAACTGCTTTATTTAAAACCAAAAACCAAACTGAAACTAAACTTAATTTTTATTTCTTATAAAGTTTTACTTAAAACTATTGACACTGCAAAAACGTAAGTATGACAAGCCACCACATCCGCAGCAAACAAAATAATTCTTTGGAATTTTGTCTGCTTCGAATACTGCAAACAAGTAGTTTTTTTTTATTCAGTTGACAACGAATTTGTTGTTAACTTATACCAAATTTCATAAAAATATATTCATATTTGCGACCTGCAGTTTGATTACAAGCTTTACATGGACACACAGACGGACGGACGGACGGACGGACATCGTTAAATCGAATCAGATAGTGATTCTGATTCGATCGGTATAATAAAAGATGGGTCTAGGTCAAATATTTTTGGTAGTTACAAACAGCAGCACAAAGTCATTATACCCAAACCACATAGTGGTATAGGGTATAAAAACTGGTAAGAACATAAAATTGTCTCAGAAAAAGCTGTGCAACTTGGTTGTGATTTGTTTAAAAGTCATTTTCCACGTTTTGACTCACAAGCCGGCAAAATGGGAATCTCATATAATGACTTTTGTGGAAGCAGACAGGATGTATAAAAGGAATGGCCTTACATTTCCCGTGTCAATATTCATCAAATTTCTACCGGCGATCCAAACTGGCAGGATTCGGATTGGACCCCACTACTTTCCACAGTTACCACAACAGGACCATGATCTTCGAACAGACATATAGATCTGGCCTCTGGGCAGCTGCCTTTTTAAACTAACTAACTAACTAAAATAGTTGAATGCCACTAATTTAAATGCCTTAAATAAACAACTTCTAAATGTTTAAATTAATTTCAATATTTTATTATGGAGACAGAATACAACTTGAAGGATAACAAATGATTGTGTTTTTAACCAGTTAACCAATAGCTGTAAGAAAAGAAGAGGAACATTTTTTATGGTGATTGATCACTTGCAAAAGAAACAGCATAATTTATTGATATATAAAAATTCATATATATAAATTTTAAAAAATTTAGTGCTGCATTTCGAAATTCTCTGTCAAAACATCAATTTCACTTTTGAAATTTTTTAAAAACTTCATGTCACGTGAAATACGATTTGAAATTAATTCTGTAGCACCTGCATTACCTGAAGTCAATATGGGTATGACTTGTTCGCCCACAGCCTTTAGAATTTCGGCAATTTTTAAGATGGTAGCAGGATCAGGAAGACCTGGTACTGCTCGTGCCGGTTGTGATTCATTCCCAACAGTTATTAGAGGATCATCAGCTGAAACATCGGATCTTTCTATGGAACGACGACGGCGAAGTTTGCGTGATTCGTTAGAATCTTCAACAGTTTCTTCAGATGACGAATCATCTTCCTCTTCGGATTCAGCAGGCGGCGGATCATTCTATATAACAATGTTTATATTTTAAATTTTATTTGTATTCGTAAAGATCTAAGTCTTCCAACCTGGCCTTTGGTTATTTGCACGATCAACATCAAGGTTGTAAATATCATTAGGTTTCGTTTCAAATGAATGCCCATTTCGCAATAATGTGCGTTTCTAACCGTTTTTTCCTACTTTATTTTTATTTTACTTTAAACTAAGCTAAGTTCTAATTTGTACTATAATTTATATCATTTTCATCACTGGCATCATTTGTTTTAGTTAAATTGCGTGTTGAGTTTAATTTGATTTCAAATTAGTTCAATTAAACTTTTTGTTCACAAATTGTTTTGAAGCAGTGTTGACCAACCTATTATGGTTTGATTTTTTTTTTTTTTGCTAAGTGGTAGAGAACTCCCATACAACAAGAATAGAAACAAGTAAGAAAATTATAGTCGGTCTAGACCGACTATACGATTCCCTATACCATGCGTTTAGAAACACTATCTCTTAGGCCCAACTACCTGGACATAGAAAATAAGCAAAAACCAAATTTGAAAAAATTTTGAAAAAGTTCATATCGGATGCTATATCTATATGGGGACTAGGTCCAAAAATGGAACGATCCTGACCATGGTTGGTAACGTCTCTTGTATTTTTCAAAAACATATACAAACAAAATTTGAGAAGAATCAGTGCAATATTTTTGTTTTTTAATAGATTTAAGTGAATATCGGGAAGCAGCTCTATATGGGGCCAAAGGGAGTATTTTTGGACTACTCATTAGTGGATGTAATGAACGCATACAAACCCAATTTGAGTAAGATCTATATGACAATTTGGATCCTATGGCAATTTATGTCGATTTCATAAGGGTAATTTGTATGGGGGCTAGGTCTGAACATGGACCGATTCTCACCAATTTCAATAGCGTTCATCCCATGGCCCATAAAAGCCCATATACCAAATTTCATCGAAATGTATTCATATTTGCGACCTGCAGTTTGATTACAAAGTTTACATGGACACACAGACGGACGGACGGACGGACGGACGGACGGACGGACATTGTTAAATCAACTCAAAAAGTGATTCTGATTCGATCGGTATAATTAAAGATGGGTCTGGGTCAAATATTTTTGGTTGTTACAAACAGCAGCACAAAGTCATTATACCCAAACCACATAGTGGTATAGGGTATAAAAATTGAAACTTAAAAGTAATTTGTCAATTTCGAGAAATGCTTGATAAAAAACAAAAGACTTGAAAAGATAGTTCGCCGATGGCCAGAAATACCCTAACCCGGACCATATTTTTTTTATATCACTTTTATTTAAAAAGACGATTTACTCGAAATGGCGATTGGAGCAAACAAGTATTCAAGCGACAATTTGTCTATATTGTGATTCTTTATTATAAAAATTTCTTGTATTTAAATATTTTCATTATTATTTATTTTTGGAACTAGTTATTATTTGTCTTATTATATTATAATAGATCCCCTGATGATGATCTAAGATTTCGATCGAAATATTGGGTTTCAAATAATAAAATTAATAACAAAAATTAAAAATTTATGTTTTATTTGATTATAAATTTATTGCCACAAGCTAAATAAATTTAATTTATTTAACAAAAAGGTCAACTATACAAAAAGATAATAAAAACGAATAAGATAAAGGGTCCAACTAAATGGATATAGAAAATAAGCATAAATCAAATTTTAGTGGCATTGCACCATAACCTAAAAAGTGATCCGATTGTTTTCAAAATGTAACTTCGTGGAAGCTTTTAAAATTTCGGCGAAGTTCTTGAATGCAACCAAAAATGAATACATTGAAATGTTATGAATCAATTTCCATTTACATCAAATAGCCATTTTTAGCCGTTTTCGAATAATACCATATTTTTGAAGTTATTGCATTTTCAAAAAAGCTGAGTTGTTTGAAATTTGGCTCAACGAATATTCAAGGCAAGAAAAGCAGAATAAACTTGTGCATTTTGTAGTCGACAAAATTGGTAAGGATGAAATTTCCGATGACTGCGCCAAATGTATTACGGGAAAAGTGCGTCTTTTCTGTAAAAACGTATCAGAAATGTGGGCGAAAGATGGTAAAAGCATTCGGAAGGAAATAAAGGATGAAAAGTTACGAAGTGAGTATGTCACTTAGCTCAACGCTAAAATAAGCTTCGAAAACAAAAAAAAAAAAAAACATCTGACAAAATGATTTTTTTTCTGCTCTTGCACGTCCTCAACCATTTTGCGAAAAGTCTGAGGACGGAAAGAGGAAAGCAGCAGCAGATCTTTCAAGAGGAACAAATAATGGAACTGACTTATTGGTTCGTGCGGCAGTAACGTTAGCTCGAAAACAAGGTAATACAGATTTAGCGGCGCTTCTTAAAGGACCTTTAGCAAGCCCCACAAGGCCTTCAAAAATAAAAAGATTGTGCAGTGAAATCCATCAATAAACTGTTGCGATTTCTGAGGGGGAAGCAGAAGGTTTTTGCTCGAAAATAATTTCACCAAAGAACAATACAATGCAATACGTCGCGAAAGCAAATTAAGAAACTGCGACATATATCCCCATGCCGTCCTGATGGTATCAGAGGAAGTGAGGCAACAGCAAGAGTACCCTTGGAATCGGTTTTATCACATACCACTAAGAGAAATGCAGAAGGAGGTCTTTGAAGGTGTAATGGATAAGGAAAATACCAATTATATAAAGTGTGAATTGATATTGAGTTACGGTTTCGATAATAGCACTGGTCAAGCACAATTTAAACAAGCTTTTAAAGAGCCGAGTACATCGAATCATTCTGATGCATCGCTTCTGGCAACTACAATTATCCCGTTAAGGCTTTCGCTTTTGGCTGGACAGCCTGTTTGGAATAATCTTACTCCGCAACCGACAAGCTTTTGTCGGCCTGTTAAGTTAGAATACGTGAAGGACACAAAGGAATCTATTTTGAAAGAAGAATTAGAGTTGAAAAACGAAATTTAGGTATTAAAAACTAAGCACTAAGCACTAAGAAAAAAAATGAAAATGAAATTTTATCCCCAACATCTGTGGATGTATTTGATGAATGAAACTGAAAGCTTAAGGGCCATATAAAGCTAATTGTTTTTGTTTACTTTGTACCAAGCTGTATTGTAAATTTCCATAAAACCCGATCAAAATAATAAAAATAAACAAAAACAATGAATATATTTGTACTAGCTGGGCCCGGTCCGCATTGCTGGCCCTAAGAAAATATCTGGTTTTTATATAGCATCTAAATTTTAATACACAGTGTCGACAAAAGTAAAGCACGAACTTCCCCGAAAGTTTTAGCAGATATGTAGGTACAATATTAAAATTTGATTTAGCCACTCCCCTCCGCCCGCAGAACAAAAAACAAAAATCAGTCTTCACTTGTCACCCGCCAGGGTATTCTGAATATTCCCTGAAAATTTCATTAAAATCGGTCAATACGTTTTTATACAATATTACAATTTGATTTTGCCACGCCCTCCGCCCACAGGCCAAAATCAAAAATCAGACCAACAAATTTTATTAAAATTCGATTTTATTTAAATTTCCCTTCAAATTATGGAATAATTTAGCTGTTATTAATTTTGCACAGAAAAAGCAGTGATTTGACCTATAGTGCATTGTTATGAATATGTTACGGACGCAGAGTAGTATGGGGTGCAATATATTGTTTTTATTTATATATTTGTAGCTTTTCCTTGGCTATTTGAATTAACATTCCTTTCTTATCGCCATCTCTTTGTGAATACCGTAAAACGTTATGGTTCGTATCTGTGCTACAAGAATGAGTACTTGTACGCAAATATACATAATGACCCAATATTGTGCATGAAGAAAACATTCACAATAGAAACCAACTAAATTTTGACATTTCTCTTAGATACATGTTTCATATTTTGTTTTTTATTTTTTTTTTTTTTTTCTAAATATCAACAAATTGTGGCAAAAGCAATTTTGTATTTAAAGTTAAACAAAATTAAAAAGTTTGAAACTTCTTCCGTTTTGTCTAAAAGGAATATTAAGTTTTTCATTAATGATTACGTTAAATATCTAAAACATCTGGACAACTATGTATGTACATCTAAACACAACGAGGAACTAATGGAATTTGTGCAACTAAATGCAATGAGGCACAATCTGCCCTCTATTTCGTGCCATTTCATCAATATGCATATATACATATTATATTTGCGACCTGTAGTTTGATTACAAGTTTAGAATTGATACACAGACAGACGGACATCGCGGAATCTAATCAGAAATTGATTCTGTGTCTATTGGTATGATAAAAGACAGCACAAACTCATTATGTATAACCTGGCCACAGAGTGGCGTTAAGTATTTTAAATTGGTTTTCTTAAATATTTGTTCTTAATTTTTTTTATCAAACTACATTTTATCAAATCATGCCAAATTGACAATTATTACAAATTTGATATTTTGCAAATATATGGGTCCACTTCCTCTTCAGATGAAATTGTGTTCACGATATTCTAAAATTTAAATATTTCACATCTGTCTAATTATGGTCAAGTACGAGTAATACTAAACCAAATTTAGTCTTTATAAAATTTGTAATTTTGCAGACACCCTGAAGATGAGCCCGGACTAAAATTTTAAATACACATAGCAATTTTGTCATTTGAACATATAGGTCTTGGAGCCGAAGTTAATTTCGATACAACGTCACTCCACTCTAATGTACAATATATCAATGGGTATATCTTAAATAAGATAAAAAACTGAATATTCAATACCAAACAAATTTTATTATTAATATTAAAAACTAACCCATAGAAACCAAGTTTTTATTATACTCCCTTTCTTTGTAAATTAAGTTTACTATCATGTAATTAATTAATTGATTGACTGAAAATGAAAAATGTCAAAAATCAAAAAAATTTTAAAAAAAATTTAGATCGTTTTTGTAGACACAGTCTGCCTGCAAAGTTGCAGCTCGATTGAATCACGGGAAAAGGGTTAAAAATCGATCCAAAGTTTTTCGGTAGACAAGCACACACTACGAGTTAATATAAAGGGAATAAAAATGCAGTCAATGTGATCTTTGAAACTGAGTTTTAGTAGCCAATGCCTCAATTTTCTGTGTCAAAAATTTTTGAACACTCAAATTTCAATTTTGTTCGCAAAAAAAAATACCCCGTCATATAAAATTATGGAAAAAATTAATTCTGAGTCAACTAGTGGTCAGCACAAAAACTTATTATTTTAGAATACAGAAATTAGTTTTATAGAATTTTTTTCTAACAATAATTTACATGCAAGGTTCAATTATTTTGCTTTTTGTTCGTAGTAGCACACACAAAATATATGGAGTGCGCTAAAAAGGAAAATCCTAGTTCTGAATCAGCTATTTATACATCTCTTGAAGAAGTAATGAATATTGTCTCGTCAATAAAACCCTCAAAATCCCCCTGGTTTTGACAATGTTCCGAACCTGCTCTTAAAGAAACTACCACTCAAAGCTCTAAAATTACTGGTTATAATATTTAACAGCTGCATCAAACTCAACTATTTCCCAAACCATTTCAAATATGCTAAGGTTATAGCTATCAACAAACATAGCAAGCCCAAACAGCTACAGACCTATTAGTCTATTAAGTAACTTAGGTAAAATATTTGAAAAAATACTACATTCTCGTCTTAGTGAATTTGTAACGACCAATTCTATTGTTGCTAAAGAACAATTTGGATTTAAAAAAGGGCATAGCACTACGCACCAAATAAACAGAATTAAAAATCAAATAATCACAAATAAAAACAATAAACG
Source organism: Cordilura impudica (assembly GCA_963682025.1). Classification (NCBI taxonomy): domain Eukaryota; kingdom Metazoa; phylum Arthropoda; class Insecta; order Diptera; family Scathophagidae; genus Cordilura; species Cordilura impudica. Next base: position 300,520,161 of record OY821517.1, read on the forward strand.
TTCAACGGGTCTAATATTGTTAGATATTGAAAAAGCGTTTGACACCCTTTGGCATAATGGTCTCTTATTTAAACTTCTTGATGCAAATATACCACTATTTCAGATTTCATTTACGGCAGAAACTTTAAAGTTGCGATTAATAATGAAACATCATCTCCAAAAACCATTACCACAGGGTTACCTCAAGGATCAGTCTTGTCGCCATTGCTTTACTCGATATATACATCCGATTTTAAAGTCCCGAAATATATGAAAATTGCTTATTACGCTGATGATACTGCGTTAATTTCTTCAAACAAACTTAAGCGCACTCCTGAAGAAAATGGAAAAGGGACTTGTAAATTGCAGTAAATATTTTCACAAATGGAAAATCAAAATTAATCCAAACAAGACCCAAGCAATAATTTTTTCATTCAACAAATCTCCCAAAAGACTGCCAAGACGTCATCTTCTTATTACAAATAATACCATAAATATACTTAACGATGTCAAATATCTCGGAGTTGTCTTGGACAAAAAGCTTATATTTAAAAGACATATGTATTATCGCTACGTGCCAAAAAGCTATAAAATCATTTAAAGCATTATGGCCATTTACGGCCCTTTGTTCCAACTTGGAACCATAGGAATCAATATATATATATTATGGCCACTACTAAATAGAAGGTCATTTCTAAACCCCAAAAACAAAAATCTTCTCTTCAAAAGTGTTATAAGGCCGATATTAACATACGCGTGTCCTATTTGGAGTGACGCTGCCAACTGCCACCTAAAACGCTTACAAATTATACAAAACAAATGTCTTAAAATGATAAATAAAAAGCCATGGAGGTATCCTACAAATCTTCTTCATGAAGAAACAGGTTATTTAAAAATTATCGATTTCATAACAAGGATTAATAACAATTACTTTGCCAAAATTGAAAATTCCTCTTACCCACTGAGAAGAGAATGTAGAGAAATAACGTAAAATTAAAAAAGAAATCACCAAATTCAAAATTATATGCTTATAGAGGTCTATTATTTCAAATAAACCTCCTAAAAGCACATAAATATTTTTCAGATAGTATTTAACTTATTAAATCATATAAGGGTTTTTTCCTCCGATTTTCCTATAAAAATTATTCAAAATAAAACAAAAACTATTAAATATCTTTATATCCTATATATTATTTGTTGCAATATCTGTATGTAAAGATAAGATCTCATATGTAAATAACAAAATTTGTTAAAATATGTAAATAAAGGAAGAATATTTAATTGAAAAAATTGATATGGAGTGCACTATGGTGACCGCGGTGATATGGTGGGGGCCACGGCTCAAGATGTATATTTCATCCATACAAATTTTTGTTGTTACTTTATAAAATATTAATATGACTGACTTACCATTTTTAACTAACGAACTTTAAAGACTCCAGACTGTCATGAGCAATAAGTAAAACTTTATGGAATTATGATATTGATATAAACAATGAAACACTGAGCACTGAACACTTCTGATATTTTTATATATGTAATTTATGTTTAAATGCAACAAATGGATGCTTCTGTAATCCACCACAAAAATTACACTCATCAAAGAAATTGCAGAGGAATAGCTTGCAGCCACCCAATTACATATTTTTTATATACTAAACACATTTTTCTTATTTTTTTTTTTTAACAAAATATGATTTGATTACTTCTCTACATATATTAACAATAATGGGAGGAAGTTGGTTGAAATCATCGATAAACATTTTATACTTTTTAATATTACCAACAAATTAGATTATTTAACATTAATTCATATTTTTTTCATAATTTTATGCACTTAACAATATTTTTTCCACATTTTCTTAAAATTATAGTAAAACTAAAAAAGCGCGGATATACGGTTCAAAAGAACTAATCAAAACGGAAATGTAGTCATTCACAATAACAAAACATAAAATGTCAAGTTTTACTTAAAAAGCGGGAAATTGCGAAAAAAAAATACACAATGGAAATAGAAATGCAAACATAAAAAATAAACAAAAAATATAGTCGGTCTGACTCTAGATCATACCGTATGGATTTGGAAAATAAACATAAACTAAATTTCAGTGTTATAAATTGTAAGTTTGATACCGTCAGGTACGCAAAAGTTTTAATTACAAGATATTTTTGTAGTTTGGTAAAGTATACGAAATTTCATAAAAATGTATTCATACTTGCGATCTGTAGTTCGAATACAAAGTTTACATGGACACACAGACGGACAGGCAGACTTCGTTAAATCTACTCAGATATTTAGTCTCATATTTTTGGTATTTGCAAACATCATCACAGTTTGGTAAAGGGTAGAGGGTATAAGAATATTTTTTATTTTTTTAAGCTTTTCATTGGCTGTTTGAATTAACCAGACTGTGGAGTCGTCAAAAATAGTTCCAATTCTCACTACGACTCCAATCCGATGCTAAATGTATATGAACATATTTATAAAAAACAGTTATAATTATACCGTGGGTAATTGATGCAACATTTGGTTTCGAAAATATTTTATTTTTTTTTCAAAAATTGATTTATATATTCTGTATGAATTTTTCATGCACGTAAATACGACTTGGTTCGTATCTGTGCTTTAGGAAGGAAAGCTATAAGTGGGCCCAACAAACTCACTATTCATACCACATCTTATTTTGAACTAAAAACGTTTTTATTAGTACAACAGTACTGGCACCTGTATGTGAAAATGTGCGGAATTAACCTATATGCACTTGACAGCAGAATATTTTGACATTTCATTTCTCTCTCACATATGCTGCTGGCATCTATATGTAAAAATATGCGGAAATAACTTATATTGTGCATGAAGAAAACATTCACAATAGAATATTTTGACATTTCTCACACATTACAATTTTTTTCTAAAAGTCAACAAATGTTGATATCGCAATCGTATATATTTAAAGTTAAACAAAATAAAAAATTAATAACTTCTTGCAGCAATGCCCCGTTTATCCAATGATAATGTTGAAGTTTTCATTAATGATTATCTCAAAGAAGATCTGATACATCTGGACAACTATGTATATCAAAATATACAACGAGGAAATAATGGAATTTGTTCAACTAAAGAATACCATTGGGACAATGCTGTCTATTTCATTTTATTTCATCAAAAGATATATTTAAATTTGCAGACAGACGGACTGACATCGCAGAATCGAATCAGAAATTATTGAGTCTATCGGTATGATAAATGATTGGGTCTATGTCAAAAATTTTTGGTAGATACCAACATCAGCACATACTCTTTATAACCTGACCACGGTGTGTACGTACCGTGCAGTAATTTCTATTCTGTATGTTTTTAAGACATTTAACGTTATATTTTCAATTTGGAGTTCCAAAATATTTGTTCTTAATTTTTTTTTAATCCTTAACTATATTTTATCAAATCATGCAAAATAAGTATCAAAATTTTTCAATTTTCTTTGACAAAATTCACAATTATTCCACATTAATTATATTTTGCAAATATATTGCTCCTCATCCTCTTCAGACGAAATTGTGCTAGCGATATTCTAAAAAATAAATATTTCACATCTGCATAATTATGGTTTATAAAATTTGTAATTTTGCAGAGACCTTGAAGATGAGCCCGACCTAAAATTTTATAAATGTATATGTATATTAGGGTGGCCCTCAATACAAAAAGTGTTCAAACTCTCGGTCGCACCCTCTAGAAATATGCCAATAGAAAAAAAAAAAAAAACTGAGAAATAACAATTTTTGGGCCAAACAAAAAACATTTAGAGGTGGGTCAACGCGATTGAAAATTTCAAGTGTGTTTTAATGGGGAAAATATGACTCAGATTTTACGAAAATTTCGTTGTATAGTTTAAGTTTTTCGACAAATTTTTATATAATTCGGGATCAGCATTTAATTATCTTTTGAAAAAGCTATAAAATTTCATAATCAAACAAAAACTCGCCAAGAAATAGCAAATGCCCCGGACCACTTTTGTGGCAAAAAAAAAAAAATAGGTCATGAAATTTGATGACATTTTTTCAACTTTTAGACATTGATTAAAGCCATAATTCTTTTTTGGTCCCTATACTTATAAGTACTCAGATATGAAGTACTGTTTTATTACCACGTTGTTAACCTATTGCGCATTGAGACCGAATATGGGAAATTTTTTTGATAAAATTTTGAAAACTCCTTTTTCAAGTTTAAAAAAATTTTCTTCAACAAAATTTAAAAAAATGGATCTGGCACTTTAAGGTTTTATTAAATGCATGTTGCAGATTAACTGGATGCATTTTTAAGTAAATCCATCTGCCAGAATTTTTTGACAAGGATTTTATTTTTGCGGATTCTAAATAGTGGTTTCATCGAGTTTAGAAGAAAAACTCGTTTTCGGTAATTTTTATTTAAAAATATCTTAAAATCCAAAGCTGGCCTTTACAAGTAATGGGTTAAAGTTCTCGGATTTATCCCAAATTTTAGAAACGGAAGTTCTACACATTTGGTTATTATATTTTAAGCGTCGCATCTATTCAACAGCACTTGCAAAATATTTGAATTTTTTAAATAAATTGTCTTTTATTAGCTTGGGGTCATATGTGAACCCAATTCCAAAAGGGTTAATGGGGTAATATTATTTTTTTCCGAAACCCTAGGCTAGTAAGATAAAGTGTAACATTTAAAAGTAGAAAAGTGATGAATTTTTGATACAAAATATTTAGAAACCAGTACATTTACAGAATATTTTACAAAAATCCCATTTATCTCGAAATCCGCAAAAATAAAATCCTTGTCAAAAAAAATCTGGCAGATGGATTTACTTAAAAATTCACACAGTTAATCTGCAACATGTATTTAATAAAACGTTAAAGTGCCAGATCCATTTTTTTAAATTTTGTTTAAGAAAATTTTTTAAAACTTGAAAAAGGAGTTTTCAAAATTTTATCAAAAAAATTTCCCATATTCGGTCTCAATGCGCAATAGGTTAACAACGTGGTAATAAAACAGTACTTCATATCTGAGTACTTATAAGTATAGGGACCAAAAAAGAATTATGGCTTTAATCAATTTCTCAAAATTGAAAAAAATGCCATCAAATTTCATGACCTATTGGGGCATTTGCTATTTCTTGGCGAGTTTTTGTTCGATTTTGAAGCTTTATAGCTTTTTCAAAAGATAATTAAATGCTGATCCCGAATTATATAACAATTTGTCGAAAAAATTAAACTATAGAACGATATTTTCGTAAAATCTGAAAAAAGTGATATTTTCCCCATATAAACACATTTGAAATTTTCAATCACCTCTAAATGTTTTTTGATTGGCCTAAAACTTTGTATTTCTCAGTTTCTTTGCTATTCGCATATTTCTAGGGGGTGCGACCGAGATTTTAAACACTTTTTTTTTTTCCTACATACAATGAAGGGTCCCCCTAATGTATATATCAATATCATTTGAACAGATAGCACTTGGAGCCGAAGTTAATTTCGAAAGATAAAATAATCCCATACAACTTCACTATAATGTACAATATATCAATAGGTTCGTATATCTTAAATAACATAAAAAGCTGAATATTAAATACCACACAAATTTTATTATTAATATTAAAAATGCAAAGTAAATTTTCTGGGTCAATAATTTTAAAATACACAAATTTCTGAGTCAACATAATAAATTTTTTCTAAAAATTTGTATTTATCAAAAGTGTGTTAAATATGTTAGAATACAGAAATAAGTTTTCCAGAATTTTTTTCTAACAACAATTTACATGCAAGGTTAAATTATTTTGCTTTCTTATTTCTTTTCTTTTTTTATAGTAGCACACACAAAATATATGCAGTGCGCTTTGGTGACCGCGGTGATATGGTTGGGGACCACGGCTCAAGATGTGTATAGGATCAATACAAATTTTTGTTGTTACTTTATAAAATATAAATATGATTGACTTACCATTTTTAGCTAACGAACTTTGAAGACTCCAGACTGTCGTGAGCAATAAGTAAAACTTTATAGAATTATGATATTGATATAACCGATGTAACACTGAGCACTGAACACTTCTGATATTTTTATACATGTAATTTATTTATAAATGCAACAAATAAACAAATAAATTAATATTGTGGATGCTACTGTAATCCACCACAAAAACTACACTCATCAAAGAAATTGCAGAGGAATAGCTTGCAACCACCCAATTACACATATTTTTATATACTAAACACATTTTTCTTATTTTTTTTTTTTTAACAAAATATAATGATTTGATTACTTCTCTACATATATTAACACTCATGGGAGGAAGTTGGTTTAAATCACCGATAAACATTTTATACTTTTTTCTTTCACAATATTACCAACAAATTAGATTATTTAACATTAATTTAGAACTTTTTCATAATTTTATGCACTTTTAACAATATTTTTTCCACATTTTCTTAAAATTATAGTAAAACTAAAATAGCGCGGATATACGATTGAAAAGAACTAATCAAAACGGAAATGTTGTCATTCACAATAACAAAACATAAAATGTCAAGTTTTATTTAAAAAGCGGGAGATTGCGAAAAAAAAATACACAATGGAAATAGAAATGCAAACATAAAAAATAAACAAGAAAATAATAGTCGGTCTGACTAGATCATACCGTATGGATTTGGAAAATGAACATAAACCAAATTTGACTGTTATAAGTTTGATACCGTCAGATACGAAAAAGTTTTAATCACAAGATATTTTTGTAAGGGGACTAGGTCGAAAAATGGATTGATCATGAACATACATATTTGGTAAAGTATACGAAATTTCATTAAAATATATTCATACTTGCTATCTGTAGTTAAAATAGCAGGTTAAATCGATACACAGGCAAACATCGTTAACTCGACTTAGATATTTGGTCTCATATTTTTGGTATTTGCAAACATCACCACAATTTGGTAAAGGATTGAGGGTATAAAAATCATTGATTTTTTATATTAACCAGGGTTATGGAGTCGTCGAAAATAGTTCCACATCTGACCACGACCCCAACTGCTGAAATTTTTAAAGTCCGAATGCTAAATGTATATAAACATATATATACAAACAGTTATAATTATGCTGTGGGTCATTGATGCAACTGAATCAATATAACATTTTATTTTTGTTTTAAAAATTGATCTATATCCGCATGAATTTGCATGCGCGAGAAATTTTGTGAATACCGTAAATTCGACATCATTTTGAACTATAAGAGTTTTTATTAGTGCTGCTGCTGTTGGCACCTGTATGTGAAAATATGCAGAATGAATATATTGCAAATGAATTCACAATAGAATATTTTGACATTTCTTTCACACATATACTTCTGGCAACTATATGTGAAAATATGCGGTATGAACTAATATTGGGCATGAAGAAAACATGGCTTCTGGCACCTTTATGTGAATATATGCGGAATGTACCTATATTGCACACGAGTAAAACATTCACAGTAGAATATTTTTACATTTTTCTCGCATATATGCTGCTGGCACCTATATGTGAAAATATGCAAAATGAACTTATATTGTACATGAAGAAAACATTCACAGTCGACTATTTTGACATTTCTCTCACACATGTTTTACATTTTGTTTTTTTTTTTTTTTCTAAAAATCAACAAATTGTTGACAACGCAATCGTATATAGTTAAAGTTAAACAAAATAAAAAATTAATAACTTCTTGCAGCAATGTCCCGTTTATCCAATGAAAATGTTGAAGTTTTCATTAATGATTACCTCAAAGAAGATCTAAAACATCTGGACAACTACATCAAAATATACAATGAGGAAATAATGGAATTTGTTCAACTAAAGAATACCATCGAAACAATGAGAGATAATCTACCCGATGGCTTTAAAACACAAATGAATATCGGTGCTAATATGTTTATGGAAGCTAAAGTTAACGACATGGACAACATATTAGTGGATATTGGCAAAGGTGTTTATATCCCCTTCACGCTGGAGGAGGCATTAAAGTTTGTTGATGTCAAAATCAAGATGCTTAATAATGAATGCGATGTTTTACGAGAAGAAAGTTTAAAGAAACGTTCAGAAATTAAAGTGGCTCTCATGTATATGGCAGGCCAAGAAAATTATGTGGAAATTGATAAGTAATACAAATAAGTTAATAGTTTTCAAAAATTTAGCAATAAGTTATGCTTTTTTAAATAATTTATAAGATTTAAAGACTGATGTCTCTTGTTAGATTTTGTTGTAAGGCATTTTTAAAATGGACAGTATAAATTATATCACAATGAATTTAGTCTATAAAACAAAAATTATTTATATACATGTGTCTTCATATAACTCTCAGGCGGATTTTTTAATTGAATGTTCGTTCACCTATAGGACAACACATCAACTAATCAGTTTCTGTTTGAATTGATAAATTTTTTTCACAGTTACCCTTAAGAAGTATAAATGCATGTCTATCTGATTGACATACTTGGTATAGTCTTGAAAAAAAAAATTTTTTTAATATAAGTTATAAGTCCAAAATATAAAATGACCGTATGACTTAAACGTTACGTTTATTTAGAACATTTATTTTGAAAATATTCTGTTTTTTATATTTTGTAACAACAAATAGCATATCTGATCTTCAGATAAAATCTCTTTCATGTTAAGATAAATTAAAGGGCTCATAATGAAATACTGTTGAAAAAGGAGTTTTGAAAGAATTGTTACAATTAGCAAATTGTAGTGATCGCGTAAATGATCAAGTTTGATAGTAAACTTAAAATGAAATACATCTAGAAATTGCACTTTTAATCTGTCCAGTTTTTTTTTATGTAACAAAGTCCCTTATGCAGCGTGTTATAAGATTAAATGATTAATTCCATCCTATCGTTTTTCTAGTATCAAATAAGGTTTTTTTTTTTTTTTAAATAATATATAATATATTCTATATATATAATATATTAAATAGCTCGTTTTATAAAAAAGAAAATATGAACACGCTTATTTTATTTTCTCTTCCCTATTTTTTAGACCCTTTTATATTTTTGTTAACCACGACGACTTATATATCAAATGGGACCAAAATGTTGCAAAGTTTTTCATTTTTTTAAATTTTTTCTGCAAATTAAATAGCACACGTTAGTTAAATTTAAAAATTCGTTTAGTTCCATAAAAAAACAGTGAAATTCATTTAATTAATAATCACACTAGTACTATGTTGGATAACCTTTACTTTTAATAACGACAGTGCATCGACGCTGCAGGGGTATGGAATTCCATGCCTTTTGAATTTCTTCCAACAATAGCTTTAGTATGGTCAATTCGTAGTTTACGTCGCTCCACAGATTCCACAAGATCGATTTTGTTGTCACTGAGCCATTTTTGCACAGCCTGCAGTGTGTTTAGGATCGTTAACTTGTATCAACTTCCATTTAAGAGGCATTTCTTCCTCTACATAAGGCATCATAACGTCTGCTAAAATGTATTTGTATACTATTTGATCCATACTGCCCTCTATACGCGTACTTGGGCCCACCCCATATCAGGAAAAATTTACCCAGACTAATACACATCGTCCCCCTTGTTTCGACGTTTTTAATGTGTGTATAGGATAAAATTCTGTATTTGGATTACGTCTCACATACCTTTTTTCATCTGATCCGAAGCGATTGAACTTTTATTCATCCTTTAAAATTATCTTTAGCAAATTTTAAATCTTTCGTGTGGTTTTCTTCGTATGGCTTATTTCACACACGGTCTGTTTTTAATTTCACTGGTGGATAAATTAATGTAAAATTTTTCCTGATTTTGTTCCCCAGTTCTGGATGAAGTCAAAGAGGAATCCGGTCTCGGACGTTTTTCTACTCTTTTTTTTTTAAATAATGTCTATGGTTGTAGTTTTTTTCATAGCATTATACAATTTCTTTTTGGAACATTTCATTTTGTGGACCATTTCGTGTGCGTCAGTTTGTCTTTGAGATATTCACGGACAAATCCTTGATATTCAGGATTTGAGTGTTTTTCTCGTCCTATCCTTGAAAAAAAATATAAATAAATTTTTTATATTGACTCCCTTATTAATTTTCTTACCTTTTTAAATAAAAAAACTTACAAAATAATATACTTTTTATTGTTATGTAGAGAATTTTCACATGTGCTATTTTAAACGACCGCTTTTTTAGTACAATCGATCAAAATTTTAACACTTTTTTAAAATAGAACCTCTTTTTCTATTTAAAACTATATAAAAATAACAACACTTAAAAGGAAAAAAGAATTTCATCATAAATACAAAATACATAACACATTTTTTCGCATAATTTAATGTTCGTTAGTATTTAAAATGTCACCACTATATGTATCTTTCTTTGCCTTATTTTAAACCACTGTTGTATTTTTTATGTCAATTTTTTTATTTATTCGTACTCTCCCGCTCTTAAAAAAAATTGACATATTCTATTTTGTTATTGTGAATTAAACCAATTAGTTTTTATTTAACCGTATATCCGCGCTTTTTTTTAATTTTACGAGTATTTTAAGACAATATTAAGAAATATTGTAAAAAGTGCAAAAAATTATGAAAAGTTCTAAATAAATGTTAAATAATCTAATTTGTTGGTAATGTTAGGAAAGAAAAGCATAAAATCGGTGATTAAAAGCAACTCCCCTCGGTAGTGTTAATAAATGTAGAAAAGTAATTAAATGAGTAATTTTTTTAAAAAAAGAAAGAAATATGTGTTATTTATTTAAAAAGTATATAAATGGGTGGCTGCAAGCTCTTCCTCTGCAATTTCTTTGATGAGTGTAGTTTTTGTGGTGGATTACAGTAGCAATCCATTTGTTGCATTTAAACATAAATTACATACATATATAAAAATATCAGAAGTGCTCATAGTGTTTCATTGGTTATATCGATATCATCTATATATATAAAATTCATTTTCTGTTTGTTTGTTTGTTTGTTTGTTTGTTTGTTTGTTTGACCGCTATACAAATTTTTGTTTTTCAACGGATTTTCCTGAAATTTTGTACACACGATCTCTATACCCCAGGAAAGGTCGCCATATACTTTTTACCGGCCACGCCTACTTTTACGCCCACTTTTTATGTAAAATTCATTTTCTGTTTTATTCATATTTGTTCACTATACAAATTTTTATTTGTTAACAGATTTCTCTGAAATTCGGTACACACGATCCCTGTACTCCAGCTAAGGTCGCCATATACTTTTTATCGACCACGCCTACTTTTACGCCCACTTTTTATATACAATTCATTTTCTTCTTTTTGGTATATTTGTTCGGTATACAAATTTTTATTTTTCAACGCATTTCTCTGAAATTTGGTACACACGATCTTTGTACCTCAGGCCAGGTCACCGGGTGATTCTTGCGGCCACACCTACTTTTACGCCCACTTTTTGTATACAATTTGTTTTCTGTTTTTTGGTATATTTGTTTGCTATACAAATTTTTGTTTTTCAACGGAATTCTCTGAAATTTGGTACACACGACCTCTGTACTCCACCTAAGGTCGCCATATGCTTCGTACCGCCCACGCCTACTTTAACGCCCACTTTTTGTATACAATTCATTTTGTTTTTTGGTATATTTGTTCGCTATACAAATTTTTATTTTTCAACCGATTTCTCTGAAATTTGGTACACACGATCTCTCTCCTCCAGGGAAAGTCGACATATTCTTCGTACCGGTCACGCCTACTATTATGCCCACTTTTTGTATACAATTCATATTCTGGTTTTAGGTACATTTGTTCGCTACATAATTTTTTTAACGGATTGAAATTTGCTACACACGATCTCTGTACTCCAGAGAGGTCGCCATATGATTCTTGCCGGTCACGCCTACTTCTACGCCCGCTTTTTATACAAAATTAATTTTCTGTTTTTTGGAATATTTGTTCACTATAGAAATTTTTATTTTTCAAGGGATGTCTAAAATTTGGTCACACGATCTCTATACTACAGAGAAGGTCACCATATGCTTCTTACAGGCCACGCCTACTTTACGCCAACTTCTATGTATATAAAACTTATTTTTTCCTTTTATTTGTTTCTTTATTTGATTGCTATAAAAACTTTTATTTTTCAATGGCTTTCTTCGAAATTTAGTACATATTCCAGGGAAGGTCGCTGTATGATTTTTACCGACCACTCCTAATTTATGCCCAATTTTCTTATAAAATTCATATTTTGTTGTGTGGTATATTTCTTCCCTATACAAATTTGTACTTTTCAAACTTAAAAAAAGGTACCCAAACTTAAAAAAAGGTACCCAAAAGAAATGAAGAAATTCCCCATTTTTTTTTAATTGAAATAAAAAATGAACTTACTCCCCAAATTCGTTCTTAAATTTTTAAATATTTTTATTTAATGAATTTTGTTAAATATTTATTTTAGTGAACATTTGCATACTGCTCTCAATATATGTCCAACAATAAATGCATTTAAAATGAGTATTCTTTTCAAGATAAGTTGGCAACAGCTGCGCGGCAGCACAGGTGTGGTTGCCAAACGCGCGGAAGCGGCGCGTGGCGTGCGACCGCGGACTCGGATGCGACGCGCTCTCGGAACACAGCTCAGCTAAAATATCACAATGCTCTAAAAAATATGTTTTAGGAATTAAAATAAGTTAACGAGAACTAAGCGGAGGCACGGGTAGTAGCTGCGAGGAAGCGGCGCGAGGCGCGCGGACGCGACGCGCTCGCGGAACACAGCTCAGCTAAAATATCGACCGCGAATTCGGACACGACGGATGCGCACGCGACGCGCTTTCGGAACACAGCTCAGCTAAAATATCGCAATGCTCTAAAAAATATGTTTTAGGAATTAAAATAAGTTAACGAGAACTAAGCGGAGGCACGGGTAGTAGCTGCGAGGAAGCGGCGCGAGGCGCGCGGACGCGACGCGCTCGCGGAACACAGCTCAGCTAAAATATCGACCGCGAATTCGGACACGACGGATGCGCACGCGACGCGCTTTCGGAACACAGCTCAGCTAAAATATCGCAATGCTCTAAAAAATATGTTTTAGGAATTAAAATAAGTTAACGAGAACTAAGCGGAGGCACGGGTAGTAGCTGCGAGGAAGCGGCGCGAGGGGCGCGGACGCGACGCGCTCGCGGAACACAGCTGAGCTAAAATATCGCAATGATCTGAAAAATATATTTTGGCGATTAAAATAAGTTGACAGCAACTGCGCGACAGCACGGGTGTGGCTGCCATACGCGCGGCGCGCGACCGCTGACTCGGATGCGACGGGTGCGCACGCGACGCGCTCTCGGAACACAGGTCAGCTAAAATATTGCAATGCTCTAAAAAACATGTTTTAGGAATTAAAATAAGATAACGAGAACTAGGCGGCAGCACGGGTAGTAGCTGCGAGGAAGCGGCGCGAGGCGCGCGGACCCGACGGATGCGGACGCGACGCGCTCGCGGAACACAGCCTACCAAAAATATCGCAATGATCTGAAAAATATATTTTGGCGATTAAAATAAGTTGACAACAACTGCGCGGCAGCACGGGTGTGCTGCCAAACGCGAGGAAGCGGACGCGACTCGCTCTCGGAACACAGCTTAGTGAAGTATCGTATGATAAATTTTATCTACGTATGTGCAATAATTACCTGTTGATCAAAATAGGCCACACATATACTATAAGCAATTGCTTAAAGAAACCTTGAATTTGACGTCTCTGCTCGATGATGATCACTTATTGAATGAATTAATTCAATTTTTAAAAGTTTTGATTCCTTTAATTTGCGGCCCATTCCGTTATATTTGATGTTTATAAATAAACTGAAAAAAAAAACTTAAAGCGGTTTCGCACCTTATTTTTTAAGCATTTTTGCTGCAACATCTTATAAAAAACTTCTAAATTAAAAAACCAAAAACTTTTTAATTGAAATAAAAAATGAATTTTCTGCCCATACAAATTTTTGGGGAGAAAGTTCATTTTATTGGGGAATTTGTTAATTGGGGACTAAGTACTCAGCGCCTGGTAAGCATAGTGAACCATTTTTCAAGTCAAAGGCCTTTTCATCCCGGGCAAGACCGGGTAAAAACAGCTAGTAATTCTATAAAGTTTTACTTATTGCTCATGACAGTCTGGAGTCTTCAAAGTTCGTTAGCTAAAAATGGTAAGTCAATCATATTTATGTATATTTTATAAAGTAACAACAAAAATTTGTATGGATTTTATATACATCTTGAGCCGTGGCCCCCACCATATCACCGCGGTCACCATAGCGCACTCCATATATTTTGTGTGTGCTACTACGAAAAAAAAGCAAAATTATTGAACCTTGTTGTTAGAAAAAAATTCTGGAAAACTAATTTCTGTATTCTAAAATAATAAGTTTTTATGCTGACCACTAGTTGACTCAGAATTAATTTTTTCCATAATTTTATATGACGGGGTATTTTTTTTTGCGAACAAAATTGAAATTTGAGTGTTCAAAAATTATTGACCCAGAAAATTGAGGCATTGGCTACTAAAACTCAGTTTCAAAGATCACATTGACTGCATTTTTACTACCTTTATATTAACTCGTAGTGTCTGCTTGTCTACCGAAAAACTTTGGATCGATTTTTAACCCTTTTCCCGTAATTCAATCGAGCTGAAATTTTGCAGGCAGACCGTGTCGACGATAAAAACGATTAAAAAAATTTTTTTTTAATTTTTTGATTTTTGATAGATTTTTTAATTTTCAGTCAATCAATTATTTAATTACATGATAGCAAACTTAATTTACAAACAAAGGGAGTATAATAAAAACTTGGTTTCTATGGGTTAGTTTTTAATAATAATAATAAAATTTGTTTAGTATTGAATATTCAGTTTTTTATGTTATTTAAGATATACCCATTGATATATTTTACATTAGAGTGGAGTGACGTTGTATCGAAATTAACTTCGGCTCCAAGACCTATATGTTCAAATGACAAAATTGCTATGTGTATTTAAAATTTTAGGCTGGGCTCATCTTCAGGGTGTCTGCTAAAAAATTTTATAAAGACTAAAGTTGTTTTAGTATTCCTCGTACTTGACCATAATTAGACAGATGTGAAATATTTAAATTTTAGAATATCGTTAACACAATTTCATCTGAAGAGGAAGGGGACGCATATATTTGCAAAATATAAAATTTGGAATAATTGTAAATTTGCCATGATTTCAATTTTTTTTCAATTATATATTCTTCCTTTATTTACATATTTTAACAAATTTCATATTTACATATGAGATCTTATCTTTACATATAGATATTGCAACAAATAATACAAGGATCTAAAGATATCAAATAGTTTTTATTTTATTTTTTAATGATTTTTAAAGGAAAATGGGAGGAAAAAACCTTTATATGATTTAATATTAGAAATAATAGACCTCTATAAGCACATAATTTTCAATTTGGTGATTTCTTTTCTATTTTACGTTATTTCTCTACATTCTCTTATCAGTGGGTAAGAGGAATTTTCAATTTTGGCAAAGTAATTGTTATTAATCCTTGTTATGAAATCGATAATTTTTTCATAACCTGTTTCTTCATGAAGAAGATTTGTAGCATACCTCCAGGGCTTTTTATTTATCACTTTAAGACATTTGTTTTATATAATTTGTAAGCGTTTTATGTGACAGTTGGTAGCGTCACTCCAAATAGGACACGCGTATTTTAATATTGACCTTATAACACTTTTGAAGAGTAGATTTTTATACCCTATACCACTATGTGGTTTAGGTATAATGACTTTGTGCTGCTGTTTGTAACAACCAAAAATATTTGACCTAGACCCATCTTTAATTATACCGATCGAATCAGAATCACTTTTTGAGTTGATTTAACAATGCCCGTCCGTCCGTCCGTCCGTCTGTGTGTCCATGTAAACCTTGTAATCAAACTGCAGGTCGCAAATATGAATATATTTTGATGAAATTTGGTATATAAGCTTTTATCGGTCATGGGATGAACGCTATTGAAATTGGTGAGAATCGGTCCATGTTCAGACCTGGCCCCCATACAAATTACCCCTATGAAATCGACATAAATTGCCATAAGATCCAAATTGTCATATAGATCTTACTCAAATTGGGTTTGTATGCGTTCATTACATCCATTAATGAGTATTCCAAAAATGATCCCTTTGGCCCCATATAGACTGCTTCCCGATCTTCACTTAAATCTATTAAAATCAAAAATATTGCACTGATTCTTCTCAAATTTTGTTTGTATATATTTTTGCAAAATACAAGAGACTTTCCCAAACATGATCAGGATTGGTCCATTATTGGACCTAGTCCCCATATAGATATAGCATCCGATATGAACTTTTTCATATCTGCAGCCAAAAAAATTAATAAAAATCCCACTCAAATTTGGTTTTTGCTTATTTTCTATATCCAGTTAGTTGGGCCTAAGAGATAGGGTCTCTAAACGCATGGTATAGGGTATCATATAGTCGGTCTAGACCGACTATAATCTTCTTACTTGTTGTTTTTGGGGTTTAGAAATGGCACGTAGCCATAATATGTTTTTTAAATGTAAGCTTTTTGTCCACGACAACTCCGAGATATCTGACATGATTACATTTATGGTATTATTTCCAACTAGTTGATTGTGTGGCGCCTAGGCGCCCGTTTAAAAATTATGAATAAAACAGTTAAAATTTAAATAAACTAAAAATTTATAATAAATTATATTTCTTTTAATATGGTAGTAAATTGAAAATTATATTGTTACATATGTATGTACATGTGAAAAAAGATTGTGTCTGTAGAAATTATATACATAAGTATCAAAACAGATAAGTAATATTTGGCAAAAAAGTTTTTCAATTTAGAATCTCTTGAAAAACTATATTTCGTGTGAAATATCGTTGGTCATTTAATAGTTTTCCTTGCTGTGGGTTCGATTGAACACGTCTTAACTTGGCTCGCAACTTTTGATCGTGACAAAGCCACATAGTTGGCCGTGTGAAAATACCACGGTCTCCAAATTAATGCCAAATCAAATGACTGGCCTTGAGCATTGTTTATGGTAATAGCGTATGCAGGAATTACTGGAAACTGGCGGCGTTTTAATATGAAAGGTAATGTGGTGTCGGTTGGGGCGAGATCAATCCTAGGAATTAGAACCGTATCATTTTGGTCAGCGTTACAGAATTTGTCAGTCACGGAGTCAGGGATCAGCGTAAATATATTTAAGATATTACCCGGCCTTCACACGTTAAATTTTTGGCTTTCAGGTTTTAGTGCACTCACATTTTTTTTACTCTTTTTTACTAAACAATCATACGTTTCAATTCTCTCTTTCGATTTTTCAACTATTTGACTATTGGATGTGTCATCATATTGACTTGAACATGGGAAGGCCGGGTAAAGTGAGGAGATTGGAGATTCCCAAAAATATTAAGATTTAATACAATGGAGTTCGCTTATAACGAACCCTGGTTGTAATAAATTTTTGTTTATAGCGAAGAGTTTCTTCGGTCCCAAGAGTTTTAATCACATTTTTCATACAAATTGCTTCTCTTATAGCGAACAGTGGTTATATCAAACTTTTGACTTTAACAAACAAATTTTTTTTCCATTTCAGAATTTTCGTATATTTTATATATTTAAAAAAAATTAATTTCAAAGTAATTTAATTTTATTTTTATTTAATTTTAATACAAAACAAAAACTTCGATTTTCAATTGAAGTTTTGTAAAAGGTCCTTTTATGTATATTTTCGTAAAAGTTTGCCAGTAGCCAACCTTTGCTTTGTACTTTCTGCTTCTATACATAAGGAGTATTTCATATTATATGATTTAAAAAAAATATTTTATTTTGATAGAAACTCGGTAATTTTAGTCTTATTAAGACAAACAATTAATATGTATCTTTTTAGTAATTTAATTTATGTTTTATAACTTTTTAAAATGCCCCAAAATAAATAAACTTATTCAACTAAAAAAACTTTTTAAATCTTTTGGACAAATCAAAAAAATACTACGGTTATAACGAACTTAGTCTATAAGGAACTAATTTGGCCGGTCCCGCCGAGTTCGCTATAACCTAACTCCATTTTATTGTAGAAAAATAGAGTAGCATAGAAAAAAAAAAAACGTTTTAGAGCAAGGTTCCCAAAAGCTTCTTAAGGGGGGTAAGGTTTTAAAAGTTAAAAAAAGTCGTATTTTCATAATTCTTTTTTGAAGATATGAATGATGTTAGATTATTTATTTCATATATACGTTATAGCATTATATTTGAAGAATCTTTGAAAAAAATTTCAATTCATAATTTTAATAAATAAGTCTGTGACAGCGAATCTCCGGAGTGTTGTTTTGCGGTGAACAACATAACTCGTTACCGGATCATGTGGAATAAAAAAATCGAAACGCGTTTCAAAGGTGCCATGTTTCCTGTGGTAGTGACGAAGAGTTTAAAAAAAAATTTTTTTTTGGCAGCATTTTGAAGTGAAAAACGATTTTTGCTATACAATTTCGGGAATTTGTTGTTAAAAAATGGGAAAGAAAATGGAATTAAAAAAACCCTTTGTGGTTACTTGATGATTTAAGTGTCGATATAGTGTCTAAAATTACAAAAGAATCGGTCAAGTAGATTTTGAGTTATGATGTTGACGGACTTCGAATGTATATACTATGATTTATATACTATATACCGTATGAGGCCGGTCGCTGAAAACGCTGTATCTTCTTAAGTTTTGCTCTGATTTATTTAAAATTTTGACACAACACTCTCGATATATTATGCATTCAGAAAAAGAAACGCAAAAAAAGGTTTTAAAACCTGCCACCCCTTAAGGAAGTGCAAACACCAATACACCTACAAAAAAGAGAAAAAAATATTTCATATGTCATCATAAATGTTAACTGTAAAAAGCGAACATTTTTTCCAGTTATCTATAAATCCAAAAAAAAAAATAAGGGCGGATTGGTTTTACTTAAAAAACAAAATTATTATTCCAAATCGCCTTTAATTCTTCTATGATAATTTCAATAAATTATTCAAATTAAAATCTTAAATATACCTATTTACGTAATTTATGTTTGTCTAAATTTTTTGAAAGCAAATTATGCAAAAATTAATATTATGAGTGAAAAAAAATTATTTTCCCACCTCTCTTCTGCAATTACAATGTAATTTAATTAAGCAAAGTCAGAATAATTTAAATTTTAAACTTAATATTGCACTATTTTTTCAAGTGCTTTTCAATACAGAGCTTTAAACGAAATCATACGTTGGACAAAAACAAAACCCACATTTAAGATCTCTTTTTTCTCAAATATTTATCAAAAAAATCATATTCTTTGTGCAGGTGCTGGCCATCAGAGAACCTGAGCGAAAGCACTCCTAACAATTCAAAACAATTTTGAGATGAAAAACAAAACAGACAAACGGTAACGTTTAGTTTGATAAAAAAAAGTATGTATGCGTATCGGACGACGTTAAATGAGAAAAATAAAAATGTTTAAAATTTCCTTCATTACTTTTTTTTGCAGAATTTTTTCATTGACCAACAAAGGGAATTTAAAGAAGAATTTGAATAGATATTAGTTTTTTGATGCATTTTTTGAGTTCATCTTATTCCATATGTAACACGAAATCTGCATATGTAGTGCTATTGTCGTTAGCAGTGCTGCTAATTTTGACAACTTATTTTAATTTCGACGATTTTTCAATTTGTTAAAATGATGATTGAAGATTTTAAATTTTCAGTAGTATAAAAATTACAATTAATGGGTTGTAAATCGAAAATTGATAGTTTTAGTTCAGTGTAAATGTAAATTACAAAATATGTATAGATTTAATTCTGGGTAAAGTCGTTTCAAAACGGAAACACCTTAAATAGCATCTCCATTTAAGATTTAAGTTTTAATTACGGCTGTACTTTAAACCTATATTATATGTTTCAGCTATAGATACATGTCAATAAAATTATTTAGTTGATTGCTGTGTTAAAATTTTTGTTGAAATTTCACCACTAATACATTTTTATACCCTATACCACTATGTGGTTTGGGTATAATGACTTTGTGCTGCTGTTTGTAACAACCAAAAATATTTGACCTAGACCCATCTTTAATTATACCGATCGAATCAGAATCACTTTCTGAGTTGATTTAACAATGTCCGTCCGTCCGTCCGTCCGTCCGTCCGTCCGTCTGTGTGTCCATGTAAAGCTTGTAATCAAACTGCAGGTCGCAAATATGAATATATTTTGACGAAATTTGGTATATAAGCTTTTATCGGCCATGGGATGAACGCTATTGAAATTGGTGAGAATCGGTCCATGTTCAGACCTAGCCCCCATACAAATTACCCATATGAAATCGACATAAATTGCCATAAGATCCAAATTGTCATATAGATCTTACTCAAATTGGGTTTGTATGCGTTCATTACATCCACTAATGAGTAGTCCAAAAATGGTCCCTTCGACCCCATATAGAGCTGCTTCCCGATCTTCACTTAAATCTATCAAAAAACAAAAATATTGTACTGATTCTTCTCAAATTTTGTTTGTATATATTTTTGCAAGATACAAGAGACTTTACCAAACATGATCAGGATCGGTCCATTTTTGGACCTAGTCCCTTTATAGATATAGGATCCGATATGAACTTTTTTATATCTGCAGCCAAAAAAATTAATAAAAATCCCACTCAAATTTGGTTTTTGCTTATTTTCAATGTCCAGTTAGTTGGGTCTAAGAGATAGGGTTTCTAAACGCATGGTATAGGGTATCGTATAGTCGGTCTAGACCGACTATAATTTTCTTACTTGTTATATATAGAAATAACCAATGTTGTAATAATATTCGTAATATGAATGATATAAATAAATTTTATTACTTCCTTTTGTAATATTTTTTCGAGTTTTGTAAGCGGTAAAATTTTCTTGTCAATTTCTTGTTTTAAAAATGACAATTTTGGCGATTTAGTTTTCAAAATTGTAGATTTTCAGAAGATTTTATTAGCAGCACTGGTCGGTAACAAAGAAGAGAGAAAATTGTGTGTGGGTTTGTATAAAATGAGAAAGATTAAATTTTGTTTGTGTATTTCCCATAGCTTTGTAGGGAGTGCTATGTGTGTGTGTGTTATTTCAGCGTTACAGAATCAGTCAGTCAGTCAGTGAGTCAGGGATCAGCGTAAATATATATAAGAAGATAGAAGATATTACACCCGTTGAACGTTTATTGTTTTTATTTGTGATTATTTGATTTTTAATTCTGTTTATTTGGTGAGTAGTGCTATGCTCTGTTTTAAATCCAAATTGTTCTTTAGCAACAATAGAATTGGTCATTACAAATTCACTAAGACGAGAATGTAGTATTTTTTCAAATATTTTACCTAAGTTCCTTAATAGACTAATAGGTCGCAGCTGTTTGGGTTATTTTTTGGCTTACTATGTTTGTTGATAGCTATAACCTTAGCATTTTTGAAATGGTTTGGGAAATAGTTGAGTTTGATGCAGCTGTTAAATATTATAACCAGTAATTTTAGAGCTTTGAGTGGTAGTTACTTTAAGAGCAGGTTGGGAACATTATCAAAACCAGGGTTCTATTGATGAGTCAATACTAGTTACTTCTTCAAGAGATGTATAAATTGCAGATTCAGAACTAGGATTTTCCTTCTTAAAATTATTTACTGTTGTATTTATTACTGTATCCGCTGAGTGGTTGTAGTTCGAAGTGATGTTATTGGCTTGGACAAATGACTTTGCCAGAATTTCAGCCTTGCCCTTATCAGATGTTATTTTTGTATTTCCAACTTTAAAGTGAGAGATTTGATTTTTTCCTTTTCCTCGCAAGTTCCTGCTTATTCTCCAGAATGATTTATCACCTGGTTTTAAATTGGATAATAATTGACAACATCTCTTATTGCGTTCCGAAATAATACTTTTATCAATCATGTTACTTAGAAACTTAGTACATTGATTATAAAAAGTTTGCTCGGCTATATTTGAGGATCGTTGGCTTTTTCTTTTAAAGCTTCTTCTTAGTTTAATATATTTTACAGTACTTTCTGGTAATGTGTAATTATTTTGTTGAGTTATTTTAGGTGTAGACACATCCCTTGCTTCGAAAACTACATTTATAAATTTTTGGATTTCCTGATCAATTACTGCCTTGGTATTGTATATATCCGAATTTGACGTGATTTTATTGTCTAAAAAATTCATATAAATGTTCCAGTTGGTTGCACTATAATCATAATAATTGAGGTCAACCTGCAAGGTCATTGATCTTTTAAGTGTACATATAATGGGGCGATGGTCTGATGGTATTTCGTAATCCATTGTTTTTACGTCTATATTTAAAGCGGAGTTGCTTAAAATAATATCGACTGTGGATGCTTCGCGATTGTGTTGATGGGGGAATAGGGTTGGACTATTAGGATAGTGTATAAAAAAATTGCTTGATTGCTGTAGATTGTTCAGTGCGGTTCCTGCAGTATTATTTGAACGGGAATTACAACAACAATGTTTGGCATTTAGGTCACCAAAAACTATATATTCTTTGGTGGAAGGTGTTAGGTTCAAGATATCAGCGCAGAAGTTATGGGTATATCTTGGCGAATATAACGAAGATACAACAATGGGTCTATTATTTATAATAACTTCAATTGAGATGTTTTCGATTGATGATGTGTTTGATATAAAGAGGTTTTTATGAGCGACAGATTTATGAATTAACAGAGCTACTCCTCCTCCTCTTGCATCTGTTCTGTCACTTCTATATAAATAATAATTTTTAAAATAGGGCTATGATTTTCTGAAAAAAATGTTTCATTCAAAGACGCTATTTTAATATTTTCTCGTTCAATTAGTATCTCAAATTGTTTTAATTTAGAAAAGTTTGAAATGCCATTAGCATTCAAGTGAAACATTTTGAATTCGTTTAAATTAGTACTAGAGGACCGCTGCTGCTCCGCAGCATTATATTATATTATATTATATTATATTAATTTTTATAATATAATACCAAAATTTGCCAAGAGAAGTTGACGTACAGTAATGCCAAAATATGCCAAGAGAAGTTAACGTACAGTAAAAGTAAAGTTGATTCTCCACGCATAGCTTTTTCTCAAACCCAAAGAATTTAAGCAGTTAATAGCTCAAAAGAAGGAGCTTGATCCACTGAGTGTTCTTAGACCTATGTCAACAGCCTACGTTAATTAGAACTCTAGTTATAGAGGTTTGAGAGAAGAAAAATATTGAAAAAAATTTTGAATGATTGACAGTACAACTTTGATTTGTTGTACTTTTGAAGTGCACCTATGCAAATCATCCATAGCTGTAGTGAAAATATCAAAAAGCTCATCGATGATAAATAAATCGATGTTTGTTTTCAGCTGGTTAGCATATGTGGCTTTGCTGTTATTATTGATGTTATTATTACAATATGCGTTGTTGTTTCTTAAACTAGGGAAATCTCCTACCTTTGATTGAAATAAGTTATTTTGTTGTTGTCTGCTGTTATTCTGACTTTTAGAAGTTAAGGCCTAGTTAGCCACACGTTGTTAAAATGTATCCTTACCGTAAATGTAACGTTGTCATTTAGTGCAATTATAGAATGTAAAAACGAACCAGCATGTTAAAATTAACCAAACTTTATCAGCTGTTCACGTATAAACGTAGCAAAAATCTATTTTCAACAGATTGGGACGTTCCGGTTACTTGACAGTTGAGTTCGGTAACTGCTCTAAATGCTTTTCATGTAACAGAAAAAAACAGCTGACACGTTTGGTTAAGGTTACGTGTGGCTAACTAGGCCTTTACTCTTGTTCTAGTATCCAAATAGAGAGAACGTAATGGACAGTTGATGTCGTTTGCAGAGTGATCAGTTCTCTCTTTTCCATGTTTTTTGCAATTAAAGCATGTAAAAACAGCTGGTCTTTTTTCATTTGTGTTAAACAGACACACACTTGTATGATATTGTTCTGCACATATCATACACGTAGCACTTCGATGATAATGTTCACTGCCATGGCCATACATTAAGCGGTGCCAGCATTGAGTTGATTTATTCCTGGATCTAGATTTGCATTTTTTCCAAGAAATTATAATATTGGAAATTGTTCAAATTTTTACGAACAAATTGAACTTTGTAAACTGCATTATTGTTCGAACTGAATTTGGTGACTATTTGAGTTACGGAAGACGGGGATAGGTTGTAGTTTTTTAGCTCTTTGGAGATGTTCTCAGAGTTTATGCGGGGTAAACCGTGTAAAAAGGTGGTGTATAACCTATTTTCTTTGAAGCCATAAGAATGAAACTCCATCTTACTCTCCTTAAGTATTTGCTTTTAGCATTCGTACATTTCTTTACTTGGAGCAAAAATTTTGGTACCAATTGAAGTACGTTTGAAAATACAATCCTTACCAAGCAGCTTTTGTATTTCTGTAAACTAGCAGATTCCAGCCCTCGAAATTCGATGCAAATTCTAGGAATTTTTATTTTATCATTAAATAAAGACCCTAAAGGTATGCTAATCAATAATAGCCATTTCACAAATCAGCACAAAAAACCAACTCATTTTTATTACAAACACATTAACAAATTTAATAAACACACACATAGCATTGTATAATTTTATATATGTGTTAGTAGCAACTTTAAATGCAATTTAATCAAAATTAAGGAAAAAATTTAAAAATCTGTAAATCTGCAAAATGGCAGAAACGGATAAAACGGTCGAAAACGGGATAAAACGGTAGAACAAAACATCGGTCACAAGAAATCGCCTGGCCTATTAATATTATAGATGAGGAGTTAGCTTCTACAACAATAGGTGGAGGTTTGTGTTCCTTAACATCGTTAATATTTGATACAGGCTAAATCTGTTGCTTGTAGTTGACGCAATGTTCGGGTTAACAAAACCCGGAGGAAGTTTTGTCATCTTGTTCGCAAAGAGTTTCTTTTTTGATGAAGATTTGGCCCCTCGGGCCATCTCTAAATTTTTATTCCTGTTTTAAGCTGAATTGTCTACCACGTGAGTTCAAATGAAATCAAGAATATGCAATTGAAAAAACAAAAATAAACACTTGTTTTTAATTTTAAATAGTTGTACTCTAAGAGTCTTATGCCGGTTTTCTCAATGTATCGTCAAACTGGCTGTTACTTAACCAGGACATAAATTTATTGTACCGATAAACTGCTGGTAAGCAATTTTGATTTTCTCAATGTACCGACAAAAATATTATTTTCAGTTGGCAATGCCTCTCAAAATACGTATGAAAGTTGGGAGAATTATTTTCAGTTGGCAATGCCTCTCAAAATTGATATGAAAGTTGGGAGAATAATTTATCTGTACGATAAATAAATAATTGACAGATGAGCGCCGGTTAGCTTTGCGACAAAATAGAAGCAAACCAGACATTGAGAAAACCAAATTTCTTTAATCGATAGTTTCTCGTTGGGATAAAAGATAATCGCCTATTGAGAAAACGGGCATTAGAGTCTAAGCGCTTTAATTATTTACACGACAGTTCGTAAAGAGAATCAGATTAGAACACTGTGATGTGAAATATATTAAACTAAGAAGAAGCTTTAAAATAAAAACCCAAATATAGCCGAGCAAACTTTTTATAATCAATGTACTAACTTTCTAAGTACATGATAGTTAAAAGTATTAATTCGAAACGGTGATAAATCATTTTGGAAAATAAGCAGGAACTTGCGAGGAAAAGGAAGAAATCAAAATTCTCACCTTAAAATTCTAAACACAACAATAACATCTGATAAGGACAAAGCGGAAATCCTGGCAAATACATTTGTCCAAGCAAATAACCTCACTTCGAACTACAACCACTCCACAGATACACTAATAAATACAACAGTACATAATTTTAAGAAGGAAAATCCTAGTTCTGAATCTGCATTTTATACATCTCTTGAAGAAGTAATGAATATTGTCTCATCAATAAAACCCTCAAAATACCCTGGTTTTGACAATGTTCCCAACCTGCTCTTAAACAAACTACCACTCAAAGCTCTAAAATTACTGGTTATAATATTTAACAGCTGCATCAAACTCAACTATTTCCCAAACAATTTCAAAAATGCTAAGGTTATAGCTATCAACAAATCTAGTAATCCAAAAAATAACCCAAATAGCTATAGACCTATTAGTCTATTAAGTAACATAGGTAAAATATTTGAAAAAATACTACATTCTCGTCTTAGTGAATTTGTAATGACCAATTCTATTGTTGCTAAAGAACAATTTGGATTTAAAAAAGAGCATATCACTACTCAATAAATACACAGGATTAAAAATCAAATAATCACCAATAAAAACAATAAACGTTCAACGTTTGGCATAATGGCCTCATATTTAAACTTCTTGATGCAAACATACCAAAATACCTATGCCAACTTATTTCAGATTTAATTTAAAGTTGCGATTAATAATGAAACATCATCTCCAAAAACCATTATCACAGGGTTACCTCAACGATCAGTCTTGTCGCCATTGCTTTACTTGATATATACATCCGATTTTAAAGTCCCAAAATATATGAAAATTATTATTACTCCTGAAGAAAATGGAGAAGGGTCTTGTAAATTGCAGTAAATATTTCGACAAATGGAAAATCAAAATTAATCCAAACAAGACCCAAGCAATAATTTTTCCATTCAACAAATCTCCCAAAAGTTTGCCAAGACGTCATCTTCCTATTGGAAATAATACCATAAATGTACTTAACGAGGTCAAATATCTCGGAGTTGTCTAGGACAAAAAGCTTATATTTAAAAGACATATTATGGCTACGTGCCAAAAAGCTATAAAATCATTTAAAGCATTATGGCCACTACTAAATAGATGGTCATTTCTAAACCCCAAAAACAATAATCTACTCTTCAAAAGTGTTATAAGGCCGATATTAACATACCCATGTCCTATTTGGAGTGACGCTGCCAACTGTCACCCAAAACGCTTACATATTATACAAAACAAATGTCTTAAAGTGATAAATAAAAAGCCCTGGAGGTATCCTGGAAATCTTCTTCATGAAGAAACAGGTTATGAAAAAATTATCGATTTCATAACAAGGATTAATAACAATTACTTTGCCAAAATTGAAAATTCCTCTTACCCACTGATAAGAGAATGTAGAGAGATAACGTAAAATTAAAAAAATCATGTGATTCCGATCACAGGGGAGATGTGTAAACATCTGGTAAGGTTATTACATATCATAATTTTTTCACCAAACAATTATGTCACACCGATTTGTCTTAATGCTTACATGTTACGCGTAAGATCTTACGCTCACATATTACGCTGTTTTTGTCATTGTATTGTGAATTAGAAATTTACCTCCCTGCGCGTATAGATGTTTACACATCAAAAAGAAATCACCAAATTGAAAATTATATGCTTATAGAGGTCTATTATTTCAAATAAACCTCCTATAAGCACATAAATATTTTCAGATAGTATTTGAATTTATTAAATCATATAAAGGATTTTTCCTCCCATTTTCCTTTAAAAATCATTCAAAAATAAAATAAAAACTATTTAATATCTTTAGATCCTATATATTATTTGTTGCAATATCTATATGTAAAGATAAGATCTCATATGTGAATATCAAATTTGTTAAAATATGTAAATAAAGAAAGAATATATAATTGAAACATTGCTCGTATCTAAGCACAATGATGCCCGATTTAGCCCATTTTCAATACCAACCTGCTGGGAATTATGACAAATGATATTATTGTAACTTTACCCAGTTAAATGGTTTTTTTTTTTGTGAATGAGCGTGATTTCAACAGACAGACGGACAGATGGACAGACGGACATCGTTATATCGACTCGAGCTGTGAGAAGAATCAAGAATATATATACTTTATGGGGTCGGAAATTAGTTTTTCGATGCGTTGCAAACGGAATGACAAACCTATATATACCCTCTGCCACTGAGGTGTGGAGGGTATAATAAAACACATTTTGTTTATTTATAGCATGTGTAGTAATTGAAATAAAATTTTATTTGTTTAATTTTACGAACAAAACTTATTCCAAATTTTCTGTGGAAAGATTTGAATGCAAGTCGCTCAACACCAATTTAAGAGCAGAGAAAGCTCTTTCCACGCTTACCTGGGTTGTAGGAATACAGTACAGTTTTGGCCAATTTTTATATGTAAGGATAATGTATTTTTTTGCCTCCCAGCACTCAAAAAGAGGTTTATCAATCGACAAGGGCGTTGGAGAAAAATGATCGGAATTGTGACCTATATTCACGGCGAAATAAAACTCTCTTTTTGAGAGTTTCATCCGACATTTTATTTTTACGTTGAAAAATAACTCTTTTAGATGGGGTTTTTTTTCTAAACTCACAAAATAACTTTTTTGATATCACTTATAACAGTTACGGTCCCTGTTACAAATATAAAAATAACAAGTAAGAAAATTATAGTGGATTTAGAACGATTTCGAAATGTTCTTAGCTCCAAATTATGTGAGCTATGATTTGGATAAATAAAATAAGAATAAACCAAGTTTGAGTGGCATTGTTATTTATTTGCGCCCTGCAAATGAATCGATCATTACCATATTTAGTAGTCACTTCTTTTACTTGAAAACATATAATAACCAAATTTCATAAAAATCTATGCAATATTTTTGTTTTTTGATAGATTTAAGTGAATATCGGGAAGCAGCTTGATATGGAAACTTTGACTAGAAATGCAGGGTTTATTTTTGTGCCAATTATTTATGTGTGTAATGAACACACATAAACCAAATTTGACCGATATCAATATGATAATCTGGATCTTACGGAAATTTAAGCCGATTTCATAGTGGTTATTAGTATAGGTGCTTGGTCTAAAAAAAAATATATAAAAACAAGTAAGAAAATTATAGTCGGTCTAGACCGACTTATGATACCCTATACCATGCGTCTAGATACCCTATCTCATAACCCCAACTAACTGGATATAGAAAATAAGCATAAACCAAATTTGAGTGGGATTTTTATTAATTTTTTCGGCTGCAGATATGAAAAAGTTCACATCGGATGTTATATCTATATGGGGACTAGACCCAAAAATGGACCGATCCTGACCATGTTTGGTAAAGTCTCTTTTTTTTTCAAAACAATATACAAACAAAATTTGAGAAGAATCAGTGCAATAGTTTTGTTTTTTGATAGATTTAAGTGAATATCGGGAAGCAGCTCTATATGGGGCCTATGACTAAGAGTTATCCAATAGGGATCATTTTTGGACTACTTATTAATGGATATAATATATACATACAAACCCAAGTTGACTAAGATTTGTATGATAATTTGGATCTTATGGCAATATATGTTGATTTCATAGGGGTCATTTGTATGGGGGCTAGGTCTGAACATGGACCGATTCTCACCAATTTCAATAGAGTTCATCCTATGGCCGATAGAAGCTATATACTAAATTTCATCAAAATATATTCATAATTACGGCCTGTAGTTTGATTACAAGGTTTACATGGACACACAGACTGACGGACGGACAGACATCACTAAATCGAGGTGATTCTGAGTCGATCGGTATAATAAAAGTTGGGTCTAGGTCAAATTTTTTTTGGTAGTTACAAACATCAGCACAAAGTCATTATACCTTAACCACATAGTGTGGTATAGGGCATAAATATTGTTAAAACATTAAAATTTTTCAAACGATTTTTTCGCGAAACTTTTGACAATTTCACGTTTTTTCCGATAAGTTTTTGATTACTCTTTCAAAAATAAAATCTGGCAGCCCTGCCCAACAACTTATGCTAACAATGAAATCCTGACTCACAGGTATTTTGTTGGATTTAAAAGCTTATGAAGTCGATAAGAGAGAAACTTTGGACATGACAGAAGCTTAAGCTTGAACTTTTAAAACTTTTTCTTTTGATATTAATGAAATTTATATCATTGATCAAATAAAGAACATTCATTTGAATAAAATATTTAAATAATTTCATTCTTTGTAATTTAATATACATATTGTATGTACGAGTTTGATAGTTTGTGGTAACATTTTTTATGAAAAACAAAACTTTTTAAAGAAAATTTTTATTATTTTAATTTTTCTCATGTTTTCTATTGTTTTCAAACTCAAATACAATTCAACTTGTTTCAACGAAAACTATGTTATTAAATTGGTTTGTAAGCCTTTTGAGGAACAGAGAAAAGTCGAGACCAATGAAAAAGTTTTCAATTGTTGCAACTTGTTGGCATTTTCATCTATATACATATGTACATTGAATTTTATGTAGGTGTATGTATTATTGCAGGTTAACCAATACACTACACTGAAAAGAATTCAATTAAAGGCATTATTTTTGCTTAAATCTCTAAATGTGATATAGCAGAATACAGATTAGATTAATTGGCTAACGATTTTATTACCAACCGAATTCAATGAATTAAATAATCGAATTAATACTTGATTACAATAACAATTCTGTTGTATGAAAAGTAAATAATTTGTCACAACAGAAAATGTTTACCGGCTATTAAATTCCTGTTTAGTTGTTTTAAAGTTCAGTTAGCAATTCGGTTGGCGAATTTTTTTTAAGTGTGAATCAGGATCACTTTAATATGCAGTATGCAAACTCCATATCATATAAATATATAAATTCATATCACAAAAATGATTTTCTTAGCATTCTGCAGTACAGCGGAAAAAACTCAGCAAGACTAGATACTGTAATTAAGTGTTAAATTCAATTCAAAAACAAATATTCTTATTTATTTAATGAGTTCGGTAACGTTCCTTTTAAATATTCAATTGGCGTATTATCGTGTTAAAAATTAATTTTTAAGTTTGACGTCTGCAAAATTTTATCAAAATATCCATAAATGGCTCCATGTTGTTCGTGGAATTCATTTTGTTGTGAAAAAATTTGTGTTCATCGAAAGTCTACACCTATGTTACAGTAATTGCTCAAAAGATCCTTCGACCTTAAACTATAGATGTTGGTGGCAATAACACCTTGCAACAGCCAAGGAGCTTCCTTCTTTCATACCTAGTCCCAGAGATGAAGTCACATCCTATAGAAACATAACCATTTATCCAGATAACACATTCACATAAAAATTTTAAATATGACGATTTGAAACGAAGTTTCACTGAGTAAGAAGAAATCGCAGATAATTTGACGCGATACAAGCAGGAATTCCCAAGTAAATAAATCATAAGAACATCAACGCCAAAATGCCAAGTAATTCTCTGTATTTGGTAGGTCTTGTGTATTGTGGGCTGCTAAAACCGAGTAAACCATCAGAAAAGAGCTGTACCAAATTTTAAAGGTAAAATGGCTACAATGGGAAACCAGATACGAGAAAATAATTTTTATCATGGCAATGCTCAGCCACATGTTGCGGGACCAGCTAAAAACTATTTCGATAATATCGGATGGCCAGACCTGTCCCCTTCTGACTACCACTTGTTTCGATCGATGCAGAATGCCCTTACAGTAATATGCTTCAGTTGAATTTATCAAGAATTAGTGTCAATAATTTGCGTGACTCAAATTCTCAAACCATAAGTAGTTTTTTTTTTCGCAAGGAATCTATAAATTGCCTCAAAAATGGAGACATGGCATAGCTTCCGATGAACAATACTTTGTAATGCTGTTTGTAACTACCAAAAATATTTGACCTAGACCCATCTGTTATTATACCGATCGAATAAGAGTCACTATCTGATTCGATTTAACGATGTTTGTCCGTCCGTCTGTGTGTCCATGTAAAGCTTGTAATCAAACTGCAGGTCGCAAATATATTTTGATGAAGTTTGGTATATAAGCTTTTATCGGTCTTAGGATGAACGCTATTGAAATTGGTGAGAATCGGTTCATGTTCAGACCTAGCCCCCATACAAACGACCCCTATGAAATCAACATAAATTGCCATAAGATCCAAATTATCATATAAATCTTAGTCAAATTGGGTTTGTATGTGTTTATTACATCCATTAATCAGTAGTCCAAAAATGATCCCTATGGGACAACTCTTAGTATAGGCCCCATATAGAGCTGCTTCCCGACCTTCACTTAAATCTATCAAAAAACAAAAATATTGCACGGATTCTTTTCAAATTTTGTCTGTATACATTTTTGCAAAATATAAGAGACTTTACCAAACATGGTCAGGATCGGTCCATCCGATATGAACTTTTTCATATCTGCAGCCAAAAAAATTAATAAAAATCCCACTCAAATTTGATTTATGCATATTTTCTATATCCAGTTAGTTGGGCCTGAGGGATAGTGTCTCTAAACGCATGGTATAGGGTATCGTATAGTCGATCTAGACCGACTATAATTTTCTTACTGGTTTTGTGATTGAACTAAAGCTGAATTTTTGCAACAAACAAAAATCCATAATTTTGAAGGTATGCATCCAATATTATTGCATATGTGTCTATTGGACATTAAAATTATTTTAAAATGTATCTAGGTTTCCACAATACGTTTTGCCACAGGCGAACGAAAACTTGCCTGTTTTTTTATTGCTGTGTCTCATACAGGTGGCTAATTTTTATACCCTATACCACTATACGAAATTTGGTATATAAGCTATATAAGCTTTTATCGGCCATAGGATGAACTTTATTGAAATTGGTGAAATTCGGTCGATGTTAAGACCTAGTCCCCATACAAATGACCCCTATGAAATCGACATAAATTGCCATAAAATCCAAATTATCATATAGATCTCAGTCGGATTGGGTTTTTATGTGTTTATTATATCCATTAATCAGTAGTACAAAAATAATCCCTATAGGACAATTCTTAGTCATAGGCCCCATATAGAGCTGCTTCCCGATCTTCATTTAAATCTGCAAAAAACAAAAGCATTGCACAGATTTTTCTCAAATTTGGTTTGTATATATTTTTTAAAAATATAAGTGACTTTACCAAATATGATCATGATCGGTCCATTTTTTGACCTAGCCCCATATAAATATAGCATCCGATATGAACTTTTTCATATCTGGAGCCAAAAAAATTAATAAAAATGCCACTCAAATTTGGTTTATGCATATATTCTATATCGAATTAGTTGCACCGAAGAGATAGGGTCTCTAAACCGTGGTATAGGGTGTCGTATAATTTTCTTACTTGTTTTTAAATGTTTCTTTAAAATCCAATTTTCTTGCATACCAAATTTCTGCATAAACTTTAAAGGTTTCGAAATCTATTGAAAAATTCTCTAAATATCTTAAAATGAAATTCGATATTTTTAATTTTTTCATATCCCGAAAAAAAATAGAGATCCTTTAATGCAGCTAAATAATCTTGAACATTTATGAACAACACAACGGAACAACTTTTTTGTTGATTAAGAACTGAATGTTGTTTTCAAGGTTATTTGGGACGCTGACTGCACTTGCTTTTTTTTCTATCAGCTCGACTTTTCACGATATAGCGTTAAGTCCAAAATTAAGGCATTTCCACTACATATATTGGAATAACTCGAAAACGGTCCCCCATATTCAGTTAAAAAAAAATCCAAAACTCGTTAACAATATTACTTTTAAGCCGTTCATACATTGGTTTTAAATTTGCCCAGTAGTTTCACAGATATCGTAGATGTTTTGAAAAAAAGAACAATTAAAAAAAAAATTTTTTTTCGTTCTTTAAAAATTCATAAAAAATAATAATGCGACAAAAGTCCCAGTTTTCGTCTAAAAACATTTAGTTAAACATATTTCGAATGAAGTGAGCGTTATTTCATTTTAATCGGTGCACAACTTTTGATTTTGTTCACAATTTACTGAGAAAACTGAATTGATCAAAATCGCGATTTCCATACAAAAATAACATTTTTTAATAGGTGTGTTTGCTGCTGTTCTATTTATGTAATAAGTATGTTATAGTAATTGTTTTGAGGCCACTGATTTCAGATATTAAGTCAGATTTTTTCTATCACCTACACTTTTCAATTTATCAATAAAAGAGGATTTTAAAGAACAAACAAAATTTTTAATACACAACTCATCGAAAAATTTTCTTTTGTAAGATTTTCTTAAATTATCTTGTTTAGAGGGTTTATTTTTAATTCTGTGGTTTTTGTCAGTTTTTAGGTAACGTTGCCAAATATATTAATTTTTAACGCTCTTTATATGTGTAAAATTTTTTTAAAAAAAGTATTGACCATTTATTTATTTATTTATTTGTTAGCCTGTGTAACAAGACTGAAGTCTTAAAACAACACAGGGGTACATTAAGGACAAAAGTATTGACCATTTCTGAGTTTTTTCTTTAAATAACGATGTATCTTAAATGTTTATTAAATTAATTTGCAGCACTATCGACGTATGTCAACCTACGTTTGATCGCTGACAAATTATTTTCTCAGAAAACGACACATAGCGACATACGTTGTTACTGGGTGGTTGCATTGGTAGTTTTCTTTTTCAAAGAAAACGACGTTTGTCAGCATAAGTTGTTTTATCTGCACACACTTTAACTATTATTTACATATTGTTTTTTCACCCTTGTCTAGGATCTATTCCTCTGAAGATTTTTGACTCAAAGTTTTATATGAAGTATTTATTGCCCATATCTACAGGACTGTTAAATAAAAATCTCTAAAAACTTTATATCAAAGCCCATTATTTCAAATATAACGTTTTCGCGATTTCCATACAAAAATAACATTTTTATACCCTATACCACTATGTGGTTTGGGTATAATGACTTTGTGCTGCTGTTTGTAACTACCAAAAATCACTTTCTGAGTCGATTTAGCTATGTCCGTCCGTCCGTCCGTCTGTGTGTCCATGTAAACCTTGTAATCAAACTACTGGTCGAATATATGAATATATTTTGATGAAATTTGGTACATAAGCTTTTATCAGTCATAGGATGAACGCTATTGAAATTGGTGAAATTCGGTCAATGTTCAGACCTAGTCCCCATACAAATGACCCCTATGAAATCGACATAAATTGCCATACGATCAAAATTATCATATAGATCTCAGTCAAATTGGGTTTTTATAGTCTAGACCGACTATAATTTTCTTACTTGTTTAATATGTGTGTGTTTGCTGCTGTTTATACCCTATACCACTATGTGGTTTGGGTATAATGACTTTGTGCTGCTGTTTGTAACAACCAAAAATATTTGACCTACACCCATCTTTAATTATACCGATCGAATCAGAATCACTATCTGTCCATGTAAAGCTTGTAATCAATCTGCAGGTCGCAAATATGAATATATTTTTATGAAATTTGGTATTTAATCTTTTATCGGCCATGGGATGAACGCTATTGAAATTGGTGAGAATCGGTCCATGTTCAGACCTAGCCCCCATACAAATGACCCCTATGAAATCAACATATATTGCCATAAGATCCAAATTATCATACAAATCTTAGTCAAATTGGGTTTGTATGTATATATTACGTCCATTAATTAGTAGTCCACAAATGATCCCTATTGGACAACTCTTAGTCATAGGCCCCATATAGAGCTGCTTCCCGATCTTCACTTAAATCTATCAAAAAACAAAAATATTGCACTGATTCTTCTCAAATTTTGTTTGTATATATTTTTGCAAAATACAAGAGACTTTACCAAACACGGTCAGGATCAGTCCATTTTTGGGCCTAGTCCCCATATATATATAGCATCCGATATGAACTTTTTCATATCTGCAGCCGAAAAAATTAATAAAAATGCCACTCAAATTTGGTTTATGCTTATTTTCTATATCCAGTTAGTTGGGCCTGAGAGATAGGGTATCTAAACGCATGGTATAGGGTATCGTATAGTCGGTCTAGACCGACTATAATTTTCTTACTTGTCTATTTATGTAATAAGTGTGTTATAGTAATTCTTTTTAGGCCACTGATTTCAGATATTAAGTCAGATTTTTCTTTCAGCTACACTTTTCAATTTATCAATAAAAGAGAATTTTAAAGAAAAAAAATTTTTTTAATACACAAATATTATAATGTAATTACAATTCATCGACAAATTTTCTTTTACAAGATTTTCTTAAATTATCTTGTTTAGATGGTTTATTTTTAATTATCCAGCAATAGTCCGCCATCATATGGGTTTCCCAGTGACCCTGGTACCGCTCCTCTATAGTACGAGCATCTTGATGGAAACGTTCACCTTGTTCTTCAATGAAGTCTCCAAGATTTTAAGGGAATCAATCTAAATGACTGTGTAGGTAGTGTACGTTAATGCTCATATTACAACCAAGCTGCTGGAAATGTGCCAACATGCTATCCCCGTTATCCTGGTAGTGCTCATCCTTTTTGTTTCCCACGAAATTGTGTACTATCCAAACAAATTCATTCCAAGCATTTCTTTCAATATCTGTCATGAAACTACTAAAGTTTTCAGCATTATCCTTATCCTTTTGATTTGAGGGCCATCAAAAATGCCAGCTTTCAATTTCTCCCAACTTAAATTTTGAAACTTTCTACTGATATTCAGCCATCTTTTTTTGTGATTTTTAAAAATTTGATTGTTATTCAAAGGTAACAATTACATCTTTAAAAAAAATAAATTTGAAAATCGCTTAATGATTTTTTTAACTTTTAATTTTTGGAAAAAAGTGCGAGCTGATGGAGAAAAATAGAGATTAGATTAGAAATCAACGACCTCAAAGTCAACACCAAAAATGTTAAATTTTGTTCTCTTGTGTAATATTAATCTTATAAAAATTTTAAATATATAGAAACTAATGGCGTTTTCTTTTCTGAAAAAAAAAATGTTACACTTTATAATGTTACGTTTTTATAATGTTTGCCTCACACATTAAAGATGTTGCATTTTTAATGGTCAGAATGGAAAATAAAATTACAACTATGCAACACTTTTTTAATGAACAGCTGATTTTGTTGACATTTTTATTCTTGGACACCAAAAAGGAAAAATAAAAATTTAAAAAACATTGATGTTTTCCATATTAATATTTTTTTTTTAACACAACAATAAAAATTACACTTTTTCTTATATTTTGTTTGTTTCTTCACACAAATACACATTTATAAACAACACAAATGTCAGCTATTTTATCGTGTTATTCCCCCCCCCCCTCTGATTTTTTAGAGTGCGAAAAATGCACCTTTTTCACATATTTATAGTGCGACTTTTTTAGAAAAGAACACGTTACCCTTTCGCAAGTTTGACATTTTTTTAGAAAAGAAAAAGAAAAGAGAAAAAAGTGCGAAGTGGGAAAAACGTATAACATTTTTGCCAGAAAAGAAAACACCATAAATGTAAGGAGGCTATTAAAATATCCAGCAAAATAAATTGAAGAATCGCAACTTCCCAATATGCCAATATAAATTTATCGTAACATCCTATTATGACATCATTAAACTCGTAACATCCATTAAACTCAATATATTTTCACTTAAAAACATAAACATCAAAAAATTAGTTTTTTATTAACTATTGAGAATGAAATTCCCAGGATCCATAAACGACAAATTTCATCCTTCGACAACCCTTTGTTATTTAGTTAGTTAGTTAAAGTTAAGTTAGTTAAATTATTTATTTTTATGTGATACAAATTTTAAAAAATTAAATAAAAAAAAAATTTAAATTAAATTAAAATATTAAATATGCGTATACATTTAAATACATTTAGCCATACATATGTATAAATAAATGAATAAATAAATAAAAGAACATACGACTATGACATTTCGTCGTCAGTCGGTGATATCAAAAGGAAAAAATAATTATTTTTTTTAACAAACTTTTTGCTTATTTTAAATTTATTAATAATTAAATTCAGCTATTAATTGTCTTCTATACGCTATAGCATCTATTATGTAGTGAATTACATTTTTCCAATTAAAATTGACATTATCTAAAATGGTTATGACTTCCTCCTCTGTTAATGACACTTCACTGAAACATCTAAATCAATAACTGAAACATCTAAATCAGTAAAGAGGAGGAAGTGAAGTCATAATCATTTTAGATAATTTCAATCTTAATTGGAAAAATGTAATTCACTACATAATATATGCTATAGCGTATAGAAGAGAATTAATAGCTGAATTTAATTATTAATAAATTTAAAATAAGCAAAAAGTTTGTAAAAAAAAATAATTATTTTATTTCTTTTGATATCACCGACAACCCTTTGTTAAATTCAAAGACAACCCTTTGTTAAATTCATTGGAGCCGATCCAATTTTTCAACATATCCGGTTCATCATTTTAATATATTTTTCAATTCGTTGGATGTTCTTTTTTTCGCAGGGCATATATTTTGATGCACTGGTTAGCTAACATTTAAAACACAACATGTGATGTTACATTATACCAATAATCAATTTTATCTTCCGATTATAACTTAAGAAAGGTAATTTTCAACAACAGATACTTTTTTAAGAACGGGTACTTTCTAAAGAAAGTGTACTTTTTAAAGTATTTGTTATGTTTAAGAAAGATAATTTTTTAGAAAAGGTATTTTTTAAAGGAAAGTTATTTTATTAAAAAAAATTACTTTTTTTAGAAAATACACTTATTTTTAAAATGGAACTTTTTTAAGGTACTTTTTTACAAAGGAAGTTTTTTTTGTAAGAAAATTAACTTTTTAAAAAAGGTGAATTTTCAAGGAAAGTACCTTTTTAAGAAAAGGTTAAGAAGGGGTTCTTTTTAAGAAAGGTTAATTTTTTCCCCAAAAGGTACTTTTTCCCAAAAGGTACTTTTTAGGAAAATTTACTTTGTAAAGGGTGATTTTTTAAGAGCTATAGGAAAGTTTTCCAAAAAAAACACATAAAATTTAGAAAAATGAATGAAATCTTTATTTGAATCGATAGTACGTCCATATAATTTAATGTTTGAAGATTATTTCATACAAATGTTGACCGTGACTGCGCCTCAAATGGTCCATCCGCTCAGTCCAAGTTTGGCATACTCTTTCCAACATTTCGGTCGGTATCTCACGAATAAATGCTTCAATGTTGTCTTCCAATTCGTCAATTGAAGCGGCATTGTCTATATAGACATGAGCTTTAACATAGCCCCACAAAAGATAGCATAAAGGCGTTAAATCGCACGATCTAGGCGGCCAATTGACCGGTCCCGAACGTGAAATAAAATGTTCACCGAACTCGCCTCTCAATGAAACAAAACACGAAACGTGCGTCAGCTGTTTAAACCAGTGTTGCCAAAAAGATAATAGCTAAAAAATCACCCTTTACAAAATTAATTTTTTTTTACCAAAGTACTTTTAAGAAAATATGCTTTTTATGTTTAAATGGTACTTTTTTAATAAATGGTACAAAGGTTGTTTTTTAAGAAAATTGACCTTTTTAAAAAGGTGAATTTTCAAGGAATGTATTTTTGTAAAAAAAGGTTAAGAAGGGGTTCTTTTCAAGAAAGGGTAATTTTATTTACCAAAAGGTACTTTTTCCCAAAAGGTACTTTTTAAAGAAAATTTACTTTTGTACAAAATTAATTTTTTTACCAAAGTACTTTTTTATAAGAATATATACATACTTATTTAAGAAAATATAATTTTTTAAGCAAAGATGCTTTTTAAGAAAAGGTAATACCAAAAGGAGCATCTTAATAAAAAGTTAATTTTTACCAAAAGCTAAGAAAATGTGTTTTTTAAGAAGAAGTACTTTTTTAAGAAAAAGGTAATTATTTAAGAAGAAAAATTGCTTTTCTAAAAAGGTATTTTTTAAAGAAAATTTGCTTTTAATGAAAGGCACTTTTTGGAAATAGTACTTTTAAAGAAAACTACTTTTTTTTAAAAAGTTACATTTTAAGTAAAACGTACTTTTTTAAGAAAAGTTTATGTAAGAAACGGTACTGCTTTAAAAGAGGGTATTTTTAAGAAAATTTATTTATTTCTGACATACCAGGGCGCGTTTATAACGTCTCTAAGGATTTTGTTTTGAAATCGTTGAATACTTTCAGTATGTGTTTTAGCTGCCAATAGTTGCGATACATAGGACCATACTAGTTTTATTACTTGATTGTAAATCAGCAATTTATTTTCTATTGAAACTTTGTGTCTTCCGATAAGCCATTTCAATTTTTTATATTTTAGGTTTAGTTCTGTTTGTTTCTTTTTAATATGCTCTTTCCAGTTGAGTCTAGCATCCAATTTAACAGCTATTATTTCTTTTAGTTTTCTTGAAAAAAGTTTTTCTAATAATTTTCCCATTACAGGAAGGAGAGATATAGGTCTATCAGATTTGACGTCGTTGACATTTTTTCCAGGCTTTTGGATCATTATTATTTCTGAGATCTTCCAGGAAAGGGGAATGTATTTAAAGATTATACATGCATTCATAATGTAATTAAATTTTAAGAGGGCTTTATAAGGCAGATTTTAAAAAATTTCAGCAGTTATTAAGTCAAAACTAGGACTTTTGCGGTCTTAAGCTTATTTATTTCGTCAACAGTTTCAGTTATTGAGAATGGTTGTATATCTTTAGACTCTTGAACAGTCTTTTTTAGAAAAAAATATTTTTTTTAAGAAAGGTACTTTAAAAAAAAATTGTTTTCAGAAAAAGTATTTTTTACAGAAAAGATACTTTGTTTACAACAAACCACTTTTTTAAGCCATATTTTCCGGTTAAAATCTTCGTACAATATTTCATGTTCCTAAATTAATTTTTTTGCCATTTCAATTCACTTAACATTCGAATTTCCAAAAATACGTTCTTAGTGTATTTTTACGCTCCAAATAAATTTTAGTCATGCAACGTTTCTGAATATTTCAGTGGCTCGCTCAGTGATGAGCGTAACTATAAAGTTTAATCATTTTAATAATATAACTTAATTTTTTTTTTCATATATTTAGCCAATTGAATAGCAGGTTGTCCAGAAAATTAGTAAACTTTATTTAAATTTCGACCAGTGTATTTGCATATAATCAACACTCGACCATAAAATGTTTGTTGTTTCAAAGTTGTTTTGTTGTTTAAGTTTAAAAGTGTATTGAAAGGATAACGGTAATATTACCGCAATCATTTGCACAACAAAATAAACACATCCTCATATGCAAATAATCACACAAACAAACAAATTCATTTGTAATGTGGTTAAAAGTTTAGTCTTACTTTCTTTTTGTCTTTTTTTGGCAACAAAACCAAGAACAAATACAAATAATAATAATATCTCTATCACACGGATGCACATACGAGTACAACAAGGACTTTAAAAGAATTTTAGACAATACAATTAAGTCCTCTCAGCAATCTTTATTTATTGGTTAAATTTCAAATTTTTTGTGGGGTAGATTTAAAATATTTTTAGATTTTTAGTAAAATGTACAACATTTGTAGTTCAGAGAAATCCGTAGTATATTTGTAAATTTACTTCTTCAATTTAAACAATTAATACTTTTAGGCTCTGCTAAAAACAAACTTGTTAGTTTAAATAACTGAATATGCTTCTGACAATAAGTGGTTTCGTATCTGTATCAAAAACACAATCGTAAGTTTTGTTTAGTTTGGATCTTAGTCTAAGACTAACTATTCCACGTACATATTCAAAACGCACATTCCAGCTTTATCTTCATTTGTATTGTTTGGCCAGTATTTGTATGAATATAGGAATGTATGTACATATGTGTTTATTGTTAGTGTCTGTTTATAATTTAATTTCTACAAGAAACTTCCTTTTATTTTTAGTTTTTACTTTTCTGTTTAGTTTGTTTCTCAAGTTTTCACGATATACATATGTTGTAATTGTTTGAATAAACTTAATAGTGTTTGAGCGATTAATAGTAATCGGTTGCAACTTTGGCAAAAACGAAATGACAAACGAATAAAAAGAACTTTAATAGAATACTAGTATAGCCCAGCACTGGAAATTCGAGTGCAAATTCTAGGAAATAATTTTTTTTCATTCAATTTTTGTCTTTCATTGTTTTTTTAATTTATATATATAAAAAATATATGAATATTTAAATGAAATAAAAGGTATGTTAATCAATTTTAGCAATTCACAATGCAGCACAGAGCGTCTGATATATAATTTAAATCATTCGCATTAACAGGGCGTAACGAATTATTATAAATATTTTATTTTATTTAATTTAATATATTTTTAAGACAGATTAAACAAAAATTTTATCATTCTCAGCTTCTCCTCCATATGAGCTATAACTATGTCAATTTTCACACTCACCCGTGTCCGCGTTTTGCTTAAAAAGGGAACTAAAAATTTACCTTCACGTATTAATATATAGATACTTATAATGTTTAAGACCTCAATGGGTCTCTAAATTAAAATTAATATGAAATCAAAAAATTTTAAAAGTTTATATAACAAACGCGATCCCATCTTACCCGTTATGATCTGTTGACAAAAATCTATATGTTAAGATTTTTAACGTTACAAGTTTGTGCTGACGTTTGTAACTACCAAAAATATTTGACCTCGACCCGTCTTTTATTTTATCTATCAAATCAGAATCACTTTCTGAATCGATTCAGCGGTGTCCTTCCGTCCGTCTATCCGTTCGTCCTTGATGTCCTTATTATACAGAAAAATTTAAATTCTGGTTTCGATTAAGAAGTTAAATCAACCTATGGTTGAAATGAAAAGGTTACTTTTGTTACAAATTTAAAAATCTTTATATATTCTTCCAAATCAAATTTATCGCCTTCGAAGTAATTCCCCTGCGATACAAAATACTTGACCAAACTTTTCTATGACCTTTTATGTATTTCCCTTATCTTTGTGTTGTTTGCTTAGTTTTTCAGCTATAACGCTAGAACCGTTGCTGATTTCTCATTTCATTCTTCAGCAATATTGTAGCTAGGCTTAAATGAATAATTTTTATTAATATATTTATGTAAAAAATAGAATAAAAAATTCTGATATATGTTTGATTTAATATTAGAAATATCACTCATACATATACATCTCTTCTATTCTACTAATGAATAATAATCATACGCCCTAAATATGTTTTCTATTAAAAAAATTGATTAAAAAAGGGGATTTGCTGAAGCTATTTACTGAATAATGAAATGAAGGGTATGTTCGTAAATGCAGTAGTTATGCATCACTGCAGCATAATAAAAGTAAAACGTTCAAAAAAGCATCACTTGGCAGCACTGATTTCCGTCAAAAGTTTTTTTATGCAAACAATTGACAGTGCTGCCACAAATTTTTGCAACTGTGGCATAAAATTAATTACTGATGCAATAGAGCGCGAAGTTAAAAAAAAATTAAACATTGGTGCAGAATGGAAGAGTAAGTAGTGCATTATATAAAAACTGTTAATACAAATTTAAATAATATCGTTTTATTATTAAGTAATTTCGTATTTTAGGAATCCGCCTTCTTTTTCGTTTTAATTGATTTCTAATAACCAAAAGTCGTGTCATCTTTCTTTTAATTCTGTTTTTATTATAAGTTAACAATAAGTTGACAATTTAAAAATCCAGATTTTCAATAATATTTGTTAATGTTATTGTGGTGAACTTGTTTTTTATCTTTTGCAAAACGTTCTAAAAAGCAAACTCTGTGCAATTGTTGAACAGTAACAAAGCATCTGCAACAACTGATCACACATCAGCAACAAAACTTGGCATAACTGCCGCAGTGATGCACAAATTTTCTGCATTTACGAACGTACCCGAAATGTCTTAAGCTTTGTTAGATTTGCGGTGATTCTATATGAAAAATATAAGAATCTGACAAATATTAAAGCAACCTTTAAACGTATTCAATAAGAAATATATTTAAAATAATAATAAAGTTTCCAATTTGAGAGTTTTTCGACAAAACAAATATCCTAAATTCATCAAAAAATGATAATTGATACAAATTAGGAAAATTGGAAATATATTCAAATGCAAAAAATTGTAATATGAAAATTTTTCTATAAGTTAAAATTTAGATTTCCTAAAACAAAAACTGCTTAGATGTAAGCAAAATGGTGCAAAGAAAATTATGAAAATCCTATTAATTAATTAGTTATTTGTTGTTCGGCTTGAGATCATGTATGCATTTCTAATGAAAGAAAAGATAATAGTTTTTGTAGTGTAAGAGAAATATTGGAAAAAATTGAAGACAGCGCTAGATGGAGTAGCTATTTTCGAACAAAGCGACTTGTTCGTCTTCAGCATCCTTCAGCTATTACTTCAACTCATGCTTAATCAACTATTTAACTCAACATTTAAAGAAAATAACATGAGGAATGTTTTATATGCGAGAGTTT
The DNA here is from genome assembly GCA_963682025.1 of Cordilura impudica. Lineage (NCBI taxonomy): Eukaryota > Metazoa > Arthropoda > Insecta > Diptera > Scathophagidae > Cordilura > Cordilura impudica. Next base: position 300,564,351 of record OY821517.1, read on the forward strand.
GTACGAGCAAGCTGAGCTTTTGCAATTTTTAGCTCTCTCTACATTAACATAGCCAGATCAATTAAAAGTCTTGTAATGTGAATAGCTCTTTGTTTTTGCAATTGTCCTCTAGATGGAACTGTAATGGCATGTGAAATCTTAACAGATTAATCACAAATGCATTGTACCTCATGTGTTGTGTAATGGTGCGGCGTTGGTGGAAGATCCGCTTCCGTTTCCCTGAGCCTTTGCTGGTCGCACGTGCTGGCGTAGGGGCCTAGTTCGCCGGATGGGTGGGGTCTTGCTCAGGCCCAGGGAAACCGCACTACAGATTTTCACGTGCGATTTAAAAAAAACAACTGTCAAAACAACTGACGCTAAATGGGACGGATGGCCATACTTACCTTGGGATTGGGGACGAGGTGTTCTGCCCCTTTTGCCCTCCCTACCATGTTACCTCGACTCCATCTTAATTGGAGGTAACCCACAAAATAATAAGAGTTGGCTTGGTTTGGTTTTCTACATTGGGTTATATATAAAATTTTTATTTGCCCTTCATTTTAAGGGTTTTAATTTTAAATTAAATTTATCAACATTTTTATGGTAACTTTAAATACTTTATGTTTAGGAAAAATTTTTAATTTTAGGATATTTTTAAATTTTCGCAAAATTTTATTTTTTAGAGAAATTTTAATGTTTAGGAAAACTTTAAATTCTAGCAAAATTTTATACATATTTAGGAAGATAATTTTAATATAGGAACATTTTAATTTTAACAAAATTTTAACTTTATCAATTTGAATTTAGCACTATCTAATTTTAGCACAATTTATATTTATGAAAATTTTTAATTTTAACAATATTTAATTATTAGAAAAAAAAATTTTTTTTTTTACTTTTAGAAAAAGGTTACATCTAAAAATTTTTTTTTTTTATAATTAGAAATATTTGTTTAGGTAGGAAAATTTATTTTTTAGCAAAATTTACTTCTATTTAGCTTAAATTTATAAAATTTCTTAACGTAGTAAAACGTTTAGTTTAATTAGAGAAATTTATTAATTTGGCAACATTTTAATAAAAATATTAAATTTAGAAAAATATATATATTGTACAACAATTTTGAATAAGGACAATTAAGGGTATAAAGAAATAAAATTACCGCCTTATCGCTGGTGTTGAAGAGGTACCGATGAAGCTGCTGCCGCCAGACGCCGTGGTTGTGTGTAGTTGAATAAGCTTGATTGGTTCATGAGGTAAACTTTAATTTAATTCCATAATTTTGTTTTATCAAACAGGTACCCAATATTTTGTGGTTTTATTTATTTAAGTTAATTAATATAGTCTTAGAGAAGAAACAATTAATTTTGATGGAATTTGTAGTATTGCTTATTTTCTACAGATTTGTTTTTCTTTTTTTTGTTATATGAGGTTTTTTTTTATTAACAATACATACATACATCATTTTTTTTTTATTAAATGAGTCTTATAAATTAAGTGTAGTATTTTAAAAAATAATTATAAACAAATAAAATGATTTCTGTATTCCATCCATTCGTATTTCTTTGTAACTTAACCAAAAAGTATTTTTTTTTTTTTTTAATTAAATTTTATTTTTTTTGTTTGTAATTTTTCAATTTGATTACAATTATTTTTCTTTATATTTTCCTTATTGTTCTTGCACGCGTTGTTTGTCTTAATTTTGTAATTTCAAACTTTCGTAAAACTTTTTTTTAACTTTACTTTTATTTTCCACTTAAACTTTACTTATCTTAATTTTACTTTAATTTAATTTTAATTTCACGTTACTTTATTTTAAATTTAAATCTTTTTTTTTTATGTCTTTTCTTATTTCTTTAAAATTAAATTAAACTACATTTTTAATTTTAAGTTTTCAGGTTTTTCTTCAACCTTTCTTTTCAAAAACAAAACTTCAACTCCTCGATTTAAATTTAACTTTACTACATTAAACCTTCTCATCTTCATTCATTCATGTCCAGATAAAAACCTGTTTATTAAAAAAACAAAATCACCACCAATTCATTGAGAACATTCATATGCATTCATAATATTCTCTAGTATTTATAACACTCATATATGACTATGAGAGCAAGAGAGATCAATACAAGAAAATACGTGGTTTGACCATGATTTCATGATTTCATACAACACAATGAAGAGAAAAAAAACGCCATAAATCAGTTTGCCAAAAAAATGCCATCAACATATTACCATATAAGGTGTTGTTTATATGTACATACTTGAACTTGAAAATAATTTCAAGATCAAGGTTATTATTTTTTTTTTCTTCTTTCTTATTCTGCTTGTAACAGAAATTCTTTTGCTACAGTGCAGAGCAAAACAGATCACCGTCACAGTTGTATGTTATTGTTATGTCTGTGGTCACAAGCGATAACCGCCTAAGTCGACTTAAGAACGATTTGAGTTATGTATGCTATCATATTCTACTAAAAACGCTTTATATTTACGTGAAATCCCAATTTCTCTAAGTCGTAACAAAGCCCCGTTACATTTATATAAACAGTTATTTTTCCCGAAAGAATGATTTTCGCCGATTTCAGTTATGTATACTATCATATTCTACTAAAAAATCTTTATATTTACGTGAAATCCCCAATTTTCTAACACTGCTTTTTAAAAAGATATTAATACAAATATTCTGACCTAAGTCGTAATGAGGCATGATTTTCGAGTTAGGCGGTTATTGCTTGTGACCACAGATGTACTGTTGATCTTTATTGGATTAATTAGTTATTAGCAGATTCCATGGCTCGAAATGCGAGTGTAATTTCTAGGCAACTTTATTTTTCAACTTAGCCAATTTACAAACCAACACTTTTTTGGTTTGTTATTATTGTGAATGAAGATAACAAACTCATTAACAAACACATTAACAAATTTAATAAACACACACATAGTATATGTATAATATTATGTATATATTAGTAGCAACTTTAAATGCAATTTACTAAAAATAAAGGATAAAATTTAAAAATCTGTAAATCTGCAAAACGGTTAAAAAGAAATACCTTTCAAATAATATATCGGTTTGGTCAAAATCGGGATAAAACGGTAGAACAAAACATCGGTCACAAGAAATCGCCTAGCCTATTAATATTATAGATTTATTGTTCGGTTTGATATCATATATACATTTCTTAATGAAAGAAAAGATAAAGATAAAGATGGAGTAACGACTTTCATTAGAAAATGTTTACATGATCCCAAACCGAACAATAAATATCTAATTATTCCAATACAGATCAACAATACATAACAGTGACAATCGTATTAATTTTTATTTTTATTAAATTCTATAAATAATTTAATTTTTTATCAACAACTAAGAACTTTGTTTTTTTGAGAATGTTCTCTTTTATTATAATTTTTCTTTCAAATTGGCGATTTTTTGTATTTATTTCGGGTTAACGTTAAAAAAATGTGGCAATACGAGCATAAACTAATGTGATACGTGGAGTATAACGATACATACACACTCATTGGGCAAATTCTACTAGCACGAGTACAAAAACAACAACAATTGCGACTTTAGAATAACAACAATAACAAGAACAACATAGAAAAATCATATGTTTTCAAGAGTTTTTTTCACATTTTCATTGAAATCTCGGAACCTATTATACCGGTATTGATGATTTTAAACAGAAATCTGCCCATGATGTCAATGAATCATTTTCACTAAAAGTGAGCAACTCAGCTGACCTATTGGGGGCGTGATCCTGATTTCCACAGACGGACAGACGGACATCATTATATCAACTCCGCTTGTTATGATGATATATATCTACAAACGGAATGATAAACTTTTATATACCCTATTTACACTGGTGTGGATGGTATATATGAAGATATTGATTGATTGATGTTGATATATGAAGATACTACCAACCTAAAAAAACATTTTTCCAAATCGATTTGCAAAGTTTTAATTGAAAAACTAGCTTTTGATTTGAGCACAGTATTATAAAGAAAATTGTAGTAGTGTTTAAAATAATTTTTTCTAAATGTTTATTGTTTTTAAACCAGTGAAGGCCGTGCCAAACACACTGGTGCTCGGCTTCTGATATGTATACAGCCGAACGAAAACAAAAATACTCACCAAAGAGTAAAAGTAAACAACAATTTCATTCAGTCTTATTAAAGCTTTTGAACAAAGTAGGTCTATGTCGCATTGCCTTTTGAAATTCATATAAATTTTCTTTAAAGGTACACAGAGAATGTTTGTTTAAAAGAAACCATAAATGTTGAGAAAATTTCGAAGACTTGATAAACTATAAATTAAACATTTTCAATAAATTACATACGTCGCCTCCATTTGACAACATTGTTGCTGTCTTTTATGCATTTTAATTTTAAGCAAATTTTAAATTAAATTTAAAACAAAAAGAGATAAAGTTTTTAAACAATAAAAAATTAATATGTCGCGAGGCCAAAGTAGTTTGGTAAAAAATCAATGTTTTTAGAATATTGAGAATCTCACTTGAATCAAAACACAACTTTAATACAAGTTAATTGAATAAATGCAAATTCATTAATCAATTGTGCTATGCTAGCGCAAACGACTCAACAATTCAAAGACGTGTATACAGCATTACAGAGTCAGTTAATTAGTCAGTGATTAGCGTAAATGTCTAATAAGATAAAGTTAATAACTGAAATCTGTGAACAGATTTAGGTTCTTGTCTTTGCTATTTAAATTCAAAATCATCATCACACACATAACAAGTAAGAAAATTATAGTCGATCTAGACCGACTATACGATACCCTATACCATGCGTTTAGAGACCCTATCTCTCAGGCCCAACTAACTGGATATAGAAAATAAGCATAAACCAAATCTGAGTGGGATTTTTATTATTTTTTTCGGCTACAGATATGAAAAAGTTCATATCGGATGCTATATCTATATGAGGACTAGGCCCAAAAATGGACCGATCCTGACCATGTTTGGTAAAGTCTCTTGTATTTTGCAAAAATATATACAAACAAAATTTGAGAAGAATCAGTGCAATATTTTTGTTTTTTGATAGATTTAAGTGAAGATCGGGAAGCAGCTCTATATCGGGCCTATGACTAAGAGTTGTCCAATAGGGATCATTTTTGGACTACTGATTAATGGATGTAATATATACATACAAACCCAATTTGACTAAGATTTGTATGATAATTTGGATCTTATGGCAATATATGTTGATTTCATAGGGGTCATTTGTATGGGGGCTAGGTCTGAACATGGACCGATTCTCACCAATTTCAATAGCGTTCATCCCATGGCAGATAAAAGATCAAATACCAAATTTCGTCAAAATATTTTCATATTTTCGACCTGCAGTTTGATTACAAGCTTTACATGGACACACAGACGGACGGACGGACGGACGGACGGACATCGTTAAATCGAATCAGATAGTGATTCTGATTCGATCGGTATAATTAAAGATGGGTGTAGGTCAAATATTTTTGGATGTTACAAACAGCAGCACAAAGTCATTATACCCAAACCACATAGTGGTATAGGGTATAAAAATAAAAAAATTCCAAACCTGACATGATATACTCGCATTTTAATGTAAAGTTACATTAAATCAGATTTTGATTTTAATATTAAATATCACATTTGCAGAGAAACAATTAAATTTGCCTAACACTTATTGATGTTGGTTCGTACTCCCTCAAACATTATAACACAGAGTAATGAGAAATGCTAACGATGATTTACTTGTTGTTTCCTTTTCAAATACAACATCAAAGGACATTATACGAGTAAGCCCATGTATAGTGTGCCAACTTGTTTCAGTTCAAAATGCTCCAATCACAATGTTATGATCCGTACAAATATTTGTGCTGCACACACACGAGTACAACTCATATGTGTTGTTGTCGTTGTTTACTTAATTATGAACAAATTAGTAGACATCATGTCATGTGAGTTAATATTGTTCCTAGCTTTGGTGTTGTTAATGTTTCTATCATATTTAGCCATTTCATCAGTGTGTTCAAAAGGACATACTGGAATTTGCATATTTGTTGATTTTTTGTTGTCTTTTGGTTATAAACTGTGGAATTTGTAACATCGTTGCTTTTGGTATGGGCGACCTTTATGTTAAATGACCAATTATATAGCCTTATATGCATCCCACATTCACATGCACACACTTGTAATTATGTTTTATGAACTCCACCACCATTTGTGTATGTTCGAGTAGTATATTATTGAAAGTTTAGATGAAATGTGTGTGCATGCGGGTATGTGAATGTGTTATTATAAGTGTTAATGCAAATTGAAAACATTATAAAGAATAATTGAATTTGTTAACGAACTTTTGACAATTTTCACAAAAATATTTAAACATTTATTCTTAAATTTAAAAATGTTGCCCTCATTCAACCAAGGCGGTTATGGATGGTAAAATTTTTAAAACCTATAATTGGACTATATATCTGACAATATTTGACCATCTGATTTTTAAAAATAATCCAGTTTTTATTCCCGTCACTCCATTATGCAATGGGTATATATTAAGGATGAGCATCGAAGCAAAACCATTGATGTTCAACATCGAAAAAGACATCGAAAGACACCATCGATGCTATGAAAACATTGACCCAAAACCATCGATGTTCACCATCGAAAAAAAATTTAGAACATAAAATTGTTATTAATTTTATATCTTTAATATAAACGATTATATTAAACACTCAATTTTTTAATCATTATACCAAAGTACCATTGGCAAAGAGCTCAAAAATATTAGTTTTGATGCAAATTTTCCGGCCTTTGAAAAGAACTGCTCGGAAGGCACCGACGTTGCTGTCGTTGATAAATATTTAAGCGAAACTTTAGACAGTAATAGATAGGTTGAGGCCATTTCAGTCCAAAAGACTAGAGGCTTCTGCCCCATATTTTCAGCAGGTGTTTCTGAAATTGAAGTAATTTGTAAAAAAAATAGTTGAATTGAATATGGATCATTTATACTTACGAATGTATAATGAAACTTCGGAATGGTTGCTTCTTAATTCGTGTTCTGTTGAAGAAGTAGTATTTCTACGCCATTTATTTTGAATCACTTTGTTGCGTCGCTAAATAAGCTGTCATTCTGGCTTCGATTCTTATCTCCAGAAACCGATTCGGAAAAGTTCCTGAACATGACATGTTTAATGCTTCGTTTTGTTTCACAATTCGGTCAATCATTTGCCAAGTTTTTGAAAGTTGAAGGGAATCTTTAAAGTAAATTGTTTTAAACCGAGGGTCCAAAATTGTTGCCATACTCAACAGTGAATAATGTTCAATCCAAGCAAATCTGTTTTCCAATTCAACTAATAGTTGCTTTTGAAACTTTAGGCATATATCCTTCTTTGGGGTAATTTTTTCCACGTTTTCTTTCAGAATATGAGCAATGGGAATTGCTAGACTACTTGTGAAGTAATGCTCTCCACATATTTCTGTTGTAGCTGTATCCAATGGCTGTAAAAGGTTTACAATTTCTGCAATATCCTCTATTTGGCTTGCAGTTGCCACTAACGGCGCTGATGAATATTCATTTAAAATAATGTTGTCAAATAAATGAACGTAGAGTTCCATCTCGTTGGTACACTCTGAATTAGCTTTTTGTCAGTATTTTTTCTTAGTTGATCACTGGCCACCACACTGTGCTTAAACCATTTAACGATTTTCTTTGCATAATCAAGTAACATTTGCACATCCGCAGAGCGTTCTATGGCTCGCTGAGCAACTAAATTAAGATTGTGCACAAAGCAGTGTATGTGTTTTATTGGGCCGAATGCTAAATGTGCTGCTTTCACTATATTTGCTGCCCAATTGGTGACTATCGCAACAAGGTTTTGTTTAGTAGGAGCCCAAGATTTCCATTATACATTTGGTCACCCTTTTCGATGAAATGAACGGTTGCACTCAAATAATTGCCCATCTGGATGTCAGTTCAAGCATCAGTAGTAATTATAAAATTTTTCTCCCTCAGATTTTCCTTTTAAACATGTTGTAGTGCATCAAATTTCTCGTTGATCATTCTTTTTATAGTGAAACGGATTTATAGTGAAACGGAGTGAAAGTGAGCATACACTTTCATAACTCTTAAAAAACCATTTCTTTCCGCCGTTCTTATGGGTTGCATATCTTGGCATAGCATAAAAACATTTGCATGGGATATTTTTTCTTTTCGATTGCCTCTATCCTTAAAGTCTTTTATGCTTTGAAATGCCGAAGTTACAGATTGTTTAGAAGGCAACGATGATAACTAAAACAAGTAAGAAAATTATAGTCGGTCTAGACCGACTATACGATACCCTATACCATGCGTTTAGAAACCCTATCTCTTAGGCCCAACTAACTAGACATTGAAAATAAGCAAAAACCAAATTTGAGTGGGATTTTTATTAATTTTTTTGGCTGCAGATATGAAAAAGTTCATATCGGATGCTATATCTATAAAGGGACTAGGTCCAAAAATGGACTGATCCTGATCATGTTTGGTAAAGTCTCTTGTATTTTGCAAAAATATGTACAAACAAAATTTGAGAAGAATCAGTGCAATATTTTTGTTTTTTAATAGATTTAAGTGAAGATCGGGAAGCAGCTCTTTATGGGGTCAAATGGATCATTTTTGGACTACTCATTAGTGGATGTAATGAACGCATACAAACCCAATTTGAGTAAGATCTATATGACAATTTGGATCTTATGGCAATTTATGTCGATTTCATATGGGTAATTTGTATGGGGGCTAGGTCTGAACATGGACCGATTCTCACCAATTTCAATAGCGTTCATCCCATGGCCGATAAAAGCTTATATACCAAATTTCATCAAAATATATTCATATTTGCGACCTGCAGTTTGATTACAAGCTTTACATGGACACACAGACGGACGGACGGACGGACGGACGGACGGACATTGTTAAATCAACTCAGAAAGTGATTCTGATTCGATCGGTATAATTAAAGATGGGTCTAGGTCAAATATTTTTGGTTGTTACAAACAGCAGCACAAAGTCATTATACCCAAACCACATAGTGGTATAGGGTATAATTACCAAATTGGAACAACTGGATTTTTGTGATTTTGAAGATAAAAGTACAGACAGAACACAGTCATATTCGTCATCGTCGTGATCCATAACTAGAGGTGTGTGAGTCAAGTTCTTACGGACTTTCTTACTGGTAGATGAAGTTGACTTTGTAGTCAGTAAATCACCATGGACACTGCATATGACATTTCAAGTTGGATGTATTGCCCGAAGTTTTCAATACATTTCGCAGTGATTGCATTTTGCAGATGAGGACGATAATTTCATGAAATGTTTCCAAAACTCACTTACTCGAGGCATCTTGCAATTTTTTTTTTTTTTTGGCACCAAACAATCAATTCAATTACGCCGCTTCTTTTATGATATGTATGGCATGCAGGGGTGTTGTTTTTTTTTTTTTTTTTTTTTTAAGCTAGTCAGTCCTATGTTTTCTTTAATGTAAATAAAAATGCATTTATGTTACAAGTTTTTCTCGACGTTTCGTCAATTATTTGTTGACTTTCTCAAGAGACGTCTATTTAAAATTATAAAACAATATGTTAAAAACAATAATATCACACCAAAATTATATTTCATTTACTTACAGTAACATAAATATTTTTAAATCACATTTAAATTAATTCTATTTTACATTAAACACTAAATACAAAACATTAAACATTTAACATAAAATTTTTTAATAAACACGGCCTATTTATTTTTTATTTTTAATATAATGTAACTTCAAAGAGTTAAAAGATATACTTTGAATAACATCGATCAAAATCAGCGATGTTAGAAAAAAACATCGGATAAAACCATCGATGGCAAAACATCGAATGCAAACCATCGATGTTATGAAATCATCGAATATCGATGCTCACCCTAGTATATATTAATATGTCATTCCGTTTGTTACGCATCGAAAAATTCATTTTCTCGTCTAGAATGTATATATATTCTTGATCCCATAACGAATCGATATAGTGATATCCGTCTGCCTGTTGAAATCACGCTCACAAAATAAACCATTTAACTGGGTAAAGTTACAATAATATTGTTTGTTATTATTTCGAGCAGGTTGGTATTGAAAATGGGGCGAAATCGGGCATCAATGTGCCAAGATCTATATATATAAAATTCATTTTCTGTTTGTTTGTTTGTTTGTTTGTTTGTTTGTTTGACCGCTATACAAATTTTTATTTCTCAACGGATTTTCCTGAAATTTTGTACACACGATCTCTATAACCCAGGAAAGGTCGCCGTATACTTTTTACCGGCCACGCCTTCTTTTACGCCCACTTTTTATGTAAAATTCATTTTCTGTTTTATTCATATTTGTTCACTATACAAATTTTTATTTGTTAACAGATTTCTCTGAAATTCGGTAAACACGATCCCTGTACTCCAGCTAAGGTCACCATGTACTTTTTATCGACCACGCCTACTTTTACGCCCACTTTTTATATACAATTCATTTTCTGTATTTTGGTATATTTGTTCGCTATACAAATTTTTATTTTTCAACGCATTTCTCTGAAATTTGGTACACACGATCTCTGTACTCCAGAGAGGTCGCCATATAATTCTTGCCGGCCACGCCTACTTCTACGCCCACTTTTTATACAAAAATTAATTTCCTGTTTTTTGGTATATTTGTGCACTATAGAAATTTTTATTTGTTAACAGATTTGTCTGAAATTCGGTAAACACGATCCCTGTACTCCAGCTAAGGTCACCATATACTTTTTATCGACCACGCCTACTTTTACGCCCACTTTTTATATACAATTCATTTTCTGTATTTTGGTATATTTGTTCGCTATACAAATTTTTATTTTTCAATGGATTTCTCTGAAATTTGGTTGACAGGGAAATAACTACACGGTGAACAAATTCCCCAAACTTAAAAAAAGGTACCCACAAGAAATGAACAAATTCGCCATTTTTAATCGAAATAAAAATTACTCCCCAAATTCATTCTTAAATCTTTACATATTTTTATTTAATGAATTTTGTTAAATATTTATTTTAGTAAACGTTTGCATACTGCTCTCAATATATGTCCTACAATAAATGCATTTAAAATGAGTATTCTTTTCAATAGCATCATTTCGTTGCGCGGAAGCTATGTGCACGGGGAATACAGCTTAGCTAGAATATCGGAATGATCTGAAAAATATATTTTGACAATTAAAATAAGTTGGCAATAGCTGCGCGGCAGCACAGGTGTGGTTGCCAAACGCGCGGAAGCGGCGCGCGGTGCGCGACCGCGGACTCGGACGCGACGGATGCGGACGCGACGCGCTCTTGGAACACAGCTCAGCTAAAATATCGCAATGCTCTAAAAAAATATGTTTTAGGAATTAAAATAAGTTAACGAGAACTAAGCGGCAGCACGGGTAGTAGCTGCGAGGAAGCGGCGCGAGGCGCGCGGACGCGACGCGCTCTCGGAACGCAGCTCAGCTAAAATATCGCAATGTTCTGAAAAATATATTTTGGCGATTAAAATAAGTTGACAACAACTGCGCGGCAGCACGGGTGTGGCTGCCAAACGCGCGGAAGCGGACGCGACTCGCTCGCGGAACACAGCTTAGTGAAATGTCGTATGATAAATTTTATCTAAGTATGTGAAATAATTACCTGTTGATCAAAAGAGGCCACACATATACTATAAGCAGTTGCTTAAAGAAACCTTGCGACACAATATTAAACGTCGCATTAGTCTTTCATTTCTGAAACTTGAATTTGATGTCTCTGCTCAATGATGATCACTTATTGAATGAAGTAATTCAATTTTTAAAAGTTCCGATTCCTTTAATTTGCGAACCATTTCGTTATATTTGATGTTTATAAATAAACTGAAAAAAAAACTTAAAGCGGTTTCGCCGCTTATTTTTGAAGCATTTTTGCTGTAGCATCTTATAAAAAACTTCTAAATTAAAAAATCAAAAAATTTTTAATTGAAATAAAAAATGAGTTTACTGGCCATACAAATTTTTGGTGAGAAAGTTCATTTTATTGGGGAATTTTTTAATTGGGGATTAAGTACTCAGCGCCTGGTAAGCATAGTGAACCATTTTTCAAGTCAAAGGCCTTTTTATTCCGGGCAAGACCGGGTAAAAACAGCTAGTATGACATAAAATGTTGAGACATCTCTAAAAGCTGCTACAAAGTCAGTCTGTTTCTTGTAATAGTTCCGTGGATAAACATATTAGTATAGTTATTATTGAGATATGTAGACATTCAAATTTTAAACGATAACACACTTCTCTAAAAGTATTCATTTGCACTAGCATATTGCAGCGCTCGAAATTCCAGTGCAATTTCTAGGCAGCTTTATTTTTCAACTTAGCCAATTCACAAACCAACACTCTTATGGTTTATTATTATTGTGAATGAAGATAACAAACTCATTAATAAACACATTAACAAATTTATTAAAAAATATATGGCATATGTATAATTTTATGTATGTATTAGTAGTAACTTTAAATGCAATTTACTCAAAATAAAGGAAAAAATTAAAAAATCTGTAAATCTGCAAAACGGGTAAAAAGAAATAACTTTCAAATAATTTACGTTTGGTCAAAATCAGGATAAAACGGTAGAACAAAACATCGGCCACAAGAAATCGCCTGGCCTATTAATATTATAGATTTAAAGTGCACCTTTTTTAAAAAAAGTGAGTTTTATGAGCAAAAAGAATTTTTTTAAAGTGTTCTTTTATAAGAAAAAACATTTTTAAAAGTCCTAAAAAATTTTCTTTTTCTTAAAATAGTGCACCATTTTTAGGAAAAAGTATTTTAAAACAAGTAAGAAAATTAAAGTCGGTCTAGACTAAACGATACCCTATACCATGGTTTAAAGACCCTATCTCTTCGGTCCAACTAAGTGGATATCGAAAATAAGCATAAACCAGATTTGGGTGACATTGTTATTAATTTTTTTCGCCGCAGATAAGACAAAATTCATATTGGATGCTATATATATATGGGGACTAGGTTGAAACATGGACCGATCCTGACCATATTTGGTAAAGTCACTTATATTTTGAAAAAATCTATACAAACCAAATTAGAGAAAAATCTGCGCAATATTTGTGTTTTTTGGTAGATTTAAGTGAAGATCGGGAAGCAGCTTTATATGGGGGCTATGACAAAGAATTGCCAATTTAAGTCGATTTCATAGGGGTAATTTGTATGGGGACTAGGTATGAACATGGACCGATTTTCACCAATTTCAATAGGGTTAATCCTATGGCCGATAGAAGCTTATATACCAAATTTCATTAAAATATACTCATATTTGCGACCTGCAGTTTGATTACAAGGTTTACATGGACACACAGACGGGCAGACGGACGGACGGACGGACGAACATCGCTAAATCGACGTAAAAAGGATTCTGAGTTGATGGGTATAATAAAAAATGGGTCTAGGTAAAATATTTTTGGTAGGTACAAACAGCAGCACAAAGTCATTATACCCAAACCACATAGTGGTAAAGGGTATAAAAACAGTGGAGAACAGTGATTAATTAATAATTAACTACAATGTTTTGGGGTAAAACAACGCAACAATTAAATACTTATGAAAATCCCATGAGTAAATTTACATGAAATTCTCGTTATCTGAAGTCTAAAGTCAGATAATCTATCATAATATTTTGATGCAGAGTCGAAGAATTATGGAAATGGAGAAATATGGAGGCACCCCCAAAAAATGCTAACTATGCAGTGTGTTTGTTATAACAATTAAGTATATGGGGGATTTCATGTCAAGTGCACCAACTTTTGAAACCGATGTCTTCCGATCGGGATGAAATTTGCACCAAGGTTAGTCCTATTGGATAGTAGTTTAGACACAATTTTTCAACTGGATCGGTCCAGATCTCTCTGAGTTAGAGGGGATCAAAATTTGACATTTTGGCCACATTTAAAATGATTGTTTTCAATGTGCATCTGTCAGTCTGAATCCAAGAATCACATTTGACCTCCTCTATATATTCTCGATCTAAAGAGTTGATTAATTAAATGCAAACGCATACTGTGTGAGTTCCGCTGCTTTCTGATAAAACGCAATGTTTTGGCCTCATTTGGGTTAATTTCGTGAAGCCAATTCTAACATCCTCGTGTTCAGATTGAAATGTTGCAAATAACTCTTTCAGGTTACAGATAACCATTCTCTTCTGTTATGTTATGAAGGTATGTTACATACCTTCGGAAAGTTTAGTTTGTCTAGTTTCTCAGTATAAGTTTTATTTGTAAGGTTTTAGACACAAATAGGAAAAAATTCAAAATAGTGCATTTGTGAAAAATTGAAAAACCGTTGTCTTGAGTTACAAAACATTTATTTTGATAGATATCCCACTCCCATCCCACTAAGCGACCAAAAAGCTCTTAAAGGAAAAATCCTAAGCTTTCTTATGAAAAAAAAAAAAATGCCCTTTTTGAAAAAAAGGCAAAAAATGCTTTATTTTAGCAAAAAAAAAAAAATGTCTAACATTTTTTTTTTTAAACTATTTTTTTCCGAAATATTGAAGAAATAGCTATCTAGACTATTTGGGAGAAAATTTTCTAAGAACAATTGGTAATAAGTTACATGGATGAGAAAAAACACCTGTTTGGCCAAAATGTCAAATTTTGATCCCCTCTAACTCAGAGAGATCTGGACCGATCTTGTTGAAAAATTGTGTCTAAATTACTATCCAATAGGACTAACCTTGGTGCAAATTTCATCCCGATCGGAAGACATCGGTTTCAAAAGTTGGTGCACTTGACATGAAATCCCCCATATTTATATATTTTGTTTACATATGTTTGGAGGGTATCAAAGATTCGGCATAGCAGAATTTAACACTTTTAATTGTTTATACCCTATACCACTATGTGGTTTGAGTATAATGACTTTGCGCTGCTGTTTGTAACTACCAAAAATATTTGACCTAGACCCGTCTTTTATTATACCGATCGACTCAGAATCACTTTCTGAATCGATTTTGCGATATTCGTCCGTCCATCCGTCTGTTCGTCTGTGTGTCCATGTAAACTTTGTAATCAAACTACAGGTCGCAAATATAAATATATTTTGATGAAATTTGGTATATAAGCTTCCATAGGTGATAGGATGAACGCTATTGGAATTTGAGAAATTCGTTCCATGTTCAGACCTAGTCTCCATACAAATGACCTCTATGAAATCGATATAAATTGCCATAAGATCCAAATTATTATATACATCTCAGTCAAATTGGGATTGTGTGTGTATATTATATCCTTTAATCAGTAGTCCAAAAATAATCCGTATAGGTTAATTCTTAGTCATAGGCCCCATATGGAGCTGCTTCATTTAAATCTATCAAAAACAGAAATATTGCACCGATTTTTCTCAAATTTGGTTTGTATATATTTTTTCAAAATATAAGCGACTTTACCAAATATGGTCAGGATCGGTCCATTTTTCGACCTAGTCCCCATATAAATATAGCATCCGATATAAACTTTTTCATATCTGCAGGCAAAAAACTTAATAACAATAGCACTAAAATTTGGTTTATGCTTATTTTCTATATCCAATTAGTTGGACGGAAGAGATAGGGTCTCTAAACCATGGTATAGGGTATCGTATAGTTGGTCTAGACCGACTATAATTTTCTTGTTTTTTTTTTTTTTTTTTGATTTTTTTTATACCACCAGAAACTTGCTAACAGATAGATCGATCGAACCCCATATAGTTATTCGCTCCATCAGCCGCTGGATGTCTGAGAGGAATTATATTTGGACTACTTTTATATATTCACGGGAGTATTTATTTTCGCCACACAGCCTTATTATAGTATTTTTTTTTATCATAATGAGTGTGTATTTCGTTTAGTTGAACTGTTATAAAATGTATTTACTTTTAGTTTAAATTTATATGATAAGAATTATTTGTTTTGCAAATATTTACACATGTACCTACATACACTGTATTCCATTTGTTAGACTTAGGTTATAAGGAACGACTGCACGGACTGAGGGACAAACTTTGTTGAACGGTCATGCACTTGAATGTTTTACTGTTTGTAATTAATTAACACGTGTTAATACAATTATAATTCAACAAAGTAGTTTGTTGATATTGAACTATGATTTTGTGAAATAAATTTGTAAAACTTACAAGCTCAATTTCGACTTTCATTAAATATTTTGTAATATTTGCGATGTGCATTTTACAAGATACTTATTAGCAAAAAGTACTTGGTCCCCTAAATAGAAGTAATGTTTGAGCACGAAAAAACAATAACAAATATCTTCACCTGTATATGTTCACTTAATTAAAATTATAAAATGTTTAATCATATTAGCCTTGCAAAGTTTTAAGGAAAAATCTTTTCCATATTATTATAAATATTTAACACTAGATTCACCGACAAAATTTAATACCTATTTTTAACTCATACTCTCTGTCTGCTGCCATAAGGCAACCCCATTCCGCCTCATACAATTGATTTGAAACTTGGCCCATAGTCTTGTTATGACTACAGATTAATTTTGAGGTAGTCACGCACAGTCACCGAATTCTTTAAAACCCATTTCCCCTAATCCAATCGATCTGAAACTTGGTCGATAGACTTGCCATGAAAAGAGATTAAGTTTGACATAGTCACACCCAGTCGCGCATAGCCACGCACAGTCACGGAGAGATAAAAACCTCACTTCCCCTCATCCGATCAATCTGAAACTTGGTCCATAGACTTGTAGGCATAAGAAAAGAAAGAGTTTTAATAAAAACTTTGTTTTTATGGGTTAGATTATTACCAAAATCTTTCGAAATGACAGTTACATTAAAATGCTTTTTTTAACCAACAATAATCGAAACAAGTTAGAGCATTAAATTCGACTGTACTGACCCTTTGATACCGTCCGCTCATATCCTAAACACATTATTATAACCAAGTTTGTCAACACTAAAAGACAAAAAAGGATAGATTTCACATTATAATGGCTAGATTTTTACAACGATGTTTACAATTTATAAGGTAATTAACAAAAATTTTAGGTATTTTCGTGCTTTTCTTAATTAAAAGCTATTATTAACTACAATAAGCATAAATACAAATATATTCCTAAAGGGTATTTTTACGCCCGATAGAACTAGAAATTGTAAAAACTAAAAAAAAACAAAATCAAACAAATTTTTTTATTCGATACATGGCATTAACACTTGAAAATGTTGGCTACTGGCCACCGCGGCTGTTCTTGGCGAAGTGCAATCTGGACGTCCGATTTTGGGCCACATATTTGAGCATTTCTGGCCGCATGTGACGAATAACACGAACAATGTTGGCGGCCAAGGCATCAATTGCTGCTGATTTATCAGCATAAACCAGGGACTTTATGTAGCCCCACATGAAATAATCAATAAGTGTCAAATCACATGATCTTGGAGGCTAATTGACAGGTCCATTTCTTGAAACCACATGTCGCCCGGATCAATATCATCCATATTTTTAAACGATAAATCATTGGTGATGGTGCGTATACCATCCCCATTGCCCTTAACTAGAGCTTTGGCTTCATTTTTGAATAAATATCCTAAACAGATGTAATGAAGACTGTAGGGTGTTGTAGATTGGACTCATTCCGTAAGTGGCAATACTGTTTATTGACAAACCCTTGAAGCCAAAAACGAGCCCCATCGCTGAACAACAATTTCACGTTAAAACATCGGGTCAGTTTCCAACTACTCTAGAGGCCAATTGGTGAAAGATCGACGCATATGATGGTACCGTGGCTTTAATTCCTGCACCAGCTGTATCTTATTAGGGTGTAGGCCAAGATCTTTGCGCAAAATTTTGTTTGTGTCCCACGTAGTGGATGGACAGAGCCTCAATTCCTACGATAGACGACGAATCGATAAATTTTGATCTTCTTCCGCACACTCGTTATATATTCTTCACTATGTGCATTCCGTTGGCGTGTTCGTGTTATTGCATCATTTAGAGAGTATGTGGCATGACATCTATCCACAGTTCGACGGATGGTTTGCTCCGATGGACGATTATGTGAGAAATAAAAATCACGAAGTCGTCTATAACATGTACGAATCGATGACTGTTTTTCAAAGTAAATTTGGATAATTTGGTAGCGTTGTTCAAGCGTGTTCATGATGATATGCCAGAGTATACTGATTAAAATGTCAAAAAGTAAGCGCAGTATGACAGTTCGTTTGACGACTAACCCTTTCTTAAGTTCTGTTTAAGCAAAAAAAAAAAAACAATTAAGAAAATTATAGTCGATCTAGACCGACTATACGATACCCTATACCATGGGTTAGAGACCCTATCTCGTTGGTCCATCTAATTGGTTATAGAAAATAAGCATAAACAAAATTTAAGTGGCATTGTTATTAATTTTTTTGGCTGCAGATATGAAAAAGTTCATATGGGTGCAATATTTATATGGGGACTAGGTCGAAAAATGGACCGATCCTGACCGTATTTGGTAAAGTCACTTATATTTTTAAAAAAATACACAAACCAAATTTGATAAAAATCTATATCTATCTATCTATCTAAAATATTTTTCATTTATTTTTATTTAGCTAGTAAGACCTAAAATTTTTTTCCTTTTTGTAATTAAAACTTCAATTTCATTACAATTTTTCCCGACGTTTCTTCGATTTTTTGTCGATTTCTTCTGGGGATTTTGTCTATTTAATTATAAAAAACATCATATTATTACACAAATATTTTACCAAAAACATTAAAACTTACAATTTTCAATATTACATTTATATACAACATATATTACATTTAACATATAACATTGAACATATAAAACACGAAAATAATAAAAAACACACCTTAATTTAAAATCACAGTCTATTTTATTGCAACCATGTAGCTAGCGTTGATGTTGTTAGTATCTTCCTTCAAGTTCATGGTTCTGTTTATTTGCTTTTGGATGTGTAAGCTTTCTTTAGTAAATCGTTTTCTTTCTATTCTTTCTTTATCTATTATCCTCACTTGTTCGAGATCAGCTGTGTGGCCTGTTGAAAGTACATGTTGTGCAAGTGCTGTCGATTCTTTGCCTTTCGCGATATCCATTCTATGCTCTCCCATTCTTGTAGTTAGTGCTCTCTTTGTCGTTCCTATGTAAATTTGATTACATTGTTGATCATTACTGCCTTTACATGATATTTCATACACAATATTATTTTGTTGTTGTTGGTCAATTGGAGTTTTGACGTTTGTGAATATTGTGTTTAATGTTTTGTTAGCTTTATACGCAAAGCTGATGTTATTTTGTTTTATTGCTGTTCTTATGTTTCTGTTGTCGGTTAATCTTGGGATATATTGTACACTGTAAAAACGTTTATCATTTATGTTTTCAGTATTGCTAACTTTGTTATTTTTGAATCGTTTATTAATTTCTTCTATTAGGTTACTTATAAGTTTCACTGGAAAACTATTTTCGGTGAGTATAGTGTAGATTTTCCGTGTGTTTTTAGTGTGAAATTCTTCATCACTTATCCGCAGAACTCTTTCAATAAAATTTTTTGCAGTATTGATAATTTGGCTTTTGGGTTGGGTTGCGTTGAAATTCATAATCCTGCCAGAGGCCGTTTCCTTGGAGTGCCAGTCCATTTTGATTTTATTATCATTTCTAAGTATTTTTGTGTCTAGATACGCAATTTGTTTGTTAACTTCTATTTCGAGGGTAAATTTGATTTTGGGGTGCTGATTGTTCAGGGTTCTATGAATTTTATCCAGGTCGTCTATACTAATAATAGCTAAAATATCATCTACATATTTTGCTATGTATTTTATATGGATATTCTCGGCTTTCAATTCAATATTTTTGTTTTTTGATAGATTTAAGTGAAGATCGGGAAGCAGCTCTATATGGGGCCTATGACTAAGAATTGTCCTATAGGGATTATTTTTAAACTACTGATTAATGGATATATTAAACATCTATATGATAAGTTGGATCTTATGGCAATTTATGTCGATTTCATAGGGGTCATTTGTATGGGGACTAGGGCCGAACATGAACCGAATTTTACCAATTTCAACAGCGTTTATCCTATGGCCGATAAAAGCTTATATACTAAATTTGATCAAAATATATTCATATTTGCGACCTGTAGTTTGATTACAAGGTTTACATGGATACACAGACGGACGGACATCGCTAAATCGACTCAAAAAGTGATTCTGAGTCGATCTGTATAATAAAAGTCAAGTATTTTTGGTAGTTACAAATAGCTGCACAAAGTCACTACACCCAAACCAAATAGAAGTATAGGGTATAAAAACACCCTTTACAAGTAAAGGCCCATTTACACGATACCACTCAGTCGCATGATTTTTCGAAATCAAAATCCGATGAAATTCATCAGACTGAGGCGATTTACGCCATCACACTCAAGTCTTATGAAAACAGCTGTTTAGAATAACAAGCAAATTTATTTTGAAATTTATTTTTATTTCCACTTTCTTTGTTTTTGTTTACTTTTTTTTAATATTACCAAAAAAACAACTCTGGTCCGATGAAAATGACAAGTTTTTAGAAATGCTTCTAACACCATCGGACTTCGAAAATAAAATCCTACAGACTGACAATTTCATAACATAAGCTTTTTACATGATAACGACTTTTTCATAATACTCGACTTTTTGACAGGTCGTATTACAAAGTATGGTAGTGTAAACTGGCCTTAAGGTTGGCGCACGACTATACTTTCGCTTAATACGAACATGATCTCAGAATTATTGCGTTATCTCACCAGATTTACGAGAAAACCGTATATAAAAATTCAAACGTAAGATTCGTATTGAGTACCTCAAAGGCCGTTAGGGAACTATACTTTTATCACCGGGTCAAATTTTTTTTTTATATTAGTTTCCCAAATATAGGAAATAGAAGTTTTATTTGCATTTTAGGCTATGATTTCGTAAAAACTCGACCAAGACCTTTAGCAAAATTATATATCAGGTCCCAGAGTATAAAAATATTTTTTATAGCCTATACCACTATGTGATTTGGGTATAATGACTTTGTGCTGCTGTTTGTAACTACCAAAAATATTTGACCTAGACCCATCTTTTATTATACCGATCGAATCAAAATCACTTACTGATTCGATTTAACGATGTCCGTCCGTCCGTCCGTCTGTGTGTCCATGTAAACCTTGTAATCAAAGTGCAGGTCGCAAATATAAATATATTTTGATGAAATTAAGTATATAAGCTTTTATCGGCCATATGATGAACGCTATTTAAATTGGTAAGAATCGGTCCATGTTCAGACCTAGCCCCCATAAAAATGACCCCCACGAAATCGACATAAATTGCCATAAGATCCAAATTGTTATATAGATCTTACTCAAATTGGGTTCGCATGCGTTTATTACATCCATTAATGAGTAGTCCAAAAACGATCCTTATGGGACAACTCTTAGTCATAGGCCCCATATAGAGCTGCTTACCTATCTTCACTTAAATCTATCAAAAAACAAAAATATTGCACTGATTCTTCTCAAACTTTGTTTGTATATATTTATGCAAAATACAAGAGACTTTACCAAACATAGTCAGGATCAGTCCATTTTTGGGCCTAGTCACTTTAATTTACGCTTGTCAAATTTGATTTACGCTTATCTTCTATGTCCAGTTAGTTGGGCCTATGAGATAGGGTCTCTAAACGCATGGTATAGGGTATCATATAGTCGGTCTAGACGGCTATAATTTTCTTACTTGTTTTTATTAAATAAAGACTGCTATGATAAAAACACTTAACTCAAAAATAAACATAAATATAGATGCTGTGGAGTTTAAAATTTCCAGCAACTTTACCGGAAAACACAAAAATAAATGCTAGAAAATAGAAGGGTGTGAAGTTAGCGACGAAAGATAACTACGTTTTTCAAAAATGTTAAATACTTAACAGAGACTGTTAAATTAACAGAATTTTTGTGAAGATAACTACGAAAGTTAAATACGTTTTTCAAATAAGTTGAGGGGTTTCGATATATAGTGGCATTAGTAAATTATAAAAAAAAAATAAAAATAAATTGAATTTTACAAAAAGATAAAAGTCTAAACAAATACAATAAAATTGTTTCTACTATAATATGGGAAAACTAAATGACAAAATTTGACAAAATGGTCCGATTAGGGGCTTAGCCCTATATGGCGGTTTGTACATGAGGACTAGTAGTTTACAAAAACACCCCAAATACGAAAATCGTTAGGAACGTTTTTCAGAAATATCGTTTCAAAAAAAACATATGAAATTTTTTTCTACTACTATAGGGGAAAACTAAATGGTCTAAATAGTCTTGTTGTGACTACAGATTAATTTTGGGGTTTTCATGCACAGTCACGCATAGTCACGTACTGTCACGGAGTGATGTAAATGTCACTTCCCCTCATTGCTTTATTTTTATTATTAATATATCTATATTTATTATTATTTTTATTATTAACGATTGCTTTATTGATGTGTAAACATCTATAATTTCTGAAAAACGTTCGTAACGATTTTCGTATTTGAGGTGTTTTTGTAAACTACTAGTCCTAATGTACAAACTGCCATATAGGGCTAAGCCCCTAATCGGACCATTTTGTCAAATTTTGTCATTTAGTTTTCCCCTATAGTAGTAGAAAAAAATTTCATATGTTTTTTTTGAAACGATATTTCTGAAAAACGTTCGTAACGATTTTCGTATTTGAGGTGTTTTTGTAAACTACTAGTCCTAATGTACAAACTGCCATATAGGGCTAAGCCCCTAATCGGACCATTTTGTCAAATTTTGTCATTTAGTTTTCCCCTATAGTAGTAGAAAAAAATTTCATATGTTTTTTTTGAAACGATATTTCTGAAAAACGTTCCTAACGATTTTCGTATTTGAGGTGTTTTTGTAAACTACTAGTCCTAATGTACAAACTGCCATATAGGGCTAAGCCCCTAATCGGACCATTTTGTCAAATTTTGTCATTTAGTTTTCCCCTATAGTAGTAGAAAAAAATTTCATATGTTTTTTTTGAAACGATATTTCTGAAAAACGATCCTAACGATTTTCGTATTTGAGGTGTTTTTGTAAACTACTAGTCTTAATGTACAAACTGCCATATAGGGCTAAGCCCCTAATCGGACCATTTTGTCAAATTTTGTCATTTAGTTTTCCCCTAGAGTAGTAGAAAAAAATTTCATATGTTTTTTTTGAAACGATATTTCTGAAAAACGTTCCTAACGATTTTCGTATTTGGGGTGTTTTTGTAAACTACTAGTCCTCATGTACAAACCGCCATATAGGGCTAAGCCCCTAATCGGACCATTTTGTCAAATTTTGTCATTTAGTTTTCCCATATTATAGTAGAAACAATTTTATTGTATTTGTTTAGACTTTTATCTTTTTGTAAAATTCAATTTATTTTTATTTTTTTTTTATAATTTACTAATGCCACTATATATCTAAACCCCTCAACTTATGTGAAAAACGTATTTAACTTTCGTAGTTATCTTCACAAAAATTCTGTTAATTTAACAGTCTCTGTTAAGTATTTAACATTTTTGAAAAACGTAGTTATCTTTCGTCGCTAACTTCACACCCTTAGAAAATAGATGACTTGTAATTTTTAAGATCAACTTTACTATGTGACCAAAGATAATTTGCCTAAACAAAGATTTGTTTCAAATTTTTAGTTTCATAAATTGGAATTTTTTAGGAAAAGGAGCTTTTTAAGTTAACATAAGATCCTTTTTTTATGAAATGTACTTTTTTAAACAAGGTAGTTTTCTAAGAAAAGTTTTTTTTTTTTTAAAGTTACCTATTAAAAATAAGGTACTTTTCCAACAAGACACTTTTTACGAAAATGTACATTTTTAAATTAAGGTTCTCTTTTAAGAAAAGGTACTTTTTTATAAAAAGGTACTGTTATGAGAAAATTTATTTTTTTTAAAATGTAGGGCCCATTTTAAGAAAATGTACTTTCCTAAGGAAATGTCCTTTTTAAGAAAATATACTTTTTTAAGAAAAGTTACTTTTTTAATAAAATACACTTTTTCAGAAAAGGTTATTTTTTAAGATAAGAAACTTATTTAAGATAAAGCATTTGTTAAGATAAAATACTTTTTTAAGAAAAGGTACTTTATGATAAAAGATACTTTTTTAAGAAAACGTACTTTTTTATACCTTTAAGGTGGAAACACAACTGGGACGAACGACGAATTTCGTACGGCTCGACAAATTTGTCGGCAACAATTCGTTGCGTAAATTCGTCGAATGAAATACAATTACGACGAATTCACCTAACAGCTGTAACGTCATTTGAAATTGTTTGTGAGTTATATAAATAAATACTTGAAAAATATAAATAAAAGAATTTTTAACTTTGTAGAGTTATTACAATTATAAGCACCATGTTCACGATGGTAAAAGCCTTTGTTTTTGTACGGCAGCGTTTAAATTTTAAATTCTGAAAAAATTACATAATTTTTCATTTATAAATTAATTTTATGTTATTTTTGTTTACATGTTGCAGCTGATAGTGTGACC
This sequence comes from Cordilura impudica, assembly GCA_963682025.1. Classification (NCBI taxonomy): domain Eukaryota; kingdom Metazoa; phylum Arthropoda; class Insecta; order Diptera; family Scathophagidae; genus Cordilura; species Cordilura impudica. The sequence continues at coordinate 300,588,947 of OY821517.1, forward strand.
ATATTTAGAAATAAGAAGCACTAAACGAAAAAGAATAAATATTAACAAAAAACTATGTAAAAGAAAATTATATAATAATTTAACTATAAGCTATAAATAATATATAAAACACGACCAAACCTAAACTGCTGGAAAATTTTTATTTCTTTGTGTATTCGTACCTAACGTTGTAGATTCGTACTTAACGACCCAACATTTTAAACATAAGTGTCGTTAAAAATATTTTTTTTAAATTCCTTCAAGGAAAAAATTCATGGATCATATATGTCCCATTGGTCGTCAACGGTCAAAATTAGCAACTAATTTAGTCCGCTCAAGGCCATTCAGTGATTTGTGTTTTTATTTTTTACATAAATAACTGTAGCTTTGGTTTTGTATTTGTTGTAAATTTTTAAATATAGATCACAGAGTATCGATTACTACTTTTTTAGTTTGTACTAAAAATGGAAAGGCAAATCGTTCTTTTGTAAAAAACCTTTTTGTTTCACAAAACACTGTAATTGCTTCGAAGATTACCATAATCGATTTTATATTTTTGGGATATTTAGAATTTATCGTGCTATAAAACTTTTTATACCCTATACCACTATGTGGTTTGGGTATAATGACTTTGTGCTGCTGTTTGTAACAACCAAAAATATTTGACCTACACCCATCTCTAATTATACCGATCGAATCAGAATCACTATCTGATTCGATTTAACAATGTCCGTCCGTCCGTCCGTCCGTCCGTCTGTGTGTCCATGTAAAGTTTGTAATCAAACTGCAGGTCGCAAATATGAATATATTTTGATGAAATTTGGTATTTAATCTTTTATCGGCCATGGGATGAACGCTATTGAAATTGGTGAGAATCGGTCCATGTTCAGACCTAGCCCCCATACAAATGACCCCTATGAAATCAACATATATTGCCATAAGATCCAAATTATTATACAAATCTTAGTCAAATTGGGTTTGTATGAATATATTACATCCATTAATCAGTAGTCCAAAAATGATCCCTATTGGACAACTCTTAGTCATAGGCCCCATATAGAGCTGCTTCCCGATCTTCACTTAAATCTATCAAAAAACAAAAATATTGCACAGATTTTTCTCAAATTTTGTCTGTATATATTTTTTCAAAGTATAAGTGACTTTACCAAATATGGTCAAGATCGGTCCATTTTTGGACCTAGTCCCCATATAGACATATCATTCGATATGAACTTTTTCATATCTGCAGTCAAAAAAATTAATAAAAATGCCACTCAAATTTGGTTTATGCTTATTTGCTATATCCAATTAGTTGGACCGAAGAGATAGGGTATCTAAACCATGGTATAGGGTATCGTATAGTCGGGCGAGACCGACTATAATATTCTTACTTGTTATTTATAGTTTAATTAATTGTTGATTTTATAATATGAATTTTTTTAATTTAATAAAAATATAAAACTATAATGCTTCCTCTTTACCCGTACTGAATTTTGCTGAATAATAAACCGATTCCATGTGCATGTTATATCAAAATGTTAATTTTTTCTGTTCAATAACGACCGAATTAGTGACATCCAAATGTCATAAAGAAATACAATTTTCAGACTTTGGGGTAACCTCCTTAGGTCCTGAAAATACATGTGCCATTTTTTTGGTATGTTCTGAAAGCCAAAACTATCTTCTGTCGACACAAGTCAGCTTTAAAAAAATCGGTTGAAAAATGTGGAAAATAGAAGACAAAATAAAAACGGGACATATATGTCCCGTTGGTTGTGCAAGGGTTAAAAGCAAAAATAACTTTATTTAATAAAACATTTGAAAAACTAAAATCAAATACGGCCACTCTACACCAATTTATTCGTCGTTCGTCGGCGTAAGAAATAGAAATAAACCTTTCGCAGAGTTCGTTACGCACTACGTATTTCGTTCGACGCACTGATTGTGTGCAGAGTTCGTTACGCACTACGTATTTCGTTCGACGCACTGATTGTGTGCATTTTCATATATACAAGTGTGTTTTATTTCTGACGACGAATATTCGGAACGAAAAATTCGTCGTTCGTTCCAGTTGTGTTTCCAACTTTACCCTTTTATAAGAAAAGATAAATTTTTTAGGAAAGGTATTTTTTTTTTTTTTAGAAAATGTGCTTTTTTATATGTAAATTTTATGCGTTGCTAGTGATTATATTAGTACTAGACGAATGAGTGATAACTTTATGAAATTAATTATTAGTCAAACGACGCTGCTAAATCAGTGAGCCATTGATGAGCGTAACTAAAAGTTAAGATGTTAGCTTAGAAGCTAACAGAAGACAAAGATGATTTGGTTCACCAATGATTTTTTTTTAAATTTTTAGTTCCATAAATGGGTTTAATTCATTGGGTGGACGGACTAATTACTTGACGATTTAAATGGAAATTAATTGATGTCAATTTCAATTATATTTTAAGGCATTACCGTTTATTTTTATTTTATTAATAGTTTTTTATAAATTAAGTAAAATTCAATTACCATTAATTATGCCTGAATTGGACAAAATTCGAAACGTGATTTAAGCCTATGCCTAGAGGTGTCTAGCATATTATAGAATTGAAGAACGATGGTAATGGTGACATTGAATATTTTTGATGTGTAAACATCTATACGGGCAGGGGGGTATATTTCTATTTTACAATACAATCACAAAAACAGCGCAACATGTGAGCCGTAAGACAAATCTGTGTTACTTATCATTGTATTGGTGAAAAATTATGATATACAATTTTTTCAGCTAATTCAACAACCCTTTGCTGTAAAACGACAAAAATTTCACAATGCAGTTGTTTGCTATAAGTGATACACAGATGACGCTTTCTGTTTGATTTTAAAAAAGTGACATAAAAAAATCTTTAATTACTAGATGTTTACACATCTCCCCTGTGATCGGACTCACATGATTTTTTGTTTAAAAAAGCGGATTAATAATTGTTGATTTTTCTTTTTCTTCCTATTACTTATTTTTAACGTTTTTAAGAAAAGTATTTTTGTTAACAAATTATTTTTCCTCTAGAAAAATTAAAAAAATAGACGTTTGTATACTAAGCTGACGATATGTGCTTTCATTATATCCTTATAGAAACCTAAATTTATTTTTACTGGCAAATTTCTTTACCAATTGCTACAAATTGTTTTCGAATTCAAATTTCAGAACGAAAATGAGTTGGGTCCTTCAAACCCCAAAAAACTTTCTATTGAATTCACAAGAAGGACGGAAATGTATGAACACTGTATAATATAAAAAGTTGGGGTAAACGTAGTGTTACCGCCACTGTCTTCGATGTACTTATCGATTTATTTTTTCTAATAATCTCTAATTGTCAAATTATTACTAATGTCTAACTGTCAACTAATTTAGTAGAGAGAAATTTCCCAAACGGTCTTGTAGCGCAAATTGTACAACAGAAAAGCCATATGTAAATTAGAGGGCAGTGTTTGTAATAACTTAAGATCATACGGATCTAAATTTGAAATTACAGTTTCGTAAAGTAATTTGTTTTATAAATATTTATATTCATTGCGCTGGGTTTTTATATCAAAAAGTATGTTAATTTATTTAATCAGTATTTTGTAAACATATAGGAATTTTAACAGTCCAAATACAATAAACAAAATTTAAATATTAATTTCATGTTTTGTGTTTGATGTTCAAAATGCTGTAAAAACTGGGCGCTCGTGCAAATCCCCGCAACACGTAGTATTAATTAAAAATGAAAATGATTGCATTAAATTATTTTAAACCAATTTCTAGTTCTTGCATAATTTAAATTAATTTATTATAAATTCACTTAAACCTGAACTATAAACTGCGCCGTAAGAATAAATATGTTACTTAAAATCGGAAAATATAAACAGTGCACGTAGTCCAGTTTTATATATTAGATACTTAAAAATTACATTGTTAAAGTATTAGAAACTTAGGCAATTTACAATCAGAGCTTATTTTAATGAAAAATTTCTTATACCATAACCAATGGTCAAAGTTTATTGCGTTTGTGCTAATTTTATTTCTACAAATTTTAAGCTAAATATGGACGCTAAATACGTGTAAAATTCACGAAAAATAATAAAAAGAAAAAAAAAACAATTCATAAAAAAATTTTTTTTATAATATTCAAGGGTCTGGGATCCAACTTTGCTGAGGATATAACTACATATACAAAATAAGAATAAACCAAATTTTAGTGCAATTGTTATTAATTTGCGCCTCGCAGATAACGAAAAGTGCATATTTGATATTATTTTTATATGGGGATCAGGTTTAAGAATGGACCGATCATGACCATATTTAGTAAAGTCACTTACTTTTCTTATGAACATATGATGAATTTCATGTAAAAATCGAGATGCATTGAACCCGACCCCCTCAGATATCAATGAAATTTTGTTCATAGCTAAATTTGATCAACACAAACAAACCCTCATTTTTAGAAATGACTGTTTTGCGATTTTTTGGGCGTGGCACTGTGGGAAAGTTTTCGAAAAAACGCGAAAATGGTCGAAAAGTGCTCCATTTAAAATGCAATAACTCAAAATCGGCTGAACCGATTTCCATGATCTTGGTATCATTAAAAAGATATTTTAACAGGCTTTATGACACGTTTGAAAAAAAAAAAAAAATAAAAATACACTGTAAAAAATTTTATAACAAAAAGAAAATTTTAAATAACGAAAAAACCAAAAAGATCAAGGGTTTTTTTACAGTGTATTATTTTTTTAGAAAGGTCTATCCTTCACCTATACCATATCCAAAAAGTAAAATGGGTTCTTTTTTAGTTTTTTTTTATATAATTTTTTAAGTAGTGTCACTTCTAGTAATACGTACCGAAAGTTTTTGAAATAATTCGAATAACAGCGAAAATATCAGCTCACATTCTTACACATTTACAAAATAGTTCAACAATTCTAACATTTTTTAAATGTTTACAAATAAAAAACCATCAACAATTGTTTATATTATTTGCCAAATGATTCTCGGTTGGTGGTTACCGTTTCCAGAACACATCTAATCGTTGTATTCCACTTTTTGTATATTATTTCTTCAGTTTGGTTATTTTCAAAATGTTTTAGCATATGCGTTTCTAGATTATTTAAATTTTTGAAGCAGTGCCCACACATTGAAACGCACACTCGCTTTTTTGTATGTCACCATTACAATCAACGAATTTGAGAACATCTTTGTAGTCGGTAAATGTGCATTCTCCTTCAAAACAAAATGATTTTAAGCGACTTTTTTCAAACATCAATTTCATATTCTGATGCAATGTGCATACACAGATATTTTGCTGGTTTCCAACTCCAAGTTTCATACAATTTTTTGGCCTTAACATTGTAAATTTTGTAAAACCAACTTTGGCCAAGGGATGTTTTTTTTTTAAATTCGTAGTAAGATTCGCGTAGTGAAGATAACATCAGTCTTTTTTGAACTTTTTCACGTAAGTTTCCTTGTATAATAGTAATTGAATCTTGCGATCCTGGCATCATTCGACTAATTTCATCATCTTCATAATATAATTTGACTGTGCTTAGAGTTTCGGTTGGTAAACTACGTCTGCTCATTTTTAAAAGATTGATATCTGCAAACTGCGTTTTATTCCTTTGGATATCTTTACTTTTTTTGATACATATCATCCCCAAAACGATCTTTAATTTCTGCGTGACTCATATTGATTGGTAAGAGAGATAAAAGTTTTTGCTTTTCCAAAAGATTTGAGCTGTTCTCTATTTGATATTTGATGTTTTGCAAAATTTCTTCGTAAATGGCTTTGACGTTTTCAAGTTGCGCTGACAAATCAGATAATGGATCAGCTCCAAGTGAATCTGCTATATTTTCCAAAATTTGCACTGATTTTCTATTTCTGTATGCATCTCGTTTGATATATTTCCTTTTAAGAGGCGTCATTTGGTTTGGTAGATGCGGAATAATGTGATCATTTATATTTTCAATGAGTTCGTTGCTTTCGATGTTTGTATTACGGCTGGTACAAGTTGGAAGTTCATTCAATTCTTCGCTAATTTCATCGCTGGGCGTTATTGGTAAATAATTTGAGACTTCAATCAGCTCCACGTTGGATTCATTACGACTGCGCGCTTTTCTCAGTGTATTCCGGCAAGTTTCGCAAATACGGCTACAATGAATGTTGGCGACAGCTGGAAAATACTCAATTATATTTGCAGCCTCGTTCTCACTTATTTTACGAAGCGAAGCGCAACACTTATTAGATATTTTTATGCATCTGTACTTATTGTTTGAATTCATATTCACTCAAATTTTTAAAATATATGCGTAAAAATTGTAATGGGATATCTTGGCTTCTCGAAACTGTTTATAATTATGAATTTCGGTACGTTGCACTTCTAAAATATGGACTTGTAATTTTCGCGTTCGTCGACACTTGTTGAATGAGTAAAATCGATCAATGCACTCCTATTTATACTGTGTATTGTTCACTAGTTTACTGACAGGTACTTATAAATGGGTGCATATTTTTTTACGGTGGCTATATACCTGTTTCACCATGTGTGAGTTTTAAATTTTCCGAATAATGACCACCCTTAAATGTGGGTTGAATTTCTGTAAAAAAGTCATACAGGTAGCCAACTGAAAAACCCAAATAATTAAAAATTACTTTGCTTACGCAATCATAAGAATTAAATAACCCTTTGTTTATTCCGTTTTGTTAATTCTGAGAATCATAAAAAATATGATCGAGGGTTTTTCCGAAGAATGTTGTGCATATATAGAGTAAATTTTTGAAATTCATACCTTTACTCAATTGCGAATAAAAGCGAATTGAGTTGGCAAATCATGTGTTGTACTGTGTTATTTTACCTGTATATAAAATATAAGGGCAATTACTAGAAGTGACACTACTTAAAAAATTATATAAAAAAAACTAAAAAAGAACCCATTTTACTTTTTGGATATGGTATAGGTGAAGGACAAACCTTTCTAAAAAAATAATACACTGTAAAAAAACCCTTGATCTTTTTGGCTTTTTCGTTATTTAAAATTTTCTTTTTGCTATAAAATTTTTTGCAGTGTATTTTTATTTTTTTTTTCAAACGTGTCATAAAGCCTGTTAAAATATCTTTTTAATTATACCAAGATCATGGAAATCGGTTCAGCCGATTCTGAGTTATTGCATTTTAAATGGAGCACTTTTCGACCATTTTCGCGTTTTTTCGAAAACTTTCCCACTGTGCCACGCCCAAAAAATCGCAAAACAGTCATTTCTAAAAATGAGGGTTTGTTTGTATTGATCAAATTTAGTTATGAACAAAATTTCATCGATATCTGAGGTGGTCGGGTTCAAAATTTCAGTTTTATCTTGATTTTTAAATGAAATTCATCATATATAAACCAAATTTGAAAAAAAAAACTATACAATATTTTTCTTTTTGATAGATTTAAATGAATTTCGGAAGTCAGAGTTATATAGGCACTATGGTCCTACATGGTTTATTTTTATACTACAGATTTGTTGATATAATAGTAATCTTGATCTTAATACCATTTAAGTCGGTCTGACAGGAGTTTCCTGTATGTTGGCTAGGTCTTAAAATGAACGAATTCTAACAAATTCATATTTGCGACCAGTAGTTTGATTACAAAGTGTAAATGGACACACACACTGACGAACGGAAAGTGATTATGAATCAATCGGTATTATGAAAGATGGGTCTAGGTCAATTATTTTGCTAGCTACAAACATCAGCACAAAGTCATTATACCCTAAACACAATTTCTTTAAAAAGAACCTATATATTAATAACTAATGAAATTCGAGTGCAAATTCTAGGAAATATTATTTTTTCATTCAATTTCTGTCTTTCAATGTTTTTTTAATCTATATAAAATTATGAATATTTAAATGAGCCTACAGGTATGTTAATCAATTCTAGCAATTCACAATTCAACACGGAGCGTCTGATATATAATTTAAATCATTCGCATTAACAGGGTGTAACGAATTATTATAAATATTTTATTTATTTTTAATTTAATATATTTTTAAGACAGATTAAACATAAATTCTTATCATTCTCAGCTTCTCCTCCATATGAACTATAACTATGCCAATTTTCACACTCCCACACGCCCACATATTGCTTAAAAAGGGAACTTAAATTTTACCTTCACGTATTAATATATAGATAGATTAAAAAAAAATGAATTAGATTTTCATAATTTTTTTTTGCAAAACTTTAAATATAAGCTGGTTTTCTTTTAAGGACTCGAAATTTGAAAAATGTCCGTATTGCAAGTTTTTTCACTGGTAAACATTTCCGATTTTCCTAATTTATAATTTTTTGTATACAATTTATAATGTTTTAATGACTTTCAGATATTTGTTTTGTATAAAAATTCTCAGATTAGAAACTTTAAGCATTTTTCCTAAAGATTGTTATTTAATACATGTGAGCTTCTAATATTTTTCCTATCGAATCACAGCAAATCTAACAACGCTTAAGATAAGTCTATACAAAATTATTTCCCATAGACTTCAAGTAAAATTCCACTAGATCTGGCACTCCTTGATTTTAAAAAGTACACACATATATTCTCTAACTCTCATGTTATTGTTAGAATCACATTCGAATATTTGTCGGATAACTTGTGAATCGGATTTTGCAGCTTGATTTTTATTTTTTATTTTAGGAAATGGCTTTAAATATAATGTAATTTTTTACAAAAAGGTATATTAACCTTATAAAGGCTAGAAATAGCACTATAATTGATATACAAATTTTTTGGATAGTTTTTATAATATTTGATTTTGAAAATATTTGTTTTGTTTGACATTTATTTCTGCTACAAATGTGTAGAATAGTTACGGATCAATAAGTCCGTGACTTTTCGAACTTCCCTCGTAGTTATATGAAATGCAACACTGCTCCCATCAAGTACCACCTGCAAATAGACTACTGTAAAATTTTGAGCAAGTTCCGTCATTTACTTTGCGTTTAACAGCTGTTCAAATCATACAACCTCGTGTTTTTTTTTCTGAATGGAAAAAAGTGAATTTCCCATTAAACATTATTTATTGCGAAAAAAACTGTCTAAACCAAGGAAAAGCTTGATAAATACTATAGGGAATCTGCACCATCGATTTCAATGGTAAAAAAGTGATTTATTGACTTTCGTTGTGGTCGCACAAATAAAAATGACGCTGAACGTTCTGGACGGTCAATCGAGGTCAATACACCCGAAAATGTCGAAAAAATCCACGATATGGTGTCGGCTGATCGAAGAGTAAAAGTGCGTGAGATTTCTGATGCCATAGGCATTTCATTGGGTTTAAAAAAGCTGTCTGCAAGATGGGTGCCGCGTTTGCTCCCAATTGACCATAAACGTAATCGTGTGACAACTTCAACTCAATGGCAAAATTCCAAGAATTGGGCTACGAATTGGTACCTCATCCGCCAAATTCTCCGGATTTAGCCTCCAGTGACTATTTCCTATTTTCAAATCTAAAGAAATGGCTCGGTGGAAGGAGATTTAGCTCCAACGATGGACCTCAAAAAATCCTATTTTTTGGAAGGGATACAAAAATTGGAGAAACGTTGGACTAAGTATATTGTGCTAAAAGGAGATTATGTTGAAAAATAATTTTTTTTTTTTGCAAAAAAAAACGGTGTTTCATTCTAAAAGTCACGGACTTATTGATCCGCCCTCGTATGAGTAGGAATATTTTAACTCATGTAGCTCAAGTTAAACATTACACAATGCGATGTAAACTGAAATATAATGTTAAGTTATAGTGGATCGTAGACAGACGCTCTCTATACAAAATATATTGATTGAATTATCACAAATATACATTATGTTAGTTTTGTGTTGTAGAAATATAAATGTGGTGCAATACAATTTTTGTTGTTGCTTAATTGCGGTAGCTAGGGACCGGCATTATAGGAACATTCTACACGTGCCAATTTTTGTATGCATTTTTTTTACAAGGGAGTGTGGGGGTTGTCAAGAGGAGACATTTAAATTGATACGATTTTTATAAAACACAAATTTGTAATCTGTACAAAGGGCTAGAAATGGTAAAGTAGTAGTATTTAGTATAGTGTATATATGTGTGTGTAAGGGAAATTATATACAAATGTTTGCGATAGTTTTGTTGGAAAGTTTATAATTATTTAATAAAAAAAATATGTACATTTAAATACATTTATCATTCTAGTTTACAACAAAGACGGCTATTGTAAATGTTGTTATTTTTAATAAAAACAACAATTGTTTTGATGTATTTTTTGTAAAGTAATTAAAAAACGTTTTATTTTTATTACAAATTTGTGCACACTTGTTCGAGAAATATGTCTCGTAAATATACTGACATGTTAAAATGTTCGTAGTGCTTCTAATCACGCAACAGTTCTTTCTAAAAAAGTACGTTTGGAGGCACAAACGACTTTATGAGGGCATGATATATTTCTACGTCTATTCCCTGGGGCTTTAAATGCCCAACAATAGCTTCTAACCCCATCAAATTTATATACGTGTTAATGTCGTATAATTTTTTAAAATCGACTTAAATGCTTATATGTTTCCACTTTGACCTAATTAAGTTTGATTAGGGGTGGCGGAGTCGTAATACTCCTCACATATTACGTATGGTCTTGTTTGATTAAGTAAACTTTGTGAACTTTGACCTATGTTAGGCTAGGAGTGGCAGAGTCAGAAGGCTCCTCACATATGGTCCATAACGAGATCACTAATCTAATTTTTTCAGCTTTTTGATTAATACATCGGTTTTCATAGTGAATGGTTTTCATTATTAAATTGATACTCGCAACTTAATTCATGTTCTAGAACTTCGGGATACAATATGACCAACTGTCTTCTTTGTATTGGGCTTATTGGATCTTCGGAAACTGTGGATCCAATTACAAGTAATTTAATTCTGAAAAGAGAATATAAAAAATATCTAAAAAAAATATTGATAGTTCTTCCAGTTACGGAAGTTCTACCGAAATTTTTTTAGCAGCTTTATTAATTGCAATTATTTCAGCCTGAGAAATATTTTAGTTTCCTCTTAATATGAATAACTCCTGTACCTCTCGGCAGTACGTAGTATAATGTGCTTCTATACCGCTGGATTGTTTGTTTAATGGGGTGTTTAGACAGTTCGGCCTACACTTGTTTCAAAACGTGATGAGACGGCAAAAAAAGTTGTAAATACAATATAAACCTTATTTTTTTTGTAAAATATATTCATGTCACCATTTTAGACTAGCAACAATACTTATCGTTTAAAATAGCTTACAAATAGAAATTAATATATGGGGGGTTTCATGTCAAGTGCACCAACTTTTGAAACCGATGTCTTCCGATCGGGATGAAAATTGCACCAAGGTTAGTCCTATTGGATAGTAGTTTAGACACAATTTTTCAATAAGATCGGTCCAGATCTCTCTGAGTTAGAGGGGATCAAAATTTGACATATTGGCCAAACAGGTGTTTTTTCTCATCCATGTAACTTATTACCAATTGTTCTTAGAAAATTTTCTCCCAAATAGTCTAGATAGCTATTTCTTCAATATTTCGGAAAAAAATAGTTAAAAAAAAAAAAATGTTAGACATTTTTTTTTTTGCTAAATTAAAGCATTTTTTGCCTTTTTTTCAAAAAGGGCATTTTTTTTTTTTCATAAGAAAGCTTAGGATTTTTCCTTTAAGAGCTTTTTGGTCGCTTAGTGGGATGGGAGTGGGATATCTATCAAAGTAAATGTTTTGTAACTCAAGACAACGGGTTTTCAATTTTTCACAAATGCACTATTTTGAATTTTTTCCTATTTGTGTGTAAAACCTTACAAATAAAACTTATACTTAGAAACCAGACAAATTAACCTTTCCGAAGGTATGTAACATACCTTCATAACATAACAGAAGAGAATGGTTATCTGTAACCTGATAGAGTTATTTGCACATTTCAATCTGAACACGAGGATGTTAGAATTGGCTTCACGAAATTAACCCAAATGAGGCCAAAACATTGCGTTTTGGCAGAAAGCAGCGGAACTCATACAGTATGCGTTTGCATTTACCATGAAGAGATAATAGATGATTCGGCAGAAGATTTACACGATTTCCGCGATTGCCTTAAATTGACTATGTGTCCTAATGAAACAACTTCTTGCCACTTAGGTGAATGTACCAATTGCCCGAAAACCACATTCATCAAAGAAAATTTAATCAACTCTTTAGATCGAGAATATATAGAGGAGGTCAAATTTGATTCTTGGATTCAGACTGACAGATGCACATTGAAAACAATAATTTTAAATGTGGATGATTTTGTGGAAGAAATGTGTACAGGGTTGCTAAACTTGAGAAACCATGACTTTTTAGTCAAAGAGCAATGGTCATTCTTCAAGGATTTGAAGATACATTTGAAGTCTGGTGAATTCGTTATTTCATATGATTTCGCAGAAAACTATAAATATGTTCTTCAGGATGCCATACAAGCATTCCACTTCAATAACGACCAAGCAACTATATTCACAGTAGATGAAAAACTGGAACACAAAAGTATGGCAATCATATCCGACGATTTATAACATGATACCGTTGCAGTTTATGAGTACCAGAAGAAAATACTACAATTTCTAAAATCTAAATTTACAGTAAAGAAGGTATACTACGTTTCGGACGGAGCTCCTCAACATTTTAAAAACAAAAGTAGCTTGGCAAATCTTATGGCCCATGAAAAAGATTTTGGAATGCCAGCTGAGAGGCATTTTTATCCTACTGCTCATGGTAAAGGAGCATGTGATGGTATTGGAGCAAACCTTAAAAGAAATGCAGCGAAGTATAGCCTCCAGTGCTCTCATCAAGATCGCATCTTAGATGCGACTGCTTTATTCCATTGGGCAAAGAGTTATTGTAAAGAAACTAAAATAGTTTTTAGTAGCAAAGAGGATCATCAGTAAACATTGAAAACACTGAAGATAAGATTCGATGCTGCGGTAACAATCGATGGCACCACTCAATACCATGCTTTTATACCGCTTGTCGATGGAAGACTCAAGTTGAAAAAGTTTTCTGCCTCTATTCAATGCGATTTCTTTCCAAAGACAACAAATAAACCAGCAGCGAAATCAACAGCTGAACCTAGCAACGCCAAGAAAGGATTGAGAAAAAAACGCAGTAAATAAAGGCGACAAAAAAGCGGGATGAAAGACTGGGTATTTAAAAATGTACAAGACTTAAATACTTCATCAGCTATAATAAATTAATAAATGGATCTAATGCAATTAAGATTAAATTTTAATAAATTATTTATCTTTTTATTTTTAATATTATTATTATTATACACTAATTTAATTATTATTAAAAATAAAAAAAAAAACATTTCTATAGAAAAAAGCGATTTTTTTCCTGATGTTAACATATTCTGGGTATTACAGTATCGAGGGTATAAAATTTTAGTTAGGTATGTTATATAGCTTCGGAAAGGTTAATTTGTCTAGTTTCTCAGTATAAGTTTTATTTGTAAGGTTTTAGACCCAAATAGGAAAAAATTTAAATAGTGCATTTGTGAAAAATTGAAAAACCGTTGTCTTTAGTTACAAAACATTTATTTTGATAGATATCCCACTCCCATCCCGCTAAGCGACCAAAAAGCTCTTAGAGGAAAAATCCTAAGCTTTCTTATGAAAAAAAAAATGCCCTTTTTGAAAAAAAGGCAAAAAATGCTTTAATTTAGCAAAAAAAAAAAAGTCTACGATTTTTTTTTTTTAAGTAAGTACATGGATGAGAAAAAACACCTGTTTGGCCAAAATGTCAAATTTTGATCCCCTCTAACTCAGAGAGATCTGGACCGATCATGTTGAAAAATTGTGTTTAAACTACTATCCAATAGGACTAACCTTGGTGCGAATTTCATCCCGATCGGAAGGCATCGGTTTCAAAAGTTGGTGCACTTGACATGAAATCCCCCATATATTAAAGAAGCTAATTTTTTTCGATAATATTTGTTTGGGAGTGTGCTTTAAATTTGTGAAATTTAAATTTTTTTATACACATTGGTTATGTTCTCATAAAAAGTAAAATTATTAATACTCAAACTGCCTACATTTTATGTAAAGTGTTATCACCATCCATCGAACATAAGAGGTTTCTTCGGGAAAGTCGCCAAAAACAGGAAGTAACTGTTATATCGGAAAAAGCTGAAATGCGTCTTCACTAAAACAGAACAGAAGTAATTTATAATGGGTGATAATACATTGGAATTCCGAATATTCCAATTTTTGTTTTTTAATAATTTCGTGTTTAGTTCTAAAATTATGTTTTGTTTTGGGGAAATCACTCTTTGGTGTGCTCTTATCGAATGATAACAAATTAGGTACAAAAATTACAATAAAAAATAGATAAAAAAAAAAAAAATAAATAATATTTTAGTGATGGCAAAACTCCATTGTTTTCTGTTTAACTGTTTTTTTAAACACTATTGTATTTTTCAATGTTTTAATCTTATTAATTATTTTAAAATAACAGCAAGAATAAAGTTTCGTGAAGAGTTAAAAACAAAAGAAATTTTGTGAGAAATATTCTATGAATAAATCCATAATTTCAAAAATGATCAAGAAATGTCATGGAAGATGTTCGGTAACGACTCAACATTTAGGCGGCAGGCCTCGTAAAACGAGTCTGTTTGATTTATTAGCAAGAGAGTTTAAAAAATTTCCAAAAATTAAAGAAGATAGCCGACAAAACAGACGTTTTTCAACTCCAGCATCATAATATATAATATAAAGTATCCCGGAAAATGATTAGCGAAGCTAATCGAAATATCGGAAAGAATAAAGAGAAATATTGAAAAAACAAATCAAAATTTTAATTTTAGTAAGTTTTTGTTTGATGTTAAATACATACATGACCTAAAGCCATTCAAAATAATACCACAATTTCCAAAAATGTCACCTAAAGAGGTCATTAACAGTGGGAAACTAAAAATATGTTTCCCGACGAGAAATTGAAGCTGATCTTGGTTGTTATAGTCCTATGAAGAAATCCCTGGTATCAGAGAAAAATCCTCTGGTTCGCTTATACTTTGCTAAAAAAAAAACACATGTACTGGTCAAGAAGGAATTAGAATACTGTTCTCGTCTCAGATGCTTCCAAGTTTAATTTCAGAAGCCATTGTGGAAGAACGTTTATACGACGACCAAAGAGAAAAAGACTAGAGACAAAATATACAAATAAAATTGTTACGTTTGGCGGTGGCAATATTATGGTATGGAGTTACTTTTCGGATGAAGAAATTCATGTAGCAAAATATACTCTAACTTGAATTGGATACAGGCAAATTCTAAATGATGTAATGTATCCATACGCGAAGGGGAAAATATGGCCGTGGTCTGGAAGTTTCCATCTCAAATGTTGTTACCGAATGATTATAATCTAATGCATTTTTGGAAAATAATAGATCGAAAAATTCGGACACGAAATTACATAAACAAGACATAGCGGAGTGACAAAAATTTGAATGGTTTAAAATTTCAATGCAAACACCTTGCAGCGTTAAAAAATGTCAGTGGATGAAAATTTTGTGTTAGATCAAATTTCTAAAAGTGTTTACATCTTGTCGCCATGACGCACAGAGGCGCCCGTAGAGCAAACGAGGTTGCAAAAATCAAAATTTTCATGTGCGCCGACGAAGTTTTGAATAAACCCATGTTATAGGAAACTTTTCAACGATTTCAAATATGCTACTCTTAATAATATCACATTTTTAGTTTAGAAGATATAACCGTTCAAAGTTGACCGACTTTCGGTTTTCAAAAAAAAACACACAATTTTTAGTCAATTTGTTGCGATTTCAGGTGTAATATCACGAAAAATAGGTAACGAATCGCCTTATTTTTTGTTTGTATTGATTGATGTATTTATTAAATGTATAATGATAAAAAAAATTAACTGTTTGCTTTGTGTTTCTCCTGGTAAATCACTATTTAAAAACTATCCGTTTTTTCACTATTTTTCAACTTAGACGGAAAATAAACAAATATATATTTTTCTATATTTGCCATATTTGCAAAACATGTTCTTTGATTATTTCTTTACATAATTCAAAAGGTTTTATCTGCCCGTACGTGCCCGTTTGGCTTCTAGAGGTAAAAAAGGTTAAAAAGACATGGTTGCAGAAATTGTATGGCGTGCATCCCTTACATGTTTTGACTGACAGTAGTTTGATCTAATAGTTTGAAAATTGCATTTTAAGTCGGTTGTCTACCTGTGAGCCTCTGCCAAAGTCTACTCCCAATATTCTGTTACAGACACAGGATGCGCAAAAAACTACTCATTGAAATTCGCAGGTACGCACCTCACTTAAAAATTACTTTGGAGTACAAATGGTCAAGAACAATATTGACTTATGGTCCCTCCAGGTAGGCACAAATGTTATTTAGACACGAGCATAATATCAAAATTGCATAATTCAGCCTAAATCCATATGTATGCAGGGAACAGGTAAATTTTTAGGCATGGTAGCATAAGCCTATATATTGCAAAATAAGCATAATGCCTGGATTAGTCTACGACTGAAAGTTGGCGCAACAAGTACTGAAACCATGGCGTTAAACAATTTAAAATTATTTGAACTGTTTAGAAGGTTAACCACACCAAAGTTTTTCACGGAAGCTGCTTTAGAAGAACTTGATAGCTTATCTTTCTTATATATATTTACGCTGATCCCTGACTCACTGACTGATTCTGTAACGCTGAAATAATACACATAGCACTCCCTACAAAGCTATGCGAAATACACAAACAAAATTTAATCTTTCTCATTTTATACAAACCCACACACAATTTTCTCTCTTCTATGTTACCAACCAGTGCTGCTAATAAAATCTTCTGAAAATCGACAATTTTGGATACTACATCGCCAAAATCGTCATTTTTAAAACAAGAAATTGTCAGGAAAATAAAAATAAAACTCTACAAAATATTACAAAAGGAAACAATCAAATTTATTTATATCATTCATATTACGAATATTATTACAGCATTGGTTATTTATACTGTATTAGTGGTGAAATTTCAACGAAAAAAATTTAACACACCAATCAACTAAATAATTTTATTGATATGTATCTATAGCTGAAACATATAATATAGATTTAAAGTATCGTCGTAATTGAAACTTAAATCTTAAATAGAGATGCTATTCAAGGTATTTCCCTTTTTGAAACGAGTTGACCCAGAATTAAATCTATACATACTTTGTAATTTCCATTTACACTGAACAAAAACTATCAATTTTCGATAAACAACCCATTAATTGGTAACCCTTGAAGTCGTAATTTTTATACTACTGATAATTTTAAATCCTCAATCATCATTTTTACAAACTTAACAAATCATTTTAACAAATTGCAAAATCGTCGAAATTACAATAAGTTCTCCAAATTGGCAAAATTGCAAAATCGTTGAAATTACAATAAGTTGTCAAAATTGGCAACACTTACTAAACTTATTCGTTTGTCTGTTTTGTTTTTCATCTCAAAATTGTTTTGTATTGTTAAGAGTACTTTCGCTCAGTTCATTGGTGGCCAGCACTTACCAAAGAGCATGCTTTTTTTGATAAATATTTGAGAAAAAAGAGATCTTCAATGTAGATTTTGTTGTTGTCCAACGTATGATTTCGTTTATAGCTCTGTATTGAAAAGCCTTTGAAAAATATTAAGTTTAAAATTTAAATTATTGTAACTTTGCATAATTAAATTACATTGTAATTTTAGAAGAGAGGTGGGAAAATAATTTTTTTTTTCACTCATAATATTAATTTTTGCATAATATGCTTTTAAAAAAATTTGGACAAACATAAATTACGTATGCGATTTTTTTTTTAAGTAAAACTAATACGCGCGCATTTTTTATTTTTTCTTTTTTAGATTTATAGATAACTTTGCAAAAAATGTAATTCTCTTTTTTTTCAGTTTACATGTATGATGAAATATGAAATATTTTTTCCTTTTTTGTGTACATTGGTGTATTGGTGTTTGCATTTCCTTAAGGGGTGGTAGGTTTTAAAACCTTTCTTAGCATTTCTCTTCCTGAATGCACAACATGTCGAGAGTGTTGTATCAAAATTTTAAGTAAATCAGAACAAAACTTAAAAAGATACAGCGTTTCCAGCGACCGGCCTCATACGGTATATAGTATACAAATCAGTTTTTTAAAAAACTTTAAACCGATTTTCTCGCAAATAAATGTTCGAACTCCGTGAATATCTTCTTGATCGATTCTTTTGAAATTTTAGACACTATATCTACACAAAAATCATCAGGTAACCACGAAGTTTTTTTTTTAATTCCATTTTCTCCTCATTTTTTAACAACAAATTCCCGAAATTGTATAGCAAAAATCGTTTTTCACTTCAAAATGCTGCAAAAAAAAATTGAAAAACTCTTCGTCACTACTTCAGGAAACATGTCACCTTTTAAACGCATTTCGATTTTTTTTTCACATGGTCCGGTAACGAGTTATGATGTTCACCGCAAAACAACAACGCCTCCGGATATTGGCTGTCACGGACTTATTTATTAAAATTTTTAGTTGAAAATTTTTTCAAAGATTCTTTAAATGTTATGCTATAACGTGAAAAAAGAACTATGCAATTAATTATTATTATTAACTTTTAGGACCTTTAAAACCCCCCCCTTAAGAAACATTTAGGAACCTTGCTCTTAAAACGTTTTTTTTTTCTATGCTATTCTGCTTTTTCTACATTAAAATGGAGTTCGGTTATAGCGAACTCGGCGGGACCGGCCAAATTAGTTCGTTATAACCGTAGTATTTTTTGTTTGTTTTGTCCGAAAGGTTTAAAAACTTTTTTTAGTTGAATAAGTTTACTTATTTTGTTGCATTTTAAAAAGTTATAAAACATAAATTAAATTATTAAATTATTAAGACTAAAATTACCGAGTTTCTATCAAAGTAAAATATTTTTTTAAAATCATATAATATTAAAAACTTCTTATGCATAGAAGCAGAAAATATAAAGCAAAGGTTGGCTACTGGCAAACTTATACGAAAATATACATAAAAGGACCTTTTACAAAACTTCATTTGAAAATCGAAGTTTTTGGTTTGTATTTTTTACAACTGTTTTCCGATTTTTTTTTTTTTTAAATTTTAAAAACATTAAAATTATTTTTTTTTTAAATATATAAAATATAGGAAAATTTTGAAATGGGGAAAAAAATTTGTTTGTTAAAGTCAAAATAAACGGGCGCCTAGGCGCTACACAATCCACTAGTATGGAAATATTGAGAGAAGCGAAATTATAACAAATAATTTTTATCTTATATATGCAAATATTAAGGCAAAATAGGTGAAATCTAATCGAACCATTCAGAACTTCAACTCCAAATACGAGGACTGGCTTAATGAAGACACCATCCTGGATATATTGGCAGTAGATAAACCCACCACATCAACCAGAGGAGCAAAAGGAAGGCCAAAAAAAAGTATTGAGGAGTGTTCAATTTTCACAAGAAAGAGGAAACTTGGCGATGCCACCAATGACTTGACCACGAAGCATTTATCGGACGCGCTGTCTATTAAATATACAAACGATAGTGAAAGAGTTAGGTCGCAGATTACAAAATCTGTTGCTGATGCAAGCCCACTGCGACTAAAAAGTATTAAGGAAAGCATTCCCACGCCCACAAACGCACACATTAAAAAGTATGGTTCCGAAGAAGCCTTGGCCTTGTTTATGGACTTACAACTTTCCAAAGAAAAATATGAGATACTACGGGCATCCTTGATGCGACACGGGGCTGACGTTTTACCAGGGTACAAGCATATTACGCAAGCCAAAATAAATTCACGACCACTGCATACGGAGTTTACGGAAGTCTCTGTGAAAGCCAATCTGCAGGATCTCATGGGCCGTACAGCAAAACAGTTGTTGGAGAGTCTTACTGAAAATGAGGTGAAAATTCTTCCTAAGAAACTGACATTGATCAGCAAATGGGGCTGCGATGGATCATCCGGACAAAGCGTTTATAAGCAAAGGATATCTTCCGATGACGCTACAATATCGGACGGAAATATGTTTATGGCATCTGTTGTTCCTTTGCGGCTAAAATCTGATGTTTCCCTACACTGGAAAAATCCACGTCCGTCATCAGTGCCTTATTGCCGACCAATAATGTTTCAGTTTGCAAAGGAATCGGCAGAACTCATAAGGAGCACGGTGAAGGACATTGAAGAACAAATAAGCAAGATTAAGCCTACAAAGCTGCAAATTGGAGAAGGAAAATATATTGAATGCAATTACGAGTTCCACCTGACCATGGTTGACGGAAAAGTCGTAAACGAACTGACAAGAACAACCTCAACATTGTCATGCCCGATTTGCAAAAAGAGTCAGAAGAACTTTGGTAATTTAAACGATTCTACAAACGAAGAGAATTAAGAATATGGAATGTCACTATGTATGGAGTTCTTGCTAAAACTGGCGTATACCCTACCACAAGAGGAGGAAAACTTCGATGAAAATACATCAATAAAGGATAAGGAAAAGATCAGAAAGAAGCAAATACAGGATGCTTTTTTTAAACAAGTTGGACTAAAAGTAGACTGTACCAAGCACGGATACGGTAACTCAAACGATGGAAACACTTCTAGGAGATTTTTTGAAAATGATGAGGCAGTAACTAGAATCACTGGAATTGACAATCAAATCGTGAAAAGATTGGGAACGATCTTGAATGTTTTAAACTGCAAAGAAAATGTCAATTCTACAAAATATGGAGAATATGCATCGAAAACTGCATCTCTTTTAGCAGAAATGTATCCACAGAAGAAGTTGACCCCGACCGTCCATAAAATATTGGCGCATGGCAAATATATAATTGAGTACCAGTCTTTGCCAATTGGAGAGCTTTCTGAAGAAGCACAGGAGTCTCTTAACAAATTTTATAAAAAATATAGATTGCAGAACACATTCAAAGCATCAAGGATAAGGCAAAATGAGGACCTCTTCAACATGTTGGCAGCATCTTCAGATCCACTTATTTCTTCCCTGCGGCATGTGAAGTCACGAATAGAGTTAGAAAATAATTATAGTTTAGAAATGATTAGTCTTTTAGATATACCTTCTCTTACGAATTGTGATGAATATTTTACAGAAAAATGAAAAAATAAATTTAAAAAAGAAGTAATTTTTTTTAATTTGTTGGGTAATAATTTGAAACATAAAACCCTAAAGAAAAAAAATAAAAACAATCTAAAAATGTAAAAATAATTTTTTTAAGTTACCAAAAAATCGATTTTTCTACAAATTTTAACTTTGATAACCCATAAGTAGGCCCCTACAAAGCGTAGCACCCTTTGCAAATACTCATTTCATAGGCTGAACAGTTATCTATGATATGCTGTTTAAACTGTTCAATTATGTTATTCGGTTCAAAAGATATGATTTTTGCAACGAAAAAACTCAAATGGCGCCACTGTTCGACGTAAGGGTAGAAGTATAATATGAAGCATATTATCTGATATAATTAAAGAGAATGGAGTCATTTTGGAGATATATTTACACTGCCGTAGTTGTTCCAAGCTTCTCAAATTTTAGCCAAGACAGACGTCAAATATAAGCCGTCATAAGTGCTGTCAATCACTTACTTAAGGTGCCGAAGTGTCTGAAAAGTGTTACAACAGAAAACAAAACGGCCGCTATCGACAGCTGTGTAGCGTGGATTACTGAGAATTGCCAAACATTTTAAGTCATCAATGGTTCTGGCTTTGTAAAGCTCGCAAAGTTTTTCATTAATATTGGAGCAAAGTATGGAGAAAATGCTGATATTGGAAGACTTTCTTCCTGATGCAACAACGCTTTCTCGTACAACGCAGAATCTAGCAGAAAAGAAAAAAAAAAAACAAGTAAGAGTGTTAAATTCGGCTATGCCGAATTTTTTGATACCCTCCACCTGAGTATTAAACTGTATATTCACCTAATGTCGAGTACGGCTACAACTTTCAATTTTCATTTTCCATTTAACATTTTTCATATTTCAATTTCCATTTTCAATTTTTCATTTTTCAATTTTCATTTTTCATTCTCCATTTTTCAATTTTCATTTTCCATTTTTCAATTTCCATTTTTCATTTTCCATTTTTAATTTTTCAATTTTCATTTTCCATTTTCCATTTTTCAATTTTCCATTTCCCATTTTGCGTTTTCCAATTTTCCATTTTTCATTTAACGTTTTTCATTTTTTAATATTCATTTTTCATTTTTCAATTTTCAATTTTCCATTTTTCAATTTCCATTTATCAATTTCCATTTTTCATTTTCCATTTTTCAATTTTCAATTTCCATTTTCCATTAGTCATTAGTCATTTTTCATTCTTCAATTTTCATTTTTCAATTTTCATTTTCCATTTTTCATTTTCCATTTCCATTTTCCCTTTTTCAATTTTCATTTTCCATTTTCCATTTTTCATATTTCAGTTTTCGTTTTCCATTTTCCACTTTCCATTTTTCATCTTGCATTTTTCATTTTCCATTTTTCATTTTTCAATTTTCATTTTCCATTTTTCAATTTCATTTTCCATTTCTCATTTTTCATTTTCCATTTTTCATTTTTCAATTTTCTTTTTTCATTTTTCATTTTCCGTTTTTCATTTTCTCCATTTTCTATTTTCCATTTTTCATTTTTCATTTTCCATTTTTCAATTTTCTTTTTTCATTTTCCATTTTTCATTTTTCATTTTCTATTCTCTATTTTTCATTTTCTATTTTACATTTTCCATTTTCCGTTTTTCATTTCCCATTTTTCATTTTTATTTTTCATTCTCCATTTACCATTTTCAATTTCCATTGGAAAATTTCCGTTTTTCGTTTTCATTTTTTCTTTCATATTACCGATTTTTTTATTATAACGTGATAACGATAGAAAAAAATATGTGACAATACTACTAACATAAGCTATGTTATTGTGTTCTTGGTATTGTTAATATATATGCATATTATTTTTGTGTCATTTTTTTATGTTTTTGTACAGTTGTTATGTTCAACCAATAAAATATTACAACAAACACACTGGGTTTTATGTTTTTTTTTTAGAGATATCTACATATTTTTCTTCGTATCTAATCACAGTGATGTCCGATGTAGCCCATTTTCAATAGTAACCTGCTGGGAATTATGGCAAATGATATTTTTGCAACCTTGTCCAGTTAGATGGCTTTTTTTGTGAATGAGAGTGATTTCAACAGACAGACGGACAGACGGACATCGCTATATCGACTCGAGCTGTGATAAGGATCAAGAATATATTTACTTTATGGGGTCGGAAATTAGTTTTTCGATGCGCTACAAACGGAATGACAAACCTATATATACCATCTGCCACTGACGTGTGGAGGGTATAAAAACAAATCAAAGAGGAAATAGGTGACATTGTTCAAAGCGAAGGAGCTACAATTGTTTTATGGACAGACAATTATATGCGCAGAAATTTTTTGGTATTTACATTGCACTACCAAAAAAAATTTAATTTATATGACATCGTTTTGGGAATGAAATCCATGGTTTTTGAACATTCAACTGGTGACAGCAAGTTGAATACTTTGTTTTGTGAGTTTGATATAAATAATATGGAGCCAATTAAATTTGTAACAGACCGAGGATCAAACCTTATGAAAGCCTTGAGGAATAACATCCGTTTAAACTGCGGCAGCCATTTGTTTGCAAACGTTTTGGAACACTCCTTTTTTTTTTCTTTTGCAACAAAGCATCACTACTTCACAAACATATTATTCTGCTCAAAAAGAAGAAGAGAGAATTGACTTATCCATCCACCTTATCCCATATTTTTAAAATCACAAAAAAATTTAACATTCAAAAACATGTTCCTACTTTGACAAAACACCCTCCATGGCTACTTGAATCTAAAAACTTTATAAAAAGCCTACAACCCTTTAATAGAAACAACACATCCAATAATTTTTAAATCACTCTTCAATGAAATTTTTGCCAAATATAAAAATTAAGAATGGAATTTCCTCTTCACAGACGGTTCAAAAACATCAACGCATGTAGGAATTGCCGTTATTGATGAAAATGCATCGACAAAAATATCAGGACTTCTACCCAAGGTTCAGAAAATACGCACATGAAACACACAATGTTCTGTTCAAAAACAGCCAACACATATCTTTATTTTCATATCAATTATGTGCTTTTCCAAATTTTCTACGGTGCCCAACACAATCATGACTGTGTTCGTTTTAATATTTCGTTATTTACACGAACATGTTTCTATCACGTACTTTTTGTTTCGATCACACATAAACCACACAGATTTGAGTGTTGCTTTATTTGAAGTTCGTGTTCTGGTACGTGTACCGAAAAAAAAAACTGAACATGTACAATAAACAGGTTCGAGTTCAGTTATATTTTAAGTCGTGTTGTGGCTCGTGTACTAAGAAAAAACAGAACATGTACAATAAACAGGTTCGAGTTCAGTTATATTTTAAGTCGTGTTCTGGCTCGTGTACTAAGAAAAAACAGAACATGTACAATAAACAGGTTCGAGTTCAGTTATATTTTAAGTCGTGTTCTGTTTCGTGTGCTAAGAAAAAATAGAAAATGTACAATAAACAGGTTCGAGTTCAGTTATATTTTAAATTCCTGTGCTGGTCCTTGTACTGCGAAAAATTGAAACATCACTTCGCGATCTGGTACTCCCCGATAAGAACGACGACAATTGTTTCAACCAAATTTATTAAAATTTTATTGACCCTTTTTTATGACTTACGTTGCAAATTGTTTACAATTGTCAAATATTTTAAAATTTTATTGGCCATTTTTTTGTGATTTACGTTAAAATTATTTACAATTGTTTTTATTGACTGGTTTTTATTTTAATAAAATATGGTAATAAAATACTTAAGACACAAAAACTATTTAGCATCATAAAAGTTACACTTGTTGGTTGTTAGGTTTTTTTGCATTACCCACCCCTATTTTCGCAACCAATTAGTGTCATAGACGAAAAACCCAATTTTGCGGCATAAAAGACACACTTGTTGGTTGTTAGGATATTTTTCATTTTTTTTTTTGGTAACAAATAACTTTAGACACAAACAAATTTTGCATCATAAAAAACACAATCACCCACCCTTAATTTGCGAACCAATTAGTGTCAATGCACAATCCTTTTCTCAATGAGTTTTTGGGATTTTTTACATAAAAACACAATAGAGTGTCAATAAAAAAAACCCAAAAAAATATTTTCATATTTTATTGTCCCTTTTTTATGACTTACGTTACAATTGCTTGCAAGTGTTACAATTTCACGCAATTGATTTTGCAATAAATAGCGAGTGCGTGCGTCATTTATTCATTAAAAGTGGTTCAGTTTTCATTAGATCGTGATCTATAAGTGTACTGCGTTATTGTGTAAATTGCAAATATTTTGTGAAAATTAAAAAAAATGGAAAGCAATAACGGAAATAAGTTTTGCTATAAAAAATACGCAACTTTTAGAAGAAAGATTTAAGTGCAGTGTGCAGTTTTTGTGTCTTAAGTATTTTATTACCATCTTTTATTAAAATAAAAACCAGTCAATAAAAACAATTGTAAATAATTTCAACGTAAATCACAAAAAAATGGCCACTAAAATTTTAAAATATTTGACAATTGTAAACAATTTGCAACGTAAGTCATAAAAAAGGGTCAATAAAATTTTAATAAATTTGGTTGAAACAATTGTCGTCGTTTTTATCGGGGTGTACGAGATCGCGAATTGATGTTTCAATTTTTCGCAGTACACGAGCCAGAACACGAATTTAAAATATAACTGAACTCGAACCTGTTTATTGTACATGTTCTATTTTTTCTTAGTACACGAGCCAGAACATGACTTAAAATATAACTGAACTCGAACCTGTTTATTGTACATGTTCTATTTTTTCTTAGTACACGAGCCAGAACACGACTTAAAATATAACTGAACTCGAACCTGTTTATTGTACATGTTCTGTTTTTTCTTAGTACACGAGCCCCAACACGACTTAAAATATAACTGAACGCGAACCTGTTTATTGTACATGTTCTGTTTTTTTTTTTCAGTACACGTACCAGAACACGAACTTCAAATAAAGCAACATTCGAATCTGTGTGGTTTATGTGTGATCGAAACAAAAAGTACGTGATAGAAAAATGTTCGTGTAAATAACGAAATATTAAAACGAGCACAGTCATGATGGTGTTGGGCACCGTAGAAAATTTAGAAACGCACATAATTGATATGAAAATAAAAATATGTGTGTGTTGGTCTAAGTTATGTTTGTTTACATATATGTACGAGTTTTTTATTCAGTGTGTGTTTTTTTCTGAACTCTGCTTCTACCACAAGAGGCAACCATATTTGAAGCAGAAGCGATAGCAATAATGGAAGCTTTAATCTTATGCAGGAACTCAAATAGCAAATACGTTATCTGTACCGACAGTCGATCGGTATTCGATGCAGCTAAGAATCTAAGAAATAAAAATGAAAATATCATTTCTATTCAGCAACTTCTAATACAAATGATAAACAAAGTGAAATTACAATGGCTACCAAGCCACATCGGCATAACAGGGAACGAAGCTGCAGATAAAGCTGCAAAAGCGACTTACGTTCACCCAACATATTTTTTTATTTCGCAGTCTAAGAACTTAATATGCCGATACCCAATTTTCGTCTCACACACACAAGATTGACACACCAATTTTTGATAACCAAACGCTCTCAACCAGTGTGCACCTTGTGCAACATTTCAACTCTAACAGTTATTAATTTTCTAGCAGATTGTCCTTTCCTACACAATATTCGTCTAAGATTATTTAACTCCTCCAATGGAACTAATCTTCTAAAACGTCCATCAGAAGACAATGTGAAAATAATTTATCAATTCTTACAGTATCTAAATATTAAAAATGATATTTAACCATTATTTTTAATCCACTTGCTAATTATAGATAACATCTCCTTGATCCAGCAATAGAAGCCGATAGCCTAGCTGCTAGTGCTCTAGTTTTAAAGATTTATTGTAATTTTAATTATAATAAATATCAGAATAATAATAATAATAAAACACTCCTTTAAGGAAAACGCAGAACTCAGAGAACTTATAGAGGCGGGAAAAAAATTGTTAAATACTTAAAAAAAAAGCCAACTTGCAGCACCAATGAACAACCTCATTAAGGAGGGGTACGGTTTTAAAAGCATTTTTTCGCTTTTAAAACCGTATCTTCATATTTTTTTTTTTTTTTTTTTGAAGATATGAATAATGTTGGATTATTTATTTCATATACACGTTACAGAATAACATTTGAAATAGCTTTGAAAAAATTCTCATTCAAAAATTTTAATAATAAAGTTCGTGACAGCGAATCTCCGGAGTGATTTCGAGAAAAACGCATTTAAAGTTTTATTACAAGAATTTTCTGCACCTCGGCGCGCGTTTATATATACTGGAATTCCAAAAATACTTCGAATTTAAAAAAAATCCTTTTTGAGCATTATTTTTGAAGGATTTTAGAAGACATTTGTGAAAAAAAAAAAAATCGAAAAAAATTTTTTTGACCGCAGGACACCCCTTAATCAATTTTGTATTTTTAAAAACCAAGCTGGGCAAACAATTCCCGGCTATTTTTTTTGTACACAATAGTGATTTCAACGGGCAGACATAAGCACATCACTAATTGAAGCCCGTTATTATTATGATACATTTTACTTTATTGGATCCTCATATCTTGATTTGTTACAAACTAAATGACAAAATTCTACTCACCATCCAACAATATGTTTTAGTTTTTAATTAAGTGACAGCCGCTGCACTTTATTTGTGCTTCTTTCTAGTCGTTTTTCGCATAATTAATCATCTAAAAATTCACAGACAGTAGAATGACATAATTTTGACAATATCTGTCAACTTAATTTGTTTGTGTTGTATGACTTGCTTTTATAATACATCATCATCATTTCATGCAACATATAGTTACTCGTAATAGTGTAAATCATAAATTGGCAAAAAAATAAGTTAAAAATATTATTTATTATTTACAATTGGATCGTTAAACTACAAACATCTATAAAAACAGCTCAAGAAATTTTTTTTTATTTCAAATTATATTTTTTTTACTGTATTTATCAATGTTCATATATGTATGTGTTTTTTTAGTGCCGATGTTTATAACTACAAAAAAGATTTGACCAAGACCCATTTTTTTTATTATACCGATCAATGCAGAATCATTTCCGTGTATCTAATTGAACTTTGTTATCAAACTACAATTCGCAAATAAAAATA
Organism: Cordilura impudica; assembly: GCA_963682025.1. Taxonomy (NCBI): domain Eukaryota; kingdom Metazoa; phylum Arthropoda; class Insecta; order Diptera; family Scathophagidae; genus Cordilura; species Cordilura impudica. The sequence continues at coordinate 300,617,293 of OY821517.1, forward strand.
TATATCGATGAAATTCCGTACATATGACTCTGATCGCCATTGCAATTTGGGAAAGTTGGTGCATTCACCCTAGTCTTTATTTAAATGACTTAAACTGCCGTACGATCCAAATTATCAAAAAAAAGCGTGTTTTCTCCCTTTTTTGGTTGGATAGAACTTACGAAAGGGTTACCTGTGAAACGAACTATCATACTGCGCTCACTTTCTTGATATTTATAATCAGTGTACTTGGAGAAATAATCGTAAATAGTTCCACGCTTGAACAACGCTACCAAATTATCCAAATTAACTTTGAAAATCAGTCATCTATTCGCGCATGTTATAGACGACTTCTTGATTTTTATGGGGCACATAATCGTTCATCTGAGCACGCCATCCGTCAAACTGTGGATAAATTTCATACCAAATACTCTGTCCGTCTACTACCAGACATATTTTGTCGTATGCGTCGTTCTTTTGCCGATTGGCTTCTAAAGCCGTTGGAAACTGACCCGATGTTTTATTGCCGCATACGGAGTGAGACCAGGCCACAACAGGCCCTACAGACTCCATTACATCGAGAATAATGCATTGTTTGGTGATGTTTATACTGTGGTGGCATCATCGGACCTTATTTGTGGAAAAATTAAGCCGGAGATCGTCAGCGCACCATGGCCAATGATTGTTTTTTTGGTTGAAAATATCGAAATTATTGATCCGGGCAAGATGTGGTATCAACAGCCGACCGCAACTATCGGCTTATTGAATTAAAAATTTGATTTCGAGAAATGGGCCTGTTAATTGGCCTCCAAGGCCGTGCGATTAGATACCGCTTGATAATTTCCTGTGGGACTACGTGAAGTTACTGGCTTATGCTGATAAATCAGTAACAATTGACGTCTTGGAGACCAACATTGATCTTTCGAATAGAAAAATTTTACTGATTAAATTTATTGTGTTATTTTTTACACTTCCAAGTCCCACCGGTCTTAAAAACACCCTTTAGATCAAATTTTGTTATCACACTCATTAATGAGTAGTCCAAAAATAAACCCTGTAGAACCTCTTTTAGGACCCCATATAAAGCTGCTTCCCGATAACTATGTTCTTAAATCTATAAATAAAAATTGGTTTGTAATATTTTTGCAAAAAATTTGTAACGACGAAATAAAGTCATAGCACTACTACTCAAAGTTGGTTTTGCTAATTTTCTATACCCAGTTAGTTGGACCTACGACCCTTTCTCTAAACGTATAGTATAGGGTAGCATATAGACAGTCTAGAGTATATGATTAATCTATATATATAAAATTCATTTTCTGTTTGTTTGTTTGTTTGTTTGTTTGTTTGTTTGACCGCTATACAAATTTTTATTTTTCAACGGATTTTCCTGAAATTTTGTACACACGATCTCTATACCCCAGGAAAGGTCGCCATATACTTTTTACCGGCCACGCCTACTTTTACGCCCACTTTTTATGTAAAATTCATTTTCTATTTTATTCATATTTGTTCACTATACAAATTTTTATTTGTTAACAGATTTCTCTGAAATTCGGTACACACGATCCCTGTACTCCAGCTAAGGTCACCATATACTTTTTATCTACCACGCCTACTTTTACGCCCACTTTTTGTATACAATTCATTTTCTGTTTTTTGGTATATTTGTTCGCTATACAAATTTTTATTTTTCAACGCATTTCTCTAAAATTTGGTACACACGATCTTTGTACCCCAGGCCAGGTCACCATGTGATTCTTGCGGCCACACCTACTTTTACGCCCACTTTTTGTATACAATTCGTTTTCTGTTTTTTGGTATATTTGTTTGCTATACAAATTTTTATTTTTCAACGGAATTCTCTGAAATTTGGTACACACGATCTCTGTACTCCAGGAAAGGTAGCCATATGCTTCGTACCGGCCACGCCTACTTTAACTCCCACTTTTTGTATACAATTCATTTTGTGTTTTGGTATATTTGTTCGCTATACAAATTTTTATTTTTCAACGGAATTCTCTGAAATTTGGTATACACGATCTCTCTGCTCCAGGGAAGGTCGACATATTCTTCGTACCGGTCACGCCTACTGTTACGCCCACTTTTTGTGTGCAATTCGTATTCTGTTTTTGGTACATTTGTTCCAAAACTGAAATTTGCTACACACGATCTCTGTACTCCAGAGAGGTGGCCATATGATTCTTGGCGGCCACGCCTACTTCTACGCCCACTTTTTATACAAAATTAATTTTCTGCTTTTTGGTATATTTGTTCACTATAGAAATTTTTATTTTTCAAGGGATGTCTAAAATTTGGCCACACGATCTCTGTACTACAGGGAAGGATACCATATGCTTCTTGCAGGCCACTTTGCGCCAACTTCTATGCATATAAAACTTTTTTTTTTACTTTTATTTGTTTCTTTATTTGATTGCTATACAAACTTTTATTTTTCAATGGCTTTCTCCGAAATTTAGTACATATTCCAGGGAAGGTCGCCATATGATTTTTACCGACCACGCCTACTTTTACGCCCAATTTTCATATAAGATTCATATTTTGTTGTGTGGTATATTTCTTCCCTATACAAATTTGTACTTTTCAACGGATTTCTCTGAAATTTGGTTTACACGGAAATAACTACACGGTGAACAAATTCCCCAAACTTAAAAAAAGGTACCAAAAGAAATGAACAAATTCCCGATTTTTTTTTAATCGTATTAAAAAATGAACTTACTCCCCAAATTCATTCTTAAATTTTTACATATTTTTATTTAATGAATTTTGTTAAATATTTATTTTAGTAAACATATGCATACTGCTCTCAATATATGCCCTACAATAAATGCATTTAAAATGAGAATTCTTTTCAATAGCATTATTTCGTTGCGCGGAAGCCACGCGCACGGGGAATACAGCTTAGCTAGAATATCGGAATGATCTGAAAGATATATTTTGACAATTAAAATAAGTTGGCAACAGCTGCGCGGCAGCACATGTGTGGTTGCCAAATGCGCGGAAGCGGCGCGCGGTGCGCGACCGCGGACTCGAACGCGATGGATGCGGACGCGACGTGCTCTCAGAACACAGCTCAGCTAAAATATCGCAATGCTCTAAAAAATATGTTTTACGAATTAAAATAAGTTAGCGAGAATTAAGCGGAGGAACACAGCTCAGCTAAAATATCGCAATGATCTGAAAAATATATTTTGGCGATTAAAATAAGTTGACAACAACTGCGCGGCAGCACGGGTGTGACTGCCAAACGCGCGGAAGCGGCGCGCGACCGCGGGCTCGGACGCGACGGATGAGGACGCGACGCGCTCTCGGAACACAGCTCAGCTAAAATATCGCAATGCTCTATAAAATATGTTTTAGGAATTAAAATAAGTTAACGAAAACTAAGCGGCAGCATGGGTAGTAGCTGCGAGGAAGCGGCGCGAGGCGCGCGGACGCGACGCGCTCGCGGAACACAGCTCAGCAAAAATATCGCAATGATCTGAGAAATATATTTTGGCGATTAAAATAAGTTGACAACAACTGCGCGGCAGCACAGGTGTGGCTGCCAAACGCGCGGAAGCGGCCCGCGGCGCGCGACCGCGGACTCCGCCGCGACGGATGCGGACACGACGCACTCTCGGAACACAGCTCAGCTAAAATATCGCAATGCTCTAAAAAATATGTTTTAGGAATTAAAATAAGTTAACGAAAACTAATCGGCAGCACGGGTAGTAGCTGCGAGGAAGCGGCGCGATGCGCGCGGACGCGACTCGCTCGCGGAACACAGCTTAGCGAAATGTCGTATGATAAATTTTATCTACGTATGTGAAATAATTACCTGTTGATCAAAATAGGAAACCTTGCGACACAATATTAAACGTCGCATTAGTTTTTCATTTCTGAAACTTGAATTTGACGTCTCTGCTCAATGATGATCACTTATTGAATGAAGTAATTCAATTTTTAAAAGTTTTGATTCCTTTAATTTGGGAACCTTTCCGTTATATTTTATGTTTATAAATAAACTGAAAAAAAAACTTAAAGCGGTTTCGCAGCTTATTTTTGAAGCATTTTTGCTGCAGCATCTTATAAAAAACTTCTAAATTAAAAAATCAAAAAATTTTTAATTGAAATAAAAAATGAATTTACTGCCCATACAAATTTTTGGGGAGAAAGTTCATTTTATTGGGGAATTTGTTAATTGGGGCTAAGTACACAGCGCTTGGTAAGCATAGTGAACCATTTTTCAAGTCAAAGGTCTTTTTATCCCGGGCAAGACCGGGTAAAAACAGCTAGTTTTCATATAAAAATTATATGAAAACTATTATATATAGTTTTTTCAGTAAAAACACACCCCTACCTCAATGTAAAACCATTTTCAGTTTGGTGTCTAAGAACATGCATTTTTGGACCTAGTCCCGATTCAAAACTCTCATTCGATATGTACTTTTTCAGGTATTCGGGCATAAACTACATGACCATCTTACTCAAGGTTGAGTTTTACTTAAATATTGATAAACTCTAAAAATATTTCCAACTAAGGAATCAGTAGACCATTTGGTTAAGAAACTCATATATTATTCCGATGTTCACATATTCTATTAAACGAAAACCTTTTTTTGTAAAAAAATGCTCGATATTATAAAAACTTATAGCGGATGCCAGTAGCTCTAATTGTGATTACTCACAAAGATATAGGTAAATGAAATAAAAAAAAAAAACTTTATTCTTTGCAATTTCAAACTGCATACAACCATATAGATTTTGCCAGGCAACAACTGTTAAATTGTGAAAAAATGAAGATAACACAAACAAAAATGACCGATTAAACAAAAATTGAGAAAAAGAGAGCAATATTTTGAGGAATGCAGATAAAAACGGAGGTCGTTCAGTGATCGCAAACTATGATTAATTAATATATAGACTATTTTTGGAACTAGGCCCAATTAAAAACACTCATTCGATATACACTTTTACAATTGTTCGGGCATAAACTACTTGACAATCTTTCCCAAGTAAGAGTTTTACTTAAATATTTTTAGATCCAACAAATACTTATATCCAATTAAATAATAAATCATTTAAGGTAGCCATCATTTCTTACAATTTATATTTATTCCAAAACTCGACGACTCCTTATTAATGCTCCTTGCTATGTAAACAACAAACATATTCACGAAGATCTTCTTTATATTAAAGATGAAATTAACAGATTTAGCAGTAGATATTTAGAAAGGCTTAGTAACTACTGAAACTAACTAGCAATAATGCTATGCTATTCTATTAGCTGAAAAAATAAAACGACTAAAAAGGTTTCATGTCTTAAACCTAGCATACAGAAAATAGAATATTTTACTATAAATATGTAAATATATATACAATATAAATTCGGCTATGCCGAATTTTTTGATACCCTCCACCTGCGTCTTATACTCAATATTACACCCAATGTTGAGTACGGCTACCACTTAAAACTATTGCCGATACTGAAACATTACTTCCGAATACCAATTAAATATAAAGTTAATTGTTTTTATACCCTATACCACTATGTGGTTTGGGTATAATGACTTTGTGCTGCTGTTTGTAACAACCAAAAATATTTGACCTAGACCCATCTTTAATTATACCGATCGAATCAGAATCACTTTCTGAGTTGATTTAACAATGTCCGTCCGTCCGTCCGTCCGTCCGTCCGTCCGTCCGTCTGTGTGTCCATGTAAAGCTTGTAATTAAACTGCAGGTCGCAAATATGAATATATTTTGATGAAATTTGGTATATAAGCCTTTATCGGCCATGGGATGAACGCTATTGAAATTGGTGAGAATCGGTCCATGTTCAGACCTAGCCCCCATACAAATTACCCGTATAAAATCGACATATATTGCCATAAGATCCAAATTGTCATATAGATCTTACTCAAATTGGGTTTGTATGCGTTCATTACATCCATTAATGAGTAGTCCAAAAATGATCCCTTTGGCCCCATATAGACTGCTTCCCGATCTTCACTTAAATCTATTAAAAACAAAAATATTGCACTGATTCTTCTCAAATTTTGTTTGTATATATTTTTGCAAAATACAAGAGACTTTACCAAACATGATCAGGATTGGTCCATTTTTGGACCTAGTCCCCATATAGATATAGCATCCGATATAAACTTTTTCATAACTGCAGCCAAAAAAATTAATAAAAATCCCACTCAAATTTGGTTTTTGCTTATTTTCTATGTCCAGTTAGTTGGGCCTAAGATATATGGTTTCTAAACGCATGGTATAGGGTATCGTATAGTCGGTCTAGACCGACTATAATTTTCTTACTTGTTTTCTTTTTGGTCAGTCTCCATTATAATTTATTTTTATAAAAAATAATGATCATGTGTTCTATAGAAAGAATTAATTACTATTTGATTACTAGTGTACAAATCCTATAAGTTCCCTAAGTCCTTCATAGAACACTGACGAAATTCATTATTTAACACAGCCGGCGTTATAGTACCTAAAGTTTTATCCCTCTTATGCCCGTTTTCTCAATAGGCGATTATCTTTTATCCCAACGAGAAACTGCCGATTAAAGAAATTTGGTTTTCTCAATGTCTGGTTTGCTTCTATTTTGTCGCAAAGCTAACCGGCACTCATCTGCCAATTTTTTATTTATCGTACAGATAAATTATTGTCCCAACTTTCATATCAATTTTGAAAGGCATTGCCAACTGAAAATAATTCTTCCAACTTTCATACGTATTTTGAGAGGCATTGCCAACTGAAAATAATGTTTTTGTCGGTACATTGAGAAAACCAAAATAGTTAACCAGTAGTTTATCGGTCCAATAAATTTATGTCCTGGTTAATTAACAGGCAGTTTGACGATACATTGAGAAAACCGGCATTAGAATGTTTTGAGACCTTAAAAGTTATACGATAATTAAAAAAAAAATGCAAATGATTCTTGGCTAAAAATTATTAATATTTAACATAAGCGAATTTTAAAATATTTGTATCTGAATTAACTAGTAATATGTTAATTTAAGGATACATTTAATACAAAAAAAGAACTACATAATAATAACAGGTAAGAAACTAAATATAGAAATTAAAACATTTAATTTTTAATTATTAATTTTTAATTTTTAATTTTTAATTTTTAATTTTTAATTTTTAATTTTTAATTTTTAATTTTTAATTTTTAATTTTTAATTTTTAATTTTTAATTTTTAATTTTTAATTTTTAATTTTTAATTTTTAATTTTTAATTTTTAATTTTTAATTTTTAATTTTTAATTTTTAATTTTTAATTTTTAATTTTTAATTTTTAATTTTTAATTTTTAATTTTTAATTTTTAATTTTTAATTTTTAATTTTTAATTTTTAATTTTTAATTTTTAATTTTTAATTTTTAATTTTTAATTTTTAATTTTTAATTTTTAATTTTTAATTTTTAATTTTTAATTTTTAATTTTTAATTTTTAATTTTTAATTTTTAATTTTTAATTTTTAATTTTTAATTTTTAATTTTTAATTTTTAATTTTTAATTTTTAATTTTTAATTTTTAATTTTTAATTTTTAATTTTTAATTTTTAATTTTTAATTTTTAATTTTTAATTTTTAATTTTTAATTTTTAATTTTTAATTTTTAATTTTTAATTTTTAATTTTTAATTTTTAATTTTTAATTTTTAATTTTTAATTTTTAATTTTTAATTTTTAATTTTTAATTTTTAATTTTTAATTTTTAATTTTTAATTTTTAATTTTTAATTTTTAATTTTTAATTTTTAATTTTTAATTTTTAATTTTTAATTTTTAATTTTTAATTTTTAATTTTTAATTTTTAATTTTTAATTTTTAATTTTAATTTTTTAATTTTAAATTTTTAATTTTTAATTTTCAATTTTTAATTTTTAATTTTTAATTTTTAATTTTTCTTTTCCCATTTTCCATTTTCTTTTTTCATTTTCCATTTTCCATTTTCCATTTTTCATTTAAAATTTTTTATTTTCTAGTCTTCATTTTCCATTTTTCATTTTCCTTTTTTCATTTTTATTTTTTCATTTTTATTTTTCATTTTCCATTCTCCATTTTTAATTTTCTATTTTCCATTTTTCATTTTCCATTCTCCATTTTTCATTTTTTATTTTCCATTTTTCATTTCCCGTTTTTCATTTTCCATTTTCCATTCTCCATTTTTCAGTTTCTATTTTCCATTTTACGTATTTAATTTGCCATTTTCCGTTACCATTTTCCATTTTTATTCTCCAATTTTAATTTTCTATTTTGCATTTTTCATTTGCCATATTTCATTTTTCATTTTAAATTTTCCATTTTTCATATTTCATTTTCCATTATTCGTCTTAATTTATTCTTTCATATTGCCGATTTTTTTTTATTATAACGTGATAACTATAAAAAATATGTGGCAATACTACTAACATAGCTCATGGTAGTTGTGTTTGTTGGTATGATTGCATTATTTTTTGTGTGTGGCTTTTTTGAACTGTGAATGTTGTTGTACAACTATTATGTTCAACCAATAAAATATTACAACAAACACACTGGGAATTATGTTTTATTTAGAGGTATCTACGTATTTTTGCTTGTGTCTAAGCACAGTGATGCCCGATTTAGCCCATTTTCAATACCAACCTGCTGGGAATTATGGCAAATGATATTATTGTAACCTTACCCAGCAAAATGGTTATTTTTGTGTATGAGCGTTATTTCAACAGACAGACGGACAGACAGACAGACAGACATCACTATATCGACTAGAGCTGTGATAACGATCAAGAATATATGTACTTTATGGGTCGGAAATTGGTTCTTCAATGCGTAACAAACGGAATGAAAAACCTATATATACCCTCTGCCATTGAGGTGTGGAGGGTATAAACATGTTTATAAAAAAAAAAAAATATTTATTGCGAAGTTCTCAATCGAAAACATATTTTTTTACAAAGTAATTGAAATCAAAAATTAATTGTGCTCGATGTATAATATACATATAACAACTTGTAGCAGATGCCTGTAGCCCTGATTGTAATTAATCACAAAGAAATAAATGAATAAAAACACGCAAACTATTTTAATCTTTGCAATTTCAAACCGCATTAATTCAACCATATAAATCTTGCCAGGCAACAACTGCAAAATTGTGAAAAAAAATGAAGATAACACAAACAAGAATGATAGATTAAACAAAAAGTGAGAAAAAGAGAGTAAAATTGAGCAGTATTTTGAGAAATGAAGATAAAAGATGAGGTCGTTCATTGATCGCAAAATATAATTAATTAACCCTCCAATGCTCACGGTCTCCATTCAGAGCTTTACATTTTCAAGAGCCTGTTATTTTTAAATTTTGAGGCAAGATCGGTGCTTGTATTAAATAAACTATATATTAAAAATTATAACCACAATTGCTCAATAGAGAACCGTTCATTCACTTATTATGAAAGTTTGACTTAATCCATTTTGGAGTAAAACTAAATATATACGTATACCGTGTTTTTCATGCGACTTTATGACAGACATCTGTTTTAGAATCAAATATTTGTAACGTGTAATGTACGATAAATAGAGAGTTTATATTAGGTTGGTTAGGTTAGGTTGAAAAAGAGGAGCCATGTATACACATAGCTCATATCCGTTTTACCCGGATATACACTTAAGCCAGAAAGTCGGCTTGTTGTGCGCTCTACATCCTCGTGCTCATCCGTTAATCTACTCCTTATTTAACTTAGGAGTTCGGTCTCAATAGCAAATCTCCTGAGTGCTTTCCAGCGTATCCCCCTAAGAGCCGCTAGGCCTGGTATGATTTCGTTGGATAAATTTCTGACCCTTGTTCCGGCAAATGCAGGACAATAACAAAGGTAGTGTTCTAGGGTCTCGTCATCCTCTCCACAAGCTCTGCATGTGGCCGATTCTGCCCGTCCTATACGGTATAGATGAGCCCTCAGTTCAGAGTGTCCAGTGAGGATGCCAATAATCCTACTCAGTTCCTTTCTATTTAGACTAAGGATTTCCTTAGTCTTCGAAGTGTTTGGAGAGCCCCATAGTATCTTCGTAGCCTTACCCACGTCAGTTTCCTCCCAAATTGAAGTATGTGAATTAGTTGCCCACTCCGATAGTTTCAATTTGAGAGCCTGGAAGGGTATTGGGTTTTCCAAATTGACACCCTCCAGGAAAGAACCCTTCCTGGCCAGTTCATCTGCAATCTCGTTTCCCATTATACCACTGTGTCCTGGGATCCAAATGATTTCAAGTCTGCCTCTTGTAGTGAAGTTTGCAATTTCTTCCTTACATCTGAGGACAGTCCTTGATCTAGTTTTGTCCGAGGATATCGCCCTGATAGCCGCTAGACTGTCCGAAAATATTTTCACGTCTCCGGGGCTTGGGATTGCCCGTACGTCAATAGATCTTATGCATTCCGTTATCGCGACCACTTCGGCCTGAAAGACAGAGTTGTGGTCCGGAATGCGTAGGTGTATGCCATTGGAACGGTCCTCATCATAGAAACCTATACCAGTCCTACCATGCAGACTAGATCCGTCTGTGTAGTAGTGTGACCCTGGAAGGTTTCGTAGAAAATTTTCGTTCAACCAGCTTTCCCTGTCAGGTATCCTTATACTGCAAGGTATGTTTGTCGACACTTCCGCGATTCTATCACAGCTAAAATCCACTGTGTTGAATTCCGGTATCTGGTCCAATATTGTTTGGTGTCTGGTCATATGGTCGGTGATGTATTCCCCTGTTACTCTTAGTCGTAACATGGCCAGAGCTGCCTCATATTTAATTCTAATCTCGATCGGGTGTATAGATAGAATCGTCTCTAAAGCCCTCGTAGATGTAGTCCGTATTGCGCCGCTGATTCCTATGCAGCAGAGGCGTTGTATTTTTTGGAATGGTTTAATATAGCATTTCCTGTTCATTGATGTCCATGTGACTACGGATGCGTAGGTTAGAATTGGTCTAACGACGCTTGTGTAAAGCCAATGAGTCATCCTCGGGTTTAAACCCCATTTTGAACTTATAGCTCTTCTGCAAATGGCCCATATCCGATGAGCCTTCGCGACTTTGCTCTCAATATGGTCTTTCCAAGTGAGCTTTTTGTCGAGAATCACCCCAAGGTATTTCACCGTTTGTGTGATTCTAATCGTTTTGCCCTGGAAGCGGGGTTCATCGAATTCGACTATTTTCGTCTTCCTAGTAAAGAGGCATATTTCAGTCTTTTCCGGGTTCACATTTAATCCCCTTGGTTGTGCCCAATCGTATGCTATTTCGAGTGCATCCGATGCCCTCCTACATAAATTTCTAGGATCTTTCCCCCTTAACAGTATCGCTACATCGTCTGCATAGCAGACAGGTTGGAAACCCTTATCGGTTAGAATCCTTAGAAGACTGTTTATAGTGGTCACCCAGAGAAGGGGGGATAGAATTCCCCCTTGAGGTGTCCCACAGCAAACCTTGTCTCTTATTTTAATGCCACCAACCTCGCAACTTATCCATCTATTCCCTAGCATGTGACTGATCCAGGCTTTGATATCCCGGTCGATGTCGAAACGTTCTAGGGAGTGGAGTAGCGTATTTGTTGATACATTGTTAGAAATATCTTTCTATGTGGTGAACTACTTCATGAAGCGCAGTTTCTACTGAGCGTCCCTTTAAATAAGCGTGTTGTTTGAACTTCAACAGCTCATTTGGGATTTGAGATTTAACCATGTTATTCAGTAGGAAGGATGTAAGACTTATCGGTCGATAGGCCTTAGGGTTCGCATAGCTTTCCTTTCCCGGCTTTGGTATGAAGACCACCTTGGCCTCCTGCCATGCTCTGGGGGTATACGCAAGTTTTAGGCAAGCAGAGAATATGCCAGCCAGACTACTTCCAATCAAGTCCCCGCTCTCTTGTAATAGAGCAGGAAAGATTTCATCTGGGCCTGCTGCCTTAAAGGGGGCAAAGCTTTGTATTGCCCTAATTACCATATTTTCGGTTATTCTATCATATCTTTCCTCTCGATATTGTTCCTCATTAGGCCCTTCATATTGTTCCCCTTCGGGTCCCGTCTGCTGTTCCACGTTGGTTCCAGTTCGTCGGGACACATTGGTACCAATTTCAGGGTCCCTATTCGGCCCATATTCTTCGGTAAGAAAGTGTGTTTCCATCAATATTCTTAAGGACTGTTCCATCGATTCCGCCCGAATCCCGTCCCTATCGACAAGAGTTTCAGGCTGCGAATGGGTTTTCGATAAGAATTTCTTGATTTTTGAGACGTCATTAACGCTATCAACCTGTTCACAGAAGTGTCTCCAGAGTTTATATTGCTTTATAAAAAAAAGTTATAGTTAAATTTGTTGGGCATTCCATATGTATATAATCACGGATATATACAAAGACACATTTTTTTATTGATTTTTATTTTTTAACATAGTCTCCTTTTTGCTCTGTACACCTCATTCAGCGATTCTTAAACTTTTTTAAGATTTCGAATGGTCCTCAAAATAGGCTTTTATTGCAGAGGTGACCTCCTCATTTGACTCGAATCTTTTTTCACAGAGCTCTTCTTTAAATTTGGAAACAGGAAAAAGCCGCTTGGAGTCAAATCTGGAGAATAAGACAGATGCGGCAGCAATTGGAATCTTATCTTGTGTAGTTTTGCGTTCAAAACTGCACAATAGTGCTCCCAAGCAAAATCTTGATAGATGATTACATTTTCTTCTCGACTTCTTCGCTTAATGGCCCAATGATGATGAATAATATTGTAATAAATGATTATTGTCCCAAAAAAACCGTGAACCTTACCATCTGATGTAACTATCTTAGCTTTCGTAGGGGCGGATAAATCTGTTAAAATCTTTTTGTGAATGTATGCCCAATGCTGGTGCAGATATACCATGGACGCCGTCTAACTCATCTTTGATACCTTTAGGTTTTTCCCTTTCAAGTAGATGTGTTTGGCCACTGGAACATTATATGCTGTTATATGCGAAGATACATTATTTTTTATATGAAATTAAAAAATAATAAAACAAATTTATTATTTGTTAGATATACATATGTTTATAGTCTAAGTTTAATTATTAAAATATTTAGATAATTGTTTTTTACTTTTATAAAAAATTTCGTTTGGTGATATTAAGTACTTAACAGAATATAATAACATTAACATTCTCTGTTAAAATTCTTAACAATATTTATTGCGATATTTAACTTCACACCCTTGTGCCTCTTAAAAAATATTGTAAAGATTTATTGACTCACCCTCGTATTTTTATATTTGTTTTCAGACCCTAATTTTTTGGGGAAATCACAAAAAACTAATGTTTAGGGCGCCAAGGTCCTATTAGATTCAAACGTTTTTAAATATCAATTATAATTTCTCAATAGAGGGAAAATTTTGGTAGTCCCCAATATCTTTCATTGATGATGCATTTATTACAATACTTTGCAAGTTTAATTTGTAAAAACGCTGTGCAACGCTAAAATTATCTGCCGATTAGCTTATTCAGTTCAAAATTATAATTTTAAATGTCAAAAAGCTACTTGGAAACATTTTTCTCTCTAAATTTTGATGTTACAGAAAAATGTCGAAAACATTTGTGGGCTCAGCGAATGCAGATATAAGTATATATACAAAAATGGATGTATATATGTACGTTCCGTATGGACTCCAAAATACTTGGACCGATCTTGATGAAATTACCGATTTCAGGGAACCTTCAGAATAGCCTGGCGGGTGTGACGGTGAAGTCTGATTTTTGATTTTTGGTCTGTGGGCAGATGGACGCCGGATGGACCGATTTTTATGACATTTTTAGGGAATCTTGAATCTGTGAAGTCTGATTTTTTGTCTGTGGGCATAGGGGCGTGGCAAAATCAAATTTTAATATTGTATAAAAACTTATGGATCGATTTTAATGAAATTTTCAGGGAATCTTTAGAATAGACTGGCGGGTGACATTTTAAAGTCTTAATTTTAATTTTTGGTCTGTGGGTGCAAGGGCGTTGCTAAATAATATTGTACCTAGATTTTTGTTAAACCTCCGGGAAACTCCTGCTTTACTTTTATCCGACACTGTATATTAAAATTTAGATGCAATATAAAAACCAGATGTTTTCTCAGTACCAGCAACGCGGACCGGGTGCAGCTAGTATAAATATAAATCTATAAATCTATACTTAAAAATTAAAAAAAAGTTAAATAAATAGCCCTAATGGCATTCGTAACAAAACTATTTTAGAAAAGTAAGTATAATTATTGTTATCCGCTCAAAATTATAATGAAAGGGTTCCATTAAAAACTAATATTCGTAAGAACCGCAGAGAGAATTGGTTTCTACATATCATCTCTGCAATTTATTTTTGTAATGGTCCCCATATAAAGTTGCTACCCAATATTCAATTAAATCTATAATATTAATAGATAAGGCGATTTCTTGTGACCGATATTTTGTTTTCAGCCGATTTTGAACAAAGTCCACCACATTTACAGATTTTTACATTTTTAAACATATATAAAATTATACAATGCTATGTTTGTGTTTTAAATTTGTTAATGTGTTTGTTTTCTTCACTCAGAATAATAATTGCGTTGAATTGAAATATCATTTTGGATATAAACCAATAACACAATCGATATTTAACAAGTGTTGAATTGTGAATTGGCTTTAGGGTCTTATAAAATAATTTATTAAATTAAAAAATAAAATTTCCTAGAACTTGCACTCGAATTTCGATGGCTGGGATCTGCTAGTATATATTAAAACATTCATATATAATAAACCTCACTGTATTTAAACGATGGACCGCCTTTAACCAAAATTCCCACATAAAATACAACAATCCACTCAAATTTATTTTTAACTTATGTTCTATGTCCATATATGACCGTACCCAATATTGTTGTGATCTAAGAACCTTTTCCGAAACATATATGTATATAACTTTCTTATTTGATTTTTATACCCAATACCATTCTATGGCGAAGATTTATGAGTGATAATATTTGTAACTTCTAAAAATACGGGATTGATTTATTATACCGATCGACTCACGTACATCTGTGCGTCCATGTAAACCTTATGCGCAAATTAAAGGTCCCAATCATATATTTTTTAATTACACTTATCAGTCATCAGTTTAATAATAAGCTCTGTAATGCCATTATTAGTCATACTACTTACATAAATCTGCTTTCCGGTATATACCTAAATCTATCTGAAGCTATTCAAATGACATAGATTATAGAAACTTAGCTGATATATGATTTTGGGACAAAAAATCGACCATTTTTGGACTTAGTAGCCATATAATCCTCGCATCTGATATATACTTAAATATGTCTACAGTCAACAAAAAATTACAGCCCACCTTGATTTGGTTTAGCTTAATTTTGTATGTCCATTAAGACCTTTTTTCCAAAGCCCATGGTACCTTTTTCCAAAAGTACTTTTTTAAAATGTACTTTTTGAAAATATATTTTTATACCCTATACCACTATGTGGTTTGGGTATAATGACTTTGTGCTGCTGTTTGTAACTACCAAAAATATTTGACCTAGACCCATCTTTTATTATACCGATCGAATCAGAATCACTATCTGATTCGATTTAACGATGTCCGTCCATCCGTCCGTCCGTCTGTGTGTCCATGTAAAGCTTGTAATCAAACTGCAGGTCGCAAATATGAATATATTTTGATGAAATTTGGTATATGAGCTTCTATCGGCCATGGGATGAACGCTATTGAAATTGGTGAGAATCGGTCCATGTTCAGACCTAGCCCCCATACAACTGACCCTTATGAAATCGACATAAATTGTCATAAGATCCAAATTATCATATAGATCTTACTCAAATTGGGTTTGTATGCGTTTATTACATCCATTAATGAGTAGTCCAAAAATTATCCCTATGGGACAACTCTTAGTCATAGGCCCCAGATAGAGCTGCTTCCCGATCTTCACTTAAATCTATCAAAAAACAAAATATTGCACTGATTCTTCTCAAATTTTGTTTGTATATATTTTTGCAAAATACCAGAGACTTTACCAAACATAGTCAGGATCGGTCCATTTTTGGGCCTAGTCCCTATATAGATATAGCATGCGATATGAACTTTTTCATATCTGCAGCCAAAAAAATTAATAAAAATCCCACTCAAATTTGATTTATGCTTATTTTCTATGTTCAGTTAGTTGGGCCTATGAGATAGGGTCTCTAAACGCATGGTATAGGGTATAGTATAGTCGGTCTAGACCGACTATAATTTTCTTACTTGTTTTAAATGGTATCTTTTTAAAAGGTACTTTTTTAAAATATACAGTTTTAAGAGGTACTTTCTTTATTGAACAGATATTTCTTTTCACGGGTACATTTTAAATGGGTATTTTCTTAAAAAGGGCATCCTATAGTCGGCCAAATCCAACGATAATTTGCTTGCTTGTTTTTAAATTGCTTTCTATAAGAAAATAGTTGCTTCTTCTTAACGATGTTTCTTTGAAGTATAATTAGCTTCTAAACAATATAATTAGGAATTATATAGAAATAAAATTATTTGCTAAAACCCGGTATATATGGCCCTACGCTCAGCGCTATTGTGTAGGTATTTTTTTTTTTTTTTTGAACATATACTAATGCAAATAAAAGAAAATGTACTATGAATTTGGCACAATGTGTCCTAGTTTCTTTAATGTAACTCCTTATCCTGTAAAACAAATGCTAATTGAATCAAATAAATCTATACTGAGAAAGTTGTGACCCAAATTTTTAAATATGATTGATATCTGTCGTGTAGATAATTAAGAACACGCCATAGCTTTAGTAAAAAAAATATTTAGTTGCGAAACTTTTGTTATTGATAAAAGGTCAGTCTGTTACAGACACATGTAGGTTCTGCGAACAGATGATATAAATAGCAGAACACATTCTCTGTGAATGTCCAAAACATAGTGGCAAAAGAACTCTAGCGCTTGTAGGATACAATGTATCCGCCCAGGTTTTTTGGTAACTCATGCCAAATAGGGTAATTGGCTTTATAGGGAGCCTTGCGTTGAGTCTTTTTAATCTAATCTAATATTTTTTATTGATAACTGCTTTACATCTGCGACACATTAAAGCCAGCAAATTTTTTCCATACGCTGTTCGGAATGGTTTCCCAAGCCATTTTTCTCTTCTCTGTAGGCATTATCAAATTTTCTTGTTTTTAACAAGCCTAACTTTTGTTTTTGCAATTAGCTATAAGTTCTTAATTAGCTTGAAATCAGGACTACATGAAGGCAAATCAAGGACAGCAACCGTATTGTTTATAAACCATTGCTTGACATGTCGAGCTGTGTGCTTCGAATCATTATTTTATGGAAATATCCATGCAACCGGAACATTTTGTCAGCAGAAAGCATCATTGTATCGTTTAGGATTCTTGCATATTGAAACTTGTTTATTATGCGAGGGCGGCTCAATAAGTCCGTGACTTTTCGAACTTCCCTAGTAGGCTTATGAAATACAACACTGCTCGACCAAGTACCAACTATTAGTAGACTACTGTAAACTTTTGAGCAAGTTCCGTCCTTTAATTTGCGTTTAACGGCTGTTCAAAACATACACCCTCGTTGTTATTTTTTTAAATGGAAAAAAGCGAATTTCGAGATCTCATTAAACATTATTTTTTGCAAAAAAAAACACCGACAATCAAACCAAGGAAAGGCTTGATAAATAATATGGGGACTCTGCACCATCGATTTCAATGGTAAAAAAGTGGTTTACTGACTTTCGTTGTGGACGGCCAATTGAGGGCAATACACCCTAAAATGTCGAAAAAATCCACGATATAGTGTTGGCCGATCGAAGAGTGTAAGTGCGTGAGATTGTTGATACCAGTGTGGTTTCGATTTTAAACGATTTACGAAAGCTATCTGCGAGATGGGTGCCGCGATTGCCCTCAGTTGACCATATCCTTAATCGTGTGACAACTTCAAAGGATTGTTTGGAGTTATTTAACCGCAATTCGAATGAGTTTTTGCGGCGTTTTGTAACTGTGGATGAAACATGGATCCATTACAACACTCCGGAGACCAAGCAGCAGTCTAAACAATGGGTTTCTCCGGGTGAACTGGCTCCGAAGAAGGCCAAGGTAAGTTTGTCGGCCAATAAGGTGATGGCAACAGTTTTTTGGGATGGACGCGGGATAATCCACATCGATTACCTTCAAAAGGGGAAAACAATAAACGGCAATATTATGCCAACTTATTGGACCGATTTAACGAGGATTAAAAAAACGACCCCATATGGCCAAAAAAAAAAGTTATTTTCCATCAAGATAATGCAGGGTGTACACGTGCAGTCTCAATAGCAAAATTCCATGAATTGGGCTACGAATTGGTACCTCATCCGCCATATTCATCGGATTTAGCCCCCAGTGACTATTTCCTACTTCCAAACCTAAAGAAATGGCTCGGTGGAAAGAGATTTAGCTCCAACGATGAAATTATTGATTAAACAAATGCCTATTTTATGGACCTCGAAAAATTCTATTTTTTGGAAGGGATACAAAAATTGGAGAAACGTTGGACTAAGTGTATTGAGCAAAAAGGAGATTATGTTGAAAAATAATTTTTTTTTTGCAAAAAAATGTGTGTTTCATTCTAAAAGTCACGAACTTATTGAGCCGCCCTCGTAACTTCAATTTTGTGCAACGGTCCAACTCCATGTGACGACATATCACACCAAAGCATGCTGAAATGTGACCCAGGTGTAGTTTTGTTTCGTCCGAAAATAATAGTCTGTTCCATTCCGCAGCGCTCCAATGGCGGTACATTCTTGCAAGCTATTGTCCCTTCTTTCGGGTCACGCTCTGACAATAGTGGCTTCTTTTGGGAAATTCTTTCTCTCGCCTTCGCCATTTTTATTCAGTTCCTTTGTTAACGGGCTTCCATTCTGAAGCAATTGTACAATAATTTCCCAAGTACTGACATCATAAGATTTGTTTTTACCCATGTCAAACAATAAGTTGATGCTAAGCAAATAATTAAAAACATTTCTTGTAATCACAGTCAATTAAAAAAAGTTATATAACTTTTAAAATTTTCCTGAATTTGCAAATATAGAAAAAACTATCGCTGTGTCTAATTTTATGTCCGAGATTATTTATTCCACAAATTAATAGAAAACACCAAAAAGAATAAATAACGATAAAACATTGGCGAATTTTAGATGCACAGATCTGGATTACCTAAACAGTGTCAAGTTTTAGCGTGTCATTTCATAACGATTTAATTATTGGATATTACTGACCCTAATTAGTTTTACGTAGCTTTACATAAGTGACCTCAATAATGTGGTCATTTAATAATCAGATATGAATTTTAACATGTCCATTCATGTTAACATAGAAAAAATTAAGACAAATCAATTGTCATATTAACTATCTCTTTCGTCAATATAAATAATTTTTTAATTAAAAATACACCAATAATAGATTTTGTTAACATTGAACAATTTTCTTTAACAACGAGTTTGTAATATTGAACAAAAAAATTGCTAACAATCAGCAATTATATTTTAATGAGTTCTTCATATTGTCACTGACCAAAGAAAATGAATTAATATCTAACCGATTTTCCCTAAAGTTTATAAAAACGCAAATATTTTAGTTAATATATATTTGGGTAAATTTCATAATTGTTTACCGGCATAGGCTTGCACCATTTCAACGGGAGGCTGAGTGAAAGCATTAAAAATTTAGTTTCCTCCTATAATCGTTCAGATGGATAAAACCTCGTTTGGTCATTTTAGTGAAAGGTATAATTTAAAAAAAAAAAGTTGTCAGTACTTCAAGAGTTTGTAAATATTATGTGTTTAAAAGCGCTTATATGAAAACTTTAAAATAAATTTTTGTTAATATACTAATGAATTCTGAGTTTGTAAAAAAAAACTTTTTTTAATTTCACTGATTACTTATTTTGTTTTGCATATCAAAGACTACGTATTTTGTTTTTCTTTTAATGTGATAATAGTAGATTCCAGCACTCGAAATTCGAGTGCAATATCTAGGAAGCTTTATTTTTCAACTTAGCCCATTCATAAACCAACCCTCTTTTGTAGTGTATTATTATTATGAATGAAGATAACAAACTTATTAACAAACACATTAGCAAATTTAATAAAACACACATAGCATATGTATAATTTTATGTACGTGTTAGTAGCAACTTTGTATGCAATTTACTCAAAATAAAGGAAAAAATTTAAAAATCTGTAAATCTGCAAAACTGCTAAAAAGAAATACCTTTCAAATAATATAAGTTTGATCAAAATCGGGATAAAACGGTAGAACAAAACATCGATCACAAGAAATCGCCTAGCCTATTAATATTATAGATTCCTACTGATTTTTAACAACTGAAACAGAAAAAAAATTGTCAGCGCGACGATTTTTAAGTTGAAAAATGTTTGTAATTTTAATTAATGAATAAATTTTATAATTTTTATGTGCGAATAACTAACTATTTTCGAACCAAAGCTAGGACCAACAACAACTTTCGGACTTGTTTTATTAATATCAGTTTTTAATATTTTAAGTTTTTTAGTAGTAATAATTAACTTGGAAACAAATTACATAAACTGGTTGAATGATGGTTAGAAAATAATGGTAAAAACATGTCGTCAACAATGACTTGCAATGCAATCAATCATATGCCTTTTGACAGAACTGCAATGCCATTTACCTGGCATTATCATATCATATAAAGCTATATGTTAAGTATCAAGTCAAGCATCAGTCTACCAAGGCAATAAAATTTGCCAACATTTTGACCAGCAGAGAAACGAATATGTACTTATATTGATATCTTACTAATAAAAATGATATCTTGAAAATTTCATCATCTTTTTGGCCGAAAACGTTAAACTAGCTT
Organism: Cordilura impudica; assembly: GCA_963682025.1. NCBI lineage: Eukaryota > Metazoa > Arthropoda > Insecta > Diptera > Scathophagidae > Cordilura > Cordilura impudica. Next base: position 300,638,180 of record OY821517.1, read on the forward strand.
TTGGTGCAATTTTAAAGCATTATTGGGTTAAACTCAACACGCATTTGCCGACTGTTTAGAATTGTTGCCTACTTATTTCATTTATCTGGCCTTGTTTTCTCTTTGCCGGCGATTTTTTTCCATTTTAATATCTTGTTTTGCAATTACAAGTGTCAATGATTTTAAATTTATTTTTTTATTTTTAAGGGGCAGGTACACTTTTTTTTCGTAAGAGTTAAGTTTAAAAAAAGAAGTTTAAACAATATATTGTAAGTGTCGAAAGAAGGTGTACATTTATGAGTTTTGAATTAAAACTTTTATTTCAAGTGTTTGTATTCCTTTCTATTTTACCATTTTATTAATTTTGTAAGTTGTGTTTAATTTTCTCTTTATCTACAAAGAAAACAAAACAAAAATTCTTATAATAAAAGAAACACTGCATAGCAAAAACTAAGTTGAAGTTGAATGAAACCGAAATACGGTCAATTGTACGAATGGTGAAGAATAATGTAGCCCAAAGGGCCCTTGTTACACGTTCAATATTATTGACCGCGATTCAATATTATTGAACGTGTAGCATGCACTATTGATGGATCGCGATCCATTTTAATGGATTTCACAATAGGAGGCCATTCTGCTTATGGATTGCGCTCCAAATATCACTATATATATTGAACGTGTAAAGTACCCTAAGTGCAAAGGAAATATCGCAGGATGTATGTATATAATCGGGTAATAACTTAAGTGCCATTACATTGTGTAGAATACGGAATGAAATCAATAAAAAAGCATTTTCGCAAAAATAATATCAAAATTATGCGAAAATGCTTTGAAATAAAAATCATTCGTTCTAGATAAACGTTTTGGTAAAAAAAAACAAGTAAAAATTTGCAGAAGTGCAAATACTGCATCGTCTTCACAGTAAAGCCCTAAACACATAACGGCGAGTTGCGAGTACGAGTAAAAACTAAGCTTGCTCTTTGCATGCGAGAATTTGTGCTTTTGTGCTTTTGCAAAATCATCAAAATGTTTTCGAGCAGTTGATTGTCTTACTGTCAAACATAATTCAATTGTCAAATGTATAAAAAGCTGTTCATATAACAAACAATAAATATAACAAAATGAATAAAAATTTTAAATACAAAAAATTTTACAAATCTACAAGCAAAACAACTTACCATTTCGCAAGTCACAATATAGTAAATACACAATACAATAAATACACAGCTGATTCTCCTTTCATATGTTCATAAATACAGCTGATTCTCCTGTCATCTGATTTTTCTCGCACAGAAAATAGAATCAATTCTATTTCCATTGCGAGTTTTTTTTACAACCTAAGTTGGCAACGCCACACAAAAAGCTTTACTATCGATCTCGCTTCCACACATAGAAAAAATCATACTCTCTCATTCTCGTTTTTTCTCGCACTCGCAACTCGCCGTTATGTGTTTATTGCAAAGATGAAGTTGGAAATCCAAATGATCCAATCTCTAAATATTGTGTTAAGGCTCTTACTAATTCTTTGAAGGGATAAGCTTTAACAGTGCTAAATGATATTTTGACTGAATTACCTAAAATGAGCAAATTTTTTCAAAAAAGCGTGCTTTCTCCTATGGAAGCTCATCATTATGTAAAATCCATTATTAATAAGATTCGGAGACAGTTTCTTGGAGAAACTATTTTTTGGAGCGAAGAAGCAATGAAACTTCGCAACACAAGCGATAATACTGCTGAAATTATTGAATTTATCACAAAGCTATTTGATCATCTAGATTGCAGATTTCCAGAAGAAGAAGTGAAAGACTGGGCTTCATTTGATCAAATAGGAATCGTAAACAGCAACAATTTTAATTTTGGAAACCAAAACTTGCTGAATCTTCTTAACAAATACTCGAAAATTATTCCAAATTATAGTGAAGAAGTGAAGAAGCAAATTCTAAGCCAATATTCGAATGTTAAATTTTTATACCAAGCCAAATTTAACTCTAACGTCGTATGCAGTTTCGCGGATATGGTAGACCTTGCCAACAAGGAGGAGGAGTTTCAAGAGCTTTCCTCTTTAATAGACAATTCTGCAACCTTTCAAGCATCCAGTGCAGATTGCTAGCTTGGGTTTTGTTAAATGAATGTCATTAAAACAAAGGCCAGAATTAGATTTCAAACATTTCATTTGGACCATCTCATGCGTATCAAATTATTTTTAACGCGTGGAAACGAAATTGATGTACAAAAAGTTTTCAATTTTTTAGAAAAATAATAAACATCGACGTGGTAATTAATCTAAAATGTAATTTCTTTCTCTAATAATAAAAAATTCTTATAAAAATAAAAAGTCTTAATTTACCAAAACAAAATTTTCTCTTGCGCACAATGTGGTTACTTTTCAAAATATGAAAAAAAAAAATTTGAGGGATCGTTGTTGGCAACCCAGCGTAAGAAAGCTGCGCTTCGATCAGTGTTGGTTCTTCCAACATGGCAATGATTCCAAGCAAACTGCAAAAATAGAAAGACTGTTTGTTCTATCACGTACGAAAACAACTGGGACGCCCGCTCCAATCATCGGACCTCAACCCTATCGACCAGTTGTGGGAACGCCATAATCGCTTAACCGATTTAATTTAATCAATTTAAAATTTTTATTAATATATGACTGTCGGATTTTATTTTAGCTCGTACTGTATGGAGTATTTTTAGTTTTTGTCAAACAGTTTTTTATTTTATGTAAGAAATTTTTGTACATTAAGAGAGAATTAAATGCCACTTACGAAAATAATAAAATTTCGAGTTAACAAGAAATCAGTGTTGCCATTTTAGCATTTTAGTTGCTAGATTTAGCAACTTTTTTTGTCGTTTAGCATCCAAAATTTATGAAAAGATGCTAGATGCTAACTTAGCTTCTTTTATTAATAAAAAGTTGCTTTTAGCGTCTTTTTTTTATTTTTTTTCATTATTTTTTAATATATAATTTTAATTTTAATGGTATTGATGTTTTAATTTTTCAAAGTGTTATACGAGAATTTTGTGTACTACTCTTTTTACCACTCTGCTCGTTTCTTTCAACAAATATAACAAAAAATTTTGAAATAGAAGAAATATTATATTAAAAAATGCCAAAATTTTCAATACAAAACACATTAAACCGGCTAAAAGAATCGATAACCAATATATTTAGAAGATATATTGGGATACAACGCTGAATACAACCTCTTTATGGATTGAAGTTAACAAAAATTCTATTGGCGAAAATCCATTTAAAGAGTTATCAATATTTGTATTGTCTTTATTAGTTTTGTCTTTCTCAAAAGCCGAAGTTGAACGTTTGTTTAGTTTAATGGCTTTAGTTAAAAGCAAACTTTGAACAAAATAAAATCCGAGTTGTTATGTTCTGTAAAACGTATATAATTGAAGGTTTGAAATTGAAAATCGGTGCTGTTACACTTACAATATACCGAGCGATGTCGTTTATAAAAGTCGATCATCAGAAAAATATCAGAGCCAAGAAGAACTTGAAAATTAAGACATCACAGAAATATTAGATTCCATAAACCAATTATCGTAATATAATCGTATCTTTTGATAATTTAAATTCTGTTATATTTGAAATTAAAAAAAACCCTCTAAAATTAAAAATATTTAATTTAAAATTAAAAAAACTCAATTTGATATAAAAAAAAATCAGACGAAATCCAAAATAATTTTAATTAAAATTTAAAAAATATAAATCGAAACTTGTGTTTTATATTAATTTTTCGATTTAAAAACCAAAGAATTTATTAATAAGTATTTAATTTTTCAACATAAAGGTAATGAAATTTGAAAAAAAAAATTAGCATCTTTTTTTTTGACTCCAGTACGTTTTAGCATCTTTTTTTTTTTTGCAATTTTTATCTTTACAATTTCAAATTATGGCAACACTGCAAGAAATGCAAACACACGAAATAGAAGCTTGAATATAAAAAATGTCAGTGCACACTTTCTTTCGACTCTGACTGTATGTCGTAAGATGTTTGCGTTTAACTTATAAAGCAGTAGTGTTTATGAATTTCTTTACAATGTAAAGTTTACATCAAACTTTGCCAACGCAAATTGAGTTGAAGCTTTTTTGGAGAAGAGGCATTACGCTTTTGATTGTGTAAATTTATTATGTATGATAGAGAGAGAGAGAGAGAGAGAGAGAGAGTGAGAGCAGAATGAGAGCAGAATCAAAAATGAATTATACATTGTAGGGTGTTTGCTGGTGTATGAACCTGGCGAACTGTTTGCAAGCGCTTTTTTGCAAGTACTTTAATACGTTTTGAGAATTTTGTTGACTAGGATTGCAATGGTTTTCCATCAACAAATGGCTTACCAGCCCACTTTCTAGGCTATTAGGTCAAACATCTTAAGATGTAAAAAAAGAATGAAATTAAGATTATAGAAAATAAATAAACTCTCAAATGGAAAAGATGACGTAGACAAACAAGCTGAAAAAGAGCAGCAAGTTATTTAGTTCATAATCAAAAAAATTTATGTGAAATGCGACTTCAAACAAATTTCCACAGTCCAATATTTTACTGTTCCTGTTTATTTGCGCGTTTATTTGTTCGTTATAAAAAGTTTTGTTTTTCAACGGATTCTACCAAGAAGTACCTAAATTTCATAAAAATCAAAGTAGGCTTCATATTAAAGATATTCGGAAATAAAATTTTTGATTCACAACATAATTTTTTGGATAAAATCGATTTCAACGACCCCGCAGTGACTTTTAAAAAATCAGAAAAAAATTCTCAAAAAATTGTTTGAACTGTAATAATTCATATTTCTCTTTCTGAGTTGGAAAAATAAATAAAAAAAATCATTTTTGGTGAAACTCCTTAATGTCAAAAATTAAATCAATTTTGTGTTAGACATTTCTGAAAAATTAGGCACACGTTATTCAAATTCAGTAGTTACAACTGCAGTCAAAAAAAATAGCAACAGGATAAAAAAGTTCTTCGTTAGATATTTCCAAACAGGTCAAACTGATTTCATTGAATACTTGTCATAAGATACTTAGATGACTATGGAACAATATTAAATAATAAACTGTTGATTTGGTTTTTATTATATTAGAAAATTGCAACTTTTTTAAAACAACTTAAAACACTCAGTCAGAAAAATAGCAGATTCCAGCCCTCGAAATACGACTGCAAATTCGAGGAAATTTTATTTTTTCATTAAATACAGACCCTAAAGTTATGCTAATCAATTATAGCCAATTCACAAATCAACACAACAAAACAAACTCATTTTTATTACAAATACATTAACAAATTTAATAAACACACACATAGCATTGTATAATATTATGTATGTGTTAGTAGCAACTTTAAATGCAATTTGCTCAAAATAAAGGAAAAAATCTAAAAATCTGTAAATCTGCAAAACGGCTAAAAAGAAATACCTTCCAAATAATATACGTCTGGTCAAAATCGGGATAAAACGGTAGAACAAAACATCGGTCACAAGAAATCGCCTAGCCTATTAATATTATAGATTACTTAAACTAAAAATATGTTAACGATTTTGAATTCAGTATTTTTATGATATCTTCTCATATTGAAATTAGTATTTGGTTGCGTGCCCATTATTGGCAGATAACAACTGCCCAACCTTTTTGCATCGATTTCGCTAGATTGTGCCACCTCTCTTTCGATATTGAGTTCCAGATTTGCTGAACAGCCCTCCAAAAGGCTTCATTCTTTATATCTGTTTATAAATTCTCGAACGGATTTAGATCTGGGGACTGAGCTGGCCATTCGATCACGTTTTTTCAAGTTTACTGGAAGATCCAAACCAGCGGCATTTCCTCAGAAACATAGGGTATCATTACTTCCTGGAGGATATTAATGTAAACTGATTGTTCCAATATATGTATGGGTCCTATTCCATAGTAGGAAAAGCACCCCCCTACCATAATGCTAGCACCATGTTTAATGGATTTTGTTTTGAATTCAGCGTTAGGGAGTCTTCTGACGTAAAAACGCGATCCTTTGCCTTCAACTTTGGATTCATCTGTACAAAAAACATTTCTCCACTTATCAGCTGGCTATTCCAAATGAATTCTGGCAAACTCTTAACACTTTGCAACATGCTTACGTGAGAGCAGGGGCACTTTTCGGGGACTACAGGCGTTCAAGTTGTTGTCTCGCAATGTCCGACGAATAGTTTAAACACTTGCGGACACTCTTAGCTCCATTTTTATACCCTCCACTCCAGTGTGCAGAGGGTATTTATAAGTTTGTCATTCCGTTTGTAATAATTAGAAAAAAATTTTGGACCCCATAAAATATATATATTTGTGATCCTTATAACAACCGGAGTTGATATAGCGATGTCCGTCTGTCCGTCTGTGGAAATCACGATGACGGCATCAATCGGGCAGCTAGGGTGCTCTTTGACATACAAAATGATTCATTAACATCCTGAGAAGTTTGCTATTTAAAATCGTCCAAATCGGTCGATTAGGGCCCCAGATTTAAATGAAGAACTAAAAAAAGTCTTGAAAAAATATAATTTTCTATGTTGTTCTTGTCACGATCACGCACTCAATATGATAGGTAAGGTGATCATTTTCAGTGAGAATGATTCACCAAATTCGTGGGAAGATTTCTGTTTCAAAAATCATTGAAATCGGTGGAACAGGTCCAGGGAAATCTCTGAAAAATTAAAAAAAAATTAAAAATATGATGTTTCTATATTGTTCTTGTTGTTATTCTAAATGTTGTATTGTGGTCATAGCTGGACTTGTTGTTTTGGTGTCATTGTGGTAATAATATAATAAAAACTAACCCTTTGTACATTCTTTTTTTATCAACTCTGGTAGAAAAATTTAACAGTTTCCATTGTTTTGGTCACGAGCCTGCCTGCAAACTTTCAGATCGATTTTGTCACGGGAAAGGGGTTAAAATCGACCCAAAATTTTTTCGACAAACAGACACTACGAGTTAATATAAAGGGAGTAAAAATTCACCAGCATCTAAAGCAAATCATGCTAAAATACCTAGTTGTTAATAAAAAAAAAAACAATGTAAATTTAGCAAAAAAAAAAATTTATGTATTAATTTATTTAAAGAGAAAAACTCAAAAATAACGTTTGATGTTGTATTTTTTGTGTGTAATATTTACATATACATACATACATACACATATTAAATAATACAAATAATATACATATATTCTATATATGTATATCCATAATAACTGCATGTTAGAAATAAATCGGTATATTATTCTATTTACATAAATTTCTGCAATATTTTGTTGTGGGGAAAATACATTTCTTTTGCATTAGCAGAGTATCACTTCATTTTGCTCAGCGTGACTATGCCACAGTAGATGGCGCCACAATTTTAGTTCTAATTAGCTTTGCAATACATAGTTATTTCTATTTTAACATGAATGTCAATATTTTCAAATAGATATCATACAGCACAATGTTAAGAGTATACACGGACTGGTCTTTTATTTCATACGTTTTTTCATTATTCTTTTACAAATATGAACATAAGTTTGGCATATTAACTTTTTGTTGTCTTTACAAAATAGCGTTACCTAGTTATCAATGAGTTTTTTGCTTTCAAAAAAGTTCTACATAGTTATATAGAATTATTATTCTGCTTTACCTACAAAATATCTGATTGCGATTACATCTAATTTTTAAAAATTGTTTATAATTACTAAAGCATTATTATTCACATAAATACAAAATTGCACTTTTTAAATTTTCCATTCAAATTTTAGAAAATATCAATTCTAAAAAAACTGGAATTAAAATTTCCAATTATAAATTAGAAAATATTAACTGAATTTCAGAAAATCATATCAAAACGTCGGAAATAATAATTTTAAATTTAGGAGACATCAATTGCATCTTTAATATATAAATTTTATTCGTTAAACACAAATTGAAATTCAAAAAAAAAAAAAAAAACACCAAATATGTTTACATTTAAAAAATGTTTACATTTAAAAGAAATATTGACATTCAGGAGAAATTAATAGCTTTTCAGTACCGCGATTCAGTAACTTCTTTTAACGATAGTCGAATCGTTAAAAAAAAGAAAATAGCAAAATTATCAGTAAAATTTTTAAACGATATTCGCTATTGTTAAAGTCAGCTGTTGTTGTTATCTAAACGACAACCATTTTTGTGTTGTTTATTCAATCGATAAAAACTTAAATTCATTATTTCATTTTCAAATAAATAAACAGAAATATTAGTAAAAAAAAATAGAGATATTAAACATAAACATTTAATCATCCTGTCAAACACGAAGCAATTTGTTTTTTCTATTCTTCCTTGTGTTTTTCGCTTATTTTGACAGAGATGCCACTCGTTTACAATTTAAATAAATAGAAAAATAGATTTGTCGACTGTCGTTAAGATGTATTTACTTAGTGAATCACTTAATCCTTAGTGCAAACAACAATAGCTGTCTATATATTTTGCGATTGTCGGATCGTTGAAAGTTACAGAATCGAACTACAGAAAACATTGATTTAAATTCAGTGAATTTTAGAAAACCTCAAATGATATTTAAGAATTGAGAACACAAAAATTGTTACATAAATAAACGCAATTTGATGATAATGTTATTTATTATTATTTTTCACAATTTTTTTGGATGAAAATTTGAAGTTTTTCAGAAAATAAAGATAACAAATTATTTTATTTAAAATGTTTGGGACATTTGGTTTTTTGCGTTTGGCATCCCTAATTTGATTATTTATTATTATAAATTTATTCTCTATGTTTTCCAAATATGGCAATATTTTAATAAAAAAGTTGAGAGAGCTTTTTTTTTGGTTATTATTTTGTTACTCCATCCGACCTACATGACCGCAATGAAAAAATATTTCGCCAGTTAAAAGAAACTATACAGCCATCTCCAATTAGCAAGATTTAATGCATATAGCCACTCTACACAACCATTTCCTTTGCAATGGAGGGTAGGGCGAGCTATTTAATTAGCAAAAACTAAATTAACGAGAAGTTATGTCATATAACCGGAAACGCAAAATATAGGTATATAACCTAAATGCATGCCGATCAGCAACCACAATGACCAAAAAGCAAACACCGAAATAAATCCGAAATAATAGAAAAAACGAAAACCAACCCAAAGAATTTCCTGAAATAATTTGGTATTAAGTTTAACTAATTGTTTACTTTTTCCAATATTTATTATCATTTATTATCATTACTCAAACCGAGGTGGAGGGTATCAAAGATTCGGCACAGCCGAATTTAACACTCTTACTTTTTATCTCTATAGCTGGCATAAATGGGCCTTATTGCATTGTCTGACCAAACGCTTAACCATTAATAGTGACAAAACTCGCTTGCGACACGGGTTTCAGATTTTTGAGTAAATTTTATTGCATTTACATTCATTTTATTAGAGCACCCAACCAATCAGAATATGATTTAGAGGTTTACAATGCTTTCCACGTCTCACTTCTATGGAAATAAATAATAAAATATGTGATAAATTAGTTTATTTTTAGTAAAAAAACATCTTGCTTTCAGTTTTTGATACTTTTATTTCAACTATTAAATCACTATTCATTTTTGTTACTGGGTGCTATTTTAATGGCTGCACTGATGCATAGTTTTTTTTTATAATTTCACTTATTGGAAAAGAATCGTTAACTTTTTTTTGGAAAAAGTAAGTATTTAGAGTGAGTATATACAGTATAACAGTATTGTATACTTACTTTTAAAAAATACGCACTAGGTGCTATTTTTTGACCGTACCGATAAAAGTTGACAACGCCAATTTTGTCAAAATGTACTCAATCCATAGATTTTGAATATCGATGATATTCACAATTGCTATATTTTTGGTCGGTAGTTCGATTACACAAGCGGGTAGTGCTAATATGGGTTAGGTCAGGTTTTTTTTGGTAGTTGCAACAACAACATCATATACCTTAACCCAGCGGTTTCCAAACTGTGGGTCGCGACCTACATGGGAGTCGCGTAATAACCTTAAGGGGGTCGTAAAGTTTTTAATTGCTGTTTTACATATTTAAAAAAAAACTTTCAAAAATCTATTTAATGCAAATTTTTTGTTGCGATATTACTTTATGAAGAATCATTGTAAATGCCGATAACATCGACTTTTTTCTCCATTTTGCCAAACCGTGTGCTTTATTTTGACAACTAAATACAAAAAAAAAAAACGAAAAACAAAAACAAACGAAAAACTATTTGTGTGTCGTTTTCTTTTCGTTTAAAGAATTTATATTTATCCCTATCAAAGGAATGGATTAGTTTTTAATAGGTTATAAAAGAAAAATAAGTAATAATCAAAACTAGCAGATTCCAGCCCTCGAAATTCGAGTGCAAATTCTATGAAATTTTATTTTTTCACTTAATAAGTTATTGACCCTGAAGGTATGCTATGTTCAAAATAATTTTTCAATTCAACACAATTATTATTGTGAATGAAGAAAACAAGCTAATTTTTTTTTGCAAACATTAACAAATTTAATAAACACACACATAGCATTGTAAATATAATATTATGGATGTGTTAGTTGCAACTTTAAATGCATTTTACTCCAAAAAAAATGTAAAAATCTGTAAATATGGTGGACAGCTAAAAAGAAATTCCTTTAAAATGAAATACGTTTGGTCAAAATCGGGAGAAAACTGTTGAACAAATCATCGGTCACAAGAAATCGTCTTACGTATTAATATAATAGATACCGATGCTAGTACCAGTAAGGATATTGGGAATAAAAAATACACAAGTGAACAAGAAAGTAACACCCCCCAAGTCGAGAAAATACGATTCATCATATTTATAATTAGGATTCATGAGTGTTCTGGTAAACGAAAGTTTTGTCTGTTAAGAGTATGAAACCAAGTAAATTAAGGCGCCATCTTGAAACTATGCATTTTGAATACTTTGACAAGTCCATAGATTTATTTCAAAGAAGACTAGAAGAGATTAATAGAAAGGAAACAAACATTTAAAAAACAGTTTCTGTTCCATCAAAAACACTGGGGTCGAATCGTCGCATTCGTTAACGAAATTTTTGGATCGAAATTATTTTTTGATTTTCCAAAATATACTACTAAGAGTAATTTTACTCTGTCATAGCTAACGAGTGATGGTCCATAGTTAATAGTAGAAGTGAAACTAGGTCTGACGATTGTCCACCTTCTTTAAATAATAAACCAAAATATGGATTTTCGATTGATTTTACTCGATATCGAATGCGACGATTTGCCCCCTGTTTGCATCATACCAAGTTTCCTATAGAATTGCAAAATGTAAAAAACCCCATTCAATATGTGAAACGCTAGAACTACCAGCAGCTATTGATATGGTTAAAACAATGTTTGGAGAATCATATACACAGCAGTTGAGAAATATACCGCTCGCTGATAATACAGTTGGCAAAAGAATCTCTGATATATCTGAAGATCTTTGCGATCAGCTAGTTTATCAACTGCATATTTAAAAATTCACTATACAAGCAGATGAGGCTACAGCTGTAGATAAAGATGCTCATTTAATTGTATATGTCCGATATCTTACAGAAAATAATGTAAAAGAAGATACATTATTTTGCAAACCTATGAAAACTATTTAAAATGCGATATTTGCATTGGACTCTGTACTGATGGTGCACAAGCAATGTCGAAACACAAAGCAGGTCTTCAAGCTTTAGTTAAAAATAAATCACCTAAACTTATATGAACGCGCAGCATGCTTCATAGAGCAACTCTTGTATCAAAAAATATGAGTGAGAAATCTAATAACAATTTTCATATCGTTACAAAAGTTGTAAACTATATCAAAAACAGTCCTTTGAAAGCGAGATTATTTGGAAATTTGTGTGAAGATATGGGAGCTGAATATACATCACTCTTGTACTAATATGAAGAACGTTGTATATTTCGTTCAAAATTTATTCAAAGATTGTTCGAACTTAAAGACTAAATTGCGATCTTTCTTACTGATGAGGCATCTTCCTTTCGCAACGATAACTTTATTCTTAAACTAGCTCATTTAGTTGAAATTTAAAAAATAAGCGATTTAAATAAATCAATGCAAGGTCCACAAATGCATGTTCTAATTAAAAATACAAAGTCACGGCATTCATTAACAAATTGGTGCTATGGATATCCAATTTAGAAAAGGATATATATGACATGTTTCCAATTTTAAATGACGCCGGTACCAGAAACAATATTAAGGCATACAAAAATCTTTTTATAGAACATTTGCAAAGCTTATTAAAACATTTTTCACATTATTTCAACGATATTGATTTTACAAAGTTTGCATGGATCCAGAATCCATTTTTGAACAACCAACTTGATGCATTTGAATTGACAATTTTCGAAACAGAACAACTGATTGAAATATCGTGCGATACTTTATTGAAACAGGAATTTAATAGTATAACTTTAATTCAGTTTTGGGTGGAACGAAAAAAAGATTATACTACTTTGTCGAACAGAGCTATAATAGTGCTGTTACCATTCGTAACATCATATTTATGCGAAACCGGATTTTCTGCTTTAGCAGCCATGAAATCGAAATATCAAAATCGTTTAGTAGTGGAAAAAGAACTTCGGGTGCTTATTTCAACAATATCACCACGATTTGAGAAACTTTGAGCTAACAAACAAGCTCATCCATCAAATTAATTTTTTTTTATAAATATACATACTAAATTTTTATTAATTTTTGTTTAGTTTTACAACTTGAAAATGTGCTCATATTATTTTATTGTTTTATTTAATATGGGGCCGCCAATTTTTTATTTATTTCTTATGTGGATCGCAGTATCAGAAAGTTTGGAAAACGCAGCCTTAATCTAAATGTAAGACTTTGTATAAAATAAACTTAATTAATTTTTAAAGCTAAAATACCTTAAAAATCTTAAGAATTTGTATTTCTCATTTTCTCTTTTGTTCATCTCTTGTAGCATAAATCATTTTTGTGAAACTGCCTCTATTATTCGAAATATGCCCAAAAAAACTAATTTATTTAGAGAATTTATTACAAATTTTACATTATAGGGTTAAAGAAATTCGACTGTGATAATAATTATTATGCTACTCATATGTGATACAACAACAGCATCAAATAATTTTGAGAATTATGCATGAAACACATAGACAACTGCGGCTACACGAACACACGACTACAAATGATGCTGGCTGCAATTGTAGTCGTGTAGTCAGCTACTTATTTTACAACAACAATATAAACAGCTGTTTTTATACAAATGCATTTTTATTTCAGTAGTGCCAATTTTATTTTTTTACTTTATTAAAATAGAAAAACATGCATGATTGTATATAAACTTGACTTAAATATACAATTACTAATTTATAATGTGTTATTATAATGAAAAAATAAATTAATAAATTTATTTAACCCCTTTTGATTATTAATCGAATTACAGCATTTCATTATGCGATGTTTTTTTTTTTAAACAAAATAAAATATTTAATAGCACTAATTTCTGTTACATATTTTGTTATATTGCCAACACTATTTTGGTTTTGTAGCCAACAAAAATAGAAATTATCCTAACTTGACTACGGCGACAAAAGTAGTCGTGTAGCCGTGCAGCTGTGTTGGTGTTAAAATAATCGTTTTTATATGAACGTGTATATTTCATTTTTGTCAGGCTGTAGTCGTGTAGCCGCTGTCGTGTATGTGTTTCATGTATTAAAGTTTTAAGATACTCATGATCAAATCGATACATTTTTCATGCTCTCTTACTTTTGGTTGCTGTGGTGCATGTTTAGTTTCGTTTGCTCTGTGTTCTGTAGCGCTATCGTAATTAGAGTTACCATATACTAACTCAACTGTATTACTTCGCTTTCAATGGTGCGTGGTGGAGCAGAAGAAAGCATATATGTATTTCTAAAAATTCATAACTACACTGTATTCTTAATCGGACTGGTTTCGGGCATTTGAGCCTTCATCAGCGATTTATTGAACATTGTGATAATTGTTGTTATAATTAATAGATTGTTTCTATATGAGGTTTGAATCTGCGTCTATCTCACATAGACTCGTACTTGCACTTTTTGGTCATTCGCTTTAAAACACTCACCTCTGACCAGGGTGGTTAAGAATCAGTTTTCATACCGTACAGCTTTTACTTCGTATTAATCGCAGAAGATACAACTCTGTTCAAACAAACAATCGTTATTTTTGAATTTTTTGAATCTTATATATTAATCTTATATATTAAAAGTATTTATCTTATATATTAAAAGAATTTATAAATAAACTTTGCATTCAAGATTTTTTCAATATTTTTCTTCTCTCAAACCTCTATAACTAGAGTTCTAATAAACTTAGGCTGTTGACATAGGTCTAAGAACACTCAGTGGATCAAGCTCCTTCTTTTGAGCTATTAACTGGGTTTGAGGAAAGTTATGCGTGGAGAATCAACTTTACTTTTACTGTACGTTAACTTCTCTTGGCATATTTTGGCATTACTGTACGTTAACTTCTCTTGGCAAATTAAGGTATTATATTATAAAAATTAATATAATATAATATAATGCTGCAGAGCAGCTGGGGTCCTCTAGTATATATGAAAAAAAAATTTGATAGAGACTAAATTATTTCTGTAGCAAATTTTGTTTCGATTTAATTCTTTTTGGATTTATTTCATTTTTCGTAATAAAATTAAAAAACAAAAAATTTATCCTCATAATATATTTTAAAATCACCTTAATATTGTTTTTTTTTTTTACCATTTTTTGACCTAAAACTCTTTTTTTTATCTCATATAAGGGTTTAAGCAATAAAAATAAAAATAAATATTTAGTCTGAGATATTTTGTGTTTTTTTTATTGAATACAAAATCTATAATTCCTCAATATTTAGTTTTAAGCTAACTGCATCTTAAGCATAACTAAGTTAAATTTGGCTAAAAGCTTAATCTAAATGCAACATTCGGTTTGGGTATTTTCCTTCCCAAAATATGAACAAAAGCTTTCGACTATCTGGCAATACTGATCAAGATGGTATGGAGCAGTACAAGTGATGCCAACACTTGGTGAAGATAAATTGTAAAATTGTTGAAGAAAGAAAATTTGAATTGCTAAGTATTTCCAAAAGCAAACGTTTTAAAATATTAAAAAAAAATATTATACGTACACATATAGGTATTATTAACTATAATAATAACTAGCATAACCCAGCACTCGAAATTCGAGTGCAAATTGTAGGAAATTTTATTTTTTCTTTAAATTTTTTCTATCAATGTTTTCATTTTTGTGAAATCTATATATCTGTGGTCACAAGCATTAATCGCCTAAGTCGAAAATCATGCTTTCGAGAAAAATAACTGTTTATTTAAATGTAATGGGGCTTCATTACGAGTTAGGTCAGTATGGTTTCATTAATAACTTCTTAAAAAACAGTGTTAGAGAATTGGGGATTTTACGTAAATATAAAGCGTTGTTAGTAAAATAATCGGTTATCGCTTATGACTTAATCGGTTATCGCTTGTGACCACAGTTATATATAAAATTTATGATAATAATTTTATAATAATTATAATGAAATTCGATGTACTGTGAATTGGCTAAAATTGATTAGCATACCATTAGGCTCTTATAATTAATATTGTATTATTAATATTTTATTTTATTTAATTTAATACACTTTTAACACACTTTCCTCCATATGAACTACAGCTATGCCAATTTTCACACTCATCCGTACGCGCAATATACTTAAAAAGGGATGAAAAAATTTTACTTCACGTATTAATATATAGATTGCAGAAAAAAAGCTTTTTCGGCTGTAGCGTCTTTTAATTTGATAAAATTTGACTGGAATGTTCTACCTTACTAAAATAAGAAATCTATTAAAACCATTAAAATATGAGATGGTATGAAAGAAAATATATAAAATCTTAATCGTTATTTAAATGTTTATAGTTTTTGATGTTTTCTTTCAACTGTTTTTTAAATACAATTGTATATTTCAATGTTTTAATCGTGTAATTAATTATTAAATATTGGCTAGAATAACATTTTGTGAAGACTTAAAAACCAGAATAATAGATGATTTTACCTCTGGTCTTAAGCAAAAGAAAATTTTGAAGAAATTTTCTATGAAAAAATCGATAATTTCATAAATTATCAAGAAATATCGTGAATGAGGTTCAGTGACGTGTCCCCGTAAAACGAGTCAAAGACGGGATAATTTAATAGCAAGTGAGTTTAAAAAATTAAAAAAAAAATTACCTAAAGAGGCCATTTATCTGAAACTAAAAATATATACCGGAACTGTTTCCCGATGAGCAATTTAGGCGGATATTGGTTGGTAACGTTCTGTGATCCTAAAGAAAAATCGTCTAGATCGCATAAATTTTGCTAAAGAACACATGAACTGATCAAGATGGCATTGGAATACTGTTCTCTTTTCAAATGCGTCAAAGTTTAATTTAAGAAGCCATGATGGAAGAACGTTTGTACGACGATCAAAGGGAAAAAGATCCAAAATATACAAATAAAATTGTTAAGTTTGGCGGTGGCAATATTATGGCATGGGATTACTTTTCGGGCCGCAGAGTGGGTCCAACTCATGTAGTAAAAGATAATCTAATGGAATTGGATACATGCAAATTCTAAATGACGTAATGTACAGAGACGCGAAGGAAAATATGCCCTGGTGTGGAAGTTCCAACATGGCAATGATCAAAAACACACCTACACTGTTGTAACCGAATAGCTGCAATCTAATACAGTTAGTGTTTTGGAATGACCAGCCCATTCACCAGATATTGGAAATTATAGATCGAAAAATATGGATACTAAATTACACAAACAAGCCAGATATCATAGAGGCAGTTAATTCATAGTGGTAAAAATTTCAATGGATATCATCAACAATTTAATAGAGTATATGCTTCGGAGTTGTGAAGCAGTACTAAAAAATAATGAATACCCAATAAAATATTGAAACTAAAAATAGAGGGAATGCTTTCAATTATTGTATGGTAAAGGTTTCCATTTTTATTATAATTGGGCAATTCACAACAGGTGTTGTATGTTGTATTTTGTATTAAAATACACAATACAATCATTTGTTGTAAACAGTCAGTTGTATTTTCATAATGTAAAACGTTTTCTTTAGTAATTATCGACCCAACGAGGAAAGGTCGCTTCCTCACTTCTGTTATTTCGCACAAGAGAAAGCACGTGTCGGTGTTTGCTTTTTGGTCATAAGATATACCCTGGAGTTTTAGTTACGTACCTCTTCCATTTTAATTTAAAGGGTGATTTTTTAAGAGCTATAGGAAAGTTTTCCAAAAAAAAAACACATAAAATTCAGAAAAATGCATGAAATCTTTATTTGAATCGATAGTACGGTCCATATAATTTAATGTTTGAAGATTATTTCATGCAAATGTTGACCGTGACTACGGCTCAAATGGTCCATCCGCTTAGTCCGATTTTGGCATACTCTTTCCAAAATTTCGGCCGGTATCTCACGAATAAATGCTTCAATGTTGTCTTCCAATGCGTCAATTGAAGCAGGGTTGTCTGTATAGACATGAGCTTTAACATAGCCCCACAAAAAATAGTCTAAAGGCGTTAAATCGCACGATCTAGGCGGCCAATTGACCGGTCCCAAACGTGAAATAAAATGTTCACCGAACTCGCCTCTCAATAAGTCCATTGTTGCGCGTGCTGTGTGGCATGGCACCGTCTTGTTGAATCCACATGTCATGCAAGTCAAGCTCTTGCATTTTGGGCAAAAAAAAGTTGGATATCATCAATCGGTAGCGCTCATCATCATCTCTCGGTAGGCCCAATTGCTGCGAACGGCGACGAATCAATAATTGATGGTCATCATTAACACTGGCCGATACAGCTGCGATATTTTCTTCAGTTCGCACTCTACGTAAGCGTGTTGGTGGTTTAATGTCCAACAATGTAAATTTGGTGCGAAATTTAGTCACAATAGCCCGAATAGCCGCTTCAGTGGGTCGATTAAACTGATCATAAAATGGAAGAAGCGCGCGATGAACTTTCTTAACAGAGCACGCATTTTGATAATAAAATTCAATAACTTGCAAGCTTTGTTCGTTTGTAAGACGATTCATGGTTAAATTATAGACCAAACTGAAGATGTTTGACAATGAAACAAAACACGAAACGTGCGTCAGCTGTTTAAACCAGTGTTGCCAAAAGATAATAGCTAAAAATTCACCTTTTAGAATACAAAAAAAATTTTAAATGTTTTGGTTGAGACTGAAAGAGAAAATACATACTAAAAATATAAACATTAATTTTTATATAAATAATATTACCGTTATTTGCATTATTTGTCATTTTATATTTTATAATTTTTATGCTGTTAAAATTGTATGTATTTGTTTTATCTTTTTCATAAAAACTGGCATTCACTTGGGACTGATATGTTATGATACAATATACAACATTTTCTAAACATAGCAAATGAAGTTGTATCGCTGTATCAGATTTTTCAATGAAACTTGCCAATAACAATTTTACTTTATTGTAAAGTAATACACGATACAACGATACAACACCTGTTGTGAATTGCCCAAATATATTTTCCTTTTTAAATAGACAAAGATCGTAGTTTTTATGTAAACGTAAACGATGAAATATCCAACATTTGTGATATCAAAGCTGGTATGCCTCAAGGAAGTGTTTTAGGTCCTCTGCTTTACACTATTTTAACGTGAGATATGCCTGTGGCTACATATGCTACATATGCTGATTATAATGCTTTAATAGTAAGAAACAGCTGTAAAGTAAAAGCTATCGAATTGATCCAAACAAACCCTAACAGTATTTCAAATTGGTTGAAAACATCGAATTTATGACTTCATGAGGAAAAGTCATCGCATATTACATTTACTTTAAGACAATGTGACTGTCCTCCTTCTTTTCTATAATGGTGAAGATATTCTTAAATCGGATTGTGCTAAAGATCTTGGAATGCACATTGATAGAAGACTCACGTGATGATATCAATTGAAATTTTTTACCACTCTGAATTAACTGTCTCTATGAGATCTGTCTTGCTTGCGTAATTTCGTAATTTTCGATCTACAATTTCCCGTAGATTTTCTATGGGACTGCGATCTGGTGATTGGGCTGGTTATTCCAAAACACTTATTACATTAGTTTATATCCATTCGGTTGCAACTTAGGAGCTGTGTTTTGGGTTATTGGCATATTGGAACTTCCAGACCAGGGCCATATATTCCTCCGCGTATGAATACATTACGTCATTTAGAATTTTCTTGTATCCAATTCCATTAGATTTTCTTTTATTACATGAATTGGACCCACACTGAGAACCGAAAAGTAACCCCATACAATAATATAGCCACCGCCAAACTAAACAGTTTTATTAGCATATTTTGTGTAGATAGTTTATGTCATTTATAATTTTCTGTATCAATTCCAGTTAGGGTATCTGTTCTTTCATGAATTAAAGCCATTCCTTGGCCCGAAAAGCAACTCCATGCCATAATATTGCCACCGCCACCCTTTGGTCGTCGTACAAACCTTCTTCCTTCATGACTTCCCAATCCGTCGTGACCAGTTCATGTGTTTTTAGGAAAATTTATGTTAAACAGACGATTTTTCCCTGATATTAGTAAAATTATAAAAAAGAAATAAAATTGACAAATTTAAAATATTGTAAAAGTTCCCGCTATATATTGACATACTTTTCTCTTATAACAAAAAAAAAAAAAAAAAAATAACCTTTAGAAAATGTCGAAAAAAGCAACGAAAATGCTAATTTTTTTTCTTACATCTTAAACGTGCTTAAAAAGTGGTCAATTGGCAACACTGACCAGCAAGTAGTTTTTCTTTATTTTTATTTTATTATTTTCAAAGCAGCGCGGCAAGACTCCCAGATAGTGTAAATTAACAAAAATTATTCGTTAATGTACTGAAACCAGTTCAGTATTGCCGTGTGTGAAGTCGTCCGCGTTCCTGAACTAGTCCGTTTTTATTGGAATATACATATAAAAGAAAATCTAATTTATTATATAAATTACTAAAAAAAAAACAAATTGAGTATTTGCCAAAGAGAAGCGGGTATCTCATAAGAGATTATAGTTCTGAGTGTTTTCTTTTTTCTTTAAGCTCTACGTAAATATTTTACAATATGATAACGAGTACTACTAGTATAATGGCAGAGCGCCTACCTCGGCTGTAATGCGCTTTAAGCATGCAGTGAATCTATCGTTAGCGTGTGTGTGTTTATGTTTTGATTTTAAAAATATAAAAATTTATATAAAAAAAAATAAAAAATAATTTTTCTAACAAAGTCCTATGAAAGTGAATTTATATAAATTTTTAATGTTTATTTAAGTGATAAAAAAAAATTGGCAACAGATAATTTTATCCGCGAAAGTAGCTGTTATAAGAAACATCCATACCAACACCATCGTTAAAACGAATGTTTATCATACGTTGATGCTGATGATGCTGCATAAAAGGTAAGATCTCTACAACTCAATGCCGGTCCATTGGTACAACTTGATGTCGAAATGCTCTTATAGTACAAATTTATCGTTGACCGAAACAAGTTGTTTTAAATGTATTCCTCAATGCGCCTTTTTTTTATTTATAGTACACATTTGTATAAAAACATATAAATTGCAAAAAGTTTATATGTAGGTTGAGTTCTTTATAGTTGAGGTGACCAGGTGTTTCTATAGCATAAATAAAATTTTCGATGATAACCTGCATATATTAGTGAATCAAACTTACTATGAGTTTTGCTAAAGTCCATAGATAATCAGATCCCAACCATATTGGGAAAGGGATATCCAATGAGATCCAAAAATGATCTGATCCCAATTATAATGGGTGGGCTTATAAACATAAACCAAATTTGTGTGAGTTTGTCATGAAGATGTGTTAGGACACTGTTAGCCCGAGGCCACGCAATGAGCGGCAAAGCGGCGAGCGGCAGAGCGATGAGCGGAAAAAAATTAAAACATATGAAATACTACTGAAGTGGCCACATAATGAGCGGCATGTGAGTGGCATTTCTGAGCGTCTAAGCGGTGCCGCTCAGGAATAAAACTTGTTCTAATTTTTAGTTGTTTTCTGAGCGGCAAAGAATAAAAAAATAGCTTTTCTTTGTTTTGTTAATCTGTAGCGCGATTCAGTTACTTCTTTTTAACGATAATCGAATCGTTAGAAAAAGAAAACAAAATTATCGATTTTGGTATTCAGTAAAATTTTTAAACGATATTGTTAAAGTCACGTGTTCTCGTTATCTTAACGACAACCATTTTTGTGTTGTTTTTCAATCGATAAAAAGTTAAAAATGTTGAAATGTAGTCATACATAAATAAAAATCATAAAATAGTGAAAACATTTTGCTTATATGTATTATAAAAACTTTTATATAAATAATAAATAATAACATTGACAATGGCATTTTGACAACTAACCGCTCAGAAATGACGCTCAGTAATAAGCCACTTGCCGTTCAAACTCGCCGCTCTGCCGCTCATTGCGTGGCCTCGGCCTTACATGTTCAATATATATTGACCACGGTCCAAATATCACAACATATATTGCATGCAATATTGATGAATTGCGATTAATTTTAATGGATTTCAGAATTGGAGGTCATTCTGCGATATGGATCGCGATCCAAATATCACAATATATATTGGAGGTGTAACAATGCCCTTACAGTTAATTAGGATCAGATTATTAAATAAGGTCTGGGACATAGGGTTGTCATCTGTCCTCTTTTCCCTGGACACCGTCCTCTTTTTTAAGGCGTCTGGAACAGTGTCTTTCAAGTGACTTGGCATCACTTAGTTTGATAGGCAAATTGTGAAGTTATCAACAGTGGTATCAAATTTTTGAGAGTAAAATGCGTACAAAAACTTGAGAAACGCGATATTTTGAGCAAATAAGCACTATATGTAGTGCAAAAAGCACTACGTTGACATTACTTCCTATCAGCTGTTGTGTGTCGCAAAGTTTGCTCTCAGAAAAAGAAGGCATTAAAGATAAATTCAATGCGTAGAAATTTATTAATTTTAGAAATAATGTTCAAAATGATTTTTTACGAGTATAGTTTGAAATAAATAACCAAAACAAACTAAATCCAACAGGGAAATTGAAAAGCCTTTTACGTTATTTGAATTTAAACTCACACTTAAAAAAACAAGGGATAATAGTCCAGGTTGCGACACAATATCTTACTCAATGATAAAAAATTCATCAAATGTTTTTAAATCGCGTGTACTGAAACTATTCAATGAAATATTTTTTAGCGGTGTTATACCACATAATTGGAAAAAAGCCGATGTTATCTATATACTAAAACCAAACAAAAAGAAAGAGGATATTGATTCATATCGACCAATATCCTTAATATCATGTTTAAGTAAAATGTTAGAAAAAATAGTAGCGAAAAGGTTATCGTGGTGTTTATTTTCCAAAATAAACTCATAGACACTAAACAAACGGCCTTTAGACCAAACAGCTGTACAATTGATACGAAATCACTCGAAATCACTGCTCTGTACTTAGTATAGACTTCGAAAAGGCGTATGATAAAATCGGCATTCATCCCATTTTAAATCAACTGAAAGAGTGGAACATTGGCAACAATATATATCGCTATATCAAACCCTTTCTTACAAATAGGACTTTTACTGTTAAAAACAACGGTTATACATCGATAGCTACAAAACTCGACAATGGAATACCACAAGGATCACCACTGTCGGTGGTATTGTTCCTCATAGCTTTTGAAAAGATCAACAATATCGTGTCTAAACATAAACATTTCTCCCATTGCCTTTACGCTGATGATTTCTATTTATTTACAAAAATTGATGATTGCAAAAAAATCCAAAACAAACTCAACAAACTGATGACAGATTTAAATAACTGGTCCTCTACTTCAGGTGCAACTATATCCAAACCGAAATCCAAACACTTACATGTATGTCGCAAACATAACTGTTCTTCGCCAACTTTTAAAATAAATAATCACAATTTCCAAAATGTTTCGGAACTTAAAATCCTTGGCTTAATATTTAACAAAAAACTGAACTGGTATGATCATATAAAAAATCTCTCTTCGGATCTATCAAAACGACTAAATATTTTAAGGTTCCTTAATGGGTCATCTAGCGAAAGCCATATTACTACCCTAAAACATATTTTAAAATCAATTATCCTGAGCAAAATAGACTACGGTCTTGTAATATATGGCAAAGCGGCGAAAGCAAATCTACCACCAATTAAATAGTATTATCATTCCGCTCTTAGAACCATCATCCAAGCTTTCTATACTACACCGATAAGAAACATATTATACGAACTTGACTTACCATCAATTGACGATCGATATAAAAAACTCATCTGTAATCAGATTGTCAAAATATCTCAAAATAATTCCAACATTATTTTTCAGGACTCGAAAGGTTATCTCAAGCTCAAAAGAAAACCAAAAATTAAAACAACAATATCATCCATCCACGATGCTGCCAGCGAATTTTCAATACACCTAAATAAGCCATCACCTTTCCGTTCCACACATCCAACAGGGACAAATATTTCCGACTTCTTCATAGAATCTAACATGCCTCCAAAAAAAATATAATAGCCCAGAAACTCTGAGACGTACCATTATCAAATTTTTAATGAATGGAAACAAAATAAATGGACTTTCTGGTTCTGTGATGGTTCAAAATCAGAAGCAGGTAACGGTTTTACAATTGTTGACGACAATGGCATCATAATCAAAAAAGGTTTATTGCAACACTAGACCTCAATATTTACATCGGAAATCACTGCTATCGAAGAAGCACTACCTACAAAGCCACAAAAAAAAAACTTATAATATGTTCTGACAGTCTGTCATCAATAAATGCTCCTAAGAATTTAAATAACAACGAACCACTTGTAACCAAAATCCGGGAATCATTATTAAGGCAAAACAAAACCAAATTATTACATACACCAGGCCATATAGGAATCCTAGGAAATGAATTAGCCGACAAAACTGTTAAAGAAGCTGTTATATCCCCGACAATTATTCATAATAACTACACCAAAAAAGATATAAAAATTTATATAAACAAAGAAATAAAAAAACAAAACCACCAATCAACAATCCACTCCCCAAACGGATATTACAAATTAATTAATCCCACCTTCCAAAAAATCTATATATATCAAATTCATTTTCTGTTTGTTTGTTTGTTTGTTTGTTTTCAACCGATTTCTCTGAAATTTGGTACACACGATCTCTCTCCTCCAGGGAAAGTCGACATATTCTTCGTACCGGTCACGCCTACTATTATGCCCACTTTTTGTATACAATTCATATTCTGGTTTTAGGTACATTTGTTCGCTACATAATTTTTTTAACGGATTGAAATTTGCTACACACGATCTCTGTACTCCAGAGAGGTCGCCATATGATTCTTGCCGGTCACGCCTACTTCTACGCCCGCTTTTTATACAAAATTAATTTTCTGTTTTTTGGAATATTTGTTCACTATAGAAATTTTTATTTTTCAAGGGATGTCTAAAATTTGGTCACACGATCTCTATACTACAGAGAAGGTCACCATATGCTTCTTACAGGCCACGCCTACTTTACGCCAACTTCTATGTATATAAAACTTATTTTTTCCTTTTATTTGTTTCTTTATTTGATTGCTATAAAAACTTTTATTTTTCAATGGCTTTCTTCGAAATTTAGTACATATTCCAGGGAAGGTCGCTGTATGATTTTTACCGACCACTCCTAATTTACGCCCAATTTTCTTATAAAATTCATATTTTGTTGTGTGGTATATTTCTTCCCTATACAAATTTGTACTTTTCAATGGATTTCTCTGAAATTTGGGTTACACGAAAATAACTACACGGTGAACAAATTCCCCAAACTTAAAAAAAGGTACCCAAAAGAAATGAAGAAATTCCCCATTTTTTTTTAATTGAAATAAAAAATGAACTTACTCCCCAAATTCGTTCTTAAATTTTTACATATTTTTATTTAATGAATTTTGTTAAATATTTATTTTAGTGAACATTTGCATACTGCTCTCAATATATGTCCAACAATAAATGCATTTAAAATGAGTATTCTTTTCAAGATAAGTTGGCAACAGCTGCGCGGCAGCACAGGTGTGGTTGCCAAACGCGCGGAAGCGGCGCGTGGCGTGCGACCGCGGACTCGGATGCGACGCGCTCTCGGAACACAGCTCAGCTAAAATATCGCAATGCTCTAAAAAATATGTTTTAGGAATTAAAATAAGTTAACGAGAACTAAGCGGAGGCACGGGTAGTAGCTGCGAGGAAGCGGCGCGAGGCGCGCGGACGCGACGCGCTCGCGGAACACAGCTCAGCTAAAATATCGACCGCGAATTCGGACACGACGGATGCGCACGCGACGCGCTTTCGGAACACAGCTCAGCTAAAATATCGCAATGCTCTAAAAAATATGTTTTAGGAATTAAAATAAGTTAACGAGAACTAAGCGGAGGCACGGGTAGTAGCTGCGAGGAAGCGGCGCGAGGGGCGCGGACGCGACGCGCTCGCGGAACACAGCTGAGCTAAAATATCGCAATGATCTGAAAAATATATTTTGGCGATTAAAATAAGTTGACAGCAACTGCGCGACAGCACGGGTGTGGCTGCCATACGCGCGGCGCGCGACCGCTGACTCGGATGCGACGGATGCGCACGCGACGCGCTCTCGGAACACAGGTCAGCTAAAATATTGCAATGCTCTAAAAAACATGTTTTAGGAATTAAAATAAGATAACGAGAACTAGGCGGCAGTACGGGTAGTAGCTGCGAGGAAGCGGCGCGAGGCGCGCGGACCCGAAGGATGCGGACGCGACGCGCTCGCGGAACACAGCCTACCAAAAATATCGCAATGATCTGAAAAATATATTTTGGCGATTAAAATAAGTTGACAACAACTGCGCGGCAGCACGGGTGTGCTGCCAAACGCGAGGAAGCGGACGCGACTCGCTCTCGGAACACAGCTTAGTGAAGTGTCGTATGATAAATTTTATCTACGTATGTGCAATAATTACCTGTTGATCAAAATAGGCCACACATATACTATAAGCAATTGCTTAAAGAAACCTTGAATTTGACGTCTCTGCTCGATGATGATCACTTATTGAATGAATTAATTCAATTTTTAAAAGTTTTGATTCCTTTAATTTGCGGCCCATTCCGTTATATTTGATGTTTATAAATAAACTGAAAAAAAAAACTTAAAGCGGTTTCGCACCTTATTTTTGAAGCATTTTTGCTGCAACATCTTATAAAAAACTTCTAAATTAAAAAACCAAAAACTTTTTAATTGAAATAAAAAATGAATTTTCTGCCCATACAAATTTTTGGGGAGAAAGTTCATTTTATTGGGGAATTTGTTAATTGGGGACTAAGTACTCAGCGCCTGGTAAGCATAGTGAACCATTTTTCAAGTCAAAGGCCTTTTCATCCCGGGCAAGACCGGGTAAAAACAGCTAGTAACTTATAAAACAAAAATGCCTAGATATAAACAGAAAGTTTTAACCCGTCTGAGACTTGGCCATAGCAAGCTAACTCATCAGCACCACCTTAAAAAGGAAACTCCACCTTTATGCCCGAAATGTAAAATCCAGCTAACGATGTCACATCTTATATCCTGCTATAATAACACAGCACTCCCAAATAGCCTCCTGGAATCAATAAAAGAATTTGACTTTGAAAATATTAAGAAACATCTATCGTTTGAAATTTTAAAAAACTTATAATTATGTATATTGTATAACTTTATGTAAATATATTTATATAACTGAGTAAGGACGAAGGCCTCTGCAGCCAGTTTCCTAATTTCTTTGAATTTTATTAATTTGTAAATTTATATACTATTAATAAATAAAAATAAATAAATAAATATGTGGAAGCACAGTTTATTTTTCCATTGACGCTTTACGGATGTTATAAATAAAAGGTGACTAAGATGTATACACTTGCTAGAAAAAGTATCCGTACTGTCATACTGCGAAAAAAATAAGAAACAATTAACTCAGCTAAATTAGTTGTTTTTGTAATAAGTTATTAAGCTATTTAACGTTTACTGCCGAGTTTTTTGCGGATAAGAAACATAAAAAAATAAAAATTTTTTAACATAAAGTATTCGTGCATACGAAGTACTAATACAAAAAAACTAAATTTACATTAAATATTGATTAAGTTAGTAACTTTGCCATGGACTTGACCGACTTTAAAGTAACATTTTTACTTATTTTTCTGCACTCATTCAAAATGACCCTTTTTAACATTCCCTTTAAAGTTAGTTTATGCTGATTGATTTTGCGCTCCAGAAAATCCTGCAAATGCTGTTTTTTAATTGGCATTTATTATTGAAGAGCTTCAAATTGTGCGCTGTATGTAATTGGCATTATCTTGCTTTAAACAAGAATCTTCTCCAAGCCCCAGTTGTTGTTCACTTTGTTTTAACTTTTGAGTTTACCCACCCCCTTGTCTGAGATACAACCCCAAACCATAATGCCATCTCTTCCTTTTTTACCGTTGGCATAAGATTCTCTTTATTTAATGCAGAAATCAGCGATCCCTACTTTTTTCTAGAAAAAACGCTAAACAGTACCCAAAAACACAAAATGGCATAAAAATCGTTTGCATTTAAGGCCTAGTTAGCCACACATAACCGTAACCAAACGCGTCAGCTGTTTTTTCTTTTAAATGAAAAGCATTTAGAGCAGTTACCGAACTCAACTGTCAAGTAACCGGAACGTCTCAATCTGTTGAAAATAGATTTTTGCTACGTTTGTACGTGACATTTGTGAACAGCTGATAAATTTTGGTTAATTTTACACAGCAACTTGCATTACATTACATTTACGGTGCGGATACATTTTAAAAACGTGTGGCGAACTAGGGCTTTAAATATATAGCAATAAAGAATATAACGTAAGTGAAAAATTTTCATAACAGCTGTTCATTCTCAGATCAAAACATAACATCTGATATATTATATGTTTGAAGTGAATTCATTTTAGTATAATTTTCACATTTTTAGTCTATATTTAATATGCATTAAAGAAATAATAGAATTAAAGAATTTTTGACATCACGGTTTGTGTATGGAAAAGTCATTATATCTGAAACGTAGCTTGATTGAAAAATAAATGAGTTCTGTTTTGAATTTTTGTATTTACATTAACTTAGTTTTAAATTGTTATGGAAATTTTCGTACTCTTTGAATTAGAATTTACCATTTATAAATTCTTCTTTAAAATTCATATAAATTTCAAAAACGTTAACATCACTTAAAATGAAAATCGGAAAGCTCTAAGTTTGCGCTTTTTGTAAAAAACGTTAAATGAAAAGAAAGGACATTAAATCTAGCATGAAAACAGCTAAGATGGCATCGCCACTAGAATTAGTAGCGGAATTATACACAACTTGTTTTATATCCTTCATGATTATTTCACTCAAAGAGTGTCACTTGGTGGGTCTGAGTTAAGGTCAGTTATTTTTATCGATACCACTAAAATGCCGACCTACTCGTACTATAGTAGCATGAGGCAAGTAACGTGGATAATGAAAGTTACCTCTTTCCAGGTACTCCTTGATGTAAATGTCTGTGCTAATGGTACCAGCTATGGCAAGAGATCAGTTCCTTTTCCCACACCTGCATATAAAGCACCAAACTAAGAATTTTTTATGGAAACTGCATTTTTAACTTGGAAGTTGAGAAAAAATAGCAAGCACTTAGGTTTAATCGTCCATTTAACAAAAGTAATATTTTTTTCTAAAATATTCAAGTAGATATTTAGCCCTGTCTCTTCCCTCCTTACTTTTAAATTTTCGATCCAACACAGTCTGCACCCCATACTACTGTAGGCCCGCGCTCTTCTCCTACATGGCACATTTTGAATTAAATGTATCTATTCTGTCAAAGGTGAGAAATTTTCTTTAGAATAGCGATTGATTTAATTGATTTGTGTGTTTTTTTCGTTTATAGTTTTGAAGCTGCTTTCGATAGTACTTTGTTATTGTACAGTTTAATTCCAAGCGAAACCGGGTCATTCCTTATAGTTCGTTAGTAATTAATTGCCTCTTTAAGCAAATAGGCATGTTAACTCCAGATGTTCTCAGATTCCTGTTTCCATTCATAAAATGCAAAGAAAATAATCCGGATTTTAAAATTAAGAAATATAGTATAACATACATTGTGCATACACTTACTAGAAAAAGTCTTCGTACAAGTAAAATAACTAAAGAAAACATTCAAACATAAAACACAGAAAAAATAATGTTCGGATTTAAAATAAATTTTTTATTTAAAATACAAAAAGGAAAACAAAAACATAGAACTACAGTAAAACAAAAACAACATTTTGTACTAAAAAAAGCTGGAAATAGTCTGCGCACAAAAATTATATGAGTTGCATTTTTTTATTAGCTGGTAGGATAGTCTTTTCTTTGGAGATCATCTGCAGATCTTTTTGGCATGGATTGAAGTTTACTCTTGTTTGTCCCATTCCTGCTGCTATACTTCTCTCAGCATACTTTTCGATATTATTGGTCCCCTAAATGTTTAATAGGGTTGAGATCCGGGGACTGTGGAACGTTATATAGCTGCCAGAGCTTCATGATATCGGCAGTTTGCTTGGGATCGTTATCTTGCTGAAACAATTACCCTCAGGCCCCAATTTCACCGCACTCTGCCCTAAGTTAGCTTTCAAAATATCAGGGTAACCTCGTTTATCCATGGTTGACTCCATAAACTGAATTTGTGCCACTCCATTAGCTGCCATGCTTACTTGTACCTGATAAATTATTTTTATTGTGTGCGGTACATGATTTTCCCTACACTATTTACCATCCCTTTACTCCAAGTGTACTTTACTTGCTCTCATCAGAGAATATAACCTTTTTCCAAAAATCTCGGGCTTGCTTTTGTGTTCTTTTGCAAACGCAATTCGATTTAGTCGGCTTTGTAATAAAATTAAAAGTCTTTACGTGCAACTAGCTTCGGTAATCAGCTTCTTTGATGATTTTCTGAACAGTGTTATTGCAAATCATTCTCTTAAGCTTCAGCATAACGTTTTCTGCCAAAATCAACTACATAACTCCTCTCGCTTTCAGTTAATATGGAAGGGCGGCCAGCACGAGGCTTGGGTAAAAAACTGACTGTCTCTTTGTACGAATTGACTACTCCTTGGACAGAGAAATGTGTTCTTTCTACTGTTTTACAAATTTATCTTAAGGGTTTACCTTGGCTCTACAAGTATACAATTATTTTCCTTTCGGCGGCATTAATTTCTTTTCCTTTTCGATTCATTGTAAAAGAAATTTTGAAAAATATTAAAATATGTTGTTTGAGTAGTCAGACAAATAAATACAATCACAAATATAATCAAATTTAAGTATTCTGTTGATTTTTTGTTTATTATTATTTTTATTATTAACTATTATTTGGAAAAATTGACATTCCAAATTAAAATAAAAGTATGTACACCCACTTTTTCTAGTAAGTGTATTTCATTTCCGTTAAGTTTTTAAATTCGAATATATATTAAACTTATCAAAGCTTGAAACTAGCAAAATGCAATTGGTGTTTTCAAAAATCTACTTGACATTTTTTGTCATAATTAATAATGTTGCAATGCGTATAAAATTTGAAAGGCCAAGATAAGTTATCGCTAATTAGTTTACATTAGAAACAGCTATCGCAGTCGAAAACAGCTGCGATCAGCTGTGACAAAAACCCAACACTCTGTATAAACACCGAAAAGATATATATGTGACCTTCTCCGAGAAAAGGGACCTAGGGTGTGAAAATTAAGTTTTGAGAAAAAAACGCATTTAAAGTTTCTACACCCTTTTAGGTACAAGAATTCACCGTTTTTGACACAACCTGTTTTTTGACACACTAGGTCCCTTTTCTCGGAGAAGATCACATATATTTCTGTTTCGAATATATTTTAAAATTCATTAAATATTATTGCATAACTCAATATTTATCCATTATACCCATATAATTTGATCTTGATCGGCCCATTAATAAGATATGCATTGATATGGTCACCCTAACTATAAAAAAGCATGCAATTCATATACAAACGTTGCTTGCAAACATGCCGTTCTTCGGTACGTCGGAATGTCTGTCGTACATTTATTCCCTCGTTCTCTAGAGATAAGCAAATAACATACATATATGCATGTTTGTGTATTTAAGATCTTGTCGTTCTCATTTTATAAAATCAAACAGCGAAAAAAGAACGTATTCTCAATAATTGCATTTATAAACAATGATGACAACTTTCTTGTTTGCTAGCTAGATATAGTGATTTTTGCATTGTTTGTATTAAAATAATGTTTATTTGAATGATTGCAGCGGAATGGTAATGATTTCGTATTTTGTGATATGGTTAGAATTATAGATATACCTAAAAGATATGAGGATTTTGTATGCTTAAAATATCTGTATAGCAATGCAGTTCAGAGGCTCTTTCCGTATCACTGAAAGTCATCTTGTCTTTATAACTCGATCTTAGACTAGTCTAGATAATTATAATTATGTATTTATAATTGATAACGGTACACAAAAATATACGCTACTTGAATTAATTTAGAATGCATTTAATTCATTTAAGCGTTATGTTCTTTGAAATAGTTGGCAACACTGAAATTGAACTCATTCACATAATTTACTCACCTCACTATCTTTGAAATGCATTTTTAGTTACTTTTATTAGTCTTTTGAGATATATTTTTTACTGTACTGTTTGTTTAATTTCCGCATCTCTCGATAATGTTTAGAGTCTAGACAATCTTCAAAGAGACCATTAAACGCATTCTTCTCTTCTATTTCTGTGCGGGCTAATAATTATTTCCAGTTATCACTGTGAAACAGTAAAAAAAAAAAAAATTAACGAAATTTTAATTGACAAATTGTGAATAAAATTTTCGACGATATTTCTTTGTTTTTCATTGAACTACTAGCGGCAATTTCTCTGTGAAATTCGTTGCTGAAGACAATTTTATGACAAGAAAAAGTATCCTTACCGTCGTTTCCAGCAACCAAACAGAAAATTATTTCACTGCTTGTCGTCGCGCTACATCAGTTCCTGTGTGACATGTACTTAATACTTTAAAAGATGTATACGGAGTAATGAAATATTGATCTGCTCTGAATGTCTTAAGGTTATATAATATTAGGCGCATATGAAAAAAATTATTTCGCGGGTTCCTCGATCTGGTCAAATATTTTTTTCTGGTTGATAGTACTGTTTTCGACATATATTCCAAATGTCATATTAATATGTTATCTTCATTGGTTCAAGAATGATGCTTGTAAACAACTAAAAGTGAATTTGTCAATTTTCACAATGTCTGATTTTGTTGAACAAAGAAGTTCCATTAATGAATTAAATTTCTGCTGGTTTTAAAGATGTTGCAGAAGGCCATCAGTGACTAGGCTACGTAAAAAAGAATCGTTTACAAGTGGAAAAAAAGCAGAGAAAGCGGTGAAGGCAAAGAGCGCTCCGGAGGAGAAACACGTCAAGGAAATTAAAGATTTGTTGCTGAAAAACTGTCGATTTTTGTTCGTAATGTATTTATATTACTATGAAAATGAACTTTAAAAACATTATTTAAGTTGTATGTAACTGATTGTTGACATCATTTATTTGCGTTTTGATATATTACTATATGTAACAACTCTGTAATATCTAACTTTTGCATTGTACATACTTCATCATATTATTCATTATTAATAATTTCTTCTTAACAACAGGTTATGGGCCTACACGCGTGATTTTATTTTTTTTTCTTAAAAATTAATTTAAATTAAATTAAATAATTTTTTTGTTGCAATCGATTAAAATGAATTCAACATATGCACAATTTCCAAAATTGTCAAATGCAAATTATCATGTCTGGAAATTTAACATGGAGTTGTTGCTGCTGGAGAGGGAGTTGTGGGATGTTGTTGCTGATGCTGTTCCTCAGGAGCAGGA
Source organism: Cordilura impudica (assembly GCA_963682025.1). Lineage (NCBI taxonomy): Eukaryota > Metazoa > Arthropoda > Insecta > Diptera > Scathophagidae > Cordilura > Cordilura impudica. Next base: position 300,671,231 of record OY821517.1, read on the forward strand.
TACCAAATGGTTGACCGTGATGGAAAAGCAAGAGAGGCTATTGGATTGGCTGTGGATGAATCACAGAAAATTCTAATAAAACAGTTGAAAACTGCAAAATAATTTTGGGATACTTTAAAAAAACACCATGAAAAGTCGATCATCACCAACAAGTTGAGTCTTCTTCGATAAATGTCATAAAAGCGGCTGGTAAGTGGTCAAACCATGGGAGATCACATCAACGAATTCTTATCCATTGTGAATCGTTTGCGTGATTTAGGTGAGAATGTTGAAGAACATAAAACCGCTGCGTTTCTGTGGGCACATTGCCGGAAGATTATAACATTTTGATTTCATCGTTGGAAATGCGATCAGAAGCCGATCTTACACTTGATTTGGTAAAAGAAAAACTGCTTCAAGAGTTCAAAAGGAAATCTGGGCATGATGAAGAAACAGAGGCTGCATTTAAAATACAAAAAGAAAAGTTTGTAACAAAATATTTTTCGTGTGGAAAGCCGGGACATTTTAAGAGAAACTGTCAATATAAAAATTCACAACAACAACAAAGGTCAAAATACAGCCTCGCCAAAGATAAGAAAACTGACAACATGAATATTTGCTTTGGTGTTATGAATACAAGAACAAATGGTAACTGGTTTATTGACTGAACGGCAACGTGCCACGTGCTGTGAAGAAAAATATTTTATAAATATTAATAAACAACTAACTGAAACTGTTTTTTGGACGATGGTACAGACCTGAAAGCAAGTGGGACTGGTGATTGTAAGTTATTTTGTGAAGGCAAGACAATTCTTGTTCGAATCGTATTCTTTATTCCTGAATTAGACGGAAGTTATCTGTTCGGAAATTGACTGCTGATGGTTTTAATATTACTATTAATCCAAATGGTTGCTCAATTTCTTTGAATGGGCATGTTCATGCAATGGCATCATTGAAAAATAATTTGTTCTTACTACATAATCATTTTAGGGCAAATAAAGTATCAAATTGTAAAAGTGGTTGCATTCATGTTTGGCATCATCGCTTTGGCCACAGAAATATTCAGGCGATAAATTCTACCGTCTCTAGGGAATTAGTATAGGGCATAAAAATAAAAAATTGTTGCTGTTCATTAAATTGTGAAGTATGTTTGGAGGATAAGCTTACACGAAACCCATTTACAAAAGCATCGGAATCAAAAGCTAAGGAAATTTTACATTTGGTACATTGCGACTTATGTGGTCCTATGCAAAACAAAACCCCTGGTGGAAATCGTTATTTTTTGACAATAATTGATGATTATAGCCGATATTGTACTATTTTTTTATTGCATCGAATGACTTGGCATTCGATAAGATAAAAGAATTTGTTGAACAGTCAGAAAACCATTTTGGAAAACGTTTAAAAATGCTCAGAACTGATCGCGGTGGAGAATTTGTGAATAAACGAATGCAGAACTATTTTAAAAATAAAGTCATTATTCATCAGCTCATTGCTCACTATACTCCTGAGCAAAATGGGGTCGCAGAGAGGAAAAATCGAAGCTTGATGGAGATGGCCAGGTGTATGCTCTTTGATACAGATATGGAATTAAAATTCTGGGCTGAAGCCGTTAATAACTCAAACTATATTCGGAATCGTCTCTCATCAGCTGCTGTAAGCATGACACCTTTTCAGTTGTGGTTTGGGAAATCGCCAAATTTGAGCCATTTCCGTATGTTTGGCTCTATTGCCTATGTACATACATATAAACAAAAGCGCAAGAAGTTGAATGATGTAGCTGTCAAATGTAATCTAGTTGGGTATGCTGAGGAGTCAAAAGCTTTTCGTTTGCTTAATACTGATGCCAATAAGATCATTATTAGTCGTGATGTACAATTTTTAGAATCCAAAAATCTTGTTCCTGCTAATCAATATGTGTCTGATGGAATTTGTAACGATAATGTGATCCAACAACAAGAAAAAAGGAACAAGATGTCGATGATATAAGCACAAAAGAATTTTTGTGGTTTTAAACCAGAGGACTATTTGTTGTCGTCATCTGATTCAGAAGCTTTGCCAAGTGATTCTGATGGTACTCCTAGAACTTCTTCAAGAACCAACAAGGGTGTTCCTCCCAAGAAGTAGGTGTACAAAGTTTACGTTGAAAATGATCCTGTAAATTATGAAGAGCTTTATTAACAACAGACTACAAGGAAAGGTTGAAAGCTATGAAAGAAGAAATGAAAGCACTTCAAGACAATAAAACATGGGAATTGGTGGAATTACCACGTGATGGCAAAGCGATTGGCTGCAAATGGGTTTTCAAAATTAAACAAACAGTTGAAGGTGAGAAGAAGTGCAGAGCCAGATTGGTACAAAAGTGATTTTCTCAAAAGTATGGTGAAAACTATGACGAAATTTTTGCTCCAGTTGTAAAGCCGACTACATTTGAAAGTTTGTTGGCCATTGCAAGCTACAAGAACATGAAAGTGCGTCACATTGATATTAAGCGCCCCGATAGGTGAGTAGGTAGCATGCTTGCTATCATGCGGGGGTCGTAGGTTCGATTCCCACCAGAGGCTTTGGGCTGTCGCTGCAAAACTAACCAAATCTGGCTTATCCCTGAACCTAACTAGGAACTGGGCTTAAAAAAAAGACGGCATTCCTCTACGGTGATTTAGATTCTATTATTTATTTAAAGGGTTTATCATACCCGGAAAGGAGGGTCTTGTCTATAAATTAAACCATAGTTTATATGAACTGAAACAACCGGCTCGCTGTTGGAATCTTCGTGTCAATCAAACATTAATTGATTCGGGATTCAAAAAGGGAATGGTCGAGTCCTGTTTATATGTAAAAGATGATGCTAATTGTATTAACAGATTTAGGTGATTTAAAGCTTTACTGAGGAATTGAAGTAAGCCTCAAGGCTGATTTATTTTATTTATCACAAGAAAATTACATCAACAACATATTAAATGAATTTGATCTTCAGGATGCGAAGATTTCACCCATACCAATGGATCCCGGTTACTTAAATGGAAATTCCGATAATCTACTCGAAAATAACAATTTATACCGAAAGGCAATCGGAAAATAAGTAACCCAAATGATAATGATTGGACTAAAGTAAAAAGAGTTCTAAAATACCTTAAAGGAACTAAAAATGTAAAATTGTGTGTTGGGTGTAAATCAAAATTAGAGTTGAAGGGTTTTGCTGACGCCGACTGGGCAGGAGACATAAATGGTCGTAAATCTACAAGCGGTTTTATATTCAAACTTGGTGAAGCTGTCATCAGTTATGTCAGCCGAAAACAAGGAAATGTAACCTTATCGTCTACCGAAGCTGAGTTCGTGGCTCTTGCGGAGGCATCTCAAGTACTTTTATGGATTACTAGATGTAACCCGGTGTGCTTCGATACACCCTCCCCTTCCGAATCGTTATGAAAGGGCTCACGCAAAGTCCCAAGGCTCTCACTAATACAGTAATTCAGATATTTCACGTTTAATATTAAGTTTGTGTGGGGGTACCACGCGCATTTGTCTAATCCCGCCCATTTTTTTGTCTGACTACTCACGTTAATAATGGATGACCTGAGACAAATTTGCAAATCTTTCTCTATCATGGTATTCAATATATATGATATTAAAAATTTACTTTGTATGGGAGGTGCCACGCCGACCAAAAATATTTCAAAAATTATAGCCTATACCACTTCCCATATCCGCAGTAAGACTGTGAAAATTTCAGGAAGATCAGATGGGTAGTTACGGAGATTACCTCCTACAAACAAACAAACAAACAAACAAACAAACAAACGAACACACATTACCTCTTTATTATATTAGTATAGATTCAGCTAATGAGAGAATTTGAAATTTATGCATTAAATCCTATAATTTATGAAGACAACGAAGGTTGCCTGAAATTTCGTCAAGATGAAAAGATATGCCCAAGAAGTAAGAATATATGTAGATGTGAATTACCATTTTGGAAATCCAAAAATGTATTATATGATTACTATCCTACAGACTCTATGTTAGCTGACATTCTGACTAAGCCCTTACAAAAGATTAAGATATGTAAATTTTGAGCATTAAGTGGTTTATCAAATAAAGTTTATATAATTTCATTTTAAGCAATATTTATAATATTGAGGAAGGGTGTTAGTAATGTATTTATATTACTATGAAAATGAACTTGAAAAACCTTATTTATTTATTTGCCTTTTGATATATTATATTAATATCAAGGTTCAGAAAATACACACATGAAACACACAATGTTCTGTTCAAAAGCAGCCAACACATATCTTTATTTTCATATCAATTATGTGCGTTTCTAAATTTTCTACGGTGCCCAACACAACCATGACTGTGTTCGTTTTAATATTTCGTTATTTACACGAACATTTTTGTATCACGTACTTTTTGTTTCAATCACACATAAAGCACACATTTTTGAGTGTTGCTTTATTTGAAGTTCATGTTCTAGTACGTGTACTGAAAAAAAAAAAACAACATGTACAATAAACAGGTTCGAGTTCAGTTATATTTTAAGTCGTGTTTAAAATATAACTGAACTCGAACCTGTTTATTGTACATTTTCTGTTTTTTCTCAGTCGTGTTTAAAATATAACTGAACTCGAACCTGTTTATTATACATGTTCTGTTTTTTCTTACTACACGAGCCACAACACGACTTAAAATATAACTGAACTCGAACCTGTTTATTGTACATGTTGTTTTTTTTTCAGTACACGTACCAGAACATGAACTTCAAATAAAGCAACACTCAAAAATGTGTGCTTTATGTGTGATTGAAACAAAAAGTACGTGATACAAAAATGTTCGTGTAAATAACGAAATATTAAAACGAACACAGTCATGGTTGTGTTGGGCACCGAAGAAAATTTAAAAACAAACATAATTGATATGAAAATAAAAATATGTGTGTGTTGGTCTAAGTTATGTTTGTTTACATATATGTACTAGTTTTTTATTCAGTGTGTGTTTTTTTCTGAACTCTGATTAATATATAACTTTTGCATTGTATTGCAGAAGGATCAGTCAATACCATTTTGAAAAATTTTTTGGACATCTAAGCCGTCAAATATCGATTGATTCTACAAAGTTTTTTCAAGAAACGGCATCTTAATAATATATCTGAAACAATAATTTTTAACTATCAGATCACATCAATACGGCTGATAAGACTTAGGTCATTAACTACATCCCTAACATAATCGACCAATCAGGCGAATATCGTAAAATTTGAAGTAAGACAGAAAAGATCACACCGAAGTCGTTAAAAATTAAGGTAATGATTATCGTGGTTTGGTGCATTATGGATTTTCTCCGGTGGGCCAAATTGTTAATCACAATAATGCACCGCCTCGCAATGCATTGGTTCTCATATTGTTCGATAACCACCGTATTCGCCTGACATAGCAGGATGTGACTTCTGGCTATTCAATTCACTGAAAAGAACATTCTATGGACACCGTTTTGAATCGAGGAGATAAAAGCCGAATTTTGATTTAAAAACCATTCCAGAAATCCACCTTGACAACTATTAATAGGGTTGGAAAAAACATAAATGAATTGTATTGGATTCTATGATGAATTCTAAACAAAAGTCCAGTTTCTTCAACAACTAAAAAGTTTACTTTTCAACTTTTTGTTTCAAAATTGTATTGTGTCTTATAAAATTTGAATCGCTAAAACCGACTCTGCAACAGAGTTGGAAAAAAAAAATAAACAAATGACATTTGGGTCTGTTGCCAGAACGTCTTGGAATGCCACATCTTCACATGAATTTGTTTATCATGTCATTAATATATGTATATACTTACGTCACATCTGACTTTGATAACAGTTGCGATGATACTGAATCAGTTGATTTTTTTTACTTTGGCATCAATGTAGCATTTAAAATATATTTTTAAAGCAAGATAACGGAGAATTTTTTAAAAATGGAAAACAAAAGTCGACTATTCGACTGGGAAGCAAAAATATAAATGCAGTGACTCCGTCTTGAATAAGCGCACTACTCGGAGGGAATATTTTAAATGTATTAGATTCAACCTGTATTAGATTCTAGCCACACTAGTAAGAGTCTGTCTATTAATCTGAATTGACACAGTTTAAAGTTTCGCACTCGTAGAGACTATTTTATACGGTATCCTCTTCTCCAAGTGTACCGCAGCTGTTCGTCGATAGTGATCGTTTTGCTGTACCGTAAACATGAAGTCTTCTAGCATGTTTACCGATCAGCAAATAACCCTTCAATACAGCCGTAAGTCTAAATACATTTGTCCCTTATACTCCTAGTTTTAAATGAAAATTGGGTTACGTCTGCCGCGAAGTACTGCAGGTGTTACTCATTCTTCATAAATTTTCCGCTGCTCATAAAATGTACAGGAAGATTCCTGTCCTAATAGTTCCTTGCGGAGTTACGAAACAAAAATGAAAAGCAGAAACTGTTCTATCCAGTTCGTCTGTCAGTTGAACAATATTGCCTATTGCCCTGTGAAGTTGCGTTAGATGCCCCGAAATATACTTCAGGAGCAGAACCTGACTTGCCCTTCATTACTGTCAAATTCCATATGACCAGGGATTCATACTGTACTAATCACAGAGAGTATTCTTATGGTCAACAGTTCCTCCTTCCATAGTCCTACGAGAAAGGAAGATTTAATGTCAGAGTTAAGGTAGAAAAGGTCACCTGACTGTTGATGCCCCTTAAAATCCTACATGATGACGTTGTTGCCAGCTTAGCCGCCTGAAAGATAATGTCGTCTTCCAGCAGTCTTTACGTAATTCGTAATCATATTAGAAGACGCCCGCTCTGACTCAGCAACTTATCTTTTAACCATCAGCAAACGAAAATTGTCAGATTTTGATCTTAGATTTAGAGGTAACCGATTTAAAAGTCTAGCATGTCCATAAGGTTTCTCTTTCTATGAAATCGAAATTGATAACCGCGATGTACTACTAGCGGAGGTCGCTATTAATTGCATGATAATAGGAATGGTAATGGTAATGCATTGAGAGCTTCCAAAGCACAGGTTCGAATTGCATCAGATACTACAATGCATTCTGGCCGCTGCATCCTGATTAGTTGGTTAACGACGAACTGCTAGCTCAATGCTGTATCTTAAATACAACGGCCGTATACATCCATAATACAATTTTTTGGCCTTAAACCACTTTACGGACCGAATGTCTTTTAACTATGTCTTGAAAGCTACCGTTGTCTTTCCAACTCCTTGTTCGGTGTCCGATAGATCATTTCACCCTATTTTTTCTTTTAGATTTTTGCATTTCTTAAAGCGGGTTCTGAATTTTTTCAAATTTTTTGGATGTCGGTACGGGGTCGCTGAAATCGATTTTTATCAAAAAAAATTATTGTCAGAAAATCGAATAAATCAATGTCAAAGATTACTAGCATATTAACAACAATTATCAGCGGTCAGTAATTCGAACCTCAATTACTCTAGAAATTGATAATGTTTGGACTTAAAATCCAATTGTTTTCTGTATATCTTCGAACTACCTTTAATTTAAGCGCCCCGGTAGGTGAGTAAGTAGCGTGCTCGCCTACCATGCGGGGATCGTGGGTTCGATTCCCACCAGAGGCTTTGGTCTGTCGCTGCAAAAAAAAAAAAAAAAAAATTAACACACTACTCTCTCTTTCCTCCTTCCTATATCTATATCTTTCCTGAGATCAACACAATGCACTGCATCTGTAGGGGCATCCCCTGAGTGTTGATTAATTAAAAAAAAAAAAAAAAAATTTTAACTCCATCATAAAATTTTCATATATTAGAAATAAAATGATTTTGTTTTATTTATTTGAATATTTCTTCTAAAGGGAAAAGAGACATATCTAACGGATTAAAGTAATTGAGGTTTGAACGTGGGAAATAATGAATTATTTATTTTATGGTCATCAAATAATAATAATTTTTACCGCGTATAAGTAGGCTAGTATTCTTCGGAATTGATTTATATGATTTGTGAAAGCAAAGCACGAGGGACAAATAATTTAATTTTATCCTAATTTTTGGGATAAAATCGATTTCAGCGACCCCGTACTGAACTTCAAAAATCTCAAACATCTTTTGGGCATTTATATTCCGCTTTAATATAAGCAAAAATAAAAAAAAAATGAAAAACTAGTATGAGTGTTAAAATGATGTCCTCCACCTGGGTTTTACGTTTACATTAATATTTGGCCTTATTGCACAAATCTAAACAAAATATTGAAAAAGTAAACATTTTAAAAAACTTAATAGTAAATAGGCACATTTTGGCACAATAAGCCTAAAACCTAAAGAGAAGCCAAAAAAATCTTAACACAAATCTAAGGTTAACAAGTGAGAAAATTATAGTCGGTCTAGACCGACTATACGATACCCTATACCATGCGGTTACAAACCCTATCTCTTAGGCCCAACTAACTGGACATAGAAATTAAGCAAAAACCAAATTTGAGTGGGATTTTTATTAATTTTTTTGGCTGCAGATATGAAAAAGTTCATATCGGATGATATATCTATATGGGGACTAGGTCCAAAAATGGACCGATCCTGATCATGTTTGGTAAAGTCTCTTGTACTTTGCAAAAATATATACAAACAAAATTTGAGAAGAATCAGTGCAATATTTTTGTTTTTTAATAGATTTAAGTGAAGATCGGGAAGCAGCTCTATATGGGGCCAAAGGGATCATTTTTGGACCACTCACTAATGGATGTAATGAACGCATACAAACCCAATTTTAGTAAGATCTATATGACAATTTGGATCTTATGGGAATTTATGTCGATATCATAGAGGTAATTTGTATGGGGGCTAGGTCTGAACATAGACCGATTCTCACCAATTTCAATAGCGTTCATCCCATGGCCGATAAAAGCTTACATACCAAATTTCATCAAACTATATTCATATTTGCGACCTGCAGTTTGATTACAAGGTTTACATGGACACACAGACGGACGGACGGACGGACGGACGGACGGACGGACGGACATTGTTAAATCAACTCAGAAAGTGATTCTGATTCGATCGGTATAATTAAAGATGGGTCTAGGTCAAATATTTTTGGTTGTTACAAACAGCAGCACAAAGTCATTATACCCAAACCACATAGTGGTATAGGGTATAAAAATCGTACAAGGAAATTTTTATACCCTATACCACTATGTGGTTTGGGTATAATGACTTTGTGCTGCTGTTTGTAACAACCAAAAATATTTGACCTAGACCCATCTTTATCGTACAAGGAAATTTTTATACCCTATACCACTATGTGGTTTGGGTATAATGACTTTGTGCTGCTGTTTGTAACAACCAAAAATATTTGACCTAGACCCATCTTTACTTATACCGATCGAATCAGAATCACTTTCTGAGTTGATTTAACAATGTCCGTCCGTCCGTCCGTCTGTGTGTCCATGTAAAGCTTTTAATCAAACTGCAGGTCGCAAATATGAATATATTTTGATGAAATTTGGTATATAAGCTTTTATCGGCCATGGGATGAACGCTATTGAAATTGGTGAGAATCGGTCCATGTTCAGACCTAGCCCCCATACAAATTACCCATATGAAATCGACATAAATTGCCATAAGATCCAAATTGTCATATAGATCTTACTCAAATTGGGTTTGTATGCGTTCATTACATCCACTAATGAGTAGTCCAAAAATGATCCCTTTGACCCCATATAGAGCTGCTTCCCGATCTCCAGTTAAATCTATTAAAAAACAAAAATATTGCACTGATTCTTCTCAAATTTTGTTTGTACATATTTTTGCAAAATACAAGAGACTTTACCAAACATGATCAGGATCGGTCCATTTTTGGACCTAGTCCCTTTATAGATATAGCATCCGATATGAACTTTTTCATATCTGCAGCCAAAAAAATAATAAAAATCGCACTCAAATTTGGTTTATGCTTATTTTCTATATCGAAGTAGTTGGACCGAAAGATAGGGTCTCTAAACCATGGTATAGGGTATCATATAGTCGGTCTAGACCGACTATAATTTTCTTACTTGTTTAAATTTGAAACAATTAGTTAATATAATCAAAATTTCGTTGTCAAATCGAAAGAAAAATTCAGAAAATCCAGTCTTTAAAAACAGATGGCTTAATTATATATGTTTAAAAGCAAGAAAAATTGCGTTCGACCTCCTAAAAAATGTATTTAGAAGAACAAAAAATATGCAGGGCAAAAGGAAATATCAGCAAGCAAAACAACGTTAGGTCTCGGAATGTAATAACTGAAAACAGAGATATTACATACAGCTGAACAATAAAATGAATAATATAAATGATTCTAAAAATTAGTGGAAGCTAGCGAAGGAAATAAGAGGTAATTGTTGCAGAGTGGGTTCAAACATATGTATCAGCAGCAGATTTTAAGCAACACTTCCAAAGTCATAGAGATGATGACTGGCATAGAGATGATGACTTGGACAAAGAAGACATAACAGTAGAGAAATCAAAAAAGTCCTGCAGGTAACTAAACCTAACAAAGCACCAGGAGCTAATAGAGTTCCCTATGAAACGTTTAAAAACGCTACAGTAGAATTTCTAAATGAATTGTTTAAAGCTTTTAATATCATTTTTGAAACAGGTAATGTTGGAGAAGAGTTTATGGAAAGTATAGTATTTCCGATTCACAAAAAAGAAGATATAAATAATCCTTGTAACTACAGAGGAATCTCATTTATGAATTGTTTGCCTAAGCTACTAATGTGAACTCTTCATTCAATAAATTGGGTTCAAAATCATAACATTTTAAATGAATTCCAAGCTGGGATCAGACCACTATATTCTACAGTTGATAACATACTTAATTTAGCGGTACGTGAGTAGGTAGCGTGCTCGCCTATCATGCGGGGGTCGTGGGTTCGATTCCCACCAGAGGCTTTGGTCTGTCGCTGCAAAAAAAAAAAAATTTAAAAAAAAAACTAGCCAAAATTAGATCTGCAGACAAGCAAGCCACTCGGCTTCGCGGAACTAGGCTTAAAAAAAAAAAAAAAAAAAAAAAAAAAAAAAAAATGCTTTCTTTGTAGATTTCAAAGCTGCCTTCGTTAGAGTTCCAAGGGCTGCCTTACCATAAAAGCTGGAAGTATTAGAAATTTCTACAAAAGTTGTTAGTTTGATACGGAATATATATAGTCACACAAAATCAGCTATTTGGACAGTTAACGAATTATCAGAATCATTTTAAACATATAATGGTGTTAAGCAAGGGTGTCTTATATCACCTTTGCTATTTACTCTTTATCCGAATAACCTTCATTAGAATTTAGATGGAGGTTTAGGTATTAATGGCGTTAATGTGCGCTATTACTATATGGAAGCGATATTGTACTATTGGCAGACGACATAAAAGTTATGTTAGAAGTAAAAAGGAAACTTTTTCAGTCGGTATGTTGATCCATATAGTCATATACTGCTCAGATTTAGGGATGTTGGTTATTTGATGAAGTATATGCCTTGCAGAGGTACTTTTTAACAAGAACTTTAAAACTGCCGGATTTTACACCGAATTATGCTTAAAACTGGGTAATAAAGGCCGAACTATACTTAAAACTATTTTTGAATATAACCAAAACAGACTTCCCCATAAATTATTCTTAATAATACTGAGAAGAAACATATTCTTGGCGGATTAAATAAATAAAATAAATGAATAAATAAGTTTGATATACGTTTGCAAAATGATATTATAGCAGAAGAATGGTCTCGGAGAGGTACGTTGCTAAAACTAAAAAAGATTACTGAAATATACGAAAAAGCTTTGAACAGCAGATCTCGATTTTAGAAATATCTAAACCATAGCCCAGCTGTTATATTAAAAACGAATTAACTTTACCTCCGATCATAACGATTTTTAAAACCAGGTGTGATATTTTAGTTCTAAAGAAAAATACCTTCGATAATACGTCAAATAAAACATGCAGCCTTTGTAACATGAGAGAAGATGAAACTTTAATTCACTTTGTGGTAAAATGCCCCATACTCAGAGAATTCAGAATAAGATATTTTGGAAATATCTTTTTAAATCAAAACGAATTAATAAATATTTTAAATGGTGAAACACCAAATGGATGGAGAAGATTATATAACTATGTAAATAATGCATTAAAGTGCAGAAAGATGATAAGAAATGAATTTATGTGAATTAAGTCAAAAATACACAAATTGTTGAAAATACAATAACAGACGACTTTAAGTCATTGTTATTAACTATATCCCATAAGCGGAAGTCAGAATACATCGAGATATCACTCGGAAATCATTTGTAGCCGATTGTAGTGACCGCTTATTCGTTTTTTTAGCGGTCACTACAATCGACTACAAATGATTTCCGAGCGAGATCTCGATGAATTCTGACTTCCGCTTAGTTTTCGCGAAACTACAAACGAATAAGTGGTCACTACAATTGACTACAAATGATTTCCGAGCGAGATCTCGATGTCTTCTGACTTCCGCTTAGTTTTCGCGAAACTACAAACGAATAAGTGGTCACTATAAACGACTACAAATGATTTCCGAGCGAGATCTCGATGTCTTCTGACTTCCGCTTAGTTTTCGCGAAACTACAAACGAATAAGCGGTCACTACAATCGACTACAAATTATTTCCGAGCGAGATCTCGATGTCTTCTGACTTCCGCTTAGTTTTCGCGAAACTACAAACGAATAAGTGGTCACTATAAACGACTACAAATGATTTCCGAGCGAGATCTCGATGTCTTCTGACTTCCGCTTAGTTTTCGCGAAACTACAAACGAATAAGCGGTCACTACAATCGACTACAAATTATTTCCGAGCGAGATCTCGATGTCTTCTGACTTCCGCTTAGTTTTCGCGAAACTACAAACGAATAAGTGGTCACTATAATCGACTACAAATGATTTCCGAGCGAGATCTCGATGTATGCTGACTTCCGCTTAGTTTTCGCGAAACTACAAACGAATAAGCGGTCACTACAATCGACTACAAATTATTTCCGAGCGAGATCTTGATGTATTCTGCCTTCCGCTTAGTTTTCGCGAAACTACAAACGAATAAGCGGTCACTACAATCGACTACAAATGATTTCCGTGCGAGATCTCGATGTATTCTGACTTCCGCTTTGTTTTCGCGAAACTACAAACGAATAAGCGGTCACTTCAATCGTTTACAAATGATTTCCGAGCGAGATCTCGATGTATTCTGACTTCCGCTTAATTTTCGCGAAACTACAAACGAATTAGCGATCACCACAATCAACTAGATATGATTTCCGAGCTGGATCTCGATGTATTCTGATTTCCGTTCAGTTTTCGCGAAACTACAAACAAATAAGCGGTCACTGCAATCGACTACAAATGATTTCCGAGCGGGATCTCGATGTATTCTGACTTCCGCTTAATTTTCGCGAAACTACAAACGAATAAGCGGTCACTACAATCGTTTACAAATGATTTCCGAGCGAGATCTCGATGTATTCTGACTTCCGCTTAGTTTTCGCGAAACTACAAACGAAGAAGCGGTCACTATAATTGACTACAAATGATTTCCGAGCGAGATCTCGATGTATTCTGATTTCCGCTTAGTTTTCACGAAACTACAAACGAATAAGCGGTCACTACAATCGACTACAAAAGATTTCCAAGCGAGATCTCGATGCATTCTGACTTCCGCTTAGTTTTCGCGAAACTACAAACGAGTAAGCGGTCACTACAATCGACTACAAATGATTTCCGAGCGAGATCTCGATGTATTCTGACTTCCGCTTAGTTTTCGCGAAACTACAAACGAATAAGCGGTCGCTACAATAGACTACAAATGATTTCCGAGCGAGATCTCGATGTATTCTGACTTCCGCTTAGTTTTCGCGAAACTACAAACGAATAAGTGGTCACTACAATCGACTACAAATGATTTCCGAGCGAGATCTCGATGTATTCTGATTTCCGGTTGCTTTTTGAAGAACTACAAACGAATAAGAGGTCACTATAATGACTACAAATGATTTCCGAGCGAGATCTCGATGTGTTCTGATTTCCGCTTAGTTTTCGCGAAACTGCAAACGAATAAGAGGTCACTATAATGACTACAAATGATTTCCGAGCGAGATCTCGATGTGTTCTGATTTCCGCTTAGTTTTCGCGAAACTACAAACGAATTAGCGGTCACTGCAATCGACTACAAATGATTTCCGTGCGAGATCTCGATGCATTCTGACTTGCGCTTAGTTTTCGCGAAACTACAATCGAATAAGCGGTCATTACAATCGACTACAAATGATTTCCGAGCGAGATCTCGATGTATTCTGATTTCCGCTTAGTTTTCGTGAAACTACAAACGAATAAGTGGTCACTACAATTGACTACAAATGATTTCCGAGCGAGATCTCGATGTATTCTGACTTCCGCTTAGTTTTCGCGAAACTGCAAACGAATAATTGGTCACTATAATCGACTACAAATTATTTCCGAGCGAGATCTCGATGTATTCTGGTTTCGGCTTAGTTTTCGCGAAACTACAAATGAATAAGCGGTCATTACAATCGACTACAATTGATTTCCGAGCGAGATCTCGATGTATTCTGATTTCCGCTTAGTTTTCGCGAAACTACAAACGAATAAGTGGTCACTGCAATCGACTACAAATGATTTCCGAGCGAGATCTCGATGTATTCTGGTTTCGGCTTAGTTTTCGCGAAACTACAAACGAATAAGCGGTCATTACAATCGACTACAAATGATTTCCGAGCGAGATCTCGATGTGTTCTGATTTCCGCTTAGTTTTCGCGAAACTACAAACGAATAAGTGGTCACTACAATCGACTACAAATGATTTCCGAGCGAGATCTTGATGTATTCTGACTTCCGCTTAATTTTCGTGAAACTACAAACGAATTAGCAGTCACTACAACCAACTACAAATTATTATAGAGCACGAACACAATTTAAAAAAAAAAATCAAAAATATATCGGCTATAACTTTTTTTCCTTGCTACTACAAACGGAAATTCCTTCACTACAATCAACTACAAATGATTCTCTACAAGAATCAACCATTAGATTTGAGTGCCTTCAAATCCGGGTGATGGGTTTTTTCAAAGTCCTATAACTTTTTTTTTAAGCAACTGCAAACGAAATATTTATTACAACAATCAACTGCATACAAAAATTCTTTAAGAATAGCAAAAAAGTCCCGAACTCGGGTGCCAAGTTCACAGAGCTTGGTTTTAAACGATCTCCTTTCTTGAGGCGAACAGAAATTAAATTTTGACTTGTCGCTAAAAAAAAAACAGTTTTTCATTTTTCAGGCGTCCAGTTTTGATATTTTTGTACAAAATGAAGCCTACAAATATTGATATGCTAAGCATTTTAGCGAAATAGAATTGAAATAAATAAGTTCTATCTTTCAGTGATTTTTATATAAGCCAATAAGGCCTAACGTTTTAATGTAAACAAAACAAATTTATTACATATTTACAACCGATGTTTCGTCAATGCTTTGTTGACTACCTTTCTGCAAAATATTTGTTAGTGAGCAGTGTTTTTTTTTTTTTGGCTGGCCTGAGGCTTCGGAAACCTGCTTCTAATGTTGAGCGACGAACAGTCCTTGAATCTATATATAAATCTAACTCATTTAAAATAGTTTTTGGTTATTTAAAATGATATATTTGCACAATTTATACAGTGTGACGGTCTCTCCTTTTATCTGTCCGTGGTGCTCTTCCCAAATGCAATGTTTTTTACAGATTTTGTTGTTTTATATTTTGTTTATATGTCGAGATATATAATAGATTTATTAACACTAGCAGATTCCAGCCCTCGAAATTCGAGTGCAAATTCTAGGAAATTTTAGTTTTTCATTAAATAAAGACCCTAAAAGTATGCTAATCAATTATAGCCAATTCACAAATCAACACAAAAAACAAACTCATTTTTATTACAAACACATTAAAAAATTTAATAAGCACACACATAGCATTGTATAGATTTATGTATGTGTTAGTAGCAACTTTAAATGCAATTTACTCAAAATAAAGGAAAAAAATTTTAAAATCTGTAACTCTGCAAAACGGCTAAAAAGAAATACCTTTCAAATAATATACGTTTGGTCAAAATCGCGATAAAACGGTAGAACAAAACATCGGTCACAAGAAACTGCCTAGCCTATTAATATTATAGTTTATGCTTTTTAGCAAGTTCTATTTGACTCTTTCCATTCAGAAAATCCTTACTTTTTTAATTTTTTAAGTTTTCGGAGTATTTATCACGAGTAACTAGCTGTGAGGCAACTTAAATTAAATAAAAACAGAATGCAAAATAAAACGTTAAACTTGAAAGTAGAGACAATGCAATTTGTTCTTGCTTAAAGTTGCTTTTGTTTTGTCCAACTGAAATAGCGTCATTTTGAGTTTTTTTGAAAAAAAAAAAAAAAAATAACGGTTCTTTGTTTACACTTTTAGTTTTGTCTCTTTATTTGTGATGCTATAAAGAGAAAGAAATGATAATGATGATTTTGGAAAAACAATAATAACATGTTTAAAAATACAAGAAAGATCAAAGTTTGGTTGCTTTTGTTCTGACCAACACTGTATATTGTTATATTGTATTTTATATGTTTAAATAAAGAAAAAATATCAATCAAAAAATACTTCGATTTAAATAACCATCTGTACTAAAATATGACAATATTATCCTACGTTTTTCAAGCACAGACAGACAGACAGACAGATGAACGGACGAACATCACCATATCGACTCGATAACGATCAAGAATTCATATACTCTAAGGGGTCGCAAATTCATTTTACGATGCGTTACAAAGAGAATGACAAACTGATATATACCGAACGCACATTACTGAAAGTATCCAAAGCACTGCTCGTGATATTATTTATCACGTCGCATAAGCAACAACTTTTACTATCTTAATCACTGTTCAGACAATTGAATTATGTCATCTGTATCGAGAATTGACTTACAATGGCTGTATACATTCTTATGACACACACAAGCACACCGATCATTTTCCCGTAGTTTTGAACAGCTCTTGCAGTTCAATGGATTCACAGTGCTAGTTATGTATACCAGTTGCAACTATGATTTACAATTGGCTATATAATTGGTGAAAATCTAAATAATCCACATACAAATTTATTGATCAAACGTGACGACTGTGAACGAGAATAGTGGACCCACAAAAATTTGAACGACCATTAGATGTCATTCTTTTCTATAATTAAACTACGCCGATAATTGATAAGAATCAGACAGATTAAGCAGTTAGAAAGGTTAACTAACGTCCCCAATAAACAATCACACAAACACACACATACTTACCCACCCCAAGTGATTGAATAACAAATTTCTTCTTCACATGTCATTTAAATTGAATGTCAAGCCATAAAACACATGCATTCAAATTCAAATAGATAATTACACAAATACATACACCACTCACACATGCTATAAAAATGTATTAAAAAAAAAAAACAATTTAAAAATATACAAAAATTGCAACAAAATAAACAATTTTAAATAAATTTTAAAAGTAAAAATTAAAAAAAAAAACAATAATACAAATAAGAAATGTGGTAGGTAGGAGTGATGAGCGAGGTTGTTTGGGGGCTGGTTGGGGACTCAAACAAACATGCGAATAATATATAGAAAGAACTTCGTGCACTAGTCACAAACACAGTCAAACAAACACAAACAAATCAAAGCGAAAGAATGCATTCTCTCTGCGTTCTCAAACCAAGTCAGACAGTAACAACATTTCATTGCTGTTTGAGTTTGAAATACAACCTTCAAACTTGCGATTGCAACTTGTTTTGTGTGGCAGCAACAACAGCAGCCGTTGCATGAAATGCATAAGTTGAAATGTTGGTGAAGTATGAGGCATGTGGAAAGTCATGGCCTTAAACATATTGTGCGTTTTATATACTACAGCAAATACATTTACATAAGAGGAAGTTACATACACCTTTAAGAGTGAAACGTACACACATTGGTTGCTGGCATTCCTTTCACTGTCTCGTACAAATATATACTAACAAAAACACACACACATACATATGTATACAATACAATATCTACAATATACACATGCCAACTGCATAAGTGTGCATGCGAGAGAGAGAGCAGCATAATCTGACTGACTCAGGGATGATCAAGTACATTTTTGCACCCAGATTACAAAAGCCCACAAAAGTTTCTCGAAGATTTTTCTAAAGTTTTTTTTTAAAATAATTTTTGTAAATAAGTTTTAGCAGCCAGTGGAGAACTGTAGAAAGAATAGTTTGAGATTAGTTAAGTCGTACCCTAGGTACAAGTTGCGGAACCTGGAAAAAGATTTCATTATGATTTTTAAAGCCCTCTTGGTATCCATAAACTTATGAATCAAAATAAAACCTATGACTTAGGGGATCCAATGCCCTTGTAGCGTAACACGACTTTCGTAGTGTGCTGTATAATACCCACACTGCATAGCGTACAATATTTGCAAATGCGGAAATAACAAATATCAATATTGTTGACCACTGCATTTGCAAGACATTGTATGACTGCGTATATTCTTATTGTTTGTTGTTGTTACGCTGGCACACTTATGTTTATGCTGACCCAAGTGCAGGTAACACATTGTTGTTGTTAATATAGGTTGTAAATACCTTTTATAATCAATTACTCATTAATAATTTATCAATCAATCAATTAATAGTTTAGCTCCTAGATAGAGCTGAAATAATAATAAATAAATACTATTTAAAACGCAAAAGTATCTTGTTTGCTATATGGCGATCCTGCCAGTGCTCCTTAGATGAGCATTGCAGAAAATATATATAATTCAAGGATTATGCTCTTAAATTGAGCAATCCTGAATAGAATAATAATAAAAAAAAAAAAAAAAACACATAATAATTTTGTCCTGGTGGATCAGCCACAACGATCCATCAGCTGCGTTGAAGGAAGATACTGTCTGGCCTAAAGACAGTGGAGCTTAAAATCAATGGCGGAAGGGCCAAAACCTATCTCCATAGAAGAGTATAGAAGAAGGACGGGCCAGCAGAAAAAGAAGGAAAAACACATCAAAAGACCTCTGGTATATATCAATATACACATCAATATGCCCCTAACAGGTTCATCCTAGTTTTACCAAAAACAAAAAAAAAAAAAAAAAAAACAAAAAAAAAAAAAGTGGAGCATCCCGTTATGCACCCGTAGGTCAGAAAGCGTTAACCGCTCTTGACAAATAAACAAAAACAAATAAATAGAAAACACAATAATTTATAAGAGGGAAAAAATTGTAAGAGATATAAAAAAAAAAAAATAAAAATCCACAAAGGAATGTAGTTCAATTAATCTGATTTGTTCTGTATAAAAAGCTATTATTTAATCTTGATACAATTATATAAAGAGAAAAATAACTTTTGTAATTATGCTGTTTAAGAGAGAAAAAAAAAACACAAATTAAATTAAAATTTTTTTTTTTAAATTAAATATATACATAAATAAAACTGATGCATGTAAAATAGTATAAGCTATTGATAAAAATAATGAATTACTAGGGAAGATATATAATTAGCAAGATATAAGATTCGGTTAAATTATTGAGGCAGTCAGAAAAATATTTAATAGAAATAAATAATAGAAAAAAAATACAAAATAAATAGCAAAGGAAAATGGGAGGTCGTCAATCAAAAATAGAGAATCCCAATGCAAATGTTATTAATGAAGTAGAAATAAAAGAAGACTCAATCGACCTAAAATTAATTGAGTGTTGTTTACTAATAATAACCGTACTGATTAGCTTAAATTTTGCATTACATATTTATGCCTTAAACACCAAGAAATTAAAAAAGAAATATTTGAGCAGAGCCAATGACTTAAACAAAATTTAAATAATTTTCCCATGGATTGGCAAGAAATAATTCAGAAGGTGAGACTAATCAAAGAGGAGTTCGACAAATCTTATAAATGTTTAAATATAGATAGAAGCACAAAAGAGGAAACAATAATAAAACATATTAGAATCTTATGCGAAAAGTTAGAACAAATCAGGGTCTTGTTAAATGCAAATTATAACAGACTAACGACACCACATAGGACAGCTGCTGAAAGTTTTTTCTTAGATGTCAAGACTAGAATCCTGATTATATCATCTAAGAAGGGTGTTAAGGTAAAATTACCAGATACACTACACGAAGAGGTAAAATTCTTAGTAGAAACTGAAAATTCAGAGAATATTGGAACCTCTTTGGAAAGTAAAGAAGTAAAAATGACACAAACAGTCATTGACTTTCTGAACACAGCTTCAAAGCTGATCATAGAATTTGATGGAAAACCAGAAAATTTACGTTCCTTTATAGACTCGTTACAGTTAATAGAATCCATCAAAGGTGACCACGAATCTATCGCAGTCTCTTTAATAAAAACAAAGTTAAAGGGAAGTGCAAGAAATTTAATAGGTAATGAACAAACCATTACTGAGATAATACATAAACTAAAAAACTCAGTAAAGGGCGAGTCGGTTGAGGTATTGACAGCAAAAATAATGAATACCCGACAAAACAATAAAACTGCCAATAACTATTGCAGTGAAATAGAGAATTTAACGAAGTCATTAGAAAATGCCTATTTATCAGATGGTTTGCCATGCGAATTGGCATGTAAATATTCAACACAGGTAGCAGTAAAGGCACTAACCAAAAATTGCACCATCGATAAAGTTAAACTTATCATGGAAGCAGGCCAATTCAGTAACATGAATGAGGCCGTTGGCAAATTCATAAACAGTTGCACTGAAGCAACAGGGCAACAAAATGCCGTATTGTATTTCGGGCAGAAGTTTAACCGAAATAATAACTACAGACAATATCGTGGAAGGTACAATTACCCACGCAATAATAGTAATAACAGTAACAACGGCAGACCCCAACAAAAACCTATTCACAACAGGGTTCAACAAAATCAGAACCACACACGTAACAGAAATTACGTCAGAGCAGCAGAGTCACATGAAAATGATTCGGAAAACTGCTAAAATCCTCTGAGATATATCATAATAACAATACCAACTACATATACAACCTTAACCTCAGCTTAAGTTTTTATGTTAATATAAAAATTAACGACACGAACAACACGGTAACACTGTTGGTAGATACAGGAGCAGACATTTCGGTTATAAAAACTAAACATTTTTATCAAACACAAATTAACAGAAACAGAACAACCACATTGAGTGGAATAGGACAGGGTAAAATTCGTTCAATAGGTAATGTATTTATTGACCTAAAATTTAGAGGTTTTTTGATACCACATGATTTCCAAGTAGTACAAAATAATTTTCCAATACCTTGCGACGGTATCCTTGGAATGGATTTTTTTAAGAAGTATAAATGTATACTAGATTTCAATGGGAACCATGATTACCTCGTACTACGACCACCCAATCTGTCGCATGTAATAGAAATTCCACTTACGAACGGCTTCAATGGAATAACACTCCCACCAAGGTCAGAAGTGATTCGTCAAATCAGGTTTCCGAAGCTTGAAGACGATGTACTAATACCAAATCAAGAAATCGTACCAGGTGTCTTTGTACCAAATACACTGGTAAAATCAAATAACGCATTGGTTCGTTTTTTAAATACCACACATAAAATAGTAACAATTAGGCAAAATAACATAAAAACCGAGAAAATGTCTGACTATGAAATAGTAAAACAAAAACCACATAAAAATAGCCAAAGAAAATCTGAAGTTTTGGACCTTTTGAAGGGAAACTTTCCTGAACAGTTCAGAACAATTTTAACTAAGCTTTGCTTAGAATACAATGATATTTTTGGCTTAGGAACTGAAACAATTACTACCAACAATTTCTATGAACAAAAACTGAGAGTAAAAGATAATCAACCAACGTATATTAAAAATTATCGCATACCAGAATCTCATAAGGAGGAAATAAACAAACAGGTTGAAAAACTAATAGATGACAAGATAATCGAACCATCATTTTCGGAATACAATAGCCCAATTCTGTTGGTACCAAAGAAATCACTTCCCGGAACAGATGAAAAAAGATGGCGCTTGGTGATAGATTACAGGCAGATAAATAAAAAACTAATATCAGATAAATTCCCGTTGCCTAGAATAGACGATATTCTAGACCAACTAGGTAGAGCAAAATATTTTTCTTGTTTGGACTTGATGTCCGGGTTTCATCAAATTGGTTTGGAAAAGAACTCTAGAGACTTGACGTCATTTTCAACAAACAATGGTTCATACAGATTTACTAGACTACCATATGGCTTAAAAATAGCACCGAATTCATTCCAAAGAATGATGACATTAGCCTTCAGTGGTCTGAAGCCGAATCAAGCATTCCTATATATGGATGACTTGGTTGTATTGGGATGTTCTGAAAAACATATGCTTTCAAATTTGAAGGATGTATTTGATCTTTGCCGTAAACACAATCTTAAACTACACCCCCAAAACTGTTCATTCTTTGTGAGAGAGGTAACCTACCTTGGCCACAAATGTACTGATAGAGGAATATTACCGGATGATAGTAAATATTCGGTGATAGAAAATTACCCGACGCCTACGGACGCCGATAGCGCACGAAGGTTTGTCGCGTTTTGCAACTATTACCGACGATTTATTAGAAACTTCTCTGAATATTCCAGACACCTTACAAGGCTATCCAAAAAGGGAGTACCATTTCAGTGGACAAAAGATTGTGAGTGCGCGTTTAAATACTTAAAGAAGGCATTAATGAGCCCAACATTGCTTCAGTACCCAGATTTTACGAAGGAATTTTGCATAACAACAGATGCGAGTAAGCATGCTTGCGGTGCAGTTTTAACACAGGAACATGAAGGTAGACACCTACCTGTGGCCTATGCATCTAAAACTTTCACTAAAGGCGAAAGCAACAAATCGACCATTGAACAGGAATTAACTGCCATACACTGGGCTGTCACATATTTCAGACCATATATATATGGAAAACATTTTTCGGTCCGAACAGACCATAGACCACTTTCATACCTGTTCTCCATGAAAAATCCAAGTTCTAAGCTGACGAGAATGAGACTCGATCTGGAGGAATATGATTTCACAGTAGAATATCTCAGGGGAAAAGATAATTATGTTGCCGACGCACTGTCGCGCATTACAATAAATGACTTAAAGGATATTAACGACAAGATTTCATCCGTTTTAAGGGTCACGACAAGATCGATGACTAAAGAAGAGAAAATTAGTAAACCAGTAGTAAATCAGCAAAATATCAATAATAATAATAAGCCCAAGGTATATATACCATTGAATAATATAGACGTCAAAAGATATTATAAATTAAAGATTTTACCCAACAGATGTTACATCAAAAAGGGAAAATCCATATATGCTAGCATAAGAATAGATGATTTGTTTACTAAAGGGAATATTGACTTAGGACAATTTTTCCCTAGGCTAGAACGAATAGCCTGTAAACTAAATATTAATAAGATTCAAATTTCACCACATGAGAAGATTTTCGAATTTGTCTCGATAAGTGAATTTGAGAATATGGGCAATAAAACACTGAATGAAATCAGAATAGCGCTATTAAACGAAGTAACTAAAATTGATAACACGAATGCAAAGGCAATACGTGAGATAATGCTGAAATACCATGATGATCCTATAGAAGGAGGACATTGTGGGATATATAGAACCACTGAGAAGATCAGGAGATACTATTACTGGAAAAATATGACAAAAGACATTGCCAAATATGTGAAAACATGCCATAAATGTCAATTGGCTAAAACGGAGAAACATATAAAAAGTCCAATGACAATAACGGAGACACCAAATAGGGCTTTTGATACGGTGTACGTAGATACAATTGGACCATTTCCAAAGTCATATTATGGAAATGAATATGCAGTCACAATGATATGTGACTTAACTAAATACTTGGTAACAATACCAATAAAAGATAAATCAGCTAAGACGATCGCAAAAGCGATATTTGAAAATTTTGTGCTTATATACGGTCCAATGAAGACGTTCATTTCGGATATGGGCACAGAATACAAGAACTCTATACTGACAGAGCTTTGCAACCTATTGAAGGTAGATAAACGCACATCGACAGCATATCATCACCAGACACTAGGTACGATAGAAAGAAGTCACCGGACTTTTAACGAATACGTACGAAACTACATATCAGTAGATAAAGACGACTGGGATGAATGGCTCAAATATTTCACGTACTGTTTTAACACTACACCATCTACAGTACATGATTATTGCCCTTATGAACTTATTTTTGGAAAAATTCCAAACAATTTTAGACAATTTAGTGAAGTAGATAGAGTTGCACCACTTTATAATATAGATAATTATGCTAAGGAAATTAAATTTAGATTAGAAGTAGCAATAGATAGAGTTAAAAAACTATTAGATATAAATAAAATAAAACAAAAAATTAATTATGATAAAACAAAATTAGATTACAATTTTAAAATAGGAGATTTAGTCTTAGTAAGAAATGATGCAGGACATAAGTTAGAGATGGCATATAAAGGGCCATATAAAATTAAGAAAATAGATTTCAGAAATAATGTAACCATAGTTGATAAGAAAACAAATAAAGAACAAATAGTTCATAAGAATAGACTTAAGTTATACAATATTAAATAAACAATATGCATTCTTTTCTTAAATCTATATTTGTAAATAAAATAAAATAAATTTATTGTAAAATGTGAAACTTGCACTTGATACAACCACAAAAAAAAAAAAAAAAAAAAAAAAAAACCCAACAGTACAAATAATAAAAGAATGTCCATAGAACAAAATGTTATATGAACATTCTTATAAAAAAGGAAGGTGTAGCGTAACACGACTTTCGTAGTGTGCTGTATAATACCCACACTGCATAGCGTACAATATTTGCAAATGCGGAAATAACAAATATCAATATTGTTGACCACTGCATTTGCAAAACATTGTATGACTGCGTATATTCTTATTGTTTGTTGTTGTTACGCTGGCACACTTATGTTTATGCTGACCCAAGTGCAGGTAACACATTGTTGTTGTTAATATAGGTTGTAAATATGTATATAAAGAAGAACCTTTTATAATCAATTACTCATTAATAATTTATCAATCAATCAATTAATAGTTTAGCTCCTAGATAGAGCTGAAATAATAATAAATAAATACTATTTAAAACGCAAAAGTATCTTGTTTGCTATACCCTTTTGGAATTAAATTATATTATGCGAAGAGACTAACGGATATTTTCTTACATTAAACAAGAAAGATAGTTATTTTCGGCCTAGGTCAAATATACGATAATCTTCATCGTGAGTTTCAGCAAAGTGTTAAGGTTCAAAAATAGGCAGATCCCAACAATACTTAGGATAATAATGGGTATAGAACACAAGAACTTATAAAATTTGAGTGATATTAGCATATATTTATTGCCTGGAGATATCGGAGAGGACTGAGTCAAAAATAACTTAAGCAAATCAAAGCGACTTTGTGTTATACTCTACTTCTACTTAAGCGCCCCGGTAGGTGAATAGGTAGCGAGCTCGCCTATCATGCGGGGGTCGTGAATTTGATTTCCACCGGAGGCTTTGGTCTTCCGCTGCAAAAACTAGCCAAATCTGGCTTATCCCTGGACCCAAAATTAGAATCTGCAGACAAGCCACTTGGCTTCGCGGAACTAGGCTTAAAAAAAAACTTTAATCTAAGAATATTTAATGGAATATCTGGAGAGTTTTATACATGGAAATTATGAATTATAATGATCTTAAATTGTTAATTTTGTAAATAATAATTTGTAATTTCTTTCTTAGAGTGAAAAGTCAATTAAAAAAATTTGTGGCTTCATTCAATATAGTTTTGTTGTTGTTCCAATTAATAAACATTTTAATAAGTTTTAAAGCACCTTTTCCGCTCCAATTGAGGTATGTACTCGTACCTCCGAAACATGACTTCAAAACTCTATCACTTAATCAGACTTGGTAAACGTTAAACATTCGGAAGGAAATGAAAGGAAGATGGCTATGCGCCATCAGTTCAATATTTTGTGAGAGCTTGCATTGTTCATGTTCGGTAGTTGCTTTGTCTTATTTCTCCTTTGTCTTATACTCCTTAGTTGAGTATCATTCAGAATTGACCATCCCATGATTTGCTTCATTCAAAGAGCTTCGTGCTCGGGCACCTAGGCGACTGTTTTATACTTAGTCATACGCATAGATTCCTAAAATTTTACGATTTTCTCTTAATTTGAAATTTATAGACTTCGAGAAGGCTTTTGATGCACTGAAATATTAAGAAATATGAGCTCACTCTATTGTAAAGAAAACCCTAACAAGCTGACTTAACTCATAAATGGGATGTTTGCAATCGCCTCCTGTCGTGTACTCTATGAAAGGCAACTTACCAACACAATACAAGACGAAACCGGAGTCCGTCAAGGCAGTGTGCTTTATCTTTTACTTTTGAATAAGTACTAGACTTAGTTATGATTAAAGCAATAGAACGACGACAAGGAATAACCTGAGGTATACAAGAAAGATTGAAAGAACTTGACGTTGCGGAATATATTTTTTTACTTATCTCATACATTCAAAGACATCAGAACAAAGCTGGCACTAGTTCAAGAAGCAGGTTATCCGCTGTTGTGAGGATATATACTGGCAAAACAAAAGTTATGAGCATAAACGAGAGACTTTTGTACTAAATCAACAGCTTGTCCAAAACGGGGCTTTCTGCTATCTGGGGATCTGTTCAGTCAAATTAACAAAGCCCGCCAGTCATTTTGGCTTCTGAATCCAGTATGGAACTCATCATACATATCTCATGTCTTGAATAGCTAAATTCAGAATATTCAACTCCAATGCTTTTAAAGTTTTCGTAGACAAATGCCTAAGGGCAACGTTTATAGCGCGAAACTAACGAGCATCGATCCAACTTGAAATTGGCTAAAGTAAATGGTGTTGAATCGGCCATAAATTACGATGGACTAGTACCTCCAAGACAGACGACGAAGAAGACGATCTTCTCACACTTGGATACAATCGATTGAGCTTGCAGTATATAAGTTGCTCCTAAGTTGGAATCAGCCAAAATATTGAGCATCAGATCGAGCTAATTGGAATACTATTGTTGAGGTTTTATGAGAAGAAAGAATGGATACATGTATCCATTGTTTCTTAGTACAGCTTTACAACGCCGAGGCATGTACTTCATTAAATTGTTGATGATATCCATTGAAATTTTTTGCCACTCTGAATTAACTACCTCTATGAGATCTGTTTTGTTTGTGTTCTTTCGTGTCCGTATTTTTGGATCTACAATGTCCCTTAGATTTTCTATGCGATTGAGATCTGCTTAATGGGCTGGCCATTCCAAAAAACTAACTAGATTCGATTGTAACCATACGATAACACCTTTGGAGGTGCGTTTGGGTCATTTTAGTATCGGAACTTGTAGACCAGGGGTATATTTTACTCCATGTATGGATGCATTACATCATCTCGAATTTTCCTATATGCAATTCCAGTTAGAGTATCTTTTACTATGTGAACTGGGCCCAATCTGTGGCCCGAAAAGAAACCCCATACCATAATGTTACCACCGCCAAACTTTCACATTTTATTTGTATATGTTGGGCTCATCTGAAATGAAAATAGTATTCCAATTCCTTCTTGCGTTCATGTGTTCTTTAACACAATTTATGCGAGTCAGACGATTTTTCTCTGATATTAGTAGTTTCTTCACAGGACGATAACAACCAAGATCAGCCTCAATTGCTTGCGGGGAAATAGTTCGGGCACATATTTTTAGTTTCAGATTGTTAACGACCTGTTTTGGTAGAATTTTGCTATTAAATTATACTGCCTTTGACTCGTT
The DNA here is from genome assembly GCA_963682025.1 of Cordilura impudica. Lineage (NCBI taxonomy): Eukaryota > Metazoa > Arthropoda > Insecta > Diptera > Scathophagidae > Cordilura > Cordilura impudica. Next base: position 300,699,164 of record OY821517.1, read on the forward strand.
TTATGGAGCATGCCGTCGCAGCAGTAAAGTAATCTATTATTCTGATTTTTAACGCTTCACAAAACTTTATTGTTGTCATTATTTCATAATAAATAACTAACTTCAGAAACTATAAATATTTAAATATCGGTTAAGATTTTATATATTTTCTTTCATGTCTTCTCCTGTTTTTATTGTTTTAATCAACTCTGGTACAGAAGTTTAATAGTTTCCATTATTTGTTCGTTTATATATTTTTATACCCTATACTACTGTGTGGTTTGGGTAGAATGATTGTACTGCTGTTTGTAACTACCAAAAATATTTGTCATAGACCCATCTTTTATTGTACCGATCGACTCAAAATCACTTTCTGAGTCGATTTAGTGATGTCCGTCCGTCTGTATGAATATATTTTAATGTATTTTGGTCAGAGTTCAGAAAAAAAACACACACTGAATAAAAAACTCGTACATATATGTAAACAAACATAACTTAGACCAACACACACATATTTTTATTTTCATACCAATTATGTTTGTTTTTAAATTTTCTTCGGTGCCCAACACAACCATGACTGTGTTCGTTTTAATATATCGTTATTTACACGAACATTTTTGTATCACATACTTTTTGTTTCAATCACACATAAAGCACACATTTTTGAGTGTTGCTTTATTTGAAGTTCATGTTCTGGTACGTGTACTGAAAAGAAACATAGAACATGTACAATAAACAGGTTCGAGTTCAGTTATATTTTAAGTCGTGTTGTGGCTCGTGTAGTGAGAAAAAACAGAACATGTACAATAAACAGGTTTGAGTTCAGTTATATTTTAAACACGACTTAAAATAAACAGGTTTGAGTTCAGTTATATTTTAAACACGACTTAAAATATAACTGAACTCGAACCTGTTTATTGTACATGTTCTGTTTTTTCTTACTACACGAGCCACAACACGACTTAAAATATAACTGAACTCGAACCTGTTTATTGTACATGTTCTGTGTTTTTTTTTCAGTACACGTACCAGAACATGAACTTCAAATAAAGCAACACTCAAAAATGTGTGGTTTATGTGTGATTGAAAAAAAAGTATGTGATACAAAAATGTTCGTGTAAATAACGAAATATTAAAACGAACACAGTCATGGTTGTGTTGGGCACCGTAGAAAATTTAGAAACGCACATAATTGATATGAAAATAAAGATATGTGTTGGCTGCTTTTGAACAGAACATTGTGTGTTTCATGTGTGTATTTTCTGAACCTTGATTTTGGTATTTAAGCTTTTATCGGCCATAGGATGAATTCTATTGAAATTGGTGAAATTCGGTCCATGTCCCCATAAAATCGACTTAAATTGCCATAAGATCCAAATTATCATATAGATCTCGCTCAAATTGAGTTTGTCTGTGTTTATTACATCCATTTATCAGTTGTCCAAAAATAAACCCCATATGGCAATTCTTTGTCATAGCCCCCATTTAAAGCTGTTTCCTGATTTTCACTAAATCTATCAAAAAACAAAAATATTGCACAGATTTTTCTCAAATTTGGTTTGTATATATTTTTTCAAAATATAAGTGACTTTACCAAATATAGTCGATTCTGACCATTTTTCGACCTAGCCCCCATATAAATATAGGATCCGATATGAACTTTTTCATATCTGCAGCCAAAAAAATTAATAACAATGCCACTCAAATTGGTTTATGCTTATTTTATATCTGTGGGCACAAGCGATAACCGCCTAAGTCGACTTAAGAACGATATGAGTTATGTATGCTATCATATTCTACTAAAAATGCTTTATACTTATGTGAAATCCCCATTTCTCTAACGCTGTTTAATAAAAAGTTATTAATGAAAACATACTGACTTAAGTCGTAATTAAACTCCATTACATACATATATATAAAAAGTTATTTTTCTCGAAAGCATGGTATTTGTACATTTGGGTCAAGCTTGCTATCATGTTCTACTAAAAACGCTTTAATTTAACGTGAAATCCCCATTTCTCTAACGCTGTTTATTAAAAAGTTATTAATGAAAACATACTAACCTAAGTCGTAATGAAGCCCCATTACATTTATATAAAAAGTTATTTTTCTCAAAAGCATGATTTTCGACTTAGGCGGTTAATGCTTGTGATCACAGATATATCCACTTAGTTGGATCGAAGAGATAGGGTCTCTAAACCATGATATAGGGTATCGTATATATTTTCTTGTTTACATTGTATTTTTTGCAACAAATTTGATATGTTTCGTTAGAGAATACACCGACGAGTGATTTCGCAAACAAATACTTGATTTTAGGACGCGAAATTATTAAAAAATAAATTTGGCAAATTTCGAATTTTGTAAACGTTTCTAATGTACTCGTATTATCACCCATAAACCCGTTAAGTTTAAACAAGAAAGTATTACGATATAAGCGTACAAATTGTACAATAGAAAATATTATTTTCAGCGATTAAATTTTTGAGTTGATTATAAATATCATTTTGTCTGATGAACAATATTAAAATGCGCTATCATTTGACAGAGTTCTGAAATCATAGCCAAGCATATGTGTAAACTATTTTCTGTTTTCAAATGTACCAATCCAAAAAAGTACCACATCTTGTGCCAACTTTATCATCGCTACATACAATGTCGTTCTTATGTGCAAACCATGAACAACAACAACAACAATTACAACAACAACGGCAACCACAACACAAAATGTGGGGGTCAATTTGACGACAGTAAACTGCATGTTGATGATGATGTTGATGATGATTAGTCACAAAAAACGACAACTTTAAAGTAAATAGACTAAAAGGGCGAAATAGACCAACAAAAACAAAAAAGAAAAGAAAAACACAAAACCAAAAAATATGGAATGAAAGGAAAGTGTAATGTTGAACGAGCAAAATGTGCGATTTTTACACAGTAAATAGAGAAAAGCGCACAGCAACTGGCAACAACCAACCAACAACTATTTATTCAAACAACAGCAATAACAACAACAAGCCATACCAAACACCCGATCAACGAAACAACAACCATTAGATAGACCACAAAGAAATTATTGTGCATGCAGAGTAAACAAAGACCGAGAAATTACTACAACTACTACAACTACTTTACGCCATGAGCCACAGTGGATGTTTGGATACAATTGCTGCTCACTAAGGCTCACAGTAGTTGTCGTCACCTTTAACGTGATGGTAGTAGTTCTGTGTCGTCTTCGTCGTGTCTTAACTGAGCAATTTCTTTTCGTATTCTATTTGGTGTATTATTACGCATTGCATTAACACGTTAGTTGGTGCATTCAATAAGACTGACTACTTACTCAATATATTTTAAGTTGTAGGGCTTTTTGTTTTCTAGATTGTGTTTGTTATTTTTCTTTTTTTTTTTTTTGCAAAAAATTTCCGCTATCAGCAACTAGGTCCGTGTGAATTCCGAAACAAATACATAAACAAGAATCACTGTTGTATATATGTGTAACAGACAGAAAACCTTTAACAAACCAAATAACAAACCCAACCACCATATAAAATCTACACTTTATCAGCCTGGCAGCCTGTCAGCCAGACAGTCAGACAGCCAGCGACTTGATGAGACCAAACAACCAGGCATGCAGCCAGTAAGGCAAGTCGAGCTCGCCTAACGAAACAGGCACGTTTGTCCGTCTGTCCGTCCAACATACCAACAAACAAACCAACTTAATTTTTTTTTTCTTGTGTGTGCTTTTTTTTTATTGTTTTTGTTTTTGTTTTGTTTGCTTTTTCTTTATTATTATTGTAATATATTCAACAAACTAATACAATTTGTTTGTTGTTGTTGTTCACATCACAGTCAGCCAGCCAGCTACAAGTTGGATCTTGTTGGCGACGTCAAAGCTTTTTTAGTACATTTTTGCAAACTATTCAGTAAACAGTGTGGCTTTTTTTGTTAAACGGTACTAAAGTGTTTTTAAGCTGCGCATTACAGAAGCAAAACTATTCGCAATAGAAAAACAAAATAATTAATTTAACAATAAAATGTGACAGCTCTTTAAGATAATTAATTGAAAACACAATACAAAAAAACGCAAATTAATAATCAAAAGAAAAATTATTACGTTTTCGGCTAAATAATAAGTGCAAAAAAAAAACAAAAAAAAAAAAAATAACATCAACCGACGGCTAATAAGAAAAGCGCGCTTATACAATTTGAAAGCATAAACAAAATAAATGAATAAACAAATGAAAAATTAACTGGATTTTATAAAAAACATAAAACAAAAAAAAAATATATGGTAATTTATTTTATTTAAAAAAGAAAATAAGAAAATCCAAGAAAGTTCAGAGTTTTTATTAAAAAGAGAATATATTTGTAAATATATTTGTAAAAGAAAAACTTAAAAAAAAAATGTTAAAAAAAATATACCAAAATAAATTTGTTTGTTAAAATTATAAAAACTAAGCCCGACTGTTAAATTTGGCTAATCCAAATCTGTAAAAAATTTTAAGTGAAGTTTTGTTGTTGAATTGACAAAGAATTTAAAAAAAATTTGTTTTGAAAAAAATAATTTAAGATGACTAAAAAATATACAATAAAGTTAAAAAAAATCAAATCGTTATAGGCGGCAAAGTGAGTGATTTAGAGTATTTTGGGTGGCCAATATTGTTTTTAAGTATATTTTGACTTTAAATCATATACTTATCTTATTGTTCTTTGTAAAATTAGCATGTTTGCCGCCGTCAAGTGATAAACTATTTCTGCCCCTCTAGAAAGTGAAAAATGTGAACAAACTTCGAACTAAGCCGACTAAGGAGTGAGATCGAAAAAATCTTAAACCAATGAACAAGTTAATTGAAATTTAATATAAAAGATAAAAAAGATAATTTTTATAGTTTAAATCACTACTAATGAACTTATGGATCTTTTCCGGAAACCCTTCCTTTAGGGATTTTATAGTAGTTCCTAACAGTTTTTTGAAAAGTGTAGAACAACTTCGACATTTTGGCAAACCTTTTTTGTGCAATATCTCTGCACCGGCTTAAGGTTCGAACAGGTCGGAGGATTTGCCTCCCTAGGCACAAAAATCACATCATTGTTCTTGTACCACTCGAGAGGTTTTTTTTTTATCGTAGTATAGGATGCCAAATCGGGCCAAAAGTATGTAGACATATTGTGTTCGCTTATGAGGGGAAGTAGTTTTCTTTGCAAATAAATTTCGGTATTTACAGCCCGTTGTAATAAATGCCTCCCTATCATTGCCGCAAATACATATTACTTGCCATATCAGGAGTTTCTTTGGAAATTTTGTCTGTTTTTTGTTGGGTTCTAAGCTTGCCTTGAACATTTCCTTCGCATAAAATAATTCGAGTACTAAACTAAGGGAGCTGTTTTTCTACCGCATGTATTTGGAACTCTATATGCTCTATATGCTTTCTACTTGCTTAGCCTTAAATACATCATGTGGACCATTCTTACTTTCCGAATCAATGGTGAAATTCTCCTGATACTCTCTAATAATATTGGACACAGTTTGACGGCAGTCTTTGATGCTTTGGCCAAGTTTTTATAGAACCCAGTTGGATTTTTTCTTTGAAAATATTTAATAATTTTAGCTCGTACTTCTCCTTAATCATTCAGAACAAGATTAACTGGATTGATATTAAGCATAATAACTGGCATATTTTTCAAAGATAACTGATAAAAGAAAATTGTTTTTTCAAATAATGCTCGATCTAACTCCCAACACAATACCACACTATGTGTTTCGAGAAAGAAACTTAAATCCAACTTTAGTTAGGTCATTATTTGCTCTAGAAAATAAGCAAAAACCAAATTTGAGCAGAATTATTATTAATTTCTGGCTGGCAGATATAAAGAAGTTTCTAACGGATTCTATTTCTATATGGGGACTAGGTCAAAAATGACCCATATTTAACACAATTATTTATTTTTCCTCAAAATAAATCAAATCAAATTTGACAAAAATCTGTATATTTTTTGTTTTTGTTAGATTTATGTGAAGCAGCTTTAAATGGGTACTATAACTAAAAATGGCACTACAGGGTTTATTTTTCTTGAAGAGCAACCTAATATGAATACCATGACTAAAAATGGTGTTAGAGGTTTAATTTTTTGGACTACTGATAAACACACATTAACAAAATGTAACCGATATCTATATGTGAATCCGCATATTACGGCAATTTAAGTGGAGCTGATAAGGGTCAATTGCATGGATCGAATGTGCTCCGAAATTCACCAATTTCTATAGTAATCATTCTATGGCCAAACTTCAACTAAATATATTTATATATTTACGGCTTGTTATTTGTTTTCAAGTTTTGTACACAGACATACACATAGACAGACGGACGGACGGACGGATGGACGAACGTCGCAAAATCGAATTCCGAAAGTGATTCTGAGTCAATTGGTAGTTACAAACATCAGCATAAAATGAGTTTCTACCACAGACTGGCCTAGGCGTATACACTAGTGTGGCCCTTAATAAAAAAGTGTTCAAAGTCTCGGTCACACCCCCTAGAAATATGCGAATGCGACTTGTAATTTGTTTTCAAGTTTTGTATGGACATATAGACAGACGGACGGACGGACGGACGGATGGACGAACGTCGCTAAATCGAACTCCGAAAGTGATTCTGAATTGATTGGTAATTACAAATATCAGCATAAAATGAGTTTCTACCACAGAGTGGCCTAGGGTATACTCTAGGGTGGCCCTTAATAAAAAAAAGGGTTCAAATTCTCGGTCGCACCCCCTAGAAATATGCGAATAGCAGAAAAAGTGAGAAATACAAAGTTTTGGACAATCAAAAAACATTTAGAGGTGGCTAAACGCGATTCAAAATTTCAAATGTGTTTATATGGGAAAAATATGACTTTTTTTCATATTTTACGAAAATTTCGTTCTATAGTTTAATTTTTCAGTATTAAATTATGTTTTCAAAAAGCTATAAAACTTCAAAATCGAATGAAAACTCGCCACTTTTGTGCCAAAAAAAAAAAAAAAATAAAAAATAGATCATGAAATTTGATGGCATTTTTTTCAACTTTAAGAAATTATTTAAAGCCAACATTTTATTTAAGTCTCTATACCTGTAAGTACTCAGATATGAAGTATTGTTGTATTACCACCTTGTTAACCTATTAAGCATTGAGACCGACGATGGAAATTTTTTTTGAGAAAATTTTGAAAACTCCTTTTTCAAGTTTTGAAAAATTTTCTTAAACAAAATTTAAAAAAGTTGATCTAGTTCTTTAAGGTCTTCTTAAGTGCATGTTAGAGATCAGGTTAATCCCTAAGCCAGAATTTTTTTGACAAGCATTTTATTTTTGTGGATTTCGAGAAAAATTGGATTTGTGTAAAATATTCTGTAAATGTACTATTTCGAAATACTTGTCTTATTTTAAATGTTATATTTTATCTTAATAGTCCATTGTATCGGAAAAATATAATACGACCTCATTAATCCTTTTGGAATCGGGGTCACATATGACCCCAAGCTAATAAAAGACAATTTACTCAAAAAATTCAAATATTTTGTGAGTGCTATTGAATTTTTAGATGCGACATCTAAAATATAATAAATAAATGTGTAGAACTTTCGTTCCTAAAGTCTGAGATAAATCCGAGAACGTTGGTTGGCAATTAATGTGAAAAAACGAAAAAAAATTTTTTTTTAAATTTTAACAAGTTTTTATTGACTTAGTTTGTTAGTTAGTTGTTCTTTATTTTCAATTCAGTATTTAATGTGATACACATTTAAAAAATTTAATTAAAATATTAAATATTAAATCTATAATATTAAGAGACTGGGCGATTTTTTATTACCGATGTTTTGTTCTACTGTTTTATCCCGATTTTGACCAAACATCTATTATTTGAAAGGTATTTCTTTTTAGTTGTTCACCAGATTTACAGAATTTTAGATTTTTTCTTTTATTTTAAGTAAATTGCGTTTAAAGTTGCTACTAACACATACATAAAATTATACATAAGCTATGTGGGTGTTTGCTAAATTTGTTCACAATAACAATAATTCATTCACAATAATAATGAACCAAAAAGTGTTGGTTTTGGAATTGGCTAAGTTAAAAAATAAAGTTGCCTAGAAATTCCACTCGAATTTCGAACGCTGGAATCTGCTAGTAAATAAAGAAATACATACGACTATGACATTTCATCGTCAGTCGGTGATATTAAAGGAAAAAAAATCCGTTTTGATATAAACTATTAATTCTCTTCTATAAGCTAAAGCATCTATTGTGTAGTTAATTAAATTTTTCCAATAAAGACTGCATTATTTAAAATATTTATGACTTACTCCTCTATTAATGACACTAACCTAAGATATCTAAATCCATTAATGAAATTGATAAGGGTTTGAGGAATTGAAGGTTACATAGAGAGCACATGGGAGATGTTTTTGTTGGAATCTGATGGTATTCAGTTTAATTGGATAATATCGAGCTCTAAAAATCTAGCTTGCAATAAAAACATTTTCAAAATAAAATTATTTATTTTCATAATTTAATACTTTATAAAAGCCAGTTGTTTGAGATGCTCTCTGGGGTAAAATTCCTCATTGTTTTATTTTTTAAAGTTCTTAAAGTCTTAGATATTCCCATTCTTATATTGTAGAACGTTCCTCGATTCTCTGCATAGTTTGCCTGTGTAATTAAACCAAAAATAATTGTTATTGTGTAAGTTTTATTTTGGAAGTTGATTTGGTAGACGGTGGTCATTATAAGTGAATAGTGTTTTTATGGTATATTCTAGATGTAGGTGCAAGGTATATAGGTGTCTATTTTCTATGCCTGCTTCCAGCAAAAAATATATATACCTTGGTATAAACTTTGGTAATTTCAAAACTTTTTTTAAAGAAAAATCGAAAAATAATTTCTCATCATCATCACACAGTGTGAAACCCTAAATTTGGGCACCATATCACTGGATAGATCTGTATACGGATTGTAAAAGATTCCACTTGGCTTTCAAGTAAATCTTTTTTACTTAGAAAGCTATTCCATTTGGTATTAACGATGTTCTTTGCAAATATATTTCTCTTATTAAGGTATCTGCTGAATGATACTTTTGGTGTGAGTATCACTCCTAAATAAGTGTATTTATTTACAATTTTTATAAAACAAAAAACTTTAATTTCAAGAAATTCTAACGCCTGTGCGAAATATTAACATTAGAGACTTGCTCAGATTCATGTTGCAAGTAAATGTCAAATTTATTGATCATCGCTCACATAATGGAATTACCTTCTGCTAAAATAACAATATCATCAGCATACAATATTAATCTAATATTTATGTCCTTTTATACAATTGTGTAGGTCATTCAAGTATAGTGAAGAAAGTGTTGGCGACAAGAAACATCTTTGTTTTACACCTGATTCAGTATCAAACTTTTTCCGTCCATACATTAAAAGTTGATATGCTTGTGCTATTTAGTTAAGATATCAAGGATTTCTTCGAAATTTCATGAATGCGGCCTTAAAATCAACGAAGAGAGCATATAGGTTACGATTCTATAGAAGTATAATGTTTGTAATTGCAGCTAAATTGTTTATGCAGAGTAGTAGTAGTAGTAGTATTCCTTATTTTTTCGTTTTAAATTTAACAATATACTAGCAGAGCCCAGCCCTCGAAATTCGAGTGCAAATTCTAGGAAATTTTATTTTATCATTCAATTTATTTCTTTCGATGTTTTTAATCTATTTAATTCATTACGTTTATTTCATTATAAATATTTGTTGAACACACAGAAATAAAGGCCACCTTGTATGCCACCTAAAGGTATTCAAATTTTTGGCAATTCACAATTCAACACAGGATATGTGTTATGCAATTATTGTAATGAAATCTGTACGTTAACTTTCATGTTGCATAATGTAAAGTTGATTGTGCACGCATAACTTTCCTCAAACTTAACGAATTTACATAGTTAATAGCTCAAAAGAAAAAGCTTGAGCCACTGAGTGTTCTTAGACTTGTGTCAATAGCCTTACGTTAATTAGAACTCTAGTTATAGAGGTTTGAGTGAAGGAAAATATTGAAAAAATCTTGAAAAAATTGAATGTAAAGTTGATTGTGCACGCATAACTTTCCTCAAGCTCAACGAATTTAAGCAGTTAACAAAGAGCTTGATCCACTGAATGTTCCAAAAGTGAAATGATCAAGATCCATTCATTAGAAGGGGAGCTATAAGAATTCGAATTGCTTGAGTGAATTTGTCCCATAAGAAATGTACAAGGAAGAATCTCGTTTGAGTATAACTTGAGTAAGGTGGGAGTTGAATAAATTTCAATGATTGATGACATATCTGTGTCTAAATCCCATTGATTAAAAAAAAAATGAAGGAAATCGGCCGGATAGAACGGCCAGACTCGCTTTAGTTTTCATAAATTTTTGTAATATATGTACATATATGATGATGTAAATAATTATAAAAAGGGATTAAAGTAAGAATATATCTATATGCGACTTTGACAATATGTCGTCAGTCGAAAGGCTATTTAAACAAATAACGATTTTACAATTTAAATATTCCTAAGGATTAAACTCCGCTATTAAAAGTTTCTATACTTTATACATGTTTTCATATAATTTTGCCAGCTTAAAGTCCTGCCATCTAAAATATTGATTATATCGATTTCACTAAGTACAGATTTTCCAAAATGTAAAATTCTAAACTCTTTCCGAGTATTACAGCGGCCTATAAAATGTACTATGTCTTCTTTTTCCTTCAAATTACAAAGTGAACATAAGTCTGAAACATTTAACTGATAATTATTACCATTAAGTTTAATAAGATCAGTTCTTGCCTTGGAAATTCACGTTATGTCTTCTAACCGTAACTCGTCTATCATGTATCTGATTCCTGCCATTGGCTCAAGTTTTCTATATATTCTGCTTGTTTCAGCTGCTTTCATTAGAATGGCTTGGTTATTGCTAGTGCTAAGTGCATATAATAAATTAATCCGATTTTAGCCCACTGTGTTTGATTGAGATTTTGCTCTGTCCATGAGATACCATAATCAGCTCCTATTCTATTCACAGCATTCACCCATAGAATTTGCCATCTAATAAGCATTTTGGAGAGTTGATTGGAAAGTCTGTCCTGATTATATTAGAACAAAGTTTTGTTTATATACCTCAGGTGCAAGTCCAAAGTATACCATTTTCTATTCCCGTTTCAAGTCTTAGCGTGTATGTTGGTGTAAATTTAGGAATTCTCAATATTTTCTTCAAAAAGTATAGCTGTAGTTTATCCACTTCATCGAACAAAGAGAATCCCCAGACTTGTGCGCTATAACTTTGTACTGCTCTACAAACTGCCAGAAGCAGTTTCCATTTGGATCTCAGCGCCCCGGTAGGTGAGTAGGTGGCGTGCTCGCCTATCAGGCGGTGGTCGTGGGTTTGATTCCCACCAGAAGCTTTGCTCTGTCGCTGCAGAACTAGCCAAATCCGGCTTATCCCTAGACCTAAAAATTAGAATCTGCAGACAAGCCACTCGGCTTCGCGGAACTAGGCTTAAATAAAAAAAAGTTGTTCCATGTCTGACTTATGCCGCTTTTGGCCGAAGCGGTTCTTATTTCAATATTATTTTTGAAAATCATTTTTGGTGTCAAGGTAACGCCAAGATAGCAGTATTCGGATGCTATTCTAATATCTTTTCCTTTAAAATACCATTTTTCATGACATTCTTTCACCTTTTCTGAATATCATAATATCAGACTTACTTAAATTTACCTCGACATCCCACATTTTACAGTAATCTTCTAATTTTTATATTATTTTCTACAAAACGTTTATATCATCAGCAAGAATAACGATATCGTCTGCATATAGCAACAGTCATATATTTAAGTGTTCAATATTAAGTCTTCCTTCTAAAAAGTCATGGAGATCATTAAGATAGAACGCAAAGCGTAGTGGTGATAGCAGACAACCTTATTTTACGCCTGATACAATTGAAAAGTCCTCTGATAATTCTTGACTTTTAGTTTTATACATGTATTCTATAAACTTTCACTGCTTTTGACGAACGACCTATTGTATGTAGCTTGTACATAAGTGTATTTCTAGAAATTTTGTCGAATGCGGCTTTAAAATCCACGAAAAATGCATAAGTTTTCTTATTCGCATTTAGATTTTAATGTATTAAAGCTGAAAGGTTGTATATGTTGTCAACTGTTGAATAGTTCTTCCTAAAACCAGCTTGATATTCATTCAAGATTTTGTGACGTTCGGCCCTTTCTGAGAGTCTATTTGTTAACAAACCCACCCACCATCTTTGGTAGACAGTTTATGAAAGAAATTCCACGATAAATACTTGGTATTGCCATATCCCCTTTTTTATGTATCGAGTAAATTATATTTAATATAAAAGTATCGTCTATTTTGCCACTGTCATACATTATATTACATATTGTTGCTACCTCTTCTATGTAGAGTATCCATGCCGAAATACTGCTTGGAATTCTGTGATTACGTTATATTTATCTAACCACTTATTAAGTCTGTTATTCTGAATTCCCATCATTACCATAGCAATAGCATTCATAAAAGATATACCACAATAATCGGTTATTAAATCCCTATCGCTTTTTTTGAAAATTAAAAAAATTGTGCTAGGGATGAACTGTTCATCTATTTTAGCGCTTTTAAAAATTATATAGTAAGATTTCGCCTTTTCCACTATAAAGATATCTGCAGCTTTTTTCAAAAACTCACACCATACCAGATCCTATCCTAGTGCCTTATTACATTTTGCTTTTGTCAACGAGTATTATATTTCCGATGATGTAATGGAACTGTCTAAATCCTCATCATAGTAAATAATCGGCGCTTATTAAAAATCGCTTGAAGTTGGAGAAGAGTTCAGCAGTGTAGAAAATTAGTTTTTGAAATCAGACTCAAGATATTTCATTACTTTTTTTTTGTCTATCTATTTACCTTAATTCTTTAACGACATTCCACCAGTCTTTACTATTTCCAACTGAATTTAGATTAGAATAGATTCAGAAGGCTCTACGTACTGCTACCAATTTGATCTTATGGGCAGCCCATGGTTGCCTTAAAGATTAAGGCTCCTTATAAAGCCAGTTACCCTATTTGGCATGAGATACCATGTTTCTCGGAGGATACAGTGTTTTTGGATATTCACAGAGAATGTGTTCTGCTGTTTCCACCCCCTGTTCGCAGAACCTACTTGTGTGTGTAACAGACTGGCCTTTTATTCATAGATAATATCTAAGATTACAGTGTCCAGTAAAGAATCCCGTCAAGGTCCTTAAGTTATTCTTATCAAGGGAAAGTAGTCTTTCCGATTGAACACTGGATGGAGTTATAAATCTCTTAACTTGCCGTTGGCCGGGGCTTTTCTCCCAGTGTTCGGAAATTTGTGATTCCCTTCACCTCTTCATTTTTTCTTTGATGTATCCTACTAGAACACCACAGAAGAGTTCTGGACCGATGAAAGGACGATGGGCACCTCGATTGGCTAGGCAATATGACCTTTCGTTGTCCTCGTGTCTAACGTGTCCCAGAATCCAGCATCAAGTTGGTTTGTTGCATCTGCCTAATTGTTTGAGCACTTTGATGCAATCCAAAACGAGTTTAGACGTCACGTTGTAGGACATAATTGCCTTTAGTGCAGCCTGACTTGTCGGATAGTATGTAAATGAGTGCCCTTTTTGTTTTTCTTCTAAGACATTCAGTCACGCTTACATAAATAGCGAATACCTCTGCTTGGATGGGTATTTTCCCATGGGAAATGCATGTTGAAAATTGGCACCGAATATACCCGTGCCCGTGTCCCAATTTGCTTGCTTTGAGCCATCTGTAAACCACACGTAAGAACCCTTTTCTGGTTCCCATTCCTACTGGTCCCTTCCAACTGAATTTTTACATACTACATATTACAAAAGGCTGGAAGTGAACTGAATTTATTTTCACTTCCAGCCTTGTGTAGTACGTTATTTTCTTTTAATTTACGGTTGTCGTTAAGATATTTCTGTTTATTTGCCATTATAGAGTTTTGTCTGAATTTGCTCAAGATTTTGAAGGAATTTTTTAGCATAAAAACATTTGAAATTAAACCACCGGTTTTCGGTTTGAATTTGATTTACTACTTTGTATGTAGTGGGATTTCTTCGGCATAAAAGATCTGTTAAACTTTGCCAATCCTAGAATTTCTTGCTGTTGTTTAACGATATTAATTTGTTGATTCAATTGATGTTGGTAGTTTTTGATTTTTCTTTCATACTATTTAAATAAATAATAATAAATTCATTGTTGTAATTTCGCTATTATTATCGCGAATGTCAAACCTCAATTGTACCACTGACGAAAGTTTGTTATATAGGCCAAATTCATTAAGCAATCTACCTTTAGCATTATTTCTGGATCCTTTGAATTTCTTACTGGAGTAAAAATTCACCTAGCATTTATTGGGTTTTTCCTATTCTAATAATAATAATATGTCCGATTTTAAAATATCGTCATAATCTTTCAAATTCATCATTCAATTAATCTCTGTATTATTTATTTTTATCGTAATTGACTGGATTTCTTCTTCTGTTTTAAAAATACAAATTATGTTTGTTGTTTTTTGCTCTATCTTTGCTCCATAAAAACTGCCACCTCTAGCTCTTCCAAATCGACTGCTTCTAAATGGTTATATAGCCCATAAAATTTTTTTGAACCTTTCTATATTTCCTTTACAAATGCTTGTCTCCAGTAGTATAAAAATATGACTTGATTTTATGTATTCGAAAAGTCAATATGAAGAATTTTATTTTATAAGTATTGTAAGCTAGTAAATTTAAGGATAGAACTACATCCTGATTATTTTCGACTACGTTATAGATTTTATTATTGTCTTTTCTGACAATTAGTTTTGTTTTTATTAATATTTTGTATTAGTTTTTTGGATTTAGTGTGGAGAATATTTTATAATAATCTAATTTATAATTATCTAAAATACTTCTCTCGATGGTTTCTGTTTGGAATTTTGCTAGTATACAAGCTCTGCCAGCTATATTTTGACGTTGTATTCCATACAAGCCTGTAGATAATTTTTTTTTATGTATAGTTTTAGATTAATTATTTAATTGTAAATAAATACATATTTTAAGAAAGTTTGATTATTCATTTATGAATAATTCTTGACCCGTATCTGAAATATCAGATTCAGTATTGGAGTTAGTCGATAGTAACTTAATGATTGTTTCAGTCCACAATGAAGCCTACTCGCAAACAAATCGGATGTAGTTATTTAAGCAAATATATGATACATACAATACAATAACAAACATTGCCCGAGAGTATAATAACCTAACTTACAAAGACGAAAATTTTTTAAATTATCATTGTTGGATCTGCCCGTTTAAATAATTCAAATCAAACACAAAATCAAATTGATCGGAACCCAACCATATCAATCTTTAACCAAGTAAAATTGTTAATTGTAAAGCGCGATATCGGCTAAACTTTGAATAATGATAATTCTTGATTATCGCTGGCCCGTTATTCCAATATTTAATATCTTATTATTTTTAATATCTATAATATTAATAGGCTAGGCAATTGCTGGTGACCGATGTTTTGTTCTAGCGTTTTATACCGATTTTGACCAAACGTATATTATTTGAAAGGTATTTCTTTTTTGCCGTTTTGCAGCTTTACAGATTTTTAAATTTTTCCTTTATTTTGAGTAAATTGCATTTAAAGTTGCTACTAACACATACATTAAATTACATTATGCTATGTTTGTGTTTATTAAATTTGTTAATGTGTTTTTAATAAAAATAAGTTTGTTTTTTGTGTCGATTTGTGAATTGGCTATAATTGATTAGCATACTTTTAGGGTCTTTATTTAATGAAAAAATAAAATTTCCTATAATTTGCACTCGAATTTCGAGGGCTGGAATCTGTTAGTCATACATTAATGTTTTTGGCTATTACATGAAATCTTAAAGATTTGATATCAAATTAACCTTTTGGTTCTGTAAATTTGAAGTTCATTTTAGATATTGAACAGTGTACTATCTGAAAGCCATCGCTTACGTCAAAATTCAAATATATGTAGATTTGAAATAAAATTATTTTTTTTAAATAAACTATTTTATGTTTAGAATAATTATAATTATAAATTTATTTAAAAATCTAAACAGAAACCAACAAAACTAAATTGTACATTCCAACTGGCATATTTTCATATGAAAGTGGTTCTTTTACATATTTGGGTATAATGACTTTGTGCTGCTGTTTGTAACTACCAAAAATATTTGACCTAGACCCATCTTTTATTATACCGATCGAATCAGAATCACTATCTGATTCGATTTAACGATGTCCGTCCGTCCGTCCGTCCGTCCGTCTGTGTGTCCATGTAAAGCTTGTAATCAAACTGCAGGTCGCAAATATGAATATATTTTGATGAAATTTGGTATATAAGCTTTTTTCGGCCGTAGGATGAACGGTATTGAAATTGATGAGAATCGGTCCATGTTCAGACCTAGCCCCCATACAAATGACCCCTTTGAAATCGACTTAAATTGCCATAAGATCCAAATTATCATATAAATCTTAGTCAAAATGCGTTTGTATGTGATTATTACATCCATTAATCAGTAATCCAAAAATGATCCCTATGGGACAACTCTTAGTCATAGGCCCCATATAGAGCTGCTTACCGATATTCACTTAAATCTATCAAAAAACAAAAATATTGCACTGATTCTTCTCAAATTTTGTTTGTATATATTTTTGCAAAATACAAGAGACTTTACCAAACATGGTCAGGATCGGTCCATTTTTGGGCCTAGTCTCCATATAGATATAGCATCCGATATGAACTTTTTCATATCTGCAGCCAAAAAAATTAAAAAAAATCCCACTCAAATTTGGTTTATGCCTTTTTTTATAGCCAGTTAGTAGCCTGGGAGATAGGGTCTCTAAACGCATGGTATAGGGTATCGTATAGTCGATCTAGACCGACTATAATTTTCTTACTTGTTTTATATTGTGAAAATAAAAATATTTATATTTTGCTTCAGATTAAGTATTCTGAGTGACGTTACAAGAACATTATTTGTGTTAAGGTCAAAAATGTATTGTCTTTACTGGTTCGACAAGTAATCTTGTCATCACATGGAGAGTTGTTTTTCGTGGCATTGCCATTTTTTGTATGATTGATTGTTTCTCGTTTTGATAACAGCACACAATTTTTCACTAAGTGCTGGGAAACGTGACTTTTTTGACTGAATTATATTTAAATTAGTGAAATTTTATTAAGAATAAAAATGTATACTTACTAACATAACCCAGCACTCGAAATTCGAGTGCAAATTCAATGTTTTTTAATCTATATATCTGTGTTCACAAGCAATAACCGCCTAACTAGAAAATCATGCTTTCGAGAAAAATAGGTTTTTATATAAATGTAATGGCGCTTCATTACGACTTAGGTCAGAATATTTGTATTAATATCTTTTTAAAAAGCAGTGTTAGAAAAATGGAGATTTCACGTAAATATAAAGATTTTTTAGTAGAATATGATAGCGTACATAACTCAAATCAGCGAAAATCATTCGTTCGAGAAGAATAACTGTTTATATAAATGTAATGGGGCTTTGTTACGACTTGGATCAGTATGTTTTCGTTAATAACTTTTTAAATAACAGTGTTAGAAAAATGGGGATTTCACGTAAATATAAAGCGTTTGTAGTAGAATATGATAGCATACATAATCGTTCTTAAGTCGACTTATGCGGTTATCGCTTGTGACCACAGATATATGAAAAGTTTATGATAATAAATAATGTGTTAGGAACACAAAGGTATGCTAATCAATTTTAGGTAATTCGCAGTTCAACACAGGGCGTGTGATATACAATTATAATGAAATTCGATCACTTTTGAATTGGCTAAAATTAATTAGCTTACCTTTAGGCTCTTATAAAATTATCTATTTCTAATATTTTATTTTATTTTATTTTATTTTATATATTTTTAATACATATTGTAAATAAATTTTAAAATTCTGCACTTCTCCTTCATATGAACTCCAACTATGCCACTTTTTTCACAATCCTCCGTGTCCGCATTATGCTTAAAAAGGGATGAAAAAATTTTCCTTTACTTATTAATATATCGATATTGAAAATAAATTAAATGTCCCCAATTTAAAATGCGGTTCTAATTATATGTCTATATTCTTAATCCGTCTATACTTGTCCGTCTGTCCGTTATTATAAAAAAAAAAATGAACTCCATAAAATATATTCATTCCTTATCCTTATAACAAGCGGAGTTGATGTAGCGATTACACTGCTGGTTGCTCATTTTCAGTGCATATCATCCATTGATATCCTGAGCAGATTGCTATTTAAAATCATCAAAATCAGTTCAATAGGTCCCGAGATTTCAGTGAAAATGGAAAAATCCTCTTGTTAATGTTGTTATTCTAAATTTTGGGTTTTGTGTGTGATAGCTGTAATTGTTGTAGTTGTAATCGTTGTGTTGTGGCACTGCTCTTAACGTAATTCCGAATTAAATACAAAATCCCCACCAATATGAAAGAAAATATTTAATAAATCTATATATTAATACGTGAAGGTAAATCTTTCGACCAGTTCAGCCAAATGCAGGCACGGCATTATTATAGTTCATATGAACGAGAAGTGCAGAGTGATAAAATTTATGTTTACAATATTTATAACAAATAATTTTATAAGAGCCTAAACAAATATATGCTAATTAATTTTAGCCCATTCACTATCCATTTAATATTGATGGTTTCAAAAAAGAGTACATTTTAATCGCCCTATATTGAATTGTGAATTGGCTAAAATTGATTAGCATACCTTTAGGCTCTTATAAAATTATATATTTACAATCCCATTTATATTTGTTCTGTGTGTTCATCATATATTTGTAATGAAATTTATTAAATTTTGTTTAAAAATTTACAATTTAATGAATTTTGTAGATTAAGAAAACAGTGAGAAAAAAAAAATGAGTGAAAAAATAAAATTTTCTAGAATATTCACTCGAATTTCAAGTGCTGGGCTCTGCTAGTATTAATAAAAAAGCATGTTTTCTTAAAAAAGTACCGAGTTATTAATAAAAAACTTAATAACTATAGCTATTTATAGATTTTAATATAAACTAGCAGATTCCGGCCCTCGAAATTCGAGCGCAAATTCTAAGAAATTTAATTTTTTCATTAAATAAAGACCCTAAAAGTATGCTAATCAATTATAGCCAATTCACAAATCAACACAAAAGACAAACTCATTTTTATTACAAACACATTAACAAATTTAATAAACAAACACAGAGCACTGCATAGTTTGATGTATATGTTAATAGTAACTTTAAATGTAATTTACTCAAAATAAAGAAAAAAATTTAAAAATCTGTAAATCTGCAAATCGGCTAAAAAGATATACCTTTCAAATAATATACGTTTGGTCAAAATCGGGATAAAACGGTAGAAGAAAACATCAGTCACAAGAAATAGCCTAGCCTATGAATATTATAGATTAATCAGATTTTCATAATTTTTTGCAAAACTGTATACTTAGGCGGTTTTTCTTTTCTGATCTCAAAAATTTTGTGCAAAAATTTCCATAGTAGAAGGTTTTTCAATTGAAAATATTTCCTAATATAATTTTTTTTATACAATTTATCATGCTTTGATGAATTAAGAATATTTTTTCTTTATTCTCAGATTAGAAAGTTTAATCATTTTAAATATTTTTCCTAATGAAAACGTTCAAAGATTATTCTAGAATATTTGTATGATTCTAATATTTTTCTTATATAATCACCGCAAATCTAACAAAGCTTAGGATAAGTTAATAAAACATTATTTTCCCGTTAGTAAAACATATGTATACTATACACCACACCACAAAAGTTAACGGACGGTCACAAAATTTTCATGTAATTTCAACAAATGTTGGTAGATTTTTGTTAAAATTTTTCATTATTGCTTACTTTTTTTTAGAAATATAAAACATATTTCCCCGTTAATGAAACATGTGTATATTATACACCACACCACAAAAGTTAACGGACGGTCACAAAATTTTCATGTAATTTCAACAAATGTTGGTAGATTTTTGTTAAAATTTTTCATTAATGTTTATTTTTTTTTTTTGAAATATAATACATGGGCTGGTATAGGGTATAAATTTTTATATACTGCAAAAAAAAAAAACAATTTATATAATTTTGACAATGGTAATTGATATTAAACAAAATTTTATTTTTTTTTCAAACCAAACAGCTAAAAAAAAAATAACAGAAATGATTAATTTTGTTGGTGAAAATCTGTAATACAACAACTTCAATATTTAACAAGATTAGCTACAAACGTTTAATCTAAAATGTAAGCTGCATTAACGAAACATTTGTTAAAAATCAGCAAAAAAAAAAAAAAAAAGGATTGCGAACAACAGAAAAATGTTTTATACATTTTTGTAGTTCTTCCAAAAAAAAAAAAAACAAGAATAAAAATAAAAATCTGTAAATGTAATTTTTGAAAAATTGTTTAAAAAAAAATTATTATAATAACATTTTAAAACAAAAAAAAAGTTTTTAAAAAATTCTCTGAGTTTAAAAAAAATAAATAAAAAATAAATAACTAAATAATGAAAAGTTTGTGGAATAACTAATTGACAATTAAAAAGTGTTTTACAAAGCTAATATTAAAAAAAATATATATAACAAAAGATGAGTGTTTTTCAGAATTTATAGACAAAGTTGTTTGAAGTTGTTTAGAAAAAGTTAATTAAATAATGAAAACTTTAAAAAAATTTATTATTGTTTCCACTCTAAAATACCAGCAGATAATTGGAAAAATCGTTTAAAAAAAATCTCTAATTAAGTTCTTAAAATTAAAATTAAAAAAATATTAAGAAATTAAATTAACTTAGGTAATCTTAAGGGTTATTCGGTTAAGAATAAATACAAAAATAAAAAAATTAAAACAAACAATAAAGTTCTTTACGTCATCTTCAACTAAAAATTCCCTATAAAACTAATAAAACAAATATAAATTTATAATAATCATCAAATACTTACAATTAAAATTTAATTTATTAAATCTCAACAAAAAATAAAAAAAAAAATATTCAATAGAAAACATAATCATAAATTATACCAAAAAACTTATTAGATTCAAATTAAAATTTCTTTAAAAAAAAACCAACCATAAACATTTTGCTAACTAAATACTTATATGAATAGCTTGAAAAATCCAATAATCATTTTATATATTAAGTAAAAACAAAGTTTCAATTACACTTCAAATCAAATCGAATAAAAAAATAAAAACTTACTTAAAAAAACACTTAAATATTGCTACATAATTTACTACAACTGTGAGGATACATAAATATTGCGACGGATTCTTTATAAATGAGAGCGATCAAGTTCGTAATCGACAACGACAACCAAAAAATAAAAAACTAAGAAATAAAAAAAATAAATAAAAAACAAAAATATTGAGATCTTACTCATAAATATCAATTGGACAAATATTTTTTTTTTATAAATATAAACAATTCATAATATTGTTTATTAAAAAAAAAAAACTTCCACCAGCAATATTGACTGACGTCTTACTAAAAGGTAATTTGATATTTCGGCAAGAAAATATTAAGAATAAAATCTGGTTTGAAGTGTTGCTTTTGTGGTTTGTTT
Organism: Cordilura impudica; assembly: GCA_963682025.1. Classification (NCBI taxonomy): domain Eukaryota; kingdom Metazoa; phylum Arthropoda; class Insecta; order Diptera; family Scathophagidae; genus Cordilura; species Cordilura impudica. Next base: position 300,720,893 of record OY821517.1, read on the forward strand.
CATTAGTGTTCTACAGCATATTTGTCACATTTCAATGAACAATAAGTTGGGGTTGTCAGATTTTCACAACTGCAAACCAGGCACAAGAAGAAATTTGTTATCTAAAAAAATATAATAAAATGTATATATATATTCTTTAAACAAAAAACCATTAAGAAAGTTATGGTCGGTATAGACCGGCTATATGACACATGTACTTTTAGCAATAATCAATGAAGAAAATAAGATTTTTCAAATTTTATCAGCCCGATTTAACTAAGAAATATTTACAATGTTTAACCTCTAACTCTAACTGTTAGAGTCTCACAGTTCCTGAAATATAGTGGCGGGAAAAGTAAAGAAATATTTAAAAAAAGAAGAACTAGTCCAGAATAATTGTTTTTATAACTCTAGTCAAAGTAAAATATATTGAGAAATAATGTAATAAATAATAATAAGAATGACGTGCCTCCATTGTGTTTCCCAATGATTAAAGGTCATAATAACGTGATCCAAATTTTGTGATGGTATATCTTTAGAATTTCAAAATAGAATTATGTTGTTGCTGATTGTCTCTTTATACTTGTGGTAAATGTAATGAGTGCGTTTTTATAAAACAGTCAAATTAGATGTATTTTTATACCCTACACACCGTGTGCAGAGGATATATATAAGTTTCCGATTCCGTTTGAAGTAATTAGAAAAAAATGTAAACCCCATTAAAGACGAGTATATATAATCTTGATCCTTAAGACAAGCGGAGATGATAGAGCGATGTCCGTATGTCTGTCCGTGGAAATCAGGATCACGTCTTTAATTAATCAGATTTTCATATTTTTTTTTGCTACTCTTTAGATGTCTATAAAAATTTCTATATTACAAGTTTTTTTTTCATTTGAAATTAAAAATTTTTTGTGTACTATTTATCATGTTTTAATGAATTCTTGATATTTGTTTTATAGAAAAACTCACAGATTGGAAACTAATCATATTAAATATATTTCCTATTAAACACGTTAAGAGTTTGTTCTTTTATACATATACCAACAGTAAGCCGATGAGTTTCACTACACCCATCGCAACGAAATAAAAAAACTGCTAATACATTTTGTAGAAAACCATTTTATTTATTTTTGGCGATTTTTTTAGGTGATTTTTCATTTTGGCGATTTTAGATTTTGGTAGTTTTTCATTTTGGCCGGTATTGTTTTTCGCGATTTTCGTTTTTTTTAGCGATTTTTGATATTGGCGATTTTTGTTTTTTGCGATTTTTTATTTTGGCGCTTTTTGATTTCAGCGATTTTTGGCATAACCTTTTTTGTTTTCTGTGTTTTTCGATTTTGGCGATTTTTGTTATGCGATTTTCAGTTTTGAAGATCTTTGATTTTGGTGATTTTTGACTTTACCTCTTTTATTTTCTGTGGTTTTTGATTTTGGCGATTTTCAGTTTTGAAGATTTTTAATATTGGCGATTTTTTTTTCTTGCGATTTTGTTATCAACGATTTTCGGTTCTGGCAATTTTCGTTTTTGTCGATTTTTGATTTCAGCGATTTTTGGCATAACCTTTTTTATTTTCTGTGTTTTTTGATTTTGGCGATTTTTGTTATTCGCGATTTTCAGTTTTGAAGATTTTTGATTTTGGTGATTTTTGACTTTACCTTTTTTATTTTCTGTGTTTTTTGATTTTCGCGATTTTCAGTTTTGAAGATTTTTAATATTGGCGATTTTTGTTTCTTGCGATTTTGTTATCCACGATTTTCGGTTCTGGCAATTTTCGTTTTTGTCGATTTTTGTTTTTGGCGATTTTTGTTATTTGCGGTTTTTGGCGATTTTTAACTTTGAAGATTTTCGTTTTTTGTGATTTTTGATTTTGGCGATTTTAGTTTTTTGCGATTTTTGATTTTGGCGACTTTTGATTTTAGCGATTGTTGGTATTCGCGATTTTCGGTTTTGGCAATTTTTGATTTCGGTGATTCCGCCAATTTTTTCACGAATACTTACATTCGTAATTAATGTACTTGTCAAAAGTTTTAAGACTGTCATTTGCATAGTACTTCATATTTTTTTTGTATAGGATGTGCCACGCCCATGGGTCCGATCCCGCCCATTTTTTGTCCCACTACTCACATTAATAACTCATGAACTTTGACAAAGTTCCAAGGCTTTCACTATTAGACTACTCCAGTTATAGATACTAAATATTTACTTTTAATGGGACGTACCACGCCCACTGATCAGATCCCGCCCATTTTTTTCCGAGCACTAATATAAATAACTGATGAACTCACACTTAGTTCCAAGACTTTATCTATTACAGTACTCTAGATATATAACATTAACTATTTTCTTTGTATGGTGTGTGCCACGCCCATTGGTCCAAATCCGCTACTCTTGGTTTAATATGTACATGTACATTAGGGTGGGTCAATTATTTTTGCTCCATGGGTTCATCGCGATTCAGGTGCTATGGGTCATAACAAGTATATTTGCCCAAGGAACCATACCTCTAAAACAATTTTCGAGCCTGCCAAAATTTCGATTAAGATATTTTCATATTATTTCCCATAAGACTCATTCAAATGTTAAAAAATTATTGAAAATGTGTATACCGGGGGTTTTTTGGGTCGGGAAATCCATTTTTCACATATATTTTTATTTTTTACAGCTGCCAGGGAGCGGTTTCGTGCATTTTTGTGGATTTTCACCTTTTAGGGGAAAATTGATGAAATTATTGCACAAATTGACGAATCTTTGACTTCCCTTATTCAAAATAGCCCAAAATATTCAGCGCTGAAAATAATGTGGGGTACATACTTATATACGACCTATATCAATTTCATTCAATTTAAGTCAAAAAATTCGTTTTCTTTATTTACTCTTTGAATGAACAAATATAAAAAACGAATTTTTCGACAACTTGAACAGTCATTGCCACAAAATTGGAATATAAAATTAAAAACTCTTTTTTATTAAGTTTAAAAGTTTTTATGTTTTACTAATTTAATATCGATAATATTGTTGTGACAATATCATTGATAATTGCATGAAAAGAGCAATGGCCTATATACACAGCCGAATATTTTATTCCAGTTTACAATGCAATAAAAATATCACTCGCTCAAAAATAAAAGCGTTTTATTTTTAAATTAAATCGTGCACCTTTATTGATTTACCCTTTAGATGTTAACGCAAAGCAAAGAGAATTTTATTTTTAAAAGAAAAAAAAAGACGATTTTTGCTGTCTGTTATCAGTTATTGTGTTGAGTAATTTTTTTTTTGCAACGACAAACGTTCTGAACCGGTCTGATTGTCATTATGCTCTAAATTTATCTTTTTAAAAGTTCTTAATTTTCATTGTTTTATTACTCGTATTATCATTTGTTATAATTTCTTATAAATGTTTCATTTTAAGTAAAGTATTTATTTTAATTTTAAATTATTTAACATTTGAATATTTTTGTGTGTGAAACAGTTTAGATTAGGTTGGTTGACATTGACAAAACATCAGCTGATTTTTGAAGTGTTCTTGTTCCAAGCACATATATATTTTAAATAGATACGATGAAGCTTTAGAGCGCAAATAAAAGCATGTTGGCCAAGATTGCAACACAACTATAGGGTTTTCTATTAGGAGGATATTAAATGACATGATAAACTATAATATTTTTCTAAAAACAAGTACAGACTATAAAACAAGTAAGAAAATTATAGTCGATCTAGACCGACTATACGATACCCTATATCATGGCTTAGAGACTCTATCTCTTCGATCCAACTAATTGGATATAGAAAATAAGCAAATTTGAGTGGCATTGTTATTAATTTCTTTGGCTGCAGATATGAAAAAGTTCATATGGGATGCTATATTTATATGGGGACTAGGTCGAAAAATGTACCGTTCCTGACCATATTTGGTAAAGTCACTTATATTTTGAAAAAATATATACAAACTAAATTTGAGTAAAATCTATGCAATATTTTTGTTTTTTGATAGATTTAAGTGAAAATCGGGAAGCAGCTTTATATGGGGGCTATGCCAAAGAATTGCCATATGGGGTTTATTTTTGGACAACTGATAAATGCATATAATAAACATACACAAACCCAATTTGACCGAGCTCTATATGATAATTGGATCTCGTGGCAATTTAAGTCGATTTCATAGGGGTCATTTGTATGGGGACATGGACCGAAATTCACCAATTTCAATAGCATTCATCCTATGGTCGATAAAAGCTTATATACCAAATTTCATTAAAATATATTCATATTTGCGACCTGTAGTTTGATTACAAGGTTTGCATGGACACACAGATGGACGGACGGACGGACATCGCTAAATCAACTTAGAAAGTAATTCTGAGTCGATCGGTATAATAAAAGATGGGTCTAGGTTAAATATTTTTGTTAGTTACAAACAGCAGCACAAAGTCATTATACCCAAAACAGTTAACAATTAACAATTTGGTGGTCTAGATTTTTCTGGCCAAGTTATTATGATAAAATTTTGATCATAATAACTTGATTTTTTGGTTTCTGCAAATGTTTAACTTTATAATTATAAAATTATATGTTTTTAATATTACCTTCCACATGCATTGCACTTGGTGTATTTAATGGTATAGATGACATTTCATTCTCCTCCCAGGGTTTGAGAGAGCCAACCATTCCGTTTTAATAAAATTTTTTGCCTTTAGTTCCTGTAAATTTTCTTCTTTGGTATTGTGTTCAATAAATTTCTTCGTCTAAACACATTTACCTTCAGGTATAAGATTAACTCTTGACTTGCAAGTGCTGCTCCAACACTCAACTTTGCAATGTCTATTAACTCTCCGTCTAGCAACACTTCTGGTACCCTTAAACGCATGACAAGGTCCGTAGGGACCTATTTTTGTTGATATGACATTTTCTATTGTTTATTAATTAAAGTGTTGATAAATAAATTAAAATATTTTTTTTTATACTAACATAATTAATTTTTATGAATTTTATTATGAAAATTTAGTTTTACAATGAATAAAACTTAAAAAAACTATTGTTGCGATGGTTGTTCCTCATTTTGAGTGCAGGTTAAGCACCGATGCATTAATCTTGAATGCTCTGCACAAACTGCATTGTTGCAGGAAGAGCAATAGGCCCTTGTTTTGCGTTGATGACCGTACTCTGAACGGCATAGTCGACATGATGGCCTGTTTGTCCTTAGCGCAAACGACGGTGCAGCTGCTTCTGTTGGTCTTGGTACTATCTAAAATGAAAAAAATATATATGTATAATCATTCCGCTTTTAACCTTTAGAATTCTTAATTCTTACCTTGACATCAAATTCCTCCATTGCATTCCGTATCCTTGGATATGCAGTTATGCGAGTATTCAGGGCACGTTCTTCAATGTTGGGTAATGCCAATTGCTTAGTAAGCATAAGGAGGAATGAGCGCCGTCTGTCACTTCTCTTCACTGGCTTCATCTCGTTGAATATTTGAATGCAGCTAATGCAGCGATGTCGAGCATATTGTAAAACATGGCAAGCGGCCAGCGCTTTGTTGAGCGCTTGCATGTATACGTACCAAGCATCTGGTCAATAGTATCAACACCGGATTTGTTGGCATTGTAATCAAGAATGGCTAAGGGCTTCTTCTTTTCAGTTTCCATGTTCACATCGCAAATGTAATGTTGTGTAGATAACAAAATTACTGATTTATTCTTCCTGGACACATATGAGCATAGTGCTATATCGCCTTCGTTGAACCCAAACAATGTGCTGTTGATTGGCCGCGTACGATTTTTATGTAACTCCCGTGGCACAAATGTTTTGTTACAGCGTACTGTTCCAACATATGCAGTTTTCTTTGTCATCAAAATTCGCGCCAAGTTCAATGTACTGCGGCCAGAATCCAAATATTTATCCGCTAGAGCAAGTACAACGTTCTGCCCTTGATTTATTTCACGCTCCTGGTCAGGCATTTACCAGAATAAATCATTCCTTTGACAGGATAGAATGATTTTGAGTCACACAACCACTATACCTTTATACCATACTTGGCTGGCTTCGACGGAATATATTGTGTGAAGTGGGTATGGCCTCTGTATGGGAATAACTGCTCATCAACTGTCAGTGAATCATGCGGAGTGTAAGCTGTTGCTAAGTTAGACTGCAACATTTGCCAAATATTATCAATTGCCGCAGTTTTGCTGTTGATTAGTCGCTGCTGTCACGTATTTCCATTGTCGAATCTAAGGCATTGTTTTATGGACATAAAGCGATTATACGACAAGTAGAAGGTAATAAAACAAATGTTAAATTCGAAGAACTCGTTTAAAATGTGTTCAAACAATAAAACAGCTAAAAAGAAGCCAAAATAAAGTTTATGTCTTAATGATTTCTAGTAATTTCAGTACAAGGTCCCTACGGACCTTGTCATGCGTTCCCGTACTACTCACCATTAAACCTCAATAAAAATTAAACTATTGGGCGTATCACCTTGAATTTTCTTTTAAACGATTTTTGACAAAATTCTCTTGGAAAACAGGGTAACTTTCGGGGTACCTTGTCCTGGCCGAAATAGGAATAATTTCGCTAACCGAAGGGTTAAAGATGTTTTTTTTTTAAAATCATTTACATAAATCAGTTTGTTTACCGACAACGATTTACCCAAAAATATGCTCCCAATTCATCTAGTTTAAAATTTAATTTATTTTGTTTTCCTTTCGATTTGCTGGTTTTTTTTACCCTTTGATTCTAATTACAACTAATGTTTTTGTGCTGCCTCTCGTCAGAAACAATATAGCAAATCCATTTACAAATCTTGCTTTTTTTATGAAAAATTAAAAATCATTTATCATTACTAGCAGTTTCCAGCTTTCGAAATTTGAGTTCAATTTCTAGGCAGCTTTATTTTTCAACTTAGCCAATTCAAAAACCAATACTTTTATGGTTTGTTATTATTGTGAATGAAGATAACGAACGCATTAACAAACACATTAACGAATTTAATAAAACACACATAGCATATGTATAATTTTAGTAAGTGTTAGTAGCAACTTAAAATGCAATTTACTCAAAATAAAGAAAAAAATTTAAAAATCTGTAAATCAGCAAAACGGCTAAAAAGAAATACCTTTCAAATAATAGACGTTTGGTCAAAATCGGGATAAAACGGTAGAACAAAACATCGGTCACAAGAAATCGCCTAGCCTATTAATATTATAGATGCCGAAAAATTTGAATTGGAAAAGTGGCTGTTTTTGTTTTCCATATAAAAATTTGAGGCCATTTTTATTTTCTTATAACACTATGTGGTCAGGATATAATTATATCGATCGATTCAGAATCACTTTCTGAGTCGATTTAGCGATGTCCGTCCGTCCGTCTGTGTATCTATGTAAACCTTTGTAATCAAACTACAAATCGCAATTATCAATATATTTTGATGAAAGTTGGCATATAAGCTGTTATCGCTCATAGGACGAACTCTATTGAAATTGGGAGAATCAGTACAGACCTAGTCCACATATGAGATCGACTTAAATTGCCATAATATTCAAATTATCATATAGATCTCGGTCAAATTGGGTTTGTGCATGTTTATTACTCCCATTAATATGTAGTGCAAAAATAACCGCTACAGGACAATTCTTAGTCATAGCTTCCATATAAAGATGCTTCCCGATCTTCATATAAACCCAAATTTTGCATAGATTTTTCTCAAATTTTTTTGTATAGGTTTTGCCAAAGATGGCCAGAATCGATCCATTTTTCCACATAATCCCCATATAAGTATATCATCCGATATGAACCTTTTCAGATTTTAAGGCAAAAATTTGTTAATGTTTATGTTATATACCCAATTAGTTGGACCTCAGACCAATTCTCTAAACGCATGGTAAAGGGTATTGCGTAGTCGGTCTAGACCGACTTGCCCTTTGGTGCAATTTTTGATTGTGCTATTTTTCAATGCGCCCCTTTTAAGATCTGTAGAAAACCTCTTTCTGGTAAAATCTTGAATTAATTTTGCTGTTCATGTTTTGTTGTTGTTCCTTGCTTCCTCTATATAGATTGTGTTTCAAAACAGCATTCAGTACTTTTCACCACTTTCAATTTCGTTCCGATGGTGTTTCCACATGCTCAAAAATAATCGCTCGAGATAGTCACTTTGTAAACTGAACACAATTTAAAGAGGTTACTGAATATTTCGCTTAAAAAATTTGAATTAATTTCCAGCAGTTTCTACTTTGAATTTTACGAATTTAAAACGAAACATTCCTTAAGTATTTTTAAAAAAAAACTTTATTTAATATTTTCGTGTTTCTTTCCGTCGCTGTACTTCCTGTAGCTTAGCTATCTAACAGTTTTTGAACGAAAATACAAAATAATCTGGCATTAAGCCAGTCAAGCCAGATCTTTCAACTAAATTCCTCAATAATATCGTTTTTTAACCTTTTCTTGTTATAATCCTGGATTTTGGTAATTAGTATGGTTCTATATTATGTTCTCTTTAATGGTTTGCAACTATCTCTCGGTTGACTTTCATCTAAATAAGTCTTCCTAAATTGTTCGCAAGCTCATTTTGTAAAAATAACAAATGAAAATTTCTAATATCAATTTATTGATTAACTGACTTCTTTAAAAGAGTAGTGTGATATGAGAAAATTCATTTATATATACTAGCAGATTGCAGCGCTCGAAATTCGAGTGCAATTTCTAGGCAATTTTATTTCTCAACTTAGCCAATTCACAAACCAACACTTTTTTGGTTTATTATTATTGTGAATGAAGATAACAATTTCATTAGCTAACACATTAAAAAATTTAATAAACACACACATAGCATACGTATAATTTTATGTATGTGTTAGTAGCAACTTTATATGCAATTTACTCAAAATAAAGGAAAAAATCAAAAAATCTGTAAATCTGGTGAACAGCTAAAAAGAAATACCTTTCAAATAATATATGTTTGGTCCAAATCGGGATAAAACGGTAGAACAAAACATCGGTAACAAGAAATCGCCTAGCCAAGTAATATTATGGATAAAGAAAATTCTGTAGCAAAACGTGTGTAAAGTTTCAGGCTCACGACTTTGCAGTGCTGCAATTGCAATCAAATTCAAAAGATAAAACTATTTGCAATTCACATCATACAGTAGCTGCAAAATTATTTAAAGAGACTTTGATTGCATTAAATTATAAGACAAATGTCAATCACAACAGTCTCAGCATTAAGTTTTTAATCATTTAACTTGGATCAATGCTGTAACCGCAATTTAGAACATGTTACGTGTATTTAAAAACGTTCAACTATAAATATAGTTTTTTTATGTCTACATAAACTAGTTTTATTTTTTGCATTAATTAATCTCTAAGATTGAAACACCATTTCTAATCTCATTTAATAACATTGTAATCGTTTTGAGTGCATGTCGTATTAATTTATATTAGGTTTTTAATCTGGCTTAGTAAAAACTCATAGGAATACAAATTTGTAATTCAAGGCAGACATTTTTTTTAAGAGTAGTCAAAATCTTATACATTATAGCAAAAACGTGTTTGTTTGATTGTGGATTATGGTGGTCAAGCTCTATACAAATTTATGAATAGATCATTATACAAAAAATTTTCCCAAAGTACAGTGTACAATTTTATGTATTTTCGATTCAGTTATACCAATAGATTGATTTTCGGAAATATTGAAGCATTTTGTTAAAAAGTGGAGTGGGCTAAGTACTACCCGAAAAAGAACAGCCACAATCAATGTAAATAAATTAAATATTCACTCCATGGAAGTTTGAAGTTAAATTTTTTTTTTCCAAAAATACATGGTAAAATATAAAGTTGTAGTCCCCTTAGACGAAAGGTGGAAGGAAAATAATCAGCTAATATGGGCAACTACAATTCATATTAATAATGAGTTTGTGCTTATGTTATATCGATCGACTTGGAATCACTTTCCGTCTATCCGTCTGTGTGTCCATGCAAACCTTGTCATCAAACTACAGGTCGCAAATATGAACATTATTTGATTAAATTTTGTATATTAGCCTTTATCTGCCACAGGAGAAATACTATTGGTGAAGAGCGGTGCATTTTCGGACCTAGATCCGATACAACTGACCCCTATGAGATCGACTTAAATTGTCATAAGATCCGAGTAAAATTTGTGCGTGTTTATTACATCCATTAAATACTACTAAAAAATAAACCCTGTTGTACAATTCTAAGACATGGCCCACATATGAAGCTTAGGGTGGGTCAATTATTTTTACTCCATGGGCTCATCGCGATTCTTGTACTATGGGCCATAACAAGTATATTTGCTGAAGGAACCATATCTCTAAAATCATTTTAAAACCCTCAAAAATTTTGATGAAAAAATCGATTTATGTCGTATGTGTGTACCCTACATAAAATTAATGATGTGCGATTAGCCCATGGAGATTTTTTCGGCCCCCTACAATTTAACCCACTCTAATGCAGTAGGATTCCCGATCTTCACTTAAATCTATCAAAAAACAAAAATATTGCTTAGATATTTCTCAAATTTGGTTTTTATAGTTTTTTGCAAAAAATAAGTGACCTTAACAAATATGGTCAGAATCGGTCCATTTTTTGAACATGGTCCCTATATAAATAAATAAATATCATCCGATATGAACTTTTTCATATCTGCAGCATAAACAAACAAGTAAGAAAATTATAGTCGGTCTAGACCGACTATACGGTACCCTATACCATGCGTTTAGAAACCCTATCTCTTAGGCCCAACTAATTGGACATAGAAAATAAGCAAAAACCAAATTTGAGTGGGATTTTTATTAATATTTTTTGCTGCAGATATGAAAAAGTTCATATCGGATGCTATATCTATATGGGGACTAGGTCCAAAAATGGACCGATCCTGATCATGTTTGGTAAAGTCTCTTGTATTTTGCAAAAATATATACAAACAAAATTTGAGAAGAATCAGTGCAATATTTTTGTTTTTTAACAGATTTAAGTGAAAATCGGGAAGCAGCTCTATATGGGGCCAAAGGGATCATTTTTGGACTACTCATTAATGGATGTAATGAACGCATATAAACCCAATTTGAGTAAGATCTATATGACAATTTGGATCTTATGACAATTTATGTCGATTTCATAGGGGTAATTTGTATGGGGGCTAGGTCTGAACATGGACCGATTCTCAGCAATTTCAATAGCGTACATCCCATGGCCGATAAAAGCTTATATACCAAATTTCATCAAAATATATTCCTATTTGCGACCTGCAGTTTGATTACTAGGTTTACATGGACACTCAGACGGACGGACGGACGGACGGACATTGTTAAATCAACTCAGAAAGTGATTCTGATTCAATCGGTATAATTAAAGATGGGTCTAGGTCAAATATTTTTGGTTGTTACAAACAGCAGCACAAAGGCATTATACCCAAACCACATAGTGGTATAGGGTATAAAAATAGCAATGCCACTCAAATTATATTTATGCATGTCATAGGGTATCGTATAGTCAGTCTGGGCGACATGTTTTTTGGAAATTGTTTAGTAAAATATTGTCAAACTTCCATGGAGTAATTATTTTAATACATCTGTATAGAAAGTGGTCTAACTTTTTCTAATAGTACTGCGCCCGCAGCATAATTACTGCCGGACTGGTATTAAATTTAAAACAAATTAGCAGAGCCCAGCCCCCGAAATTCGAGTGCAAGTTAGAGGAAATTTTATTTTTTAATTTAATAAATTATTTTATAAGACCCTTAAGTAAATATCGATTGCGTTAAAGTCGTTATTGTCGTTATTGGTTTATGTCCAAAATTATTTTTCAACACAGGGCATTTCGTGCACAATTTTTGCAAACACATTAACAAATTTAATAAACACACAAACTGCATTGTGTAATTTTATGTATGTGTTAGTAGCAACTTTAAATGAATTTTACCCCAAAAGAAATTTAACAAGTAAGAAAATTATAGTCGGTCTAGACCGACCATATGATACCCTATACCATGGTTTAGAGACTCTATATCTTCGGTCTAACTAATTCGATATCGAAAATAAGAATAAACCAAATTTGAGTGGCAATGTTATTAATTCTTTTGCTGCAAATATGAAAAAGTTCATATCGGGTGCTATATTTATTTGGGGACTAGGTCGAAAAATGGACCGATTTTGACCATATTAGGTAAGGGCACTTATATGTTGAAAAAATATATACAAACCAAATTTGAGAAAAATCTGTGCAATATTTTTGTTTTTTGATAGATTTAAGTGAAGATCGGGAAGCACCTCATATGGGACCTATGACTAAAAATTGTCCTATAGGTATTATTTTTGGACTACTGATTAATGGATATAATAAACACATACAAACCCAATTTGACTGAGATAAATATTATAATTTGGATCTTATGGCACTTCATGTCGGTTTCATAAGTGTCACTTGTATGGGGGCTAGGTCTGAACATGGACCGATTCTCACCAATTTCAATAGCGTTCATCCCATGGCCGATGAAAGCTTATATACCAAATTTCATCGAAATATATTCATATTTGCGACCTGCAGTTTGATTACAAGGTTTACATGGACACACAGACGGACGGACGGACGGACGGACGGACGGACGGACATTGTTATATCGATTCAAAAAGTGATTCTGAATCGATCGGTATAATTAAAGATGGGTCTAGGTCAAATAATTTTGGTTGTTACAAACAGCAGCACAAAGTCATTATACCCAAACCACATAGTGGTATAGGGTATAAAAAAGTAAAAATCTGGTAGACAGCTACAATGAAATACATGAGCTTGTTTCAACAAATTGGGTATAAAACTGACAAAGTTACATCGGCCACAAGAAATCGCCATGCCTATTAATATTATAGATATTGTCCGCACGTATGCAACTCTAATTAATATAACTTTTGAATAAGTCATTATGGAAAATGTTCTGTAAAAGTATCAATTGAAAGAAAAGCAAATTTTCACACTTTTGTATAGAAAGTGTTTGATTTTTTTCGAGTAGTAGTTCGTCCGAGCCACAGTTTTGAAATGTGAAGGATGTAATGTCGTCATATTTTCACTTTTGAAAAGTATAAATTTGTACCAAATGTTCCTTAAATATTTTTTTTACCTCGATGATAAATGCTAATGGAGTGTATATTTTTGTACATTTGTCTGTAAACTGATCGATTGAAGTGAAATGTAGAGATATATCTGGTACTTGTACGATTCCAAAATATATATATATTTTTTTTTATTTATTTTTTTTTTTTTAGTTTCTTACTTGTTTTTATTATTTATTTATTTTCTGTATTAAATGTATGCTTAAATTTAACATATTACTAATTCAGATAAAAATATTTTAAAATTTGCATATTTTTAATATTAATAATTTTTAGCCAAGAATCATTTGAATGTTTTTTTTTTTTTTAATATCGTATAATTTCTAAGGTCTCAAAACATTCTTTTTTTTTTTTATTTTTTTTTTCTAATTTTTTTTTTTTTTATTAATTCATATTTATTGAGACAATTTAAATTACAATTAAGTGGTCACAAGCAATAACCGCCTAAGTCGACTTAAGAACGATTTGAGTTATGCATGCTATCATATTCTACTGAAAACGCTTTATATTTGCGTGAAATCCCCATTTCTCTATCAATCTTTATTAAAAAGTAATTAATGAAAACATACTGACCTAAGTCGTAATGAAGCCCCATTATATTTACATACAAAGCTTTTTTTCTCGAAAGCATGATATTCGACGATTTGGGTTATGTATGCTATCATGTTCTACTAAAAACGCTTCATATTTACGCGAAATCCCCATTTCTCTAACATTGTTTATTAAAAAGATATAAATAAAAATAAACTGAACTAAGTCTTAATGAAGCCCCATTACATTTATATAAAAAGTTATTTTTCTTGAAATCATGATTTTCGAATTAGGCGGTTAATGCTTGTGACCACAGATATATATAAAAATAGAATTGAATGTTGTTTGTTTGTGGTTTTGTATGACATTAAGTGGTGGCTAAATCAGAGGACCGGTCTTCTTTAAATTTGTACGGTGTGTAAGTTTGTATCGGGAAAGTAAAATAGGCTATATTTTTTTAAATATATGAAGTGGGCGTGGCACCTCCCATATATAACAAAATTTTAACATCACATATCTGGAGCTCTATGACAGTAATAGTCCTGAAAGTTTGTAGTAGTACATGAATTAGTAATGTAAGAAGTCGGACTAAAAATGGACGTGATCAAACCAGTGGGCGTGGCACCTCCCATACATGATAAATACATATCATTATATATCTGAAGATGGCCAGAGTCTTTAAACTTTCTGCACGTCAATTGGTTGTTAATGTGAGTAGTCTTACAGAAATGGGCGGGATTGGGTTGGTGGGCGTGGTACCTCCCATACAGAAAATATTATCTGAAGTACCGACAGTCTTGAAATCAGGTATGAATTCACGAATGATGAGTATGAAAAGTTATGTGAAATATGGGCGGGATCAAACAAGTGGGCGTGGGAACTCCCATGCAGAGATGCATAGAAATAAGTTATGTGGCAAAACAACTTTTGCCGGATCAGCTATTATATACATATTTGTTATACTATACTTGTATTTATCTAATTAAATGAAAACTGTTAGTTTTTACTACTCGAGCTCCTCATTCGGCTCATTTACTACTCGAGCAGCTCTAGTAGCTCCATACTCGAGTAATGGAGATCTCAGGATGCTACAAAAATATAAATAATTTTTTTTGTGCAACTATTAAAGCGGTATATGTATTCCTATGGTCCAAACATTTTTTCAAATTTTTCGAAAGCCGGTATGGTATTGTTAAAATCGATTTTATATAAAAACAAGTAAGAAAATTATAGTCGGTCTAGACCGACTATACGATACCCTATACCATGCGTTTAGAAACCCTATCTCTTAGGCCCAACTAACTGGACATTGAAAATAAGCACAAACCAAATTTGAGTGGGATTTTTATTAATTTTTTTGGCTGCAGATATGAAAAAGTTCATATCGGATGCTATATCTATAAAGGGACTAGGTCCGAAAATGGACCGATCCTGATCATGTTTGGTAAAGTCTCTTGTATTTTGCAAAAATATATACAAACAAAATTTGAGAAGAATCAGTGCAATATTTTTGTTTTTAATATATTTAAGTGAAGATCGGGAAGCAGCTCTATATGGGGTCAAAGGGAGCATTTTTGGACTACTCATTAGTGGATGTAATGAAGGCATACAAACCCAATTTGAGTAAGATCTATATGACAATTTGGATCTTATGGCAATTTATGTCGATTTCATATGGGTAATTTGTATGGGGGCTAGGTCTGAACATGGACCGATTCTCACCAATTTCAATAGCGTTCATCCCATGGCTGATAAAAGCTTATATACCAAATTTCATCAAAATATATTCATATTTGCGACCTGCAGTTTGATTACAAGCTTTACATGGACACACAGACGGACGGACGGACGGACGGACGGACATTGTTAAATCAACTCAGAAAGTGATTCTGATTCGATCGGTATAATTAAAGATGGGTCTAGGTCAAATATTTTTGGTTGTTACAAACAGCAGCACAAAGTCATTATACCCAAACCACATAGTGGTATAGGGTATAAATACCGTTCCGAAGTCGATTAGTGATGGCTATTTGTCCGCTTGTCCGTCGATCCTTGTAGTCAAACTACAAATCGCAAATATGAATGTGTTTTGATGAAATTTAGTATATAAGCTTTTATCGGCCATAGGACGAATACTATTGAAATGGGTGAAAATCGGAGCATGTTCAGACCTAGTCTCCATCCAACTGACCCTATGAGATGGACTTAAACCTATCGAAAACAAAAATATTGCACAGGTTTTTCTCAAAGTTACTTTGTATATGTTTTTGCATAAACAAATGACTATAAAATATTGTCACCATTTATCGACCTAATTCCCTTATAAATATAGCATCCGATATAAACTTTTTCAGATCTGGAGGCAAAATAATTAATAAAAAATTCCAGTCAGATTTGGTTTATGCTTCTTTTTATATCAAATTAGTTGGACTTAAGTCTAATTTTCTTAACGCATGGTATAGGGTATCGCATAGTCGGTCTAGACCGACTATAATTTTCTTACTTGTTTAACTTGTTTTGGTTACTAGAATTATCATAAAAAATTATAATAAAAAACAACGTGAAATGATATAATGTTAACATTTTATTTAATAATTTTAAATAAAAAAACTAGTAAGAGTGTTAAATTCGGCTGGGCCAAATCTTTGATACCATCCACCTTTTTAATTTTCAATTTTCATTTTTTTTTATCATTTTCCATTTTTCACATTTCAATTTTCATCTTTCGTTTTTCATTTTTGGTTTTTCATTTTTCATTTTTAGTTTCTCATTTTTCATTTTCCATTTTCCACTTTTCATTTTTCATTTTCCATTTTCGATTTTTAATTTTTAATTTTTCATTTTCCGTTTTCCAGTTTTCATTTTTCATTTTCCATTTTTCATTTTTATATTTTCGTTTTTCATTTTTCATTTTCCTTTTTCCACTTTCCATATTTCATTTTTAATTTTTCATTTTCCATTTTTTCATTTTTCATTTTCCATTTGTCATTTTTCATTTTTAATTTTTCATTTTCCATTTTGCATTTTCCATTTTCCATTTTTCATTTTCCATTTTCCATTTTTCAATTTTCATTTTTCATTTTTAATTTTTCATTTTTCATTTTTCATTTTCCATTTTTCATTTTCCCTTTTTAATTTTTAATTTTTCAATTTTCAATTTTCATTTTCCAATTTTCAATTTCCAATTTTCATTTTTCATTTTCCATTTTTCATTTTCCATTTTTTATTTTTATTAATTTTTAATTTTTAATATTCAATTTTAATGATAAGAAAATATGTGGTAAAACTTGCTTAGGCCAATGTGACACGTGCAGTATTAATATCAGAGTTCAGAAAAAAACACACACTGAATAAAAAACTCGTACATAACGGGTGATTTTTTAAGAGCTTGATAACTTTTTTTTAAAAAAAAACGCATAAAATTTGCAAAATCTCATCGGTTCTTTATTTGAAACGTTAGATTGGTCCATGACATTTACTTTTTGAAGATAATTTCATTTAAATGTTGACCGCGGCTGCGTCTTAGGTGGTCCATTCGGAAAGTCCAATTTTGGGCAACTTTTTCGAGCATTTCGGCCGGAATAGCCCGAATTTCTTCGGAAATGTTGTCTTCCAAAGCTGGAATAGTTGCTGGCTTATTTCTGTAGACTTTAGACTTGACGTAGCCCCACAAAAAATTGTCTAAAGGCATCAAATCGCATGATCTTGGTGGCCAACTTACCGGTCCATTTCTTGAGATGAATTGTTCTCCGAAGTTTTCCCTCAAAATGGCCATAGAATCGCGAGCTGTGTGGCATGTAGCGCCATCTTGTTGAAACCACATGTCAACCAAGTTCAGTTCTTCCATTTTTGGCAACAAAAAGTTTGTTAGCATCGAACGATAGCGATCGCCATTCACCGTAACGTTGCGTCCAACAGCATCTTTGAAAAAATACGGTCCAATGATTCCACCAGCGTACAAACCACACCAAACAGTGCATTTTTCGGGATGCATGGGCAGTTCTTGAACGGCTTCTGGTTGCTCTTCACTCCAAATACGGCAATTTTGCTTATTTACGAAGCCATTCAACCAGAAATGAGCCTCATCGCTGAACAAAATTTGTCGATAAAAAAGCGGATTTTCTGCCAACTTTTCTAGGGCCCATTCACTGAAAATTAGACGTTGTGGCAGATCGTTCGGCTTCAGTTCTTGCACGAGCTGTATTTTATACGGTTTTACACCAAGATCCTTGCGTAAAATCTTCCATGTGGTCGAATAACACAAACCCAATTGCTGCGAACGGCGACGAATCGACATTTCACGGTTTTCAGTAACACTCTCAGAAACAGACGCAATATTCTCTTCTGTACGCACTGTACGCATTCGTGTGGTTGGTTTAATGTCCAATAAAGTAAACTGAGTGCGAAACTTGGTCACAATCGCATTAATTGTTTGCTCACTTGGTCGATTATGTAGACCATAAATCGGACGTAAAGCGCGAAACACATTTCGAACCGAACACTGATTTTGGTAATAAAATTCAATGATTTGCAAGCGTTGCTCGTTAGTAAGTCTATTCATGATGAAATGTCAAAGCATACTGAGCATCTTTCTCTTTGACACCATGTCTGAAATCCCACGTGATCTGTCAAATACTAATGCATGAAAATCCTAACCTCAAAAAAATCACCCGTTATATGTAAACAAACATAACTTAGACCAGCACACACATATTTTTATTTTCATATCAATTATGTTTGTTTTTAAATTTTCTTCGGTGCCCAACACAACCATGACTGTGTTCGTTTTAATATTTCGTTATTTACACGAACATTTTTGTATCACGTACTTTTTGTTTCAATCACACATAAAGCACACATTTTTGAGTGTTGCTTTATTTGAAGTTCATGTTCTGGTACGTGTACTGAAAAAAAAAAAACAGAACATGTACAATAAACAGGTTCGAGTTCAGTTATATTTTAAGTCGTGTTTAAAAGTCGTGTTTAAAATATAACTGAACTCGAACCTGTTTATTGTACATGTTCTGTTTTTTCTTAGAACACGAGCCACAACACGACTTAAAATATAACTGAACTCGAACCTGTTTATTGTACATGTTCTGTTTTTTTTTTTCAGTACACGTACCAGAACATGAACTTCAAATAAACAACACTCAAAAATGTGTGGTTTATGTGTGATTGAAACAAAAAGTACGTGATACAAAAATGTTCGTGTAAATAACGAAATATTAAAACGACCACAGTCATGGTTGTGTTGGGCACCGAAGAAAATTTAAAAACAAACATAATTGATATGAAAATAAAGATATGTGTTGGCTGCTTTTGAACAGAACATTGTGTGTTTCATGTGTGTATTTTCTGAACCTTGATTAATATACACACAACTGTAATGACTTCAACAATACGAAGAATTACAACATATACAACATATCTTAAGAAAAACAACAAACACACTGAAAAATTTTATTTTTTCAAGAGTGTTTTCAAAGTTTCATTCATAGCTCGTGAAACCTTTGACCCATTTTGACGATTTTAAATAGCAACTCCTTTGGGATGTTAGTAAACGATTTTATATAAAAACGAGCGGTCTAGCTTAGATATTGACGGCGTGATCGTGATTTCCACAGACAGACGGACAGACGGTCATCGGTAAATCAACTTCCCTTGTTATAAGGATCAAGAAAATATATATTTTGGGGTCTCAGAAATTTATTTCGATGCGTTACAAACGGAATGACAAACCTATGTATACCCTCTGCCACTAAGGTATGGAGGGTATACAAATACTGGCGAGTGAATATTTTATGGAGAATGATATTAAGAGTCTTATAAATATTAGTACTGAAATCAAAAATGGTAGTAAAATGTCTAAAGTATTTTGATGGCGAAAGCCTTAAAAGCCTCAAGTTATTAACGTGAGTAGGCGCGTAAAAATAAGCTGGGCCGTATTAGTGGGTGGGCGTGACACCATGTAAAATACTCTGTATGGAAGGTTTTTGATATCACATATCAGAAAAAGTTAATAGGAAAACATAACTGTTTCAAAAATGAACTGAATCGAAGGATCTAACTGTTGTTAGATTTCTAAAGTGAACAAACAATAGACAATAGACAAAGTTCTTTCAGAAAAAAGTAAAGAAAACCAGTAGATTTTCGAACAACGTTTTAATTCTTTATCAGAAGTAAAAACAAAATTGAATAAACATGTATTTATTTCTCTTTTATTGCAGTTACTCATTAAAAACAGCAACAATTGTTGGCAACAATTGCATCCAATTTTATAAGAGTTGATAATAGATCTTCAATCAAATTACACTAACAAAATACTCGGTAATAATAATTAAAAAAAAAAAATTAAAACTAAACAAAATGAAAGCAAAAAATAATTTATTAAATTAAAAAAAAAAAAAAAAAAAATCAAACATTTTTAGTGAGTAAAATATATATAAAGAAAAAAAATCATCATTTTGGAAGAACATATTTAATATTTTATTATAAAAATGGATGACCCTTAAAGAAAAGGAAAAACTTAAAGTGCTAAAATAAAAGAATCAAAATCAAAAGCATAAATCAAAAGCAAAATTTATCTCGTGACAATCTAACAATTGCATAAGATTTTTTTTATTAAACGAATAACAACAAAAAAGAGAAACAGTAAACACAAGTTGTTGTTACTTGTGTGACAAAGTTACTATTAAAAGAAAGATCTCTTAATCTTATCTAGTCCATATTATCTCGTGCCTGCCGCTTGGTTTTTGCTTGCTACACATTAAACGTGTCAGGAGTTTGTGTTTTTCGCTGGCTGGTGGTTTTGTTGTTAACTATATATTTCCAAGCACCAGTTACACAAAAGTCATTTTGAATGGTTTCTGAGGACACCAACTGGAATAGCAGCGACACAATGTCCGATACGGACATGCACGATTCGAAGAATGACATTTGTGGTGGTGCCTCAAGCTCCAGTGGCAGCTCGGGCACCCCACGAACTAAACCGAATTGTGCACGTTGTCATAATCACGGCTTCAAAATCAAATTGAAAGGCCACAAACGCTACTGTAAATTTCGCAATTGTAATTGTGAGAAATGTCGCCTGACCGCTGATCGTCAGCGTGTTATGGCTTTACAGACAGCACTTAGGCGGGCCCAACAGCAGGATGAACAGCGTATTTTGCAAATGCATGAAGTGCCACCGGTAGTACATCCACCGACAGCTTTACTTAAAGCTCACTATCATCATCATCATCACTTGCAACATCATATTAATGAACAATTGCATCATCACCATCATCCCCATTTGGTGGATGCATCAGCTGCGGCTGCCGTCGGTGCTGTTGTTGGTGGTATACCCCCTCATCATCATGTGGCTCATGCTGCTGCTATATCCACAATACGTTCTCCTCCACACAGTGATCACAGTGGCAATGGCGGAGGTGGGGGTGGAGGCAGCGGAGGTGGTAGTAGTGGTGGTGCTGGAGGAGGTGGCACAGCCAATGGCATTGATCGGGGCAATTCTGCTACTTTAAATGGCATGGCTAGCAGCAGCAGCGTTGCATCAAGTTCAACAGTTGGGCCACCACATCACACACCTCCCGATCAACATCAGCATCAGCATCAGCATCAGCATCAACATCACAACAACCACCACCATCATCATCATCCCCATCCACATTTGGCTATAGCGCCATCAACAGCTCAGTCTGTTGACAGTTCGTGTGATTCATCATCTCCGTCGCCATCGTCCACATCGGGAGCTGTTTCGGTACTAGTGAATCGAAAGACTTTGTCTGAACAACATCAAAATGGCGCTGATATGTCTATAGGTGAGTACGTTTGATAAGCTTTTTACTCATAGAGAAAATATTTCCGTTACTATAAAAAACAAATGTCAGCTATAAACAAATTTTTTATAGTTTTCGATAAGAAATAAAAAAATTCCCTAAAATTTTTAAAACTTTTTGAGCAATATATCATATTTTTAGAATTTTAGACAATATTAAGTCCATCTCATTCTTACCCGATCCAAACTTTATGTGTTTAATTATAACAATTTATCATTATTTTTTTCATAGACTTAAATTAAAAATTTCTGTGAAACAAAATTAACGAAGATATGGAGTCATGCAACCTGTGCAAACTTCAAAAAGGGAAAAATCTAATATAGCTCAAAAAAGTAGGAATACCTTTTCTATAAAAGCAACTTTTTTTAAATAGGCTCCTATTTTCTAACTGTACCTTTTGAAAAAAAGAGCCATTTTAAAATGTATATTTTTAAAAAAAGGACTTCTCTTTAAAAAGTACCATTTTAAAAGTAAATTTTTCACCTTTTATTAAAGAAAGTAAATTAAAACCCTATACGTGAAAAGTTCCTTTTTCATAAAAAGTACATTCCGCCAAAGAAAGTAAGTCGTCTTAAAAAAGGAAACTTTTATAAGATAAGGTACTTATCTTAAAAAGTACCTTATCTTAAAAGGGAACATTTTCTTATAAAAGTATCTTTCAAAAAAAGTAAGTTTTCTTAAAAAACTACATTTTCTGAAAAAAGTACCTTTCCTTAAAAAGTAGCTCTTCATAAAAAAGTAAATTTTCCTAAGAAAGTACCTTTCTTTAAGAAAAGTACCTTATTCTAAACATGTACCTTTTCTTAAAAAAAAGGCATTTTTCTTAAAAAAGTACCTTTTCTCAAAAAAGCACATTTTCCTAAAAAGTAAAGATTCTGAAAAATAGCACATATTTAAAAAAAATTACCTTATCGTAAATATTTACATTTTCTTAAAAAAGCATCTTTTCTTAAAAAGGTAAACTTTAAACAAAAAGTACATTTTCTTAAAAAAAGTAAATTTTTTGGAAAAAAGTCCCTCTTCCTAATTGGACATAAATACATAAATACATAAATTGGACAGATTTTTTTTTTTTTTTTTGGTAATTTCTATAATTCCAAAATTTTGGTCACACTCTATGAATGAGTGCCCAGAGTATTTCGAATAACATACAACCAAAAACTGAACATTGTGGTGACTCTTATTCTGGCCACCACAATTGTCGGTATAGGCTGTAATGTGAGGCATATTCCGAGGCAAAGAATTAATAAATTCAAACAGGCAAGAACTAATTTCTTGGCAGCAACGGGAAGCTTGGCTTTCGTTCCACATATACATATTGGCCTTCGTTCCACACATACATATTGGCGTCTCCCGGTGATAAATTGTGGACAAAAAAGTTGTACATCCAAAGTTGACGGACATAGTATACTTGAGTGTATGTCAGTACAGGAGTTCACAACATTTTTTGCAAGTCGAAACAAATTGCCACATGGGTGTTAGTACTACACACAGAAAAATAAATCGCCAACCGATTTTTTCTAAAGTTTAACAACTCCATTTTCGATTGTATCAGCAGACATTTAATAGCAACTAACCATTTTCTACTGTGATAAAATATTTACTGTTAATACAATAGAATTGTAATTGTAATCAACTCAAAATTCGGTTATCATCTATTATGAGTATTTTTATTTGACCTTTGCGATTTAATTTAAAAAAAATTATTATTTCAAGCTCGAGGTCTTCATCGTAATTCGGTTGGCAATAAATTTGGTAGTCACAACAAATCTGTTTTCTGTGTTTATAATTTTTTACAAACTCTTTAACTTATATACAGAACTTCATCAAAATTTATTTACATTAGCGAGCTCTAGTTTGATTACAAGGGATACATAGAGATATACAGGCGGACGGACGGACAGACGGCCGGGCGGACATCGCTATGTTTTCTCAGCAAATGATCGGTGTGTCAAGGTAAAGTATTTTTGGTAATAGTAGGAAAGGTACGAAAGTAACCTTGGTCTGAAGTGTTTTGATCTTTTTTGGTATAGATTAAAACGAATATGTCATACTAAGTAATTTCCACGTACGTTCTATCTGAGAAAAAAATAATATATTTTTAAATATTACAAATAGTCTTGAATGGGAGTAGTATTACTTCTAGGTGTCTTAACATGTTTTGCTTAAATAAAATTTATTCGTGTTGTGTGAAAGGCCCAAATAAAGCAAAAAAAAAAAAGTAATTAAAAAACATAAAAAACATAAGTATAGAACATAAATTTGTAGCAGATGTTAATATTAATTGGCGACAGGGTCTAAAAATGGTCTGAGGATGACCAGACTTTGTGAGGATGGGGACTACACAGAAACACAAACAGAGTACCACACAAACAGACGGAATGACGGACATCCTTAAATCGAGTATGGGTCAATTATTTTTGGTAGTTGCAAACATCAGCACAAAATTTTGCCTTCACCGCAGAGTGCTATTTCGTATGAAAAGTATTTAAGCATTTTTATATATTTTCGGTTTCAGTGTGCTGAATGTCTTTCGAGAGGCAGATCCCAGGGTCTAATAAATATTGATCGATGTTCTAGACAAACGAATGACAAACTCAATCGACACCCTTTAACATTCTCCAAGTGGTGCAAGAAACATCGTCGACATGATGTCCCGGTATACATGAGTGGTATTGGTATTGTAAAATCGGCTACCAGTGAAACGAACAAGTATTTAAAAAAGAACATTCAAGTGTCTGGACTTTGAAAAACGGTGCACGAATTTCTTCGTACCATCTGGTAGTAGATAGCAATTATATCCGACCGAAAATAAATGGTATAGTAGTGATTCCTAATGAATTTTTTTTTATTTTTCGTAAATAGCTCTTATGAAACTCTTAATATTGTCTTCAGTGATTTTATACCTATTTTCTTGAAAAATTTGTTTTCAAATCACTATCCATTTTACTAGAGACCAATATAAGTATATGGATCTCAGCTTCAGCGATATCAGTCCTGTAATACCATAGAACTGTCCGTTTGCTGTTATGACACGACACCGAATTACGCTAAAATAGAAGTAGCGGCCTCATGTCTGTTGTCCCATGAATGGTAACAGTCAAAAACTGCTGAAAGAATAATTCGGTGTTAATCGTCCCAGTTGTATTGTATTGTATAAAGAGGTGTTTGAAGTACTGCGACGAAAGTGATCTATTGTACTGCCCTCTGCTAATAGGTCGTCCCTATAAACTCTCATCCAACCCTGAAGCCCTCAGGAATTAGAGGATGTTGGTTGGTTCTAGTAATTTTATGTCGCTACCTAGTATTGCAAAGTTCCGTAATAAAGTATTTCCTTAAATCATATTTCTTCTCAGCCTTGTCCATGGGGCAATCTAGGAGGGTGTAATCATTAACTTGGCTTATTCGGTTCCATTGCCCTTCATAAAGCCTGATTATAGGTTTACTTCCCTTTATCCTGATTGCCGTTGCCAGGGCTTTCCTCTGCACCACTATATGTAGTGGGCTTAGTTCCAATATTGCTTCAAGTGATGCCGTTGGGCACGTCCTCATTGCACCCGTTATCCCAATGCACGCTAATCTTTGTATTTTACTTAACTCCATTTGAGTTGACTTCAGATCTGTTCTTTTGGCCCACGCTATAGCCCCATAAGTCACAAGATGCTGGGTTTACATCCCTAGGTTTTACCCGCTATCGTTCTGCATATCATTGTAGCTCGCTTGGCTTTCTCAGTGTTGTCGTCGACATGTGCCTTCCATGTTAACTTACCCAGGTATTTCACCTGCACTTATGGTTCGATGACTTCCACCAGAATTTTAATTGTCCTCCATCTTGGAAGTTTCCTTTTCCTTTTCAATGGTACAATAGTGGTCTTTGTCGGATTGATGTTCCATCCTGTTGCCCTACACCATTGACATATAATCCTAAACCCTCTTTGCACAATGTCGCATAGGGTTTCCTCGAATTTGCATTTTGCTATTAAGACTATATCGTCAGAGTAGCCTTAACATTGTATTCCTGCTTCCGACAGTTTCATTAGTAGTTCGTCCACAACCAGACTCCACATTAAGAGCGAAAGAACTCCTCCCTGTGGACATCCTCTGGTTGTGTTGACGCCTATAGTCTCCCCTTCTGCTGTTGTTTCTACTGATCTCGTGTAGGGCACTTCTACCATCCATTTTGATGTTACCGAGTCTTCTCCTCATCGGTTTAATGCCCTTCCAATTACTTCGTGTGAAGTATTATCAAAGGCTCCTTCTATCTCCAGGAAGGCACAAACGGCTATTTCCTTTTCATCTATTGATTTCTGAATAGTTCTTACTAGGCTAGTGAGAGCGGTCTCTCCTTTTTGGAATATCTGTCCCAACCCTTCTGGATTTTTTATGATTTTAGTTCTTCCTCCTTTTTCACTTTTCCGACGAAGCATTGTACTATATTAGTTGCCTTTCTTCCCGATATATTGGTATTTTAATAATAAAAACCTGTTTTTGATGCCTCTTCCTTTTTTGCTATAGGTGGAAATAACACGGGACATAAGATGTCACGAAATGTCTCCAGAAAAAGTTTAAAAATTCACATTTCTGTTCACAAGTTCACTTCGCGACATAATCTCATTAAGGGGGGTAAAGTTTTAAAAGTTAAAAAATTCATATTTTCATAATTTTTTTTTTTAAGATATGAATAATGTTGGATTAGTTGTTTCATATACACGTTATAGCATAAAATAAAAGTCCGTGACAGCGAAACTACGAGGGCGTTGTTGTTTTGCGGTCAACATCATAACTCGTTACCGGATCATGTGAAACGAAAAAAAAACGAAATGCGTTTAAAATGTGACATGTTTCCCGACGTAATCACGAAGAGTTTTTTTAATTTTTTATTTTTGGCAGCATTTTGAAGTGAAAAACATGATTTTTGCTGTAAAATTTCGGGAATTTGTTGTTAAAAAATGGGGAAGAGAATGGAAAATAAAATAAACTTTTCGTGGTTACCTGATGATTTATGTGTATATATAGTGTGTAAATTTTCAAAAGAATCGGTCAAATAGATTTTGAGTTATGATGTTCACGGACTTCGAACATTTATTTGCGAGAAAATCAATTTAAAGTTCTTTAAAAACTGATTTATATACGATATACCGTATGAGGCCGGTCGCTGGAAACGCCTTATCTTCTTAAGTTTTGCTCCGACTTACTTCAAATTTTTACACAGCACTCTCAACATGTTGTACATTCAGAAAGAGAAATGCAAAAAAAAAGGTTTTAGAACCTTACCCCCAATTAATTATTATTAATAAATGAATGAACTTTTTAAGAGATAATTACTCGTATATAACAACCCAAATTTAATATTTGTGAATTTATATTTCTGGAAATTGGGTCTTTATTTCGTAATGAAAGTAAGCCCTGAATTAAATTAATTAAATAATACTTTAGGACTGCCTTTTCCACTGTCGCAAAAAAAAAGCAATAGGAACAAACTAATTTCTTTTAGGACAAATTATTTACAATTTTTGAACAGAGTTGAAGCAAAAACTGGCCTAAAAAAGTTTAAAAAAATTTTTTTTTAACAGACTTCAAATCAATTTTCAGAGATGGACCCAGTTTTTTTTTTTGTATCATGGACATTTGTCTTGTATATATTTCCTCCTCCTGCATTTTAAACCATTAATTTACGATGGTAGTCCATCTTTGCGCCTGGATTTTAAGAGTGATAAAAAATATATACATATATCAGGTATACCGATAAGTTTTCGCCGTTTGAAAAAACGCTGTGGAAGACCGAAAGGGTATGAAGACGAGAAATTGGAAGCGTTGTGGGATCAAGATTTGTGTACATTAGGAGGTGACTTACAATTATTTCCACAACGTTTAAACTCAATGGGAATAATTCAAAACCAAGGATCCACCTGGCCATATGTATTTTATGGTGGAATCAGCTTAGAGTCCTGTATTATGAGTTTCTAAAATTGAACGCAACCATTACTTGGGCTGTGTACCGAACACAATTGATGAGATTGGGCATGCCCGATTGTATTGTATTGTATTGTAAAAAGAGGTATTTGAAGTACTGCTAATAGGCTGTCCCTTAAAAATCTCATCCAACCCTGAAGCCCTCAGGAATTCGAGGATGTTGGTTAGTTCTAGTAGTTTTATGTCGCTACTTAGTATTTGGAAAGATCCCAGGTGCTTCTTTCTTTTATGCATTAACGCTCCACATTCCCCAAGTATGTGCTCTGCTGATTCGGCTTCCTCATCACAGAATCTGCACATGGGGTTTTCTACGATTCCTAGCCTGCTCAGATGTTCCCTGAGCCTACACTGACCAGTTAAAATCGCGGTTAGTATTCTAATTCCGGCATGCCCGATACAACAAGGGTATTCTCCTGCATGATAATGATCCTCGTCCATATGTTGCGGTGCCGGTTAAGCCTATTTACAAATACCCAAATGGGAGGTTTTGTCCGTCATGTGCACCAGACATTGTTATACAATAATTGACGAAACGTCGAGAAAAACTTGTAAAATAAATGCATTTTTGTTTAGATTAAAGAAAACATAGGTCTGACTAGCTTAAAAAAAACACAACATTGTTCTTCTGTTTTTCACTTATTTCGATCGATGACATAGCAGGACTTGACATCATATGAAAATCCCAAAAACTGGCTCGGTTTGTGGATAGCCTCAAAAGATGAAGCATTCTTCCGACCATATGCTGCCAGAAAGATGGGAAAAATTAGTGGCAAGCGATGAACAATACTTCGAAAAAGAAAACGTAAATTTCCGTTCTTTCATAATAAATGACCATAATAATTCCGGAAGCTCATTTGTTCACCTGAGTTTTGTACAGTCTTCGAGTCTTTTTCGACTCCTTTAACCGATTTAAACAATCATAAATGCGCTCATTTTCTGATCATAGAAGACTCTTTTGTCGGGAGAAAATGGCAACCTATCCCTGACTGAAGAGTCTCTTATTTGCTGATCAGTTTCTATTCATTTTCAAGTCATATTTTTTATTGCTCTAATATTGTTGTTGTATTTTTAATAAATCACTTTTTATGCGTAAGCGTAAGCGTGAATCATTTTCGAGCCTTTTTTCAATTGCGGATGAGATTAATCAGTTTTTAACCATCAAAAGTGCTCGAAGAAGACTCAATCTTCCAACTGCTGACTGGGATCTAGCTTTTGCACGTTATCTGAGTTAATTTATTTATTTATTTATTTTTTGTTTTGATATAAATTCAAATTCTTCTTATTTGACGAAAATTTGTCTGGTGGGTTGCTAGAGGATTTGATTTCCCCCGCAATTTTTCGGCTTAAATTTTTATAGATTAAATTGTCATGGGGATAAATCCGGGTGCCAAACTTCAGTGCTCGGCAAAGGCTATAACTGGGTTTATGAGCATGCTAAAAACTTTAAAGAAATAAACAAAAAACATTCGAAATACTCGTAGCATCTGCTGAATATAATGCTGAGTACACACGATGGAACATTAAGTGGAACATTCGTAAAAAACATGTTTCCATTTTTTCATACAAACGATGCAACCAAACACGAAACATCACTTCTGCGTGTTTGTTGAATATGCTGCCACTAAACAAACGCGGAAGAAATTTTTTTATTAATGAGATGACAGCTATTGTTATTATTAATAACAATTGATGCCCTGTTGTACGAAAATGAAGAAGAGCTACAATTAATTGATAATTAAAGAACTTCAATAAACATTTTGTATAAAATGCAATTAATCGATAATTGAAGACTGTAATAAACATTTCATATAAAACAAGTAAGAAAATTATAGTCGGTCTAGACCGACTATATGATACCCTATACCATGCGTTTTGAAACCCTATCTCATAAGCCCAACTAACTGGACATAGAAAATAAGCATAAACCAAATTTGAGTGGTATTTTTATTATTTTTTTTGGCTGAAGATATGAAAAAGTCCATATCGGATGCTATATCTATATGGGGACTAGGCCCAAAAATGGACAGATCCTGGCAAAGTCTCTTGTATTTTGCAAAAATATATACAAACAAAACTTGAGAACAATCAGTGCAATATTTTTGTTTTTTGATAGATTTAAGTGAAGATCGGGAAGCAGCTCTATATGGGGCCTAGGACTAAGAGTTGTTCCATAGGGATCATTTCTGGACTACTCATGGATGTAATAAACGCATAAAAACCCAATTTGAGTAAGATCTATATGACAATTTGGATCTTATGGCAATTTATGTCGATTTCATAGCGGTCATTTGTATGGGGGCTAGGTCAACAGCATTCATCCTATGGTCGATAGAAGCTTATATACCAAATTTCATCAAAATCTATTCATATTTGCGCCTGCAGTTTGATTACAAGGTTTACATGGACGCACAGACGGACGGACGGACGGACATCATTAAATCGAATCAGTTATTGATTCTGATTCGATAGGTATAATAAAAGATGGCTCGAAGTGAAATATTTTTGGTAGTTACAAACAGCAGCACAAAGTCATTATACCCAAACCACGTAGTTGTATAGGGTATAATTATAATTTATATGTATGTACTTCTTTTATTATTAAAAAACTATTTTTTTTTTAAATTTTATGTGAATTTCTTTTTTTTTATTATAAAACTAAAATTAAATTCATTCATTGTCTTCAAATTTCGCCATTTCGTCTCTCTTTTATTTTCTTTACTACGATATACAAAACAACATTACAGCGTGACTTCTCTCAATGAAATAAGAGAGCAAAAATAGTAAACATCGATACAGACGATGAAACCTTGAGTTTGGAAACATAAAATATCAAAATAATTTGATATTTGAGGAACCAAAATTGAAACATGAATTTTGAGATAAACCATTGCTACACACGATGGAACGTTAACAGGAACATCGTCATGTTCCACTAAATGTTCCATCGTGTGTACTCAGCATAATAGTTTTAATATTAAGACACGCCTCTGAATAACTCTAAAGCAGGCGGAGCTTAATAGTGTATGGATTATTATTGCTTCTCTTCAAATTACTGACATTACGTACTGGCAGTGCTTCATTTAATATGGAAACTACAATTAAATATCATCAAAGAGGGGGGAAAAATCCGTTAACATATTTCTTCAATATATAAATACAGAAATATGTGTATACCAACAAAAGAATCACACACACATATAAACGCACGAAATCTTAGTTAATAGTGATGAGCCAGAAATGAAAAATTGCATGTTAATATTATGTATGACATACTAAACAACAATGGAAGACATCAAAATATTACACAGAGTATACACATGTAATGTGAAATGTGAACATCACTCTATGCGCAACGTGATCATATAAACCAGGCCTGGGCAAACTTTTATGGTCAAGGGCCGCACGGTTATCTAAATTGGAATAATTGGGCAGCTAATTAAAATGTATATCATAGAAAATAAAAAAAAAATGTTTTTTATTAATAAATGCTAGTATGAAAAATATAGAATTAACAAATAAGTAATTATTTTAATGAGATGAATGTAACTGCTTCGAGTTCTGAATATCTGATTCAAGTTTTGTAGTAGAAATCCTTAAAACTGCTTTCAAATGTGCATCTGTAATAGATGATCGTACAGACTTTTTATTGACGTTCATAATGGAAAACGTTTGTTCACATAACTATATAAGTCGAGGCAAAAATAACTAGCATTTTACTGGCAAAATCTCGAATTTTTGGATATTTGTTTGAATCGAGAGAACTATAAAAAAATACAAATCTCGTTCTGACGATGTAATTCTTTAAGATCAGGATTACATTGCAAATCTATTATTTCTAGTTGAATTTCACTCGGAACTTTATCAATTTCAATACAAAATGGATCCCTAACTATTGACAAACTATTTTCACGTTTTCGAAAGTCACCAAATCTGCACGTAAATTCTTCATTTAAAATTGTTACAGTGCAATTATATTCTTTAAAGTTCTCTTCAGGTATATTGGTAACTGTTTTCAAAGCTGGGAAGTGATCCAAATTTTTATTTGATAAATGCTGCGAAAATAGTCGTAACTTTAACTGAAATGAATTTAGGTTAACTATCATTTCATGCGCATACAAATTTTTTCCTTGCAATGCGGTGTTAAATCCATTGAGATGAGTCATAATATCGAGGGTGAATGCAAAATCTAAAAGCCAATCAGGATCTTTTAATTCAGGAAAATTTTTATTATTTTTCATTTCCAAAAAGATAACTATATCATTTTTAAGATCCCATACTCGTCTTAGCACCTTACCCAAGCTTAACCATCGAACTTGACTGTGATACAGCACGTCCGTATATTCTGATTCGATCTCTTGTAGAAAATTAATAAATTGTTTATGATTAAGACCCCCTAGATGGGATATAGTTAACGAGTTTAATTACGGTAATAGTGACGTGTTCCACTTTTAGCACTTTCTTGCACAATACCTGTTGGTGAAGAATACAGTGTATTGGTATAATGTTGTGATTTGGACAATTTTCTTTTATTTTATCCTGAATTCTCTACAATAATCCAATTTCTGGACCTGTTAAGCTTGGCGCTCCATCAGTCGTAACACTTATAATTTTACTCCAGGGCAAGTTATATTTCACTAAACAATTTTCAACTTTTTCAAATATATCAGCTCCAGTTGTTTGTCCTTTCAGCGATTCCATTGACAATAGTTCTTCAACAATTTTAAAATTAGCATATTAGCGTATGAAAATTACTAATTGCGCAGTATCTTTTTGATCAGTCCTCTCATCAAGAGCAATCGAATACCACATTGATAATTGCAGTACTGATAATAGTTGCTGATTTAAATTATCATCAATACATTCAATACGTCGCGTAATAGTTCGTCGTGATTTTTTTTTTTTTTTTTTTATTAATCAACACTCAGGGGATGCCCCCTACAGATGCAGTGCATTGTGTTGATCTCAGGTAAAAAAATATATAGATATAGTAAGGAAGAAAGAAGGAATAGTGTGTACATTTTAGTTTTTTTTTTTGCAGCGACAGGCCAAAGCCTCTGGTGAGAATCGAACCCACGACCCCCGCATGGTAGGCGAGCACGCTACCTACTCACCTACCGAGGCGTTTTAACTTACACTTTCGAATTTAGTTTTCATGTCAGGGCATATAAAACTATTTGCTGCAAGCATGCATTCCTTAATAAATTGTCCATAATAAATTTTTTGTTTTTGGCTATTTTCAAAGCAATAATAAAACTAGCTTTTGTAACAGCTTCTTCTTGTTCAGCATTTTGGCGCTCAAAAAATTTCCTTGCAGATATAAATTTGCGGCTAACTTGTCAGCAGTTGTTTTTCTGACTAAGGAAGTTAAGTCGGATCCATATTCTGAGTATTTAGTAGTAAAATGTCTCCTAATATTATACTCTTTAAAAACTGCGAGACTTTCCTGACAAATGACACAGATGGCCTTATTTTTCAATGCAGTAAAAAAATATTTACTTTTCCACTCTTCCTTAAAAAGGCGGCACTCTTGATAAATTTTTTTCTTTTTATTCATTTTTATGGTATATCTATTATTATTTTATAAGTACACTAAATTTAAAATAATATTTTTAAACGCGTATATATCTTGTAACCACAAACGTATTGCACTGACACAGATTGTTTTCTTACTGGCAAATCTTACACAAATTTAACGACAAATTTAATCTCAGTATGCCATGCTAATAAAATATTTCACGGAATAAAAGAATTGCAAAAAAAAATTCAAATATAATCTCAGTATGCCATGCTAGAAATATATTTCGAGGAATACAAAAAAAGAATTGCAAAAAAAAAATTCAAATATAATCTCAGTATGCCATGCTAGAAATATATTTCGAGGAATAAAAAAAAAAAAGAATTGCGAGAAAAAAATTCAAATATAATCTCAAAATGCCTTGAACATTATTATATTGATTTAATTATTGCTTTAAAATAAAATTGCTATAGCAAATAATGAAAGAGTGATAAAATTCTAAAAAAGTGGAAACACAAATAATGTTTGTCATTTTAATGATTTAATAAAAAAAATATAAATTTTTTCGTTTTGAAATATTTTCCTTTTACGATATTCATATCAAATTTTGAAACTTAACTTCTTTTGTGAAAGGCATTAGTGGGCCGCTCAAAACCAGCTAACGCACTGTGGTTGCGTCCATATGACAAAAATAAAAAAAGTCTTAATATATTGGCGTTTTAGCAAATTAAATAGGCTCTAATGTCATCCAATTTCCCTCTTCTTAATTTGTTTTGATAATTTCTAACGGTAGTTTTGAAATATATACAACTAAAGTGTGAATACTCATAGAAGTAAAAAGTTGATTAAAAGAACAAAGAAAACAAAGTGAAACTTCAATTGTTAAAATAAAGTTTATTAAAGTGCTTACTAAAATTATTAAAAATGGAAATTAATGTAAATGGTATTGGCATTGTTTTTAAGAAAAAATAAGTTTATAAATGGTGTTGTTGTTTTAGTAAAATACAAATTTTGAAGAAGTACTTTTTTCTACATGGTTTGCTAATTGACGTAAAAATTACATAGAGTTTTAAATAGTTTCAGACTCCATCTGACTAACCGAATTATTTTGTAAATGTTAACAGATGTATTCAGTTTAAGATTATGTTTTATTCGGGTGCATGATTTTGCATCTTTTTTTTATATATTGAATATACTAACTCAACCTCTGTGTTTAATGTGTTTTTAGTATATGTAACGAATGTTGTTTTATTTAATCAGAGTGATATTTTTGTTGTTATTGAAAGGTATTTTGTACTTTTTTCTTATATAACGGGTGATTTTTTTGAGGTTAGGATTTTCATGCATTAGTATTTGACAGATCACGTGGGATTTCAGACATGGTGTCAAAGAGAAAGATGCTCAGTATGCTTTGACATTTCATCATGAATAGACTTACTAACGAGCAACGCTTGCAAATCATTGAATTTTATTACCAAAATCAGTGTTCGGTTCGAAATGTGTTTCGCGCTTTACGTCCGATTTATGGTCTACATAATCGACCAAGTGAGCAAACAATTAATGCGATTGTGACCAAGTTTCGCACTCAGTTTACTTTATTGGACATTAAACCAACCACACGAATGCGTACAGTGCGTACAGAAGAGAATATTGCGTCTGTTTCTGAGAGTGTTACTGAAGACCGTGAAATGTCGATTCGTCGCCGTTCGCAGCAATTGGGTTTGTGTTATTCGACCACATGGAAGATTTTACGCAAAGATCTTGGTGTAAAACCGTATAAAATACAGCTCGTGCAAGAACTGAAGCCGAACGATCTGCCACAACGTCTAATTTTCAGTGAATGGGCCCTAGAAAAGTTGGCAGAAAATCCGCTTTTTTATCGACAAATTTTGTTCAGCGATGAGGCTCATTTCTGGTTGAATGGCTTCGTAAATAAGCAAAATTGCCGTATTTGGAGTGAAGAGCAACCAGAAGCCGTTCAAGAACTGCCCATGCATCCCGAAAAATGCACTGTTTGGTGTGGTTTGTACGCTGGTGGAATCATTGGACCGTATTTTTTCAAAGATGCTGTTGGACGCAACGTTACGGTGAATGGCGATTGCTATCGTTCGATGCTAACAAACTTTTTGTTGCCAAAAATGGAAGAACTGAACTTGGTTGACATGTGGTTTCAACAAGATGGCGCTACATGCCACACAGCTCGCGATTCTATGGCCATTTTGAGGGAAAACTTCGGAGAACAATTCATCTCAAGAAATGGACCGGTAAGTTGGACACCAAGATCATGCGATTTGACGCCTTTAGACTATTTTTTGTGGGGCTACGTCAAGTCTAAAGTCTACAGAAATAAGCCAGCAACTATTCCAGCTTTGGAAGACAACATTTCCGAAGAAATTCGGGCTATTCCGGCCGAAATGCTCGAAAAAGTTGCCCAAAATTGGACTTTCCGAATGGACCACCTAAGACGCAGCCGCGGTCAACATTTAAATGAAATTATCTTCAAAAAGTAAATGTCATGGACCAATCTAACGTTTCAAATAAAGAACCGATGAGATTTTGCAAATTTTATGCGTTTTTTTTTTAAAAAAAGTTATCAAGCTCTTAAAAAATCACCCGTTAGAAACATCCCGTCAATGCATATTTTCTCGTCTGTCAGTTTTCGAGATTTGGTGCTCTAAAAAAGGTTCGAATTCGGTGAAAGCCCAACAAGTGTTCGACGAAGTTGTCAAATACATTGATTTTGAATGCGAGGAAGGTGCGTTTTCTGAATTATTGAAACGTGTCCAATATTTATGCGACAGAATTGTTTACATTTGGAAAAAAAAATAATCGCATAAAATCACTGGTTTTAAAAAATCAGTCAGACTGGCTGACTACCAAAGAAGTCGTTTCTTTAAGACTGAACACCATATCTTCGTCACCTAAAAAAGACGCATTCATAGGTAATAAACGTGGACGCCCTACATATGATTTCTCAAGTTCCTCTAAGAGAACCAAACAACGTACATTAGCAAGGTTGGCAGAAACCGATGTGACTGCAGCGGATGCCTTACGTGGTGTATATTCAGGACCGTCACAAATTTCTTCAGAATTAAATGTTGCTGAAGTTCTTGCACTAATCGTTGAAACAAATTTAACAAAACATCAGTACTTACACATACGAAATTTTATAAACTCTAAGGTTTCCTGTAATATGTTTCCTAGTTACGAAAAGGTTTTGAAAGAAAAGAAAAACAGTTATCCAATTGCAGAATCTATCACAGTAAGTGAATCTCAGGCTGAAGTTGATTTACAAAATTTGCTCGACCATACAGCTTCACGTATTTTAGATCTACAATGTGAAGTGTGGAAAGACATATCTGATGTTAATGTAAACAGCCTTGTGTTGATAGGAAAATGGGGGTTTGATGGTAGCTCTGGCTATAATGAGTATAAACAACGTTTTGGTAACAACACTCTTAATGACAATTGCTTGTTTGTAACATCTTACGTGCCCCTTCAACTAGTGACAAAATCCGCAAAACCTGAAGATGCAAAAATAATATGGAAAAATCCTCGCCCATCATCGACTCGGTACTGCAGACCAATTCGATTCCAATTTAAAAAAGAAACATCTCAAGTTTGTATTGCAGAGAGAGATTATTTCAAGCAGAAAATTGATATGCTGAAATACACAGAGTATTTTAAATCGGATCAGAAAATATATGTTGAACACAAATTGCAACTGACTATGGTTGATGGTAAAGTATGCAACGCTTTAAGTCAAACGTCTTGTGCTAAATTTTACATATGTAAAGCAAAACCGAAAGAGATGAATGATATAGAAACATGTCTAGAAAAAGTGGTGTACAAAGAACATTATGAGTTTGGGTTGTCACCCTTACATTCATATATTCGCTTTTTCGAGTATTTCATTCACGTTGCTTATAGAATAGGTATAAATAAATGGCAAATTAGGTCAAAAGATGAAAAGAATAAATTTATGGAAAGAAAAACAGAAATTTAAAGCAAGTTTAGATCTGAGATGGGTTTGTTAGTTGACAGGCCTAAACCAGGAGGAAGTGGGTCGTCAAATGACGGCAACACCGCAAGACGATTTTTTAGTAATCCTGGTTTGGCTGCTGTAATAACTGGCGCTGATGAAGACCTCATAACCAGATGTGCAACACTACTGCAAGCAATGTCATCAGGCTACAAAATAAACACTGATAAATTTAAAAAATTCGCGCTTGATACTGCTAAAGGGCTTATACAGAAATACCCTTGGTTCTATCTCCCACCTTCAGTACACAAGATCCTACTGCACGCTTCTGAAGTAATTGACGACGCTATAGTATCAATTGGAGAGCTTTCAGAGGAAGCTGCGGAGGCCAAAAATAAAGATATTAAAAGGTATAGGCTCCAACACACTCGGAAAATTTCTAGAATTGCAACAAACACGGATTTATTAAACATGTTATTGCTGAGTTCAGATCCATTCATTTCAGGTCAGCGAAAATTGCCATGTAAAAAGAAAAGTACGTTATTAAAATCTGCAATTGAATTGCTGCAAGAGTAGCAAATTTAAAAACAAAATTTTTTTAGGTGCATATGAAATATTTTTTTTTTATATTTTTAAACATTTTTGAAATATGTATTTGTTATCTCTAATTTTATAACAATAAAGTGCTTAATTGCCTATGTCGAAAAACAAACATGCGCTTTAATGAATATATTATTAACAGAAATATAAAAAATGGGCGGTGGGAGCAAGCGACCACGCCCATTTAATCAGGATGTCGTTTTTATATCATCAGAAATATACTGTGTAAATTTAAAAATGATATCTTAATTCTAACTATTTTTGTCGCTCTCCTTCATACAAGTGCAACCACTGTGTAACGGGCCGTACTTTGCCCAGGCCTGATATTAACATTTGTTATTTGGCTTTTTATGTTTAAATGTACATGTATTCAATGTATTCTCTTTTGCAAAATCAATTCCAATTGTTTTGCCACATGCTATATTAACTTGAATTGCAGACGGAACGGCCAATAAAAAAATTTGTTGATAAAACTTGCGGTATTTAATATTCGTCTTTTCATCAATATCAGTAATTAAAGCACTTTGAATATGAAGAAAAAAAAACTAACAAATGCCTGTCGGAGACGGTGATCATTATAAAATTAAATGCTAGACGTAATCATAATAATAATGAGCAACACTTTACTTAAATTGTTTTTTTTTAATAACTTATGTACTTACATAAGTAAATTATCTGCCTATTAAAATAATTCTTGAATATTTTAGCATAACAATCGGTTAAACATCATCTAGACAAGATATCGCTAGCTGACAGATGTAAGCGAATGTTGAAGTAGTTAAAATGCATTTTATTACAATACACCTGTCCCCCGTTTTACACGGTAGATACGTTCCTGAAAAATCCATGTAAAGCGAAAATGAAAATTTTGCATGAAAAATCGTGTAAAACGAAAAAAGCCATAATTTTGCTCTTTTACATATGTACTACTTATTTATTTTATTATTTATTTATTGAACGTAAAATTAGAGAAAAATTTATAAATATATTATAAAAATAGCAGTTTAATTATAAGAAACATAAAAATCAATTCATTTATGTACTAACGACATACATATGTATTTGCGCCTTAAATAAAATATTTCATAGAAATTAAAAATGTAAAAAAAGGTCGTAAAAAATAGAGTAAAATGATTATCAGTAAAGCGGAAATCACAATGCAAGCGACACTTTCAAAAGCCGTTCACAATGCAAACAACATATATTCGGAAATGAGTTCGAATAAACAGCTGACTGACAGATTGTTTACATTTTGTAAAGCAAATAAATTGTGAACAGCAAGAAATGGAAAATTGTGGTGTAAATGAAGAAGTGGTAATTATAAAAAAAAACATATTCTAATTAATAAGTGAACCAAATATATTTATAGGCTGTTGCAAATCGTACCCAGCAACAACTACCACTTTCAAGACACAACATGCGAGTTTTTGTTGTGGCCCAGTTAGTGGGTCTATCCGCGATATTGTTAAAAAAGAATGAAAATAGAAGACGCTGGTGGGTCCGCGATATACTTCAAAAGAGAGATACCTTTGGAGATGGCACTAATCTGGTCCGGGAAATGAGGTTGAAAGACAGCGAAAGTTTTTATAACTTTGTTAGGATGACTGACGTTCAATTTGATTTGCTTCTACATAAAGTTGGTCCATTATTAAGCAAGAAATCTATCCGTAGACCAGTAAGTGAGCGTGTGAGGCTACTGGTAACTCTAAAGTAAAGACTAGCGTGCGCATTTTGCAAGTGATTGTGGTTGAAATGAAAATAATATGAAAAAGAATTATTTTATAGATTTGTAGCCACAGGTATGAGCTATTCATCCCTGTCCTACACCTTCCGTATCGGAAAGTCGACTATACATAATATAGTAAAGGAAACAACGGAATCAATATGGGTAGTACTTAATGCAGAATTTATTCCGAAACCTAACAACGAAAGCCTGAAGTTTATAGCCGAACAATTTTTGGCAAAAACTGGAATGCCAAACTGTATTGGAGCCATAGACGGAAAGTTTTGCGTAATTCAATGTCCACCGAATAGTGGATCATTATTCTTTAATTACAAGAAGACATTTTGAATTGTTCTCCTAGCAGTTTGTGATGCAGACTACAACTTTACATATGTTTATGTGGGCGCGTATGGATCTGAATCTGATGGTATATTTTTTAATATAATATATAATAAATTCTTAAATTTTTTGTTCATAGGAGGAGTTCTAAAACGGACTGATTTTGGCCAAGATTTTTTACATAATCGTTTGAATTTGCCCCAAGACACAGAGCTACCTGATAGTATTATAAAATTTCCATTTTATTTTGTTGGCGATGAAGCTTTTCCCCTAAAACGGCATTTGATGCGTCCATATGGTGGAAGAGAACTTTCGTCCGCTAAACGCCACTTCAACACGCGCTTATCTTCTGTTAGAAGAACAGTAGAAAACAGTTTCGGGATATTAGCCAGTAAATTTAGAATCTACCACACTGTCATAAATGCAAGTTGCGAAACTGCATCTTCCATCGTTCGCTGCATTGTGGTTCTTCATAACTTCATTTTAAAAACAAAAGCTACCACTACTGCCTTCAGTGAAAATGTAAATATCGAGAGTAATGATAATATGAGCAACTGGCGGAATGTATCACAACTGGGATCGAAACACGCTGGCCATGAGGAACAACAGTTACGAGAAACTCTTAAGGAATATTTATATAACCCACACATTTAACTCAACAATAATAATCGACTATTTAATTAATTTTTTTATTTAAAAACAAAACCATAAAAAAGTAAATATAATAAACTAATAATTAAATCGAAACTTTGTGGGCCACTTTCATAAGCTCCTTCTCACATGCCTCGGCTCCATCCTTGTTTAATTTGCCCAAGGTTTCCACTATAAAACCAGCAACTGCCGAGTGATATTTGGGAGACGAAGTCGGCCCTACTGACTGTGACACAGGTGGCTCTACACATGACATTAGCTTATTTGTTAGGTCTTCAAATATGTCCTCGACAGATCTTTTTGCCTTTTTTGGCGCTCTGGTTTGGGAAAATGTAGGCGACGGTGTGCTGCAATCAATTACGGGAGACGGCAATGGGGTTGATGTAGTTTGTTGAAATCCTTGTTGTTCAATTGTACTAAACAATTCGTTTTCTATAATACTCCCATCCTGTGATTCTAGGGAGAAGAAACCACAGTTGTCTGTAGAAATTCCAGTGTTGTCAGCAGACCACGCAAGAGAATCAGTGACTCTTGAGGAAAAATTATGTATAAAAATATTACACTCTCAGTCTATTTGTCCATACCTTCGTTTTTTGAAAGCATTGTCCAAAAACTGTAAGTGCTTAAAAAACACCCATTTCTCCTTACCGTAAGCTCCAGCACCACTTCTATTAGCAGCATTTTCACGATCCTTTTGCCTCCTATACTTGTCCCTCAATGCCTTAAACTTGTTTTTAGCCTTTTCACCTATATTAACAAAAAAAATATTAAAAAAAGTACTCTGTGTTTCTTCTTCATACAATGAACATAATTACTTACAGGTTAGACCAAATGTTTTCCCAACTTCATCCCAGACCAGGTTTCGCTGTACCATGTCCTTGTATCCATGGGAACTAATATTCCACAAGTTCTCGTGCCCTTGAACTATTTCAATAAACTTGAATGTGTCGGCTTCATTCATTTTCAAATTTTAATTGCTGACCAAAAAAACAAACAAACAATAACACATGTTTTCTTCGAATGCATATGTTTTTTATCTTATGTTTTCTTCGAATGCGCAACCGACAGAGTTGTATTTTGAATATTAATAAAATGTAGAAATATGTGAAATATTTATAATTATAATATTGTACAGATAATATTATAATATAAATGACATTTTTTTAACAAACAATTTTAATTTTCATTGATAATTCTTAGTTTAAATGTCAAATTCGAAAATAGCGCTATCTATTACCAAATGGAAACAATTACTTTCGAAGAAATATATTGCTGGAGTAGGAATAGACCAACTTCAGCGACAAATGTGAGTTACATTTTCGTAAAAAAAAACGAGTGGCACTTATGTGAAATTCTGTGTGTGAGAACGAGATGGCATGAAAAATGTAACTGCCGCTTGCATTGTGAACGATGCTTTATACTCAAATATTCAGGTTGCTTCACTCCTGGTTACCTGTAACCATAAGCCTTCTTTTACTGAATTGTAAAAAGTCAGTATCATCACTGGATAATATTATTTCATTATATTCTGTATCTTAAGTTAATGAATTAGGATTGATATGAACAACTTTCGATGTGAATGAATTTGGTTCCTGCTTATCAAGATCACTTTTATAGTCATTTGATGTATGAACCATTTCAATTAGTTCATCTTCATTTAATTCGCTGTCCACCATTAATTCAACAATATCTGTCTCAGCCAAGTCTTCGAAACCTTCTCCTAATGAATAAGAATATTCATTTTCCAAAACTACTCTAGAGTTTTCCGCATTAACCACATCAGGCCATACTGCTTTCTAATACCCGCGGAGTGTTGATTTTTTTAATTCAGAATACGCACTCCTACAAACTTAACACAGTCTAAAATTGTAAATCTTTTCCAAGCTTCAAAAAAAAAACAACTGAATATTATCTCAAATTTCTTTTTTTATTTGAAAGTACAACCCTTCCGGTTGGTTAATAATGGAAAATAATTTCATTCAAATGGCTGCCTCGGCTGGCCATGCAGTAGCCTACACGATCGGTCCAATTTTTAAGCACATTATCGATTGTGTGCAGCTGTATTTCACCAATGGCTTCACGACTATTGTCCTTTAAAGCGTTAATTGTCTCTGGCTTGTTGGCGTAACACTTATCTTTGAGGGCACCCCACAAATAATAGTCCAACGGTGTCAAATCGCAGCTCCGAGGTGGCCAAACGACATCAGCTCTGCGGCTGATAATGCGATCTTCAAAAACAGGGCGCAAAACATCGAGTGTAGCTTCGGCTGTGTGGCACGTAGCGCCGTCCTGTTGAAACCAAACGTTGCCAATATCCTCCTCTTCAATTTTTGTGAACAAAAATTCGTTCAACATGGCCCGATAACGATCGCCATTGACTGTAACGGCCACTCCTTGATTATTTTCGAAGAAAAATGGCCCAATTATGCCTCTAGACCAAAATCCGCACCAAAAAGTGACTCGTTTTGGGTGTATCGGCTTTTCAATGTAAGCGTGCGGGTTTTCTGTGCCCAAATGCGAAAATTTTGCTTGTTTACATACCCGCCAAGATCAAAATGAGCTTCATCTGAAAAGATGATTTTTTTTTTGGCAAAGTCGGCATCTTCTGTAAGTCGATCGCAGGCCCACTTAGCGAAGCGAAAACGCATTGGATGGTCAGTTGGCTTCAACTCCTGAACCAATTGGACTTTGTATGGCGTCATACCAAGGTCTTTATGCAAAATTCGTTTCAATGTTGCCTCCGAAATGTTCAATTCTTGAGAACGACGGTGAATTGATGTTGATGGCGCTTCACGCACACTTTCTGCC
Organism: Cordilura impudica; assembly: GCA_963682025.1. Classification (NCBI taxonomy): domain Eukaryota; kingdom Metazoa; phylum Arthropoda; class Insecta; order Diptera; family Scathophagidae; genus Cordilura; species Cordilura impudica. The sequence continues at coordinate 300,763,955 of OY821517.1, forward strand.
ATATCAGCAATATTCTCGGGTGTACGCACTGTTTTTGGCTTTTCACGCTTTGGTTTATCGATGAGCATGCCAGTTTCTTTCACTTTTTTCACAAGATAACGAACATACGGAGCTGACGGTGCTTCTCTTCTTCCAAAATCCGTACGCAATTTTCGCACACATTCTGCAACATTACCATGATTTTCAAAGTAATGTCGCAATATTTCCCAGCGTTGTTCAAGCGTATACACAACCATATTCGTTCAGCGGAAGGATAAAACTAATTATCTGTCAAATCAGACATGAGCTAAGTGTTACCATTTACGAAATAAGCACTAGTTGAAAAAAAAAAAACGTTAGATGGCGGACCCTTTATTTTGCGACCGATATCTTCCTGGATGTCTTTGCCGAAGCATTCTATGATTTCGGAAGCATTAATTCTGGGATTTTCTTTTACTGACGCCAAAAAGATTCGCTTTTTTCGCTCAGATAGTTTGGTGTGATGACTAAAACAAGGTTTTGACAAAAGTGAATTAGCGGCTTTGTTGTTTTTAACGACGTGCTTCGCTGAGGAGTGAATTTTGCCAACGATTTTACAAAAATATTTACCTTAATTTCGAAGCTTGATTTTGGGACTCATCTCAAAAGACTCAAACAGAAGAAATATATTTAAGTCAAATCATCTTTACACAAAGAAGTTTTTCTTCTACTAAAATAAAAGATCTATACGTCGCACAGTGGGGTATTGGACCTTGTTTTTGAGCCTTTAATTGACGATATTATGACATTTTCTCATAAAATACTTTGAAACAAGAAAAAAAAAAACACGTTTTGTAGATATGATTCAGTGGAAAATTTTTTTTTAGCGATTTTTTTAAGAAAAGCAAAAGTGACTTTATATGTACATGCTATGAAATTACACAGCCCTTTAAAATCCGCTAAATCTGAATACGGGCTCAAAATTAACTTAAAGGGTCTTGGATCGGCCCTAACCTAAAAAAAAACACAACTTTAAGGGAGCTTTTTGCATTTATATTATTCTAATCATAAAACTCGATCTCTCAGTTAAAAAAATCGCTTTAATTACAACGTTCATATTCATCTTAATCTTCATATTCATCGCCATCACTATCCTCATCATGTACATCATCATCTTCATCTTCCTTGTCATCGTCAGGATTTTCCTTCTGCAATATTGGGGCTTTTAATAGCTCCAATGCCATTTTTAGTAAGCTCTGAGTTTTTTATACCCTATACCACTATGTGGTTTGGGTATAATGACTTTGTGCTGCTGTTTGAAACAACCAAAAATATTTGACCTACACCGATCTTTAATTATACCGATCGAATCAGAATCACTATCTGATTTGATTTAACGATGTCCGTCCGTCCGTCCGTCCGTCTGTGTGTCCATGTAAAGCTTGTAATCAAACTGCAGGTCGCAAATATGAATATATTTTGATGATATTTGGTATTTAAGCTTTTATCGGCCATGGAATGAACGCTATTGAAATTGGTGAGAATCGGTCCATGTTCAGACCTAGCCCCCATACAAATGACCACTATGAAATCAACATATATTGCCATAAGATCCAAATTATCATACAAATCTCAGTCAAATTAGGTTTATATGTATATATTACATCCATTAATCAGTAGTCCAAAAATGATCCCTATTGGACAACTCTTAGTCATAGGCACCATATAGAGCTGCTTCCCGATCTTCACTTAAATCTATCAAAAAACAAAAATATTGCACAGATTTTTCTCAAATTTGGTTTGTATATATTTTTTCAAAGTTTACGTGACTTTACCAAATATGGTCAGGATCGGTCCTTTTTTGGACCTAGTCTCCATATAGAAATATCATCCGATATGAACTTTTTCATATCTGCAGCCAAAAAAAATATTAAAAATGCCACTCAAATTTGGTTTATGCTTATTTGCTATATCCAATTAATTGGACCGAAGAGATAGGGTCTCAAAACCATGGTATAGGGTATCGTATAGTCGGTCTAGACCGACTATAATTTTCTTACTTGTTTTTTTTTGCAATTTTCTCTTGCTTGAAATCAAAAGATCAGAAGTAATGAAAAACATATTCAAAATGTCTCTATTCGATTGCTCTCGGCTGACTTTTCGCGAAAATTTCTCTCTATCTTTTTTAAAATCTTTGTTATGCTCTTCCTGTGCTTCTACTGACAGCCGACCAATTGGCAGCAAAGCATTTGTTATTATTTCTGGCCCATGAATAAAAAATTTGTGCAAAGTAGGAGGCATGTAATACCACGGATAATTTTGTACGAAATATCTGGCTGTGTGGTGAGCAAATTCTTTAAATTTTGTTGCATCCACTTCATGACCACAATACACCACAATCATTATTATATGATTGATTATTATTATTATGATTGATCAGTAAACCAGTATAAAATACACATTTTATGAATGTGTTAAGAGAATTTCCGACTTGCCATTAACACTTTTCTACGAGGTACACAAATTTGAAAAACTAAGTAAAATCCATTTTTGAAAAGCACAACTTTTCAGCAGATTATTTTTTCGCTATACGCTTGGTCGGCAAAAAATTTGACCCACCCTAATGTATGCAAATACATGCTGCAATATTAAAAATTTTTAAAGCAAAATGTGACAATAAAACCGCAATAGCAACAACAGTAAGTACAAACTCTAAAAGAAGAAGAACCACAACATCAAACACAAACAGAAGATAATTTATTAAAGAAAATGAGAATTTTTTCGCCTCAAGTTCGTGAACAAAAACTTGAATATTTAAAAAAAGGCGCAAAAGGGCACCCCAAGTTTTTGCAGCAATGTTGTGAAAGGTATATTCAACCAAATAAATGAAGAATTTGGGATCAACTAAGCCCAACTTATAACGATATATTTTTTGGACTCCACGAAAAAAAATTTTTTTTTAAATGTTGAGAGATATATTTAAAAAAAATTTTGTTCCCGAAAGGTAGTTAAATACCTGAAGTTGATGGCTCCATACTAAAATATAAGCTTTGCTTCGAGTTTTTTTTAGAAATAACACGTTGTAAAACGTAAAAACTTCAAACAGTCACCGAACGCAAGCGAATGACGAATGAAAGCGCAACTTGCAGGTTGCATTGCGGGGGCACCGTTAATCCCAGAGATTTACTTTTTTTACACAAAGATGCAGAATTTTATCTATTTTTACCGGGTACCAAAATTAATTGCAATATCTAAAAAAAATTTTCTTTTTGCGTTGTAAACAATAAAATTGAAGTGGAAACGTTGCGTAAGTTTTTCTTGAAAAACAAATAAAATTCCTAATGTGTCAATGGTAAAAAGTTCGTAACTCAAAATATTTTATTAAAATTTTTTTAATATTTAAAATTTTTATATGCAAGTGTACGGATACTTTTTCCAGCAAGTGTATCTAACATAATTGCATCTTCCGAAGGGGGCTATACTTATTTAGGTGGCTCTTCCAGCCAAGGTGTTTTTAAAAAGTAATTATAATCTATAATATCAATAGGCTAGGCGATTTCTTGTGACCGATGTTTTGTTCTACTGTTTTATCCCAATTTTGACCAAACGTATATTATTTGAGGTATTTCTTTTTAGCCGATTTGCAGATTTACAGATTTTTAAATTTGTTCCCTTATTTTGAGAAAATTGCATTTAAAGTTGCTACTAACACATACATAAAATTATACAATACTATGTGTGTGTTTATTAAATTTGTTAATGTGTTTGTAATAAAAATTAGTTTATTTTTTGTGTTGAGTTGTGAATTGGCTATAATTGATTAGCGTAAAGACCCTAAAGGTCTTTATTTAATGAAAAAATAAAATTTCCTAGAATTTGCACTCGAATTTCTAGGGCTAGAATCTGCTAGTTTATATTATCTTACTAACATTCCAAATAAAACACTAATATTTACTATAAAAGTATTCATTCGACTGCTCAAAGAGATAAATGTAAGTTTGTTATTCTGATTTTAGCTCATTGAAATAATTGATTTAACTTTCTCACTCTCCCAAAGAATATATTTAAACTTCTTACCAATTAACTAAACTGAGAAATATTAAACAAACTTAAAATTTCCAGCTTCAAATCTTCTAATCTTTCAAATGCGACCTATCCCAAATCATTAATTACACCGGGAAACTACTAAAGTACACGTGAAGTACGATTATTTTTTATTGTGGTGTGCCAAATTTGAAAATGACAACAAAAACAGTTTTTATATTTTTTATATTTCCTGATTTTTCCACATTTCTAAATGTGAATTTTAGTCGGAAAAAACATTTTTTTATGTTTAATAAAATAAATAAAGTACCAATTTCATTTGAGAATAATGTAAGTATGTATGTCTACTCACTAGCAGATTCCAGCGCTCGAAATTCGAGTGCTATTTCTAGGCAGCTTTATTTTTCAACTTAGCCAATTCACAAACCAACACTTTTATGGTTTATTATTATTGTGAATGAAGATAACAAACTCATTAACAAACACATTAAAAAATTAAATAAAACACACATAGCATATGTCTAATTTTATGTATGTGTTAGTAGCAACTTTAAATGTAATTTACTCAAAATAAGGGAAAAAATTTAAAAATTGTAAATCTGCAAAACGGCTAAAAAGAAATACCTTTCAATTAATATACGTTTGGTCAAAATTGGGATAAAACGGTAGAACAAAACATCGGTCACAAGAAATCGCCTAGCCTATTAATATTATAGATATTGTAACTTACCAGCTTGGTTCTTTCTAACTCGAGAAAGAGTGACAGGAGAAATCATCAATGGTTCTTGAGTTATAGCTAAATAACTAAGCAAACAAACATCAATATAGGACTAAAATAGAAAAGATCATTAAAAAAAAGTTATACGAGATAACGCAAAACCCAACTTTCACCCTGACTTGGAATTCCTCACCCCAGATAATGGCCCCGAAAATGCTTCGCAGTGTTTAGCAAAATACAGTACTTACAGTACTACAGTACAGTACTTTCTAAACTTTTTGTTGCCTAGTTCGTTCAATGCATCAATCGCTTCCTTTGGCTTTTTAGTCGTTGAACTCGTATTTTATTCTTAATGTATGCAAAGAAACAGCAAATCATTGGGTACAAAATAGGAGCTGTACGGCCTATATGGGATATGTGCTGAACGGTGCTCGGGCTGATTGGCCTAACACTACAAGCTTAAAATATTATAAAAATATTATAGGTTTTAATACTAATTTTCTCAGGATTGCAAATTTTTCAATTTGTTTCAAGTTACATAAAATTTAATTTATTTTGGATCTATTTTAAATATATTTTATATAGTCCAAATGTCAGAAGAATTACTATACGATATAACGTAAAATTGTGTGTGTTAAATTAGAACGGAACTTTAGGAAGATTATTACTTCTTAACGGAATATACTTAACTAGCAGATTCCAGCGCTTGAAATTCGAGTGCAATTTGTAGGCAGCTTTATTTCTCAACTTAGCCAATTCACAAACCAACACTTTTATGGTTTATTATTATTTTGAATGAAGATAAGAAACTCATTAACAAACACAAATGTAATAAAACACACATAGCATATTTATAATTTTATGTATGTGTTAGTAGCAACTTTAAATCTAATTTACTTAAAATAAGGGAAAAAAATTAAAAATCTGTAAATCTGCAAAACGGCTAAAAAGACATACCTTTCAAATAATATACGTTTGATCAAAATCGGGATAAAACGGTAGAACAAAACATTGGTCACAAGAAATCGCCAAGCCTATTAATATTGTAGATAGATTATACATTTTCAAAAACATAGAATTTAGGCTTAGATTTCGCGAACGTCCTACGGGTTAAACACTGGAACACTGGAGACTAGAACAATACGTGACAAGGTTTCAAATATAGAGATAAAGGGTGTCCCGAGATTTGAGCTGAACAGAAAATACAGTTTATGTTCTTCTTTATATTATTAGTTTTTCATTGAATAATAAAGTGCACAGCTTATAAGGAACAGCACATCCAGCGAATGGCCTACACGGATTTGCTGGCACATACAAATAACTTTTACTGCGAACAATTACACTAGCCAACAAGTTTCCGGACTGGAGCAACCAAATATCTTTCATAGGGTAATTTGGTGGCCTGAATTCGAATCTGTAATTGGTTTGTCTCTATCACGTCAGGTTTTCGAGATAAAAAAATGTTTTTATTCGTTTTTTACATAAAAAATCATTAGTTTATTTAAAAATCAATGAATTTTCAAAAGTGAATTGCGCTATTTGAACGTCGTTTGTATTTTGTTGGTTCGGTTTCACGTATTAGATTCCAGCAATAATCTCCCAGTTCAATTTTGTCCCAAAATTCTTGATAATTTCTTTAAATTTTCATTAAATCTTGGTGAGCACGCTCCTCTTGTTCGTCGCTCACCGCACCTACGTTTTGTGGAAAAAAATCTAAATGCGAATGAAGAAAATGCATTTTGAGTGACATTCGTGCACCTAATTCTTGATAATTTTTCAATAATTCAGCAACAATTTGTCTGTAGTTTTCACTCTTATTGTTTCCAAGAAAACTGTCCACAATGCTCTTGAAATATTTCCAGGCTGCATATTCTTTTTCCAATAAACATTGTGAAAAATTGTCATCATTCAATAGCTTCCTGATCTGAGGGCCAACAAATATGCCTTCTTTGATTTCAGCAGACAAAGTTCTTAAAAAGGTGCAGCGACGGAAGAAGAACGTCATTTGGATCAATTAATGATTTATTTGAAATGTTTTGTTTTCTGGTGAATACTCAGTTCTTTTTGGTCACTCTGTTCTGACGTAATGATGACATGTAGCGCTACTATCCCATAGACGAAGGAAACAACAATATTTTGCATACCAGTCAACAAACCAATGACCTGAAACAGATTAATTTACAGTTATTAACGATGGTCTATACTATATATACAAAAAAAAATTTAAATCACACACCTTAAGGTCACCACAGATCTTCCATTTATGAGCGCTGTATTTGAGTAATGTCAAAATTTCAGTCATTGATTCGTAATTTTCCTTTGTATTAATGGCATGAGCAATTGGTATGGATGGTTTTTCATTCCCATTATGCAAAAGAAGAGCCTTTCAACTGTACTTAGAGCCATCAATAAATAATCTCCATTCAGTTTTGTCATATGGCTGGTTAATTTTTTGAAATAAACCATCAACATCAATACAGTATAAAATAGAGTGTTTATTTTCAAAATATGCAGCCAATTCCAAGCTTCTAGTAAGCTAGTAATTCCGAGTCTGGCTTCGTTAAATGTAAATCCCGAATTAGATCATTCAGCTCAGCTTGGGTCACTAAATGGCGTTCATCATCAGCCTCATACAAACTACAGCTGCTGGTGAAAGATGTTTCGGACTGACTGCTCGTAGCACTGGGAATGACTGGTAATGGATCATTTGGTGGACGCTGAACTGGTTTGGAAATCAATGGGACATTCGCGTATGTAATATTTTTTCGATTTTTCATATTGATTCCAGCAAGTTTTGCTAAACAGAAATAACAATCGGTTTGGTGATTACTTGCCTCTCCAAAGTACTGGAATTGAAAAATCGAAATATATCTTCTTGCAATTTGACCACTTTATAAAACAGTTCTACACCTATTGCAAAACATTGTCGGTGTCCACGGTTTGTCCAAGTTTCTGATAGCAAAACCAAAATAATGTAAACTAGCAGATTCCTGCCCTCGAAATTCGAGTGCAAATCCTAGGAAATTTTATTTTTTCATTAAATAAAGACCCTAAAAGTATGCTTATCAATTATGTAGCAACTTTAAATATAATTTTCTCCAAATAAAGTAAAAAAAATTAAAAATCTGTAAATCTGCAAATCGTCTGAAAGGAAATACCTTTCAAATAATATACGTTTTGTCAAAATCGGGATAAAACGGTAGAACAAAACATCAGTCACAAGAAATCGCCTAGCCTATTAATATTAAAGATATGCATAGTTTAATGATTCTGATATTGCAGATCCTTTTTTTCCAACCAAATATTCACCACACACAAAGCAAAAATAGCTTCAATCGGTAACACACGATCTCACTGATATGCTTAAACGCTACTATTATAAAGATTTAGAACGAATGTGGGCTTCTGTCAAATTAATAATTGTGAAATTGTAGTGTCAGTATTGACTGTTTTACAGTATCGCCAGCATGCGATATAAAATGAGCAAGACATGATAGCCCAATTTTTATGCCAGATTCGTCTAATATGTACTTGCCAAATTCACCATCGTAGTCAATTTTTAATTTTGTTAAAAAATTTGCCTTGAAAGAAAATCTTGCATTTTTCTGAAGCTTTTAATGACTCAACCAATAGTAAAGTAGTAGAGTTAAGCCGATTCCATTCTGTTTTACGCATGACCCAGCAATGGAAAGCCTACTCTAATAATATAGAAATAATGAAAATTTTCGATTAGAAGGCAATTCTTACAAAGAAAAAAAAAAAAAAACATCATTGTCTTTATAAAAAACAATACATAGGAAATTAGATTAGGTACTAGTGAAATAAGAAAAACAATTAACTATAAAATTAAATGATATTAGACATAAGGGTGAAATAACTGTAGTATAATGGTAACTTTACCTAACATTGCACATTGGGTTGAATCACGTTCAAAGTGGCGCTTAATTGATTTTTATACCCTATACCACTATGTGGTTTGGGTATAATGACTTTGTGCTGCTGTTTGTAATTACCAAATATATTTGACCTAGACCCATCTTTTATTATACTATCTGATTCGATTTAACGATATCCGTCCGTCCGTCTGTGTGTCCATGTAAAGCTTGTAATCAAACTGCAGGTCGCAAATATGAATATATTTTGATGAAATTTGGTATATAAGCTTTTTTCGGCCATAGGATGAACGCTATTGAAATTGGTGGGAATCGGTCCGTGTTCAGACCTAGCCCCCATACAAATGACCTCTGTGAAATCAACATAAGTTGCCATAATATCTAAATTATCATAAAAATCTTAGTCAAATTGGGTTTGTATGTGTTTATTACATCCATTAATCAGTAGTCCAAAAATGATCCCTATGGGACAAATCTTAGTCATAGGCTCCATATAGAGCTGCTTCCCGATCTTCACCTAAATCTATCAAAAAACAAAAATATTGCACTGATTCTTCTCAAATTTTGTTTGTATATATTTTTGCAAAATACAAGATACTTTACCAAACATGGTCAGGATCGGTCCATTTTTCGGCCTAGTGCCCATATAGATATATCATCCGATATGAACTTTTTCATATCTGCAGCCAAAAAAATTAATAAAAATCCCACTCAAATTTGATTTATGCTTATTTTCTATATCCAGTTAGTTGGTCCTGAGAGATAGGGTCTCTAAACGCACGGTATAGGGTATCGTATAGTCGGTCTAGACCGACTATAATTTTCCTACTTGTTAAAAATTCAAGTTTTCTTATAATTTTTGGTACCAAGTTACAGGATATTAAATTACTAATCGCTACTGGTACCAATCATTGTTCTAAGTTACATACTTTTCCTACAGTGAAGTGTAAAAGTAGAACAATTTTTCGCGTTTTTGCAAGAAGTGGCAAAAAGTGAAATTTAACAGATTTCAAGTTAATTTTTTTGAGTTAAATGGTAAATCAAAATCCTTCTATCAAAATCAGTATCTATAATTTGAAAAAACTCACATTGAGTTAATTGATTTGGTCACTCACGAGAAACATAAATCTAGAAATATATACATATATTTTGTTTTCATGCGACCATAAGTTGGGTAGATATACTGTAATAAATTTCTGGATTATGGGGTCTCACATCACGGGAACCAAGGCGACCAAAAATTACTTATCCCGAGATGTTGTTAGTGTGAATTTGAATGATATCGGGGATGTGAACGAAATCAATAATTGAGCCACATTTGCGTATTTTAGTTTTTCTCATATGAACTCGTAGGTAAAATCACGTTAACTTACACATTTTGCTTCATATTTCCGAAACAAAATTAGGCTCTAGCTTAAGACTTTCCAGAAATGCAAAACAGCCCTTAGTATTATATGATATTTTAGAACTTTAATTAGTTGTTTTTTAGGAAGAATGCCTATATTGATTTTTATCGTGAAAGGTAAAATTTTTATTCAAAAGAGGATGACAATGGTACAAACTCTGTCTATTCAACCATAATATGATATCAGTGACAACAGGTTGTAAGCGTTTTTGTGTTTTTTTTAGTTTTTATTTATAATGCTTATGTTTGTTTTTCATGCGTATTTTTTAAATTAACGTAATTTTAAAAATATTTCTTACTCTAAAAATTTTTTTTTCAGTTAAATAAATAAAACAAATTTAGATGATGATGTCTGAAAATTAGACGATACGCATGTTGAACAAGTAAGAAAATTATAGTCGGTCTAGACCGACTATACGATACCCTATACCATGCATTTGGAAACCCTATCTCTTAGGCCCAACTAACTGGACATAGAAAATAAGCAAAAACCAAATTTGAGTGGGATTTTTATTAATTTTTTTGGCTGCAGATATGAAAAAGTTCATATCGGATGCTATATCTATATGGGGACTAGGTCCAAAATTTAACCGATCCTGACCATGGTTGGTAACGTCTCTTGTATTTTGCAAAAACATATACAAACAAAATTTGAGAAGAATCAGTGCAATATTTTTGTTTTTTAATAGATTTAAGTGAATATCGGGAAGCAGCTCTGTATTGGGCCAAAGGGATCATTTTTGGACTACTCATAAATAGATGTAATGAACGCATACAAACCCAATTTGAGTAAGATCTATATGACAATTTGGATCTTATGGCAATTTATGTCGATTTCATAGGGGTAATTTGTATGGGGGCTAGGTCTGAACATGGACCGAATTTGACCAATTTTAATAGCGTTCATCCCATGGCCGATAAAAGCTTATATACCAAATTTCATCAAAATATATTCATATTTGCGACCTGCACTTTGATTACAAGCTTTACATGGACGGACGGACGGACGGACATTGTTAAATCAACTCAAAAAGTGATTCTGATTCGATCGGTATAATTAAAGATGGGTCTGGGTCAAATATTTTTGGTTGTTACAAACAGCAGCACAAAGTCATTATACCCAAACCACATAGTGGTATAGGGTATAAAAATGGAATAATATCATTTTTATTTGCATAAAACCAGAAAATAAATGACCAAAAAAGCTAAAAAGAAAACAAAACAAACGTAAAACATTTAATCTTGAGCCTGAATAATTTCAAACGCAATCATTAAAATGATAAAGATCGAAAATAAGATTTTTTATTTTTATAAAAAATAATAAAAGTAAAAGTTTTATGTTAAAATTAGAGCAAAATAAAAATAGTATGTAAAATATTTTTGAGGCTTTCAACCATCTACAAGACGTTATGTTTTGGAAATCGATATGGTGTTCATTCGGAAAACTTGTAATTCAATATACCTCCCAATTTATAATTCTACTGAGTTATATAGAAATCGGAGACGACAAATCCTACTGCTGTGCGAATTGAAATGGAGTCTCTCAAAGAAGAAATATTTTTAACTACCATTTATACTTAACCTTGATGTTTTTTTTTAAATTTTTTATCTGAGTCGATTTTGCAATGTTCTTTTGTGTCACCTTTAGTTTGTGTGTATATTCCAATCAAACTGTAGGTCGAAGTTGGAAATATTTTTCACAAAATATGTATGACCTCCAAGTACGATTGTCTCTATGTAACAAAATAAAACCATGCAAAGCTCATTTCCTTTTCTTTTAAAAGTAAAAATTTTATGATGGAACCATCAACTTCAGATATTTTAAGTTATAGCTAACAAATTTTTGTTTAGATGTTTGTTGTAAAAATATTTTGGTTGTTTTTATTTGTAATGTTCCAAATAAAGAGTATTTTTTATGTGAGATGGAATGGAACTACATGTGTTTTAGGTTGTTTGTTCTTGTATTATTTTATAAAAAAAGTACAACATTCCAGCTTTCATTTCTTAATGTTTTAAGTTTTATATAAAAATACTTGTGAATTAAAATTTTTATAAACAAAAATATTTTGTTTTTTATTTTCTTTTATTCTTTAGTTTTCTTATTAGAGTTACCGTTGTTGTTGTTAGCATGTTAAGTTTTATTAGTGATGATCGCGTGAGTTTTATATAAAGATGATACTTTACTTTAATTTTATATAAAACTGTTTAAAATCAGATTTATTCACAATTGACGTAACTGCCAATAACTCTAATAAAGTATTTTTATTAATATATATTTCTCAAACTAGCTTTACGGATCTTGCGTGATTGATAAAAAAAATTCGTCTCACTCACACATCCCAAGTTGTTGATAATTTATGCCCTACATACAAAGTTCTAACTATGTTTCCTATGTTACTGATCTTGTACTTTATTAGTACAGTAGTCCCCGTTTAAGTGCGCAACGCAAAATGCACAGTTTTTTGCGCACTACAGCGGGGAATAATTTAAGCAGAACCCCCTGATAAATGCGCATGCAACGCATTTTAAAAACCTCGCATAAATGCGTCAATACTCATTAAAACAATTTTTTTATGGATCATGTAAACCATAATTTATTAGGTAGTTAAAATGGAAAAATATTTAAAAATAGTTTTGCAAAAAAAAAAAACCATTCATTCTATTTACAGATGATATTGAACAAGCATATTTATGACACAAATCACTTTTACTTTTTTTAGAATCCTTTTATTAATTGTATTTTTTCTTTTAAAGTTAAAGTTTTCTTTTTTATTCCACTCATATTTCAGTTTTGATGTGTAAATATCTATACGCGCAGGGGGGTAAATTTCTATTTCACAATACAATCACAAAAACCGTGTAACATGTGAGCTCACTTGTTACGCTGTGGGCCGTAAGACAAATCCTTGTGACTTATGATTGTATTGGTGAAAAAATTATGATATAAAGTTGTTTCAGCTAATTCAATAACCCATTGCTGTAAAACGATAAAAATTTCACAATATAAACGTATAACATATACATAATTCAACAACCCGACAAGTATAACCAGAGTCCTTGCAGTTGTTTGCTATAAGTGATACATAGATGACTCTTTCTGTTTGATTTTAAAAAGGTGACATAAAAAAATCTTTAATTATTATGCGGCTTACACACGAGGCAACCAGTTGAAGCAATGGTTGTATCAACAATGATATACACGTAGCAACGGTTGCCTCAACCAACGAAAATATCAAAACTTTTTGATATTTCTGGCTTACACACGAGGCAACCAGTTGAAGCAATGGTTGTATCAACAATGATATGCACGTAGCAACGGTTGCCTCAACCAACGAAAATATCAAAACTTTTTGATATTTCTGGCTAATTGAGGCAACCGTTGCTACGTGTGTATCATTGTTGATACAACCATTGCTTCAACTGGTTGCCTCGTGTGTAGGCCGCATTAGATGTTTACACATCTCCCCTGTGATCGGACTCACATAATTTTTTTATAATTTTTCTTTTAGAGAATGTTTTTAATGTTCATTTAATTAGCTTTCTTTTTGCTTGTTATATGATTTGCATATCAATTCAACAGAATTTTATTTTTGCTGCTGCCCAGATTTCGCTTTAAAAGCAAATTCTGGAGAATTTTGTTTAGTTATTTCCACTGTTTCTTTTATTTTGAAAATTTGGTTGCCACGTTTTTAGAAAAGTGGATTTCTGTTTTTTTAAAAACGCCTTGCCAGGCATAAGAAACACTTTTTCGCATTTAGGCGAATGTTCTTCTTAAGATTTAATTATTTAAGACAGTCGAAATTGACTCATTTAAGCGGGGAACGCATTTAAGCAGGACCTATTTAAACGGGATTAAGTTAATATAATTTGTATGAATTTTTCTGTTGCCAGCCAGCAGCTTTTGCGGATTAAAATGGGGAATGCATTTAAGCGGAGCGCATTTAAGCGGGAACTACTGCAACTTATTGTGTGTCAATACATTCATTTTAAAGAGATCATTTAAAGGGTGTCCCAACAAGAACGCAGTTTTTAAATCTGGCAACATTCGAAGTGTCATTGTTTGACATTTGAACAATTGTTATTGTTTGCTAGTAGAAGGTACGAGGTTAGTGAAAATGGAGCGCTACACGAATGAACAACGCATTCTCTTTGTGAAATTGTTTTACCAAAATGGTGAAAGTTTTGCGGCTACAGTTCGCAAATTGCGATCAATTTGGGGTCACAATAATGCTCCAAAAGAGTCAACTGTAAAGAGATTTATGGATAAATTGTCCGAAACTGGGTCTGTTAGTGATGTAAAGACAACAACGCGCCATCGACCAGGTCGATCGACCGAAAATGTCGCAGCTGTACGTAATGATGTCGCTCAAACTCCATCCACCTCAATTCGACACCGAGCTCAACAAATTGGTGTCTCCAAATCCACTATGCAGCGAATTTTGACGAAAGATTTGCATCTTCATGCATACAAAGTTCAATTGACTCAGGAACTGAAGCCAGCTGACCATGGACAGCGAAGGGAGTTCGTTAATTGGGTATTGGAGAGACAACATGAAAATGCTGATTTTGCCGCTAAAATCATCTTCAGTGACGAGGCCCATTTCCATCTTGATGGCTTCGTCAATAGGCAGAATTGTCGCATTTAGGGTGAGGAAAATCCTCGAGTGATTCACGAGAAGCAAATGCATCCTCAACGTGTCACTGTGTGGTGTGGTTTTTGGGCTGGAGGAATCATTGGACCTTTTCTTTATGAAAATGAGGCAGGTCAAGCGCAAACAATCAATGGTGTTCGGTATCGTGAAATGATAACCAGTTTTTTCTTGCCTCGAATTGAAGAAATGAATGTGGAGGGCATGTGGTTCCAACAAGACGGCGCCACATGTCATACAGCCAGAGAAACAATTCAATTGCTGCATCAGTCATTTCCCGGTCGTGTTATTTCGCGTTTTGGAGATCAGAATTGGCCGCCTAGATCGTGCGATTTAACACCATTAGATTTTTTTCTTTGGGGTTTTTTGAAGTCGATGGTTTACGCGATAAGCCGACGACGACTCAAGCCTTAAAAGAGGAAATTGGACGCTGCATTAATGAAGTTCCGCAGCGTTTATGCAAAACGGTCATTGAAAATTTCATTAAAAGTTTGCGTGCATGCCAGCAAAGCCGCGGCGGCCATCTGCACGATATATTGTTCCATACATAACCTCATTCTGTCTACTTTACGATATAGTAAAGTTTCACCATTTTTTTTAAAATATCTGTGTTTAATTTAAAATTTAAAAATTGCGTTCTTGTTGGGACACACTTTACAACAACGCAAAGTAGACTGTTTCAAATTCGGCTTAGTTTAATGACCGAATGTTCATTTATTTTGATTGTGATATTTATAATTTGTTAATATGTTTTTTTGGCGTTTTCGAAATTGTGATGTTCTTAATCTTATGAAAGTGATGTAAGTTGTGTTTGTAATCGGTATTGGATTAACGAAAACCAATTGAAATTCTTGAATCTATTAAAGTTGCTAATATTTTTTTAGGAACGAGTCCCAACACTATTTTCATTTCACGGCGAGATTTACTTCAAAATGATGATTATAAAGTAAATAATTATTTTGACATTAATGATGATTAAAATGATAAATTATGATATTAAAAAATAAAAATTTTGTTAAAATAGTATTTTTTTTAATACTTATTTTTAATATGTTTATGCTAATTTATCAACAAAAAAAATATATAATTTTCCTATTGTGACTTTTTGAGTTAAATTTGTGGAATTATGAAATTTGGAGAAAATTTTAATTAAAAATTTCACTAATATAAATACATATTAAATATTTATTCCTTTCTTATTTTTTAAAAGCGTGTCTTTTCCTAAAAGCTCTACGTGCTCTAATTTGCAACTTAATATGCTAATTTATCGCTTTTCGTTCCAAACTTACAGCCAAAGTTGTGAAATAAGAACATTTTTTTTTTTAAATACAAAAAAGGACCTATCAGCTTAAAAAAAATTCTTTTTTGTCCAACTTTTTTCTAAATGGTGGTTTTTTATGTACTTATGAATATCCATCAATAAAAAATAACAATATTTTAGAATTACGGCTTCCTTGAATTAATCGCCCCTTTTGATACCAGCGAACCCACTGTGCATTGGTTGCAATATTGAGTTTTTTTTTGGATATAAACCAAGTTCAGCGACATTTTTTTTTAAATTTCAAAAATCTTTTGGGCCATAAGAATTCAGCTCGCAGAGTTGCCATAAGTGGCCATAATTTCGAAAGGGGTGTAAGCTAAAATATAAAAAAAGAGTATCAGTTATTTCACATCACATTATTCTATAATGAATTTCATTAAAATTTTCAAGTCACATATACAGCATTCAGTTAATCTAAAAACCATATAAAATTTACAGAAAATTTCACACTCATAATAAATTATCATTTATCAAGAACACTAAAATTCTTCAATAAAGTTTATGTGTACTCCTAAATTTGCGTTAATGATATTGGAATGAAGCAAAAAAAATTCCCATTGCTTCAAGTAAAAGAACTTTAGCTGTTCTCCTACTGAATAGTCAAATGGTTACTGAATTAAATCACATTTAATTTACTTTAATCTTTAAAGTTGTGTGTATGTTGTTTTAAGGAGGGTTAGAACATTTACAAAATGTTAAATATCCACTCCTCTAAAACTCCAACTTTCTGCAGAGCTATAAGTTATACTTTTATGATCCATAACTAAAACACCTTTGTTATCCAAAGGTATGCAAATATTATTGCCACGTATATTCGTAAACATAGTTATTAATCCAAATAAGTTGTAGTCTAGCTATTAAAAGCTTTAGGCATTTTTTTTTGTATTTGTGCATTTGTATGTGGAATGAATGAGATTTTTCTAAATCGCGTTTAGACTCTGCCATAATTGTTAAGAAAATCTTAGAGTAACATTTCGATGACATTGATATGGTGTGCTCTGGCTAGGAAAACTGCTATCAGATTCAAGAAAGTTGGCACAGTTGGAAGCACAAACATTTTCGAAAGCAGTGTTGGCTGAACAAGTTAGAGATAAATTTCATTGCATCATATGGCCACATAATCAAGAAAAAAAGTTATTCTATCTAAAAACCATTTGTGTTGCAGTTTAAACAAGCTATGCTGCATAGAAGACATTCAGTAAGTTTTGAATTAAGTTGTTTGTTATTTAGTTGTTTTGTTGTTTTATTTTTTGTTGTATGTTATTTAGTTGTTTTGTTGTTTTTTTTGTTTGTGGTTTGTTATTTAATTGTTTTGTTGTTTGTTGTTTGTTGTTTGTTGTTTGGTGTTTGTTGTTTGTTGTTTGTTGTTTGTTGTTTGTTGTTTGTTGTTTGTTGTTTGTTGTTTGTTGTTTGTTGTTCGTTGTTCGTTGTTTGTTGTGTGTTGTTTGTTGTTTGTTGTTTGTTGTTTGTTGTTTGTTGTTTGCTGCTTGTTGTTTGTTGTTTATTGTCTGTTGTTTGTTATTTGTTGTTTGCTGCTTGTTGTTTGTTGTTTATTGTCTGTTGTTTGTTGTTTGTTGTTTGTTGTTTGTTGTTTGTTGTTTGTTGTTTGTTGTTTGTTGTTTGTTGTTTGTTGTTTGTTGTTTGTTGTTTGTTGTTTGTTGTTTGTTGTTTGTTGTTTGTTGTTTGTTGTTTGTTGTTTGTTGTTTGTTGTTTGTTGTTTGTTGTTTGTTGTTTGTTGTTTGTTGTTTGTTGTTTGTTGTTTGTTGTTTGTTGTTTGTTGTTTGTTGTTTGTTGTTTGTTGTTTGTTGTTTGTTGTTTGTTATTTGTTATTTGTTGTTTGTTGTTTGTTGTTTGTTGTTTGTTGTTTGTTGTTTGTTGTTTGTTGTTTGTTGTTTGTTGTTTGTTGTTTGTTGTTTGTTGTTTGTTCTTTGTTGTTTGTTGTTTGTGGTTTGTTGTTTGTTGTTTGTTGTTCGTTGTTTGTTGTTTGTTGTTTGTTGTTTGTTGTTTGCTGTTTGTTGTTTGTTGTTTGTTGTTTGTTGTTTGTTGTTTGTTGTTTGTTGTTTGTTGTTTGTTGTTTGTTGTTTGTTGTTTGTTGTTTGTTGTTTGTTGTTTGTTGTTTGTTATTTGTTGTTTGTTGTTTGTTATTTGTTGTTTGTTGTTTGTACTCAGATATGAAGTATTGTTTTATTACGACCTTCAAAATAAATAGAATTAATATTATATTTCATATTCTTTTGAATAAAATGTCTTTATTAGCTTTGGTTCATTTGTGGGACTTTTTATTATAAATATAGAAGTTTTTATACATAAAATAATTTTATAACAAAATTGGTTAAAAGTTGTTTTAATTTATAAAGCGCTAGATCAATAAGCAGATAATTGCACCTAAGATATATCCCAATGGATTATTTTGATCCCAGAAGCACTGTAGGGTTAAATAAATAAAAATTAACCTAATTATTTTTTTTAAATTCTAAATCGTGGTTTCGTCGAGTTTAATAAAAAAACTCGTTTTCGTTAATTTTTATTTAAAAATATCTTAAAATCCAATGCTGGCCTTGGCAAATAATGGCAAAAACATTCTCGGATTTATCCCAAATTTTAGGAACGGAAGTTCTACGCATTTCGTTATTATATTATGAGCGTCCCATCTAAAAATTCAACAGCACTTACAAAATTTGAATTTTTTTGAATAAATTGACTTTTATTAGCTTGGGGTCATATGTGACCCCAATTCCAAAAGGGTTAATGGGGTCATAATATTTTTTTCCGAAACCCTAGGCTATTAAGATTAAATATAATATTTAAAAGTAGAAAAGTGATAAATTTTTGTTACAAAGTACTTAGAAATAGTACATTTACAGAATATTTTACAAAAATCCCATTTTTCTCGAAATCCGCAAAAATAAAATGCTTGTCAAAAAAATTCTGGAACAGGGATTTACCTAAGGATTTACACAGTTAATCTCTAACATGCATTTAACAAGACCTTAAAGAGCTAGATCAATTTTTTTAAATTTTATACCATTAAATTTTTAAAAACTTGAAAAAGGAGTTTTAAAAATTTTATAAAAAAATTTTTCCATTTTGGGTCTCAATACTTAATAGGTTAAGAAGGTGGTAATAAAACAATACATCATATCTGAGTACTTACAGGTATAGAGACTAAAACAGAATGTTGGCTTTAATTAAGTTCTTAAAGTTGAAAAAATGCCATAAAATTTCATGACCTAGTTTTTTTTTTTTTTGCCATAAAAGTGGTATTGGGCATTTGTTATTTCTTGGCGACTTTTTATTCGATTTTCAAGTTTTATAGCTTTTTGGAAAGATAGTTTAATATTGATTCCGAATTAAATAACAATTTGTCGAAAAATTAAACTATAGTACGAAATTTTCGTAAAATCTGAAAAAAAAAGTCATATTTTCCCCATATAAAACACACTGGAAATTTTCAATCGCGTTGACCCACCTCTAAATGTTTTTTGATTGGCACAACACTTTGTATATCTCAGTTTTTTGCTATTCGCAGTTTTCTAGGTGGTGCGACCGAGAGTTTGAACACTTTTTTTCTCCATATAATGAAGGGCTACCCTAATGTACATATTAAACTAATTTGGAGAGTTAAGGAAAAATGGGCGGGATCGGACCAATGGGCGTGGCACCCACCATACAAATTAAACATTTAATGTCATATATCAGAGTACTGTAATAGATAAAGTCTTGGGACTTATTGTGACTTCATAAGTTATCAATGTTAGTACTCTGAAAAACTGGGCGGTATCAGATCAGTGGACGTTCACTTAAGTATTTTTTTCGTTTTTTATGTAAATTTTTACACTTATTTTATTTATTAAGGAAACTTATTAGATTCACTGCTTTTTTAGTTTCGAAAAATTCTATTATTTATTCGGCTTACTATACTGGTTACCCTCACTTTAAGCGGTACTTTATTTTGCGTTATTTTTGTATAACGCGATCAGATAAAAAAGTACACACTTTTTTAACGCGATTCAAAAATTAGGACAATCGTTTAATTGCTCGAAATTCAAAACTATTTATAATCAGAATAATAAGAAGTTTGCTTAAAGTATAATTGCATTGAGAAACAACGTAAGCTATAATAAATGAATTAAATTTGGAATGTTTTTATATAAAATACATAATTTATTTTAGACTAAGATTACAAAGAATAAATTAGTCATCAAAATATAGTGGAACTAGTTAGCTGCCAGGTTTTTTTTTTTAGTTTTCGAATAAAAAATTCAGTTGCTTTTCCAAAATAAATTTCTGTACTTAACGTATTCTTTTTCGCTGTCATTTTTTTATTTCAGTTATTTAAAACTAAACTACATGATACTTTTTCATACACTTCACAACACTGTGCAGCGGGTATACATCAGTTGGTCATTCCATTTGTAATGCATCGCTGACCCCATAAACCATATATTTTCTTCATCCCCATAACAAGAGAAGTAAATTTAGCGATAAACATATATCCGTCTATCTGTGGAAATCACAATCACACCCGCTATAACTAGGCTAGCCTCTTAGCATATTATTGTTTATTAACATCCTGATTGAGTTGCTATTTAAAATGATCAAAATTGGTCCAATGAGTCACGAGATATAAACGAAAATGTGCGAAACTCTTAAAAATAATAAAAATGTTCAATGTGTTTGTTGCTTTTATTAAGTTATATTTTGTACATTTTTTCTTATTGTTGTGGTCGTTGTAACTGTAGCATTGACTAATGTTACATTAGTTTTAGCAAGTATTGCCACATATAATATTCTTAAAAAATACCTCTTCTCTAAAAGTTTCTTAACAAGTTCATTGTCCTAAAAGAAAACCTTTTAAAAAGTGCCTTTTTTTTGAGGAAACTGGCCTTTTTTTAAAAAATATCTTCTTTAAACGTTTTGATAAAGTAAAATTTTTTTGAAAAACTATTCTTTTTTAATAAAGTACTCCTTTTTTTTTAAATAACCTTGTTTTAAAAAAAGTGACCTGTTTTAAAAAATTAATTTTAAAAGTTAGGTGCGACATCATTTTAATTGTTTTTTTATTTTTCATATTACCAAATATTACTTTTTTTTAAAATCATAAAGTAGTTTTAATCTTAATTTTCTTTATAATTTTTAATGCTTGTAAATTTTACTACGCTTTTTAATTCTCTAGCGCTCTTGTTAGTTCTGATCTTCCGATTGAGTATGTCTGGTAGCTTAAGCGGAAGTTCTAAAGACGTACTTATGAACACGGTCAAAATTTTGGTTCGTCAAAAGACTGGTATCTACATATGTCATATTAACGCTCAAAGTCTTTATAATAAAAGTGACGAGTTTAGATAAGGGTTTGAAAATTCTAATATAGATGTTGTGTGTGTATCTAAGACATGACTTACTACCTCTACGCCTGATAGCTTAATTTGTCTTAATGGTTACAAAATCTTCAGATCCTAAACCACGGTGGAGGAGTTGCTATTTTTATCAAAAGTCCTTTATCAAAAGTCCTTTACCTTTGTTGTAAAGCTGACTTCCAAGATCATACTGAATATCCTTTTTTTTTTTGAGATTACTTCATACGGAATAAAACTGCTGATTGGTTGTGTGTACAGATCTAGACGAAATATTAACATTTCCACTTTCATCTCCAACTTGGAAACGCTAACCGTATCATACAATGATGTTGTAATTTCAGGCGACTTTAATTCAAACATCTTATTGGAATCAACACTGTTAGAAAATATGTCATATCTTGGTCTCGAACCTACAAACTGCTCTAATCCTACTCAATTCTCTACCAACAACAATACTTTGTTGGACCCATTTTTTGTAAGCAATATTTTGAAGGTGTTACTTTATGACCAAATTTCAGCTTCATGTTTTTCCAAACATGAGATTTTTCTTGCCTACGATTATCATGTCCAGGGAGAAGTACTCATGCAGAGACTTTAAAAACTTAAATTATAATTTACTATACGAATACTTTGGACATATTAACTGGAATAATCTTTATTGTATATGTTCCGTAAATGACCAACTTTCTTTTCTTGAAACAAACATAAAAAGTTTATAACGGGTGATTTTTTTGAGGTTAGGATTTTCATGCATTAGTATTTGACAGATCACGTGGGATTTCAGACATGGTGTCAAAGAGAAAGATGCTCAGTATGCTTTGACATTTCATCATGAATAGACTTACTAACGAGCAACGCTTGCAAATCATTGAATTTTATTACCAAAATCAGTGTTCGGTTCGAAATGTGTTTCGCGCTTTACGTCCGATTTATGGTCTACATAATCGACCAAGTGAGCAAACAATTAATGCGATTGTGACCAAGTTTCGCACTCAGTTTACTTTATTGGACATTAAACCAACCACACGAATGCGTACAGTGCGTACAGAAGAGAATATTGCGTCTGTTTCTGAGAGTGTTACTGAAGACCGTGAAATGTCGATTCGTCGCCGTTCGCAGCAATTGGGTTTGTGTTATTCGACCACATGGAAGATTTTACGCAAAGATCTTGGTGTAGAACCGTATAAAATACAGCTCGTGCAAGAACTGAAGCCGAACGATCTGCCACAACGTCTAATTTTCAGTGAATGGGCCCTAGAAAAGTTGGCAGAAAATCCGCTTTTTTATCGACAAATTTTGTTCAGCGATGAGGCTCATTTCTGGTTGAATGGCTTCGTAAATAAGCAAAATTGCCGTATTTGGAGTGAAGAGCAACCAGAAGCCGTTCAAGAACTGCCCATGCATCCCGAAAAATGCACTGTTTGGTGTGGTTTGTACGCTGGTGGAATCATTGGACCGTATTTTTTCAAAGATGCTGTTGGACGCAACGTTACGGTGAATGGCGATCGCTATCGTTCGATGCTAACAAACTTTTTGTTGCCAAAAATGGAAGAACTGAACTTGGTTGACATGTGGTTTCAACAAGATGGCGCTACATGCCACACAGCTCGCGATTCTATGGCCATTTTGAGGGAAAACTTCGGAGAACAATTCATCTCAAGAAATGGACCGGTAAGTTGGCCACCAAGATCATGCGATTTGACGCCTTTGGACTATTTTTTGTGGGGCTACGTCAAGTCTAAAGTCTACAGAAATAAGCCAGCAACTATTCCAGCTTTGGAAGACAACATTTCCGAAGAAATTCGGGCTATTCCGGCCGAAATGCTCGAAAAAGTTGCCCAAAATTGGACTTTCCGAATGGACCACCTAAGACGCAGCCGCGGTCAACATTTAAATGAAATTATCTTCAAAAAGTAAATGTCATGGACCAATCTAACGTTTCAAATAAAGAACCGATGAGATTTTGCAAATTTTATGCGTTTTTTTTTAAAAAAAAGTTATCAAGCTCTTAAAAAATCACCCGTTATGATACTAAAGTTCCTTTAGTAACTCGATCCAAAAAATTCAAAGCAAAGCCAAATTTTACATCTAATATGAAGCTGTTAATTTCTCATAGAGATTCAAAGAAAAAGGTGGCAAATACTACTGTGCTCAAAAAAGATTTACATACTGAAAGAAAAAAGTTATTGACAGCATTAGAAAAGCGAAATCGGTTTGGGTCCGCTATAGACTCACGACAAACCTGGAAACACGTTCCTGATATTGGTGCAAAGGCATTAAAAGCGTTGATAGCAGTATTGATGTCAGTCTTCAGTAATTTACCAACAGCACACAAAAACAGCTCCTCGTTTTACAATTTTAACAATTATAATGACTCCATTAATTGTGCTAAGTCTAATACAATCGGACATGATAATATTCATCCCGTATTGGTTAGGATATTGCTGCCCTTCCTCTTGCCTTATGTTAGGTTAGGTTGGATGGGCCGCCCCCCGAAGGTGGGTACACTCGGAGGCCATATGGCCCATTGTGATATCCTTTAGAAGGTGCCGGAAGGTAGTGATAGGAATAAAGATTAAAGAGTACAAATATTTAGTGTAAGGGGTGTGGAAAATGATAAAGAAGAGAAAAAGAACAAGTGAGAAAGACCCCTTCCATCCTTTATGCGTCCCTCCTGAACCAGCCAGATTCTCTCAAGAAGTCCGCAAGGTCTCCAAGTGGAACGTCTACTATGCAGCCCAGCTTATCCAAGAATCTTTGCCCTAGATATCTAAAGCGCCGCTTCTTCAGTCCTGGACACACACACAGCAAATGTTGCATTGACTCCTCCTCATCCACATCCATTCAGCTCCTGCAGCAGTCAGCTCTCGGGACACCTATGCGTTCAGCCATCCGCCCTATGACACAGTGTCCAGTGAGTACTCCTATAAGTGATTTCGTTCTCCGTGGATTAGGCAAGGGCCATAGGATTTCAGATACTCTGCAAGAGGCCAGTTGCGTTCACCTTGTTCTTATTTCAAGATCTGCTGCCTCTTGAACCAGATTAGACAGCTCTGATAGAGGGATTCTAATATCAGTGTCCATCGTCCCGCTCAGAGAAGCTGAGCCATTCCGCGCACACTCGTCAGCCAGCTCGTTTCCTTTGACCCCCCTATGTCCTGGAACCCATATCAGCCTCACGGTGTGCTGCCGGATCCGGTCGAGCGACCCCTACACACACTTCGATCTAACTGTCCTCGATTTCAGAGCTTTGAGAGCAGCAAGACTGTCCACGAATATATTAATGGTCATTGGATCCATATCCCGTTCCACAATTATTTTCGTTACTGCCTTATCTAACACATTTCTTTAACTCTATTATAACCACAAACACTTTCCCTTACAAATGGCGGCATGCCAAAATAATGCCTGTTTCTAAATCTACTAAGGAATACCACCCCATAGTACTCGAAAAGAACCTTCACAAACAAATGACCACTTACATAAATGAAATTGGTTTGTTGCCATGCTACTGATTTGACTGAAGTAACTGAAAACATAAGGCAGGAACTGGATGATAATAAGATTAATTTTTTGGTCCCACTCGACCATCTAAAGACCTTCGATACAGTCGACCATTTAATGCTATGTAATAAGTTGAAACATCTTTTTAATTTCTCTTCTCAAAATCTCAACAACGTTGAACATTACGAGAGCACTGCCCCAGGGATCCATCCAATAGCCTCTGCTTTTTTCTTTCTATGCTAATGATCTGCCTTCACAACTTCTCGATTGCAAAAATCATATGTACGCCGATGACGTGCAATTATATTTAAGCAGTCCGACTGTTTCAATAAATAACAATATAAGGAAACTAAAGGACGATTTTAATAATATCCTTCGTTGGGCTAGGGCCAACCAGATCTTTTTAAACCCATTAAAATCTAAATGTTTGATGATAAGTAAACGGTCTATACAACCACCCATAGTTCCTGATATTGCAATTAGCGGTCAAAAGAATCCCATTGTTTCATCTGCCATAAATCTATGTATTATCTTTAACAGCTCTCTAACGTGGTCAAATAATATAAATAATGTAGTTGGACAAACTTACATTAAACTAAGATTTCTTTGGTCAACACAATATTACACACCTCTGAAAGTAAGAATTCTACTAGACAAAACGTATATTATTCCTGGACTTTTGTACGGCTGTGAAATTTTTGCTAATTGCGACGTCTTCAGCAAACGTGGACTAAATTTTGACATAGTAACATTATTCGTTCTGTTTTTGCCTTAAGAAGATATTCTCATATTACTTCTCCTCTCTTTCTCCCTTTTCCGAAAGAGTATTTGATGTGCAATCTTTAAAAAATTATAATTTTTATGCGTAAAATTATTTACGCAAAAAACAGATCTGATAGGGAAAGAAAACTTATAATTCATATTCATAGGACACTTGTCTCAGAATAGCAATTCTTTGTGCATGGAGTTCGTCTTTGGAATGCACTTCCACAAACTTATCAACTAACGAGCAACTCAAGACTTCTGAAAAAACAATTTTTTGATTATTTTGCTTATTAAAATCTTTGTAATTTTTGTACTTTATCTTCTTTCACTATTTTATTTCATAAATAATTAATATATGTAATTAATTTTATTCATATCAGCATATTGTACCCTTGTAGTTAATTAATTCTGCACTGTAATAATAAGAATAATTTTTTTTGTTGTACAGGAAAGAACAAAAATAAATAAAATAAATAAATACTTATATAGCACAAAAAATTCAGCATGTTTGTACATGGTGGAAAAGTCTTGAAAAATGCTGATCAATTTTTATAAAAAAGAACTAAATGAAAAGAAAAAAAAACATAGTTTGTTATTCATAGAAATGGGATCGGATAGCTAAAAGATCAGGGGTCCCTTATTTTTCCGTCCTCTATAACATATCCTAGTTCAAGTGCGATCTGAGGTCCATACATAGGATAAGTTTCGACCTAAACCGTTTTTAATAGCGACTATCATATGAGTGTTACATGAAATTTCATCTCTTAAAAATGGTTCGACGTGGCAGCCCATCCACAGCATAGCTGGGAATCTCCCATTTGTTAACTTACATCTGTACTTCTGCTATGTGCAGACTTACCAAAATTACCTTGTGTTTTCATTTTAAAGGACATTTAAAAATAAAACTATTATAATGATGGGTGATTAGAAACATAACTTTATTTTTTCTGGCTAACCTCCTCTTACCTGCGTATTTTCAGTGAAATTCTCTGAATAATTTTCCTCAAATATTTTTTCCCTTATATAAGTTAGAACATTCTCATACATATGTACATATGTATATAGTCAGACCTATCACACATCTAATTTTCGTATTTTTATAATGATGTTTATTAATCTTTGGGTATTTTGTTAGGGTAATTAAAAAAATTCTAAATAAGAAACATGTGTTAAAAATGGGTAAGATCGCAAATGTTTTGTCACATTTACATACCTGCTAGTCTAGTCCACTTTTAAGATTTTAAAATTAATTAATAAGTTCAATATTTTAAGTAACCAAATTAGTATTCAATAGACATCCATAGGGTGAGCATCTGACAAACGTTCATCACAGATAGTGAGATTATATACCTACTGAAAGGAAACTGTGGTGCTTTTGTCTACAGTTACACGCAAGTGTAAAGTAATATTAGATTTAAAAGAAATTAAAAGTTATTCAGGAAAACAATCAAGTGAAGACATGCGGCCATCCCACAAATCAGTATTGTACGAAAATAGTTTGGAAAACATATTCAAACAAATAAACAGTCTACTAGATTCTGATCCACGGTCATATAATCTGCATCAAAAATGGAGGGAACTGATAGTCATGTACAGTCAGACGGAAGATTTGTATGGATATCCAACACATATCAGTCTTACGAATGCTAGCTTTTTATCTGAACTTTTTACGGAGATAAACGAGTTTATAGACAACAAGGTGCCTGAAGCTTTAAAATATGAAAATGTAGTTGACTTGAAAAAAGTGCTATTTCGATTGCAGAGAATGCCAGAACGATTGACAATGCAAGCGGAGTCAATCCACAAAACCATAAAAACTACAAAAGCTTACGAAAATAAAATGAATAAAATTCAGGATGCAATTTTTGATATCGAGGATAAGATTGAAAAAACCAGCAACAAAACCTTTGAAGATAAATGTCCATTATCTAAAATGGAAGTTCCAAAATTTCTTGGAGATCAAAATAAATGGTTAGAGTTTAGTGAACATTTTAAGAAATTAATTAATAACGAAAAAGATTTAAGTTCGACAAAAAAGCTTCAATATCTGAAATTGTCACTTGGTGGCGATGCTCTCAAAATGGTACTTCATTTAATAGATGGTCCACCACAAAATTACAACTGTATTTGGGAGCTGTTGGAAAATAGATACGAACATAAAAATCGTCAAATATTCTCAGAAAGCCTTGAAAAGTTGCTTGCACTTCCTACTATTGGAGCAGAACCGAAGATGGTAGAATATTTTATCGACACGGTGAACGAAATTGTTGCCACACTAAAAGAGAAAGGTGGCTGTGACGAAGAAGCGGATTCCATTATATCTCATCTGATTCTGAGGAAATTTGACACAGTTTTAATGGATCGATATAATCAATCAGTTCAGAATCCTAAAGATGTACAGAAATTACTGCCAGTGATGAAATTTCTTGAGCAACTATTTGACACTCTACTGTAATTGACACTCATGAAGAAATTATTTTTATATTAATCAAATATTATAAGTTCGCTTATATCAGATCATGTTAAACTCGAAAATCGAAATTAATACAATAAATTTTTTATGGGCAATTTTTTTTTAATTTCTTTTTTTTTGCTTTTCCGGGAAGTGTGAAAACATAGACTATATCTGGAGAACAACCAATCCGATTATTAGTGATATCAATATTTAGATAATAAAAAAGGTCACAAATGGACAGAAATATGAGAATCATTGATGATTTCCCAATTCATTCTTTAGCAAATAGCTTCAGCAAATTAAGTTGGTCTTATTTTAACGAATGAAATCTTTAAGAAAAATTGTCATTTTCTGTTTTACCTCTTCTTGACGCAAAAGTGATGTGTTGAGATCTATCAGTATTTACTCTTATGTTCCTTTTGGAAAACAATTTTTCATTGGCATCATTGGTGATTGGCATGTCTGCTGTAAATCTATTATGTATAGAATTGGGCCTATTAAACAACCTTGTGGGATTCCAGCGTTGATTTCGAAAATATCTGATCGTTCAGCATTAATCTTCACATAAAGATATTTTTATGAAATATAGCTTAAAAATAATCCTTCATGCCATACTCCTTTTTTTCGTTTATTAATTCACAATATTTAAAAATTTAAACTATAATAAATTGCTATATATTTACAAAGTCCCAGAAACGAGCTTTCGAGTATACTAAAGATATTAATTTTATTTTATTTTTTTAATAAATGATTTAATGACGTACTCCAAATAAAGAATATATTATTTTCAAAGCTTAATTGTGATGAAAAAATTGTTTGTTTATATTGGCAGATGTTAAAACTATGGTCAAAGAAGTAAAAAAAAGAAACAAAAAAGTATAACTGATTATTAAGTTAACCACCAAAATTTTTTGGTTTTTGATCTATTTGATCTACAAAAATCTCTGTTTGCAATACTAGTATCGTGTCTAATATTCGAGGGATTAATAGCTTCGTTACAGTTAACTGCCTTAACATTTGCTCTTCTATAGTTGTGACAAAAAACCGGTACACCATTTTCGTTTTGTATCAAATTTATTTTATCGAGGTATAAAAATGCCTCAGGGGGTACAAATCCATTTTTTAATGCTTTCTTTATATATTCTTCATATGTGTAATACGGTGCCATTATTAAATTATTTTCTTTACATAATGTACATCTTAGAATATTACTAGAGGACCCCTGCTGCTCCGCAGCATTATATTATATTATATTAATTTTTATAATATAATACCAAAATTTGCCAAGAGAAGTTATCGTACAGTAATGCCAAATATGCCAAGAGAAGTTAACGTACTGTAAAAGAAAAGTTGATTGTCCACGCATAACTTTCCTCAAACCCAACGAATTTAAGTTAATAGCTCAAAAGAAGGAGCTTGATCCACTGAGTGTTCTTAGACCTATGTCAACAGCCTACGTTAATTAGAACTCTAGTTATAGAGGTTTGAGAGAAGAAAAATATTGAAAAAAATCTTGAATGCAAAGTTTATTCATAAATTCTTTTAATATATAAGATTTCCTATTACATCTATCTATCTATATATATATATGGGGGGTTTCATGTCAAGTGCACCAACTTTTGAAACCGATGTCTTCCGATCGGGATGAAATTTGCACCAAGGTTAGTCCTATTGGATAGTAGTTTAGACACAATTTTTCAATAAGATCGGTCCAGATCTCTCTGAGTTAGAGAGGATCAAAATTTGACATTTTGGCCAAACAGGTGTTTTTTCTCATCAATGTAAGTTATTACCTATTGTTCTTAGAAAATTTCCTCCCAAATAGTTTAGATAGCTATTTCTTCAATATTTCGGAAAAAAATACTTAAAAAAAAAAAAAATTTGTAGACTTTTTTTTTTTGCTAAATTAAAGCATTTTTTGCCTTTATTTTCAAAAAGGGCATTTTTTTTTTTTCATAAGAAAGTTTAGGATTTTTCCTTTAAGAGCTTTTTGGTCGCTTAGTGGGATGGGAGTGGGATATCTATCAAAATAAATGCTTTGTAACTCAAGACAACGGTTTTTCAATTTTTCACAAATGCACTATTTTGAATTTTTTCCTATTTGTGTGAAAAACCTTACAAATAAAACTTATAGTGAGAAACTAGACAAATTAACCTTTCCGAAGGTATGTAACATACCTTCATAACATAACAGAAGAGAATGGTTATCTGTAACCTAAAAGAGTTATTTGCAACATTTCAATCTGAACACGAGGATGTTAGAATTGGCTTCACGAAATTAACCCAAATGAGGCCAAAAAATTGCGTTTTGGCAGAAAGCAGCGGAACTCACACAGTATGCGTTTGCATTTACCATGAAAATGTTAAACTGATGTTGAAGGAAATCAACTTAAAGTATTTAACAGATGATTCGGCAGAAGATTTACACGATTACCGCGATTGCCTTAAATTGACTATGTGTCCTAATGCAACAACTTCTTGCCACTTAGGTGAATGTACCAATTGCCCGAAAACCACATTCATCAAAGAAAATTTAATCAACTCTTTAGATCAAGAATATATAGAGGAGGTCAAATTTGATTCTTGGATTCAGACTGACAGATACACATTGAAAACAATCATTTTAAATGTGGATGATTTTGTGGATGAAATGTGTACAGGATTGCTAAACTTGAGAAACCATGACTTTCAAGGATTTGAACATAAATTTGAAGTCTGGTGAATTCGTTATTTCATATGATTTCGCAGAAAAATATAAATATGTTCTTCAGGATGCCATACAAGCATTCCACTTCAATAACGACCAAGCAACTATATTCACAGTAGTTATTTACTACATGAAAGATGAAAAACTGGAACACAAAAGTATGGCAATCATATCCGACGATTTAAAACATGATAGCGTTGCAGTTTATGAGTACCAGAAGATAATACTAAAATATCTAAAATCTAAATTTACAGTAAAGAAGGTATACTTCGTTTCGGACAGAGCTCGTCAACATTTTAAAAACAAAAGTAGCTTCGCAAATCTTATGGCTCATGAAAAAGATTTTGGAATGCCAGCTGAGTGGCATTTTCATCCTACTGCTCATGGTAAAGGAGCATCTGATGGTATTGCAGCAAACCTTAAAAGAAATGCAGCGAAGTAGTATAGCCTCCAGTGCTTTCATCAAGATTGCATCTTAGATGCGACTGCTTTATTCCATTGGGCAAAGAGTTATTGTAAAGAAACTAAAATAGAGCAGATTCGATGCTGCAGTAACAATCGATGGCACCGCTCAATACCATGCTTTTATACCGCTTGTCGATGGAAGACTCAAGTTGAAAACGTTTTCTGCCTCTATTCAATGCGATTTCTTTCCAAAGACAACAAATAAACCAGCAGCGAAATCAACAGCTGAACCTAGTAACGCCAAGAAAGGATTGACAAAAAAAACGCAGTAAATAAAGGCGACAAAAAAGCTGGATGAAAGACTGGGTATTTAAAAATTTACAAGACTTAAGTACTTCATCAGCTACAATAAATTAAGTATAAAAATAGTTATGATATAAATGGATCTAATGCAATTAAGATTAAATTTTAATAAATTATTTATCTTTTTATTTTTAATATTATTATTATTATACATTAATTTAATTATTATTAAAAATAAATAAAAAATAATAATTTTTCAACATTTCTATAGAAAAAAAAGCGATTTTTTTCATGAGGTTAACATATTCTGGGTATTACAGTATCGAGGGTATAAAATTTTAGTTAGGTTTGTTATATACCATAGGAAAGTTTAGTTTGTCTAGTTTCTCAGTATAAGTTTTATTTGTAAGGTTCTAGACATAAATAGGAAAAAATTCAAAATAGTGCATTTGTGAAAAAATTGAAAAACCGTTGACTTGAGTTACAAAACATTTATTTGATAGATATCCCACTCCCATCCCACTAAGCGACCAAAAAGCTCTTAAAGGAAAAATCCTAAGCTTTCTTATGAAAAAAAAAAAAAAAAATGCTCTTTTTGAAAATAAAGGCAAAAATGCTTTAATTTAGTAAAAAAAAGTCTAAAAAAATTTTTTTTCCGAAATACTGAAGAAATAGCTATCTAAACTATTTGGGAGAAAATTTTCTAAGAATAATAGGTAAGAAGTTACATGGATGAGAAAAAACACCTGTTTGGCCAAAATGTCAAATTTTGATCCCCTCTAACTCAGAGAGATCTGGACCGATCTTGTTGAAAAATTGTGTCTAAACTACTATCCAATAGGACTAACCTTGGTGCAAATTTCATCCCGATCGGAAGACATCGGTTTCAAAAGATGGTGCACTTGACATGAAATCCCCCATATATAAAATTCATTTTATGTTTGTTTGTTTGATCGCTATACAAATTTTTATTTTTCAAGGGATTTCTCTAAAATTTGGTACGCACGATCTCTGTACTCCGGGAAAGGTCGCCATATGATTCTTACCGGCCACGCCTACTTTTACGCCCACCTTTTTATAAAATTAATTTTTTGTTTTCTGGTATATTTGTTCGTTATAGTAATTTTTATCTTTCAACGGCTTTCTCCGAAATTTAGTACATATTCCAGGGAAGTTCGCCATATGATATTTAGAGACCACGCCTACTTTTAGGCAAACTTTTCATATAAAATACATTTTTTGTTGTGTGGTATATTTCTTTCCTATACAACGAATTTCTCTAAAATTTGGTTCACCGGGAATAACTTCACGGTGAACAAATTCTCCAAATTTAAAAAAAAGGTCCCCAAAAGAAATGAACAAAAACGAAATAAAAAATTAACTTACATCCCAAATTCATTCTTAAATTTTTACATTTTTTTTATTTAATGAATTTTGTTAAATATTTATTTTAGTGGAAATTTGCATACTGCTCTCAATATATGTCCTACAATAAACGCATTTAAAACGAATATTCTTTTCAATAGCATCATTTCGGTGCGCGAAGGTTACGCGCACGCGGAACATAGCTTAGCTAGAATATCGGTACCATCTGAAAAATATCGCAGTGATCTTAAAAATATATTTTAGCGATTAAAATAAGTTAACGAGAACTGCGCGGCAGCACGGGTGTAGCCGCCAAACGCGAGGTGCGGTGCGCTCTCGGAACACAGCTCGGCTATAATATCGGAATGATCTGAAAAATATATTTTGGCGATTAAAATAAGTTGACAACAACTGCGCAGCAGCACGGGTGTGGCTGCCAAACGCGCGGAAGCTGACGCGGCTCGCTCGCGGAACACAGCTCAGTGAAAAGTCTTATGATAGATTTTATCTACGTATGTGAAATAATTACCTATTGATCAAAAGAGGCCACACATATACTATAAGCAGTTGCTTAAAGAAACCTTGCGACACAATATTAAACGTCGCATTAGTCTTTCATTTCTGAAACTTCTATGAATTTGACTTCTCTGCTCAATGATGATCACTTATTGAATGAAGTAATTCAATTTTTAAAAGTTCTGATTCCTTTAATTTGCAAACCATTCCATTATATTTGATGTTTATAAATAAACTTATTTTTAAAGCATTTTTGCTGCAGCATCTTATAAAAAACTACTAAATTAAAAAATCAAAAAATTTTTAATTTAAATAAAAAATGGATTTACTGCCCATACAAATTTTTGGGAAGGAAGTTCATTTTCTTTGGGAACTTGTTCATTGGGGACTAAGTACTCAGCGCCTGGTAAGCATAGTGAACCATTTTTCAAGTCAAAGGCCTTTTTATCCCGGGGAAGACCGGGTAAAAACAGCTAGTTTATAATAAAATTATCAATTCATATAATGTTTGATGTGTTGTATATTTTTTTGTTGAATACATACTTAACAAAATTGCTTTCTCAAGATCTTTACAAGGCATTGCAAGCCCTTGAACATTTTCTTGCGAAAACCCGAATCTTTTCCATGTACGATGGTGAAACATTAAACCAAATTGGGCACCCGTATGTTATAGTTGGTCTAATTAAGGATTGGTACATAATAATTTTAACCCTTGGTTTTATGAACCTTGAGTAAAATAATGATTTATACATAAACAAGTAAGAAAATTATAGTCGGTCTAGACCGACTATACGATACCCTATACCATGGTTAATAGACCCTACCTCTCCGGTCCAACTAATCGGATATAGCAAATAAGCATAAACTAAATTTGAGTGGCATTGTTATAAATTTTTTTGGCTGCAGATATGAAGAAGTTCATATCTGGCGCTATATTTATATGATGACTAGGTCGAAAAATGGACCGATCCTGACCATATTTGGTAGGGTCACTTATATTTTGAAAAATTATATACAAACTAAATTTGAGTAAATCTGTGCAATGTTTTTGTTTTTTGATAGATTCAAGTGAAGATTGGGAAGCAGCTCTATATGGGGCCTATGACTAAGAATTGTGCTATAGGGATTATTTTTGGACTACTGATTAATGGATATAATAAACGCATACAAGCCGAATTTGACTGAGATCTGTATGATAATTTGGATCTTATGGCAATTTATGTCGATTTCATAGGGGTCATTTGTATGGGGACTAGGTCTGAACATGGACCGAATTTCACCAGTTTCAATAGCGTTTATCCTACTCCTGATAAAAGCTTATATACCAAATCTTAACAAAATATGTTCATATATAGTTTGATTACGAGGTTTACACGGATACACAGACGGACGGACATAGCTGAATCGATCACAAAGTGATTCTGAGTCGATCGGTATAATAAAAAATGGGCCTAGGTCAAATATTTTTGGTATATACAAACAGCAGCACAAAGTCATTATACCCTAACCACTATGTGGTATAAAAATGCTTTCCTAGCTTTATGAATTATTTCTTTAACATGATTGTTAACAGCAGTTGGTTTTCGATGGCTCGACCAGATTGACAACACAGGTTGGAGTTGATGAAAAATAATTATTTCTTTATTGCCAAATTGTGGCGTAACCTAGTGTTAAAATTCCTTAAAATAATACTAGTTAATTAAATTCAATTATATTAAAATCTTAGTGAATACGTACTTTATAGTATCAAAACCATCAAATTAAAGATTAATATAAATTCAATGTGGTGCATGTCCAACCAACTGATGTAAAAAAGGAAAGGAAGTTAGCTTTTCGAAATTAAAGTAAATGAATATATGTAAGTAAAGTATGATGATAGACAATTATCGATAGTTCATTTCAATACTAAATTTATAACTCTGTGCAGTGTTGCCTTAAATGGTGATAAAGACAGTGGCGGTTACAATGATTATTAAAATATAAAAATGCATCTAGATATATACCTAAATATTTAACAAATATGGTGTAGCTGTATTTGATAAATAACATTCAATTGCGAACACTTTTCAATTTTTCTTTGTATTACTATTACATTTCTTTGGTTTTCAAGAATAACCGCGTATGTCATAAAATCAAAATGTTTAGGGGAGCCAAAAAACGTTATATTTGAAATTATGGGCTCGATATAAAGTTTTTAGGACTTAAACGATCCTAGAGCATTTATTTTTAATTTTTAAATGAAAATGACCAATTTTGCAAAAGTTATTCAGAACTTGATGAAATTTGGTAACATTGTTTGCTTTGGCAACCTAAAATAAAAATCAAAAAAAAAAAAATTGAAAAATCACAAGATGGCGGAAAAATCCAGCTCGGAAAATGGAGCAGGATTTTTTTTAAACGGGTGTATCTTTTGAACCATTTGTTCGATTCTGGTAATTTTAACAGTTTTGAGTAAGAAAAAGATTATGTTTAGTACAAAAATTATTTTAAAAAATATTTATATTATATTATTAAAAAAATTTTGAGAAGGTTTTAGAAAATGTGCTTTTTCAAAAAAGCTTTGGTATACCCAGGAAAAACAAACATTACCAAATAATGGGTTTTAGTATGAGATGTAACTGGTTGAAGTTTGCCTGATAGGCTCATTATTTTAACACGGGGATGTCATTGGAGGTATCTAGTTGCCTAGGAACTCATTATTTTCACTTTGAAAGTAATGCATTATGCAAGGCGCTGGCATGAAATATAAGTATCTGTATAACACATTATTAGTAACGCCTTATTTTCACTTTAGAAGTAATGCAGTGGGCTGTGGTAGGTCATTATTGGTAACGCAAAAATCAATGAGCTGCTATTACGAAATTTTTCCTGGGAAATTACACGATCCACACTTTTTGGGTTTTTGAAATGTTTGGATTTTTGCAAGGATATATTTCAAGATATTAAATAAAAACAATTTAGGATATTTACAAAAAAATCGGATTTGTAAGTCATCAATGGAAGATTATTTTTCTCGTATATAAAAATCGTAGTAGGCGTTTTAATACACATTCTCTTTATATCATCTGTCAATTTTAACAATTTGTCATTTCTCAATCATTGTGCAAAATTATCAGAAGTTGTTATTCTGTCTTTGAATTAAATCATTTATTTGTTGTTTTTTAACTTTAATTAAAAAATTTTCCAATATGGGTAAAATAATAGAATATATGTGTTGTCGACCATTATCGAAAAAAGGAAAATGTAGCAAACCATATTCTATTAAAAGTGACGATTTTATTAAGATCAAAAACATTAAAGATTCAATTTTACCCAGTGCGAAAATTTGTTATAGTTGTTTGTTAAATATTCGTCGAAAAATTATCAATAATTCTATCGAATTGCCAAATGTCCCAGCTATTGATATCAACGAAGCTCAAGAATTGGAAAATGATGCTTCATGCGCCCAAGATTTTGAAATCAAAGAAATTTTAGAAGGGGAGAATGATGCTTCAGACGCTCGTTATTTGCCAAATAATAGAAATATTATAATCGAGCTTAACAAACTCTTAAATTTCATTGGAGCTAAACAGTGTAGTGTAGACGTGTGTAGAATCCCAGTTGGAAATCGAAAAGAGCAAGCAAAACGTGTTAGCACTGAAATTTGCAGAAGAATTTTTAATATTGATACATTATCAAGTCTTGAAGATGAGTTTCAAGTTGAAAACAATAATTATCAAGAAATAATTGGGCAACTTAAAGATAAATGTACTTCCGAGCATACGACAAAAATGAAAAAAAAACCAAATTTTAACAATATTGCCAAAATCATGGACCCCAGCTCAAATTTTGCAAAAATTTGGCACCACTCATCATATGGCTAGTAAGGCCAAAGCATTGCAAAAAGGTCTGGTACACTTGTCACTGAACCTCCTCAAAAACGATCTACGAATGAAAATTTGGTTCAAAAAGTTACAAACTTTTATTTGAGCGATTCAATTAGTCGTCAAATGCCCGGAATAAAGGACTATACGATCGTAAAACAAAACGGAGTTAAGGAAAAATTTCAAAATCGACTCATGCTATCAACAGTGAATGAGGCGTTTTTCCGGTTTCAATCAGATTTTCCAGAAGAAAGAATATCAATTTCGAAATTTTATACTCTTCGACCCGAAAATTGTGTTTTGCAAAGTATGTTTGTGCGCTATTCATGAGAACTTTCAAATGCTTCTTCAAGCAATAAAAATTCCATCGGATCTTGGATTTTTAAGTAAAGTTGATTGTGTGGCAAAAATTACATGCTCAAATGGATCCGTTAAATGTTTTTTGAGAATCTGTTCGGATTGTGAAAATATGTCTGCTTTTAAAGAAGTTGAAGCATTGTTGGAGCAAACTGAGAATGAGTATATCGCAATCAAACGATGGACAACAACAGATCGTTGCAACTTGAATATAATCCTCAAACCGGTTAACCAATTATGCGAATACTTTTTTGATCAGCTTGCAAAATTTTCATATCATCATTATATCGCAAAATCTCAAAATGAATACATTAAGTACAGAAAATCTGTTTTACAACCAGATGAAGTTCTGGTAGTTGGAGATTTTGCTGAAAATTTTTCTTTTTTACATGCGAATGAGGTAATTTTTAGAATTAATCATTAAATCATTCATTATGTTTAATTGTTCATATCATCAACTTTGGGTCATATAGGTTCAATCTTTTCATTGGAGCAATTTACAAGCAACAGTGCACCCATTTGTAGTCTATCATCGAGATTCAAAATCACTTCTAGTCCATCACAGTATGGTTGTTATATCCGATGAAATGATTCATAATGCAAATGCAGTACATCTTTTCTTGAGAAAATTGAACGCATTTATTTGCAGTGTAGAGAGCACTCCCGGTAAAACAAAGAAAATCATTTAATTTACGGATGGTGCAGGTTCACAATATAAAAATAAGAAAAATTTTCTGAATCTAACACTCCACAAAGACGATTTTGGAATGAAAGCAGAGTGGCATTTTTTTGGGACTTCCCCTGGAAAAGGGCCGTGTGATGGAGTTGGAGGCACTGTGAAGCGTATGGCAAGGGAACAAGTACTAAGAATGGGGTACGAGAATACAATTGCCGAACCAAGAACATTGTATGAATGCCTCGCTACCTCACGTACAGACATACAATTCATATATGCTGTGATCTCGAATTGGAAAAGCGCTATTCAAAGTATAAGCCAATAACTATTAAAGGTACACATAAATAGCACTCATTTATACCATCAGCATCTAAAAATAATGTGCTAAATGTTCGGTATAGTTCCTCAGACTTGACTTTTAAGAAAATAAAAATTTTCAAATAAATATTTCATGTTTTTATTTAATATCTTCAAATATATCCTTGCTAAAATACAAAC
Source organism: Cordilura impudica (assembly GCA_963682025.1). NCBI lineage: Eukaryota > Metazoa > Arthropoda > Insecta > Diptera > Scathophagidae > Cordilura > Cordilura impudica. Next base: position 300,802,711 of record OY821517.1, read on the forward strand.
ATTTCAAAAACCCAAAAAGTGTGGATCGTGTAATTTATACCATTAATAGAACAAATTTTAGGCTATCTCTGAAAAAAATTTCAAAAAGTTTGGACACAAAATTTTTTTTTGAAAAATCACATTTTCTAAAACTTTCCCGAAATAATATATTATAAATATTTTTTAAAATAATTTTTGTACTAAACATAATCTTTTTCTTACTCAAAACTGTTAAAATTACCAGACTCGAGCTAACGGTTCAAAAGATACAGCCGTTTAAAAAAAATCCTGCTCCATTTTCCGAGCTGGATTTTCCCACCATCTTGTGATTTAAAAATTTTTTTTTTTAAATTTTTTTTTTAGGTTACCAAAGCAAACAATGTTACTGAATTTCATCAATTTCTGAAAACCTTTTGCATACCCGTTCAAATTATAAAAATAATTGCTCTATAGATATGGGCAATAAATACTTTATAAAAAATTTTGAGTCGAAAATCTTAAGAGGAATAGATCCTAGAAAAGGACGAAAGAAACAATATGTAAATTACACTTAAAGTGTATGCAGATAAAACAACTTATGTCGACAAATGTCGTTTTCTTTGAAAAATAAAACTACCAGTGCAACTGCACATTTAGACATAAGTTGTTGTTGCTTGAAAAATTGATTTTTTTCGTCAACAGAAAGCTAACGGGACTTAGGGTGAGAATATAACAACGTATCAAGAATAAAAGTGACAACAAATAACAGAAATAAACACACAAGTTTTTATAAGTGGTTATAAATATCCAAAATTATTTTGCATTTTTTTTTCCATTAATAACAACGTATGTCGTTCTGAGAAAATAATTTGTCAGTGATTAAAGGTAGGTTGACATACGTCGTTAGTGCTGCAAATTAATTTAATAATCATTTAAGTTACGTCGTTATTTCAAGAAAAAAACTCAAAAATGGTCAATATTTTTTTTTTAAATTTAAACACATGTAAAGAGCGTTAAAAATTGTTATATTTGGCATCGTTAACTCAAAACTGACAAAAATGGACATACGCGGTTATTCCAGAAAACCACAGATTTGTCAACTGGAGGCCTAAAAAGAATTGTTTCGCATTTTCGTGCGTTAATTGTCATATTCCAATATATTGTATATTTTTCTACAATGTTAAAGGATTCTTGAAGTTTTTGATTAATTTTCTCAATCGTTGTATCAGGGTGATATATGTATAATTATATCATCTGCAAATGCGATAATATTTTTGATTTTACTCAGTAGATCAAGTATAAATAAATTGAAAAGGATGGGTGTGTGTACTGTTCCCTGTTGTAGTCCATTGACGATTTTAAATGTTTTTTTTTGCTTTTGTGGTTTTGGTGAAAAATCTTGAAAGTTTTATCACTAATAATATTGTAAATTAATATTGGTTTATTTATAGGGAATTGAAATTCGGTTAGTTTAAATATAAACCCTGGAATCCAAATACTGTCAAACGCTTTTTCCATATCAACTAGACACGCACCTGTGTATAATTTTTGGTTCCAGTTCCAATTAATGTTAGATGTAAGTAATGTTGCAATTTTTTTTGTAGCTTAAAGCGTTTTAAATTATTTTGGTTTCTTGGTATAGCAAGGGTCTACGCTTCGAAAGCTTTAAGAGCTATGCTCGTCAGCAACACAAATTAGAAATTAAAACATATGTATGTTTCTTTCCAAGACTCTACTTGCAGATATTAAATTGAAATTAAATAAATTAAGAAACTGAGCTATTGATTTAAAATAAAGTTACCACTTTAGAAAATTGTACAATATAGTGATAGATTATGACTTGAAGACTATTACAATATACATATATCCCACACATATCAGCACTTGCAATACTTCAGTGTTCTAAAAATTAATTTTTGTATTATCCCTAAATTTTAAAATAATTAACTTTTAAAGATTATCCACATTATTAGTTCACACTTCAGCATTCCCAAGTAAAGATTTTCTTATTTCATCTTTAGTTTTCTATTCAAAGTCGGTTTTATTATAAAAGTTCTTTCCTTTTGCTTTTGCGCATGTATAATAACTAATTTAACCCTACACGTATACTAGGTATTTTATGTATATACACACATAAAAATAAATTTTAAATGATTAAAAAATAAGATAATCGTCTTAACCCTAGAGTACTAATCATATTTTACATACGTTGTAGATAGTCTTCTTCGTGCCAAGGCATACTGTTGTTCGTTGTGGTGCCAACTTGTACAAATCCTGCTTTTCTAAAACAGTTTGCAATTGTGTCGAATTTTACATTGACATTCCACTTAAGCAAAGTTTCGTATGGCATCCAGCAATTTTATGGGCGTGGGAGGTTCTTTCTCCTCCATTTGTAACAAAATGTTTGTCAAAATGCGTTTTCTTTAATGCGTTTAAATTTTACAAATTATGCCCTGATCCATTATTGGCTGAAGTAACGAAGTCATGTTGGGTTGGAAATAAGCAATTTCAATATTTTTCAATTGGTCCTTTACATCCCTAGGGTGCGTAGCGCAGTTGTCAACAAAATGCAAAACATTTCTTTGTTGAGAAGCAAACTTTCGCTCCAATTTCAAGAGCCATTTCAAGAAAATCTTGCTTGTCATCCATGCTTTCGTATTAAATTCATAATCCATGTCTAGACATTTGATTCCTTTGAAGCATCTCGGATTCTTGGCCTTTCCTATGATAAGCAATTTAACTTTCTCCGTTCCGGTCATATTGCATGCCACCATAACAGTAATCCTCTCTTTATTTGTTTTTCCCCCCAAAGCACTTCTCATTTTTAAACGCCATCGTTTTATTTGGTAAGCACTTAAAAAGCAAACCCGTCTCATCGGCGTTTAAGATGTCGTTTTCGTCATATTTTTCTAACAATTTTGGCAAGACATTCGCCACCCATTCATCTCGAGTTTGGATATTTGGCGGCAGCACTTCCACCACACAATGTTTTTTGAACAATGCCATGACGATTTTAAAATTTTTCAAGCCAGCCTACATTTGCTTCAAATTCTCCGTGGCTCAATGCTTCAGCGAATTGTTTTGCTTTTTCTCTCAGTATTGGTCCAGACAGAGGAAGATTCCTACCACGTACCTCGAATACCCATTTCAGCATTGCTTCGTCAATATCCTCAAAGGGACAAGTTCGAAGCTTCTTGCGTTTAATACTGAATGCATTATCTGTGACACTGGCTAAAAGCTTAATCCTTGTTTTTTAAAATCGTAGATAAGCTACTGGAAGGAATTCCAAATTGCTTAGCAATGTCTTTTTTTTGAAGCTTTTCCCTTTTCAACTTCTTTTATGATCAATAGCTTTTTTTCCACAGTAATACTTATGCGCGGAGTCATTTTACAACTTACTATGGGGATATGCAAAGGCAAACTGAAAGCGGCTGCAAGAAATGTGAGAGATGTTGTCACTTGCATAGTTCGGTAGTTCCCCAAAATACTGTTGTAAATAATAACGAAAAATTATTGGAATAAATTCGTTATATGAAGATTGAAAACGCTTCAATCTTGAAGTAACGGTCGCAAAAATGCTTCGTTGTAAGGAAATATTCGCTATAGGGATATTCGTTATATGGAGATTATAATACACTCAAAGTAGACCCAAAACACAGTGTTCGTATAATTGCTTCGCAATATAGAAAACTTCGTTATATAGGAGTTCGTTATAGAAAGTTGCGACTGTATTTTGGAAAATGAATCAATTTCTTCATATTTAGGTGTTATTTTTTCTGTAGTTTCGATTAAAATATTGTTTTTTTTTTTTTTTTTTTTTTTTTTAAGATTCCTGTTATTTGGTATTCTGGTTTCAAAGTTAATTTTTTGTCTCGAGATCTTTTTGAAATTTTTTCCAGTTTGTCTTTTTGTACCATATACCACAATGTGGTTTGGGTATAATGAATTTGTGCTGCTGTTTGTAACTACCAAAAATATTTGACCTAGACCCATCTTTTATTATACCGATCGACTCAGAATCATATAGAACATATAGAACCACTTTTTGAGTCGATTTAGCGATGTCCGTCTACAGGTCGCAATTATAAATATATTTTGATGAAATTTGGTATATAAGCTTTTATCGGCGATAGAATGAGCGCTATTGAAATTGTTCAGACCTAGTCCCCATGTTCCCCTATGTTCAGACCTAGTCCCCATACAAATGACCCCTATGAAATCACATAAATTGCCATAACATCCAAATAGATCTCAGTCAAATCGGGTTTGTATATGTTTATTATATCCATTAATCATTAGTCCAAAAATAATCCCTACAGGACAATTCTTAGTCATAGGCCCAATATAGAACTGCTTCCCGATCTTCACTTAAATCTATCAAAAAACAGAAATATTGCACAGATTTTTTCCAAATTTGGTTTGTATATATTCTTTCTTTATCAAATATGGTCAGAATCGGTCCATTTTTCGACCTAGTCCCCGATATGAACTTTTTCATATGTGCAGCCAAAAAAATTAATAACAATGCCACTCAAATTTGGTTTATGCTTATTTTCTATTTCCTATTAGTTGGACCGAAGAGATAAGGTCTCTAAACCATGGTATAGGGTATCGTATAGTCGGTCTAGACCGACTATAATTATCTTACTTGTTAAAGTTATGTTTTGGCGTTTTTGTTTCTTGTATAAAATTAAAATGTTGTTGTTCGCTATTCATGGTAGCCATAATCAGTATAGCATTGTGGTCACTGTCATAATCAAAAGTCTCTAAGCAATTTAGAGAATTATTTTGGGTCAGTATATTTAATCTACAGTCTGCAATACAGATATCCAAATACGATCCCATACGTGAGTATGAAGGACAGGTGGAGACATACAGTTTGCACCTAAAACTTATTTCATTTTTCATTAACCATTCATTCAATTTATTACCTTTTGAGTTTTTAGTTGGGTTTCCCCAATCTATATGTCTACAGTTTAGGTCTCCAGCTAATATATAATAGTAATTTACATTCTCTAGTTTTAAATACTCAAAGAGTTTATGCGTTTAATTTTTAAAGTGGGAGTCGTTATTACCTGATGGATAATAGGCCGATATAATATATATTGATTTATTTGAAATCATAGTTATCATTATCATGCCATACTCTGTGGAACACCTGTTGGATATTGAGAAAAATTGCAAAACGGAACATTTTGTTCTCAAGACTATCGATTGCAATTTTAACAATATGGTGAAATTGTTCGGGAATGGCGTGCTTATGTCGAAATCCCACACTGATGGTCTGGAATATTTAGGTTCCTTATAATGGCAATAAACGTTTTAGAAATAATTTTTCAAAAATATTTTAGAGAATATTGTAAGTAAATTTATGGGTCTGTAGTGGACGGTCATCCAATACCATTTTTGTTTAATTTCTTAACTGTTTCTAGCGTGGCAACCTCAATTGATCGACCAACGCGGTATTCCTCTTGGCAGCTCGCAAGTCCTCATTTAAAGCATGCCACTCAATATTTGATAGTCATAGCTCGACTTTAATATTGGTTGGACTGAGACTTTTCAAATGAAAGTGTTGAATTACATAACGGTATGTTTTATAAGGTAGCTTATTTTCAACAAAGTAATTTTTTTAAAATTGCTACTACCATTTATACGTGAGGTAGGGCTGTTCTGGGACCGACCTTATGTGTACAACTGATAAAATCTGTTTTGAAAATAATGGTCGCAACTTTGTCAATATTAATTTATTTGATACAAGCAGAATTTATTTTCCAGGATAGAGAGTAAAATTAACTAAACTAGGACGAATTGTACCAAAATCATAGTACATTTTGTTTTAGTTGCTTGAAGCTCCAATATTAAGATTACGTCCCTAATTAGTTGCACAGAGCTTTATATGCCGGGTTCGTCATTTAAAATTTTGAAAAAGTTCTACATTAATAAGTTAAGAAATGTTTAACATTTTTGACCTCTAGCTATAAACAGTTCTTGATATATGGCGACGCGAGAAATGCAAAATGTATTTAAAAAACTTGTCCAGCTATAACTTTAATCAAGGTCTTAATTAAAAAGTATTAAGATATCCTTTATAATGACGTGTACCAGAATATTATATGCCACGTGTCAAAGGTCATTGCTACATGATTAAAGTTTTGTGATGGCATATCTTGAAAAATGGGGTTTTTTAAATTTTTTAAATAATTGCTAATTATTCAATACCTAAAACTTAATCTTAATTCGAGTGCGGTTTGAAAACTCAGTGACTTTTTGAATAAAAAAGCGTTTCATTTTTCAACACATTTCTTTGCAATTTTTTTTAATCCTTGCAAATAATTGGGTTTCTCAAGATCCCAAAAAGGCATTTGTTTTAGTAGTGAACTCTTCATTCGACCCAAATCTCTTAACGCCGAGGCGCTTCCTCTGGTTTGGAAATAGTCGCAGGAGGTTAAATCTGAAAAAAAATTATAGATTTTTATAGATTTTTGCCATGGCGACTACTCAGTTGTGCTCTAGTGCTTTGCAACAGTGGAAGAGAACTTTGTCTTCACCAAAAGAGGTCATTTTAGCCTCAAATCAATATCGACTGTCTCCAACAGCTGTGAATAATATTCACTGATGATCGTTTCACCCTTGTCAAGGTAATCGGTGTGAATGATACCGCAGACATGGCAAAAAAAAAATTATTGTCATGACTTTGTTAGCCGACAGAGCCACCTTGGTCTTCTGTGGTAGACATGAACTGTTCCTTGGTCTCTGGTCTGTTGTGATTGAAGCACGTTTTGTATACGGTTAAAAAATGGCACAACATCACACGGTTGCGCTTATGATCGAGTTTGAGCATTCGCGATCATGCCCAAATATACATGTAAAATGTGATATTACCACTAAGTTCAGATGGCTACAGCCCCAGCCTGCGCACACACTTTATTCTTCCGACCGTCTAATATCATTCCATTGATTTTACTGACGATTTCTAGCGTGACAACCTCTTTTGTGCGACGTCTGCTCGTATAAGCACAACAAAATTCCGTAAAGCATTTCATTACCGTTAAAGTTAATGGTACAGTATCCCTATAGTATTTATCAAGACTTTCCTTGGCTTCAGTGCTGATTTGTTTCTGCAAGGAATAACATTTAATGAGCACTCGAAATTCACTATTTTCCATAGTTGCAAAAATTCTCGACGTTGCAATGGCTGTCAAGCACAAAGTAAATGGCTCAGTAGGCTTATTAAAAGTTTACAATAGTCTACTAAGAGATGGCAGTTGACAGAAGCAGTGTCAATTTTTAATTTACTATGTGGCAAATAAAACATTTTTGTTTACACCTTCAATTTTGTTTTCACCTTAAATAAAGTCTTCCGGCTTTAAAATTATTTCCCTTTAATACTGCTCAATTCTTGCACAAATTATTTGTCATATTTATACCCTATACCACTATGTGGTTTGGGTATAATGACTTTGTGCTGCTGTTTGTAACAACCAAAAATATTTGACCTAGACCCATCTTTAATTATACCGATCGAATCAGAATCACTTTTTGAGTTGATTTAACAATGTCCGTCCGTCCGTCCGTCCGTCTGTGTGTCCATGTAAACCTTGTAATCAAACTGCAGGTCGCAAATATGAATATATTTTGATGAAATTTGGTATATAAGCTTTTATCAGCCATGGGATGAACGCTATTGAAATTGGTGAGAATCGGTCCATGTTCAGACCCAGCCCCCATACAAATTACCCATATGAAATCGACATAAATTGCCATAAGATCCAAATTGTCATGTAGATCTTACTCAAATTGGGTTTGTATGCGTTCATTACATCCATTAATGAGTAGCCCAAAAATGATCCCTTTGACCCCATATAGAGCTGCTTCCCGATCTTCACTTAAATCTATTAAAAAACAAAAATATTGCACTGATTCAAAATACAAGAGACTTTTCCAAACATGATCAGAATCGGTCCATTTTTCGACCTAGTCCCCATATAGATATAGCATCCGATATGAACTTTTTAATATCTGCAGCCAAAAAAATTAATAGAAATCCCACTCAAATTTGGTTTTTGCTTATTTTCTATGTCCAGTTAGTTGGGCCTAAGAGATAGGGTTTCTAAACGCATGGTATAGGGTATCGTATAGTCGGTCTAGACCGACTATAATTTTCTTACTTGTTTTTATATATAATTTATTATTTGTAAAACAAAAGAGCAATTTTTTTTTTCATATTTCTGCCCATTGCACTTAAAGTGTTACATTAATTAGAAAACAATGTATGCATTATATGCGATTCACTTTATTATCTATATATTGATATCACTAGTAACCGGATTGCTTGTTCTCTGGATATAGTCTAAGTAGTGGAACAACTTACGGGAAAGGCGAAAAATAAAAACTAAATTTCAAATCAAAAAAGTTGTGGCCATTAAAAATTTATTGTATTTATTGTGATTTTCGATTTTCAGTACATAATTAATAGAAATAGTCAAAATGCAAAATTGCAAAATGGAATTATATTAGAACTAAAAATATTTTATTAATATATGTTCCCCTCTGAACAATAATTTCTTCACGAGAGTCAATTACAGTAGAGTGTGACCAATTAACTGATGAAATCTGAGACCTCTCAAACTTAAATTTTGTTAAATTCAACACAATTCATAGTTGATGATGACGAAACATTTAACTTGTCGTGTAGTTGCTCAAGAAATTTCATCACTGACAGTAAGTTCTGTACATCTTTAGGATTCTGTACTGATTGATTATATCGATCCATTAAACCAGAGTCAAATTTCCTCAGAATTAGATGAGACATAATGGAATCAGCCCCTTCGTCACAGCCACCTTTCTCTTTTAGTATGGCAACAATTTCGTTCACCGCGTCGATAAAATATTCTTCCATCTTCGGTTCTTCTCCAAGAGTTGGAAGTGCAAGCAACTTTTCAAGGTTTTCTGAGAATATTTGACGATTTTTATTTTCGTATCTAATTTCCAATAGCTCCCAAATGCAGTCGTAATTTTCTGGTGGACCATCTATTAGGTGAAGTACCATCCTAAGCGCATCGCCACCAAGTGACAATTTCAAGTACTGAAGCTTTTTTTTCTCACTTAAATTTATTTTGTTATGAACTAATTCCTTAAAATGTTCACTAAACTCTAACCATTTATTTTGATCTCCAAAAAATTTTGGAACTTCCATTTTAGATAATAGACATTCACCTTCAATGATTTTGTTAATGGTATTTTCAATCTTATCCTCGATATAAAAAATTGTATTCTTAATTTTAATTGTTATTTTATTGAAAGGTTTTATGGTTTCCAAGTGTTCATTGGTTAACCCCGTTCGCATTATTAATATATCTGGCAATCTCTGCAATTCAAGTAGCACTTTTCTCAAGTCAACTACATTTTCAAATTTTAAAGCTTCAGACTTCTTGTTATCTATAAACTCGTTTACCTCAGATATTACAATTGCCATATCTTCACTTGATTGGTTTCCTGAAAAACTTTCAATTTCCTTTAAATACAATAGTACTTTAGATTCAAAGAAAGGACCACTTACGTGTAACTGTACACAAAAACACTCGCGTTTCCTTTTTAGTAGTTATAATTGTTTTCACTATCTGTAATGAACTTTGGTCGGATGATCACCCTATGGATGTCTGTTGAATACTAATTTGGTTACTTAAAATATGGTACGTATTAATAAATTGAAATTTCTTAAAACTAAGCTAGATTAGCAGGTACGCCAAAATGGAATTTTCTTAATTGCCCTCACAAAATACGCAAAGATTACAAAAATATTATTATATGCAAATAAGATGTCTGATAAGTCTGACCAAATATGAGAATGTTCGTACTTATATAAGGGAAACAATATTTGAGAAAAATTATTCAGAGAATTTATGAATTTATGAGAAAATATACAGGTAATAGAAGGTTAGACAACAAAAAACAAGTAAGAAAATTATAGTCGGTCTAGACCGACTATACGATACCCTATACCATGCGTTTAGAAACCCTATCTCTTAGGCCCAACTAACTGGACATAGAAAATAAGCAAAAACCAAATTTGAGTGAGATTTTTATTAATTTTTTGGCTGCAGATATGAAAAAGTTCATATCGGATGCTATATCTATATAGGGACTAGGTCCAAAAATGGACCGATCCTGATCATGTTTGGTAAAGTCTCTTGTATTTTGCAAAAATATGTACAAACAAAATTTGAGAAGAATCAGTGCAATATTTTTGTTTTTTAATAGATTTAAGTGAAGATCGGGAAGCAGCTCTATATGGGGTCAAAGGGATAATTTTTGGGCTACTCATTAATGGATGTAATGAACGCATACAAACCCAATTTGAGTAAGATCTACATGACAATTTGGATCTTATGGCAATTTATGTCGATTTCATATGTGTAATTTGTATGGGGGCTAGGTCTCAACATGGACCGATTCTCAATAGCGTTCATCCCATGGCCGATAGAAGCTTATATACCAAATTTCATCAACATATATTCACATTTGCGACCTGCAGTTTGATTACAAGGTTTACATGGGCACACAGACGAACGGACGGACGGACGGACGGACATTGTTAAATCAACTCAGAAAGTGATTCTGATTCGATCGGTATAATTAAAGATGGGTCTAGGTCAAATATTTTTGGTTGTTACAAACAGCAGCACAAAGTCATTGTACCCAAACAACATAGTGGTATTGGGTATAAAAATCAAGGTTCAGAAAATACACACATGAAACACACAATGTTCTGTTCAAAAGCAGCCAACACATATCTTTATTTTCATATCAATTATGTGCGTTTCTAAATTTTCTACGGTGCCCAACACAACCATGACTGTGTTCGTTTTAATATTTCGTTATTTACACGAACATTTTTGTATCACGTACTTTTTTTTCAATCACACATAAACCACACATTTTTGAGTGTTGCTTTATTTGAAGTTCATGTTCTGGTACGTGTACTGAAAAACAAAAAAAACAGAACATGTACAATAAACAGGTTCGAGTTCAGTTATATTTTAAGTCGTGTTGTGGCTCGTGTTCTAAGAAAAAACAGAACATGTACAATAAACAGGTTCGAGTTCAGTTATATTTTAAGTCGTGTTTAAAAGTCGTGTTTAAAATATAACTGAACTCGAACCTGTTTACTGTACATGTTCTGTTTTTTCTTAGAACACGTACCAGAACATGAACTTCAAATAAAGCAACACTAAAAAATGTGTGGTTTATGTGTGATTGAAACAAAAAGTACGTGATACAAAAATGTTCGTGTAAATAACGAAATATTGAAACGAACACAGTCATGATTGTGTTGGGCACCGAAGAAAATTTAAAAACAAACATAATTGATATGAAAATAAAAATATGTGTGTGTTGGTCTAAGTTATGTTTGTTTACATATATGTACGAGTTTTTTATTCAGTGTGTGTTTTTTTTTGAACTCTGATAAAAATACATCCATCTTTTAGGGTGCCGAAATAAATTAATTTGTGTAAGTCTTCAGAAAGCAGAAGTAAAGAATTAGGTTTACAAAAGGCAGCTTCCCAATTATGCTCTTAATTGGCTGCTACATCGAACCATGTCTAAGAGACGAAGTTTCGTCTACATATAAGCTTATATCACTCATATGATAGTCGCCATTGAAAGTGGTTTATTTCAAGAGTTATCCTGGGTGCAACTCTCAAATCGTTCTTGAACTGGGATATGTTAAAGAAGACAACAAAAATTAGGGACGCATATTATTAGGGGGAAATGATGTTCAACCAAACGAAAACCAAATCAAAGATTGCACTCTTTATTTTTTGTACTTTTCCAGAAAACAACACAATTTTCCGTGATTTTGTATGGGGAAGTACAAGGGTAGTTTAACAGCTACGGTCATACCTGCGTAATTTCTCTGAATTTTTTCAAATAATTTATTTCTAATATGTTTTCCCGTATTTAATTTTGAACATTCTCATATTTAGTCACATCTCTATTTTTATTATTTCGCAGCATTGACACAGGTATTAATATTTATTTAGCTTTGGGTATTTTGCTAGGGTAATTAAGAAAATTCCAAATATGAATCATATGTTAATCATGGGTAAGACGAAAAATATTTTATCACATTTGCGTACCTGCTAGTCTTGTTTAATTTTAAGATTTTTAAATTTAGTAATACGTATCATATTTTTAGTAACCAAATTAGTATTCAACAGATATCCATAGGGTGGGCATCTGACAAACGCTCATCACAGATAGTGAGATTATATAACTGCTGAAAGGAAACGCGAGTGTTTTTGCGTACAGTTACACGCAGGTAGTCCTTTGTAAGTTAGAATATTACTTTCTTTTATTCTAAAGTACTATTACATTTAAAGGAAATTTAAAGATATTCAGAAAAACAATATGACGCGATTCGGTTTGACATGGTACGAAGAGGATGAAGAATATGAAGAAGGAATTGAAAGTATACTAGAATGTGAAAAAGCTGATAAAGCTGAATTATTCCCAGAAATTAGCAGTCCACTAGATTCTGGTAGACGGTCAAGAGAGCTATTTGAAAAATTGAAGGAGCTTTCAAGCAGATTCAATATGATGGAAACATTGTCTTGCAGTAAAACTAGAGACGTCAGTCTTTGGAATGGTAAATCTTTAATTGAATTGTTTGTGGAAATAAACGAGTTTTTAGACAACAAGGTGTCTGATGCTTTAAAATTTGAAAATGTAGTTGACTTGAAAAAAGTGCTATTTCGATTGCAGAGAACGATAGAAATATTGAAGGAGTTAATCAACAAAACCATTAAAGCCGCAGAAACTTTCGATAATATAATTAATAAAATTCAGAATGCAGTTTTTGATATCGAGAAAAACATCGAAAAAGCCCTTAACAAAATCATTGAAGGTGAATGTCCATTATCTAAAATGGAAGTTCCGAAATTTCTTGGAGACCAAAATAAATGGTTAGAGTTTAGTGAACTTTTTAAGGAAATAGTTCATAACAAAATAAATTTAAGTGTGAAAAAAAAGCTTCAGTATCTGAAATTGTCACTTGGTGGCGATGCGCTAAAAATGGTACTTCATCTAATAGATGGTCCACCACAAAATTACAACTGCATTTGGGAGCTATTGGAAAATAGGTACGAAAATAAAAATCGTCAAACATTCTCGGAAAAGCTTGAAAATTTGCTAGCGCTTCCAACTCTTGGAGAAGAACCGAAGATGGTGGAATATTTTATCGACACAGTGAACGAAATTGTTGCCATACTAAAAGAGAAAGGTGGCTGTGACGAAGGGTCTGATTCCATTATATCTCATCTGATTCTGAGGAAATTTGACACAAGTTTAATGGATCGATATAATCAATCAGTACAAAATCCTAAAGATGTGCAGAACTTACTCTCAGTGATGAAATTTCTTGAGCAACTACATAACACGTTAAATGTTTCGTCATCATCATCATAGCAATTGTATCCAATTTAGTAAATTTTGAATTTGAGAAGCCTGAAATTTCATCAGTTAAGTGGTCGCACTCTACTGTAATTGCTATTGCTTAAAAAATTATTGTTCAGAAGGGAGCATATATCAATCTAGTATTTTGGCTCTAAGATAACAGTCATTTTACACTTTGAGTGCAGCTATTTCTTTGAATTATGTATGTAAGGAAATTCAATTTCCTTATTTAAATATTTGACATTTTTTCTTGGCTATGGCCATGCTAAGAGAAATTGCAGTTACTGAAAGAAATGGCACATATTTAAAAAAATTTATATTTTACAGATTTGATTGAAACAAGACAATTAAAAAAAAAATAGTGTAAAAAAGAATTGACACTGAAATAATAACTTTAAATGTTGTTTTTTTTTTGCAGGTGAATAATAATGTTAGTTAGATAGTAAGAAATATATTAATATTTGTATATTATTTATATATATCTTGTTTGCAGAAATGCTCAATGTTGTTTATTAAATCGGTCATTATATGTATTGAAAATCGAAAATAGAAAATCATAATAAATACAATACGTTTTTTATGGGCAAAATTTTTGTTTGCTTTTCCCGGAAGTAGTTTCACTACTTAGAATATATCTGGAGAACAACCAATCCGGTTACTAGTGATATCAATATGTTGATAATAGAAAAGATTACAAATAATACAAACAATGTTTTCCAATCTATTTCGTACTTTAAGTGCACTGGACGGAATTCTCAAAACATTGCTCCTTTCTTTTACAATTAAAAACTGAACAACCATTCATGATTTCTCTATTCATTCTTTAGAAAATAGCTTCAGCAAATCAAGTTGAACTAATTTTGTCGAATGAAATCTTTAAAAAAATTGTCATTTCCCCCCTTTATTTTAAAATAAAATTTTTGAATAACAAACATAACATATTACGGGCGTATAATTAATATTTATTAGCACAATGGCCGAGTGATATTTATACCTTACTAGCAGATTCCAGCCCTCGAATTTTGAGCGCAAATTCTAGCAAATTTTATTTTTTCATTAAATAACGACCCTAAAAGTATGCTAATCAATTATAGCCAATTCACAAATCAACACATTTTTATTACAAACACATTAACAAATTTAATAAACACACACATAGCATTGTATAATTTTATGTATGTGTTGGTAGCAACTTTAAATGCAATTTATTCAAAATAAAGGAACGCAAACGGCCTAAGCCAACACAAAAGAGAAGTAGAAAATTTCCTTAATTCCCAAAGTATTGATATACTGCTAGCCTCTGATACTCACTTCACAGATAGAAATTGCTTTAGAATCAAAGGCTACTCTATCTACGACACCAAACACCCTACAGGTAGAGCGTTTGGTGGATCAGCAATAATTGTCCACGACAAACTAATTCACTTCCCCTTAGAAGAACACAGAACTGAGCACATTCAAGCTTCTTCAATATACCTGGTAGGAGCCAAAATGACGGTGTCCGCCATTTACTGTCCACCCAAGCACAAAATATCGGAACTCGATTTCATAAAATTTTACAAAACCCTGGGTAACAAATTTTTAGCAGCAGGAGACTACAATGCCAAGCACACTCACTGGGGATCGAGACTCATTTCTCCCAAAGGAAGAGAGCTGCTAAAAGCTATAACTTCCAGCCAGCTCGACGTATTGTCTGGAGGTCAGCCAACTTATTGGCCTTCAGACCTTAATAAGATTCCCGATCTCATTGACTTTGCAGTAATAAAAAATATTAAACGTGAACAAATTTCGATAGCATCGTCGCTTGAATTATCATCTGACCACTCCCCAACGATTCTGACATTGTCTTATAAGGAACCAATTTCACTCCATAACCATCTCCCAAACAAAAACACCAATTGGTTAAAATACAAAAAATACTTTATCTCAAAACATCTCACTAAAAACTGAGGCAGAAATTCAGTCAGCAATACTGCGCTTCTCAGAAACAATAACTGCTGAAGTGAAAGTATCTACTCCAGCCCCAAAGCCCACTAAAAATAAAGAGTACATGTGCCCATCAAATATACAAAATCTAGTGCAAGAAAACCAACATCTTAGAAGACAATGGCAACTTCACCGCTCTCCAATCCTGAAAAGCCAGCTTAAAATCTGCCAAAAAGCCCTACATAAAGCACTCGAAGAAAATAAAAACGCATCTCTGAATCTTTATTTACAGGGCCTAGATCGAACAGACAAAACGGATTACAGTCTTTGGAAAGCAACAAAACAACTGAAAAGACCCATACCCTACGAATCTCCTCTACGCCTTATTGACGGTAATTGGGCGAGAAGTCACTGCGATAAAGCCAACGCTTTTGCCGATCATTTAGAAGAGGTATTTACACCCAACATCACTATGTCGGACATACAAATTCCTCAAATAAATGACATAGTAGTTTCTCCCATGAAACTTAGATTCTCTAACATAACAACAATTGTAAAAAATCTCAACACTAAAAAATCTCCTGGTATAGACTAAATAACATCTAAAATGATCTGCGAATTGCCATACAGTGCGCTAAGACTTATCCTGTTCATCTTTAATGGTATCCTACGCATAGGTTTTTGTCCTGCGTCCTGGAAATCGTCAGAAATTATAATGATTCCCAAACCGGGAAAGGATCCTAGTATGGTCACCTCATATAGACCAATCAGCTTACTTTCCATCCTATCAAAGTTGCTTGAAAAAGTATTCCTGCAGGCACTGACACCATACCTTAATGACCAACAATTAATTCCCGCACATCTGTTCGGATTTCGTAAGGACCATAACACCATTGAACAAGTACATCGTATCGTGACTCAAATTAGAAAGGCATTTGAAGAAAAACTTTACTGCTCTTCATTATTAATTGACATCTCACAGGCCTTTGATAAAGTCTGGCACAAAGGGCTTATATATAAAATAGTTCAATCCTTACCGCAAAATACCCATAGATTACTCCAAAATTACCTACAAAGTTACCTAAAAGCTACACTTCAAGCTCTCGAAACATCTCAGCTGGGGTTCCTCAAGGCAGTATACTTAGTCCCATGATGTATATTCTTTATACAGCAGATATGCCAACAAATTCTCAAATTCATACCTCAACTTTTGCAGACGATACTGCATTTATGAGCACTCATAAAGATCCCAAAATTGCCTCCTCCAACCTACAGTCTCATATACATGAGCTGGAATCATGGCTTAACAAATGGGAGATAAAAGTTAATCCACCTAAGTGTGCACATGTGACTTTTACACTGCGAAGAGAAAACTGCCCTACAGTTACAATAAATAACACCAGAATACCTGAAAAATTCCACATTAAATACCTAGGAATTCACCTTGATCGCCGTCTCACATGGTCCAAACATATTGACTCGAAAACCACGCAACTAAAACTCAAAACTGCCCAACTTGGATGGCTTCTAAACTCCTCATCTTCCCTTAGTTTAGACTGCAAAGCTTTACTCTACAAAACCATTCTCAAGTCAATATGGAACTATGGGGAACAGCATCCACTTCCAATATTGCAAAGTTACAAAGAAGACAGTCAAAAATATTAAGATACATAACAGGCGACCCCTGGTTCATTCGTAACGACAATATACATAAAGACCTCAATATTCCGTCAGTTCGCGATGAAATAGAAAAATATTGTTCTAAATATGTATCCAAACCAGCATCTCACCCTAATCCCCTAGCACAGAACATACTCTCGTTTAGAGGCCACTCACGGCTAAAGAGGGTAGACACCTTGGCCATAGCACAAAGCTAAAATATGTTTAATGTTCTCAATATGGCCTTCTATTGCACTGGCAATAGAATCATAAATCAAAAATAGTTTTTAAGATTTTATTACTTATTGTTATTTTCTACTAAGGAAGATCCAATAAACTAATTAAAAGTTGACAAAAAAAAAAAGGAAAAAATTGAAAAATCTGTAAATCTGCAAAACGGTTAAAAAGAAATATCTTTCAAATAATATACGTTTGGTCAAAATCGGGATAAAACAGTAGAACAAAACATCAGTCACAAGGAATCGCCTAGCCTATTAATATTATAGATACCACCATGTGGTTTGGGTATATTGACTTTGTGCTGCTGTTTGTAACTACCACAAATATTTAGCCTAGACCCATATTTTATTTTACCGATCGACGCAGAATCACTTTCTGAGTCGATTTAGTGATGTCCGTTCGTCCGTCTGTCCGTCCGTCCGTCTGTGTGTCCGTGTAAACCTTCTAATCAAACTACACGTCGCAAATATGAATATATTTCGATGAAATTTGGTATGTAAGCTTTTACCGGCCGTAGGATGAAATTGGTGAAATTCGGTCCACGTTCAGACCTAGCCCCCATATAAATGACTCCTATGAAATCGACCTACATATATTGCCATGTTTATATTCTATATTCAATTAGTTGGACCAAAGAAATTGGGTTTCTAAACCATGGTATAGGGTATCGTATTTTTAACACGGAAATATTAATAATAATTATTTGTTTAAGCCGTAGCTACAATTTGGCTGAATAATGACAAACAAGAATATAAAGGGTCATAAAAAGGTTTGGTCTTAGAACCCCAATCCCTTTAATGGTTTTACTATAGTGGCCTGGTTGTTTCACCCTGTTACGAATTTATCTGCATCATTTAGTTTTTGTTTGACAGCCATTGAAAGCAGAGAAACTCGAGAATTATTGCAAAACATGAGCCCTGGAAATTTACCTTTTTGTGTTTCTGCATGAATTCTTGTCTATTTTTAACAGCTGTCACAAACCAAATAACGCAAATAGTTCTGTAGTCTATTAACCAATAGTACGTAGTTGACAGGAACAGTATTGATTTTTAACTAACTACGAGGGATGTCCAAAAAGTCACGGAGATGTCAAGCTACTCTTGTATTTCCAGAATTAGTTTAATGATCTCTACATTTGGCCACACATTTGCATGTTGTAATATATTTTAATTCAACTGTAAAACTGCTTCGAGGTCTACTAAAACAACATATGATATAAATATAAATTACATAATATAAAGTATTTGTTTCATCCCAAAACCGGTTATCGTTACGGTTATAGAAAAATTTCATTACAAATTGCTTTTAGTATTTGATTAAAAGCATGAAAACTTGAAAAGCAAAACTGAACAAACACTTGTAGATGCAACAACCACTGCACAGTGAATCGAACCCATTTAAAATGGAAATTAAATAGAAGGAACCTTCGCGAAATAATGAAATTTGGTACAAAAGGTATCTATCTGTACACCTAAAATTAAGACTTTCATAAAAAAAATGAAAAAATTTACTAGGCTTAGTTCTTTTTTATACCCTCCACCACAGTGTGCAGAGGGTATATATAAGTTTGTCATTCCCTTTGCAATAATTAGAAAAGAACTTTTGGACCCCATAAAATATATATATATTTGTGATCCTTATAACAAGAGGACTTGATATAGCGATGTCCGCTGTCCGTCTGTCCGTCTGTGGAAATCACGATGAATGGTTCAATCGGGCAGCTAGGGTGCTTGTTGGCATAAAAAATGATTCATTAACATGCTGAGAACTTTTCTATTTAAAATCGTCAAAATCCGTTGATTAGGTCCCGAGAATTGAATGAAGAAGTAAAAAAGTCATGAAAAAATATGATTTGTTTATGTTGTTCTTGTCACGATCTCGCCCTCCATAGGATAACTGGCGCGCTCATTTTTAGTGAGAAGGATTGACTAACATCATGAGAAGGTTTCGGTTTGAAAAATCATGAAAACCAGTTTAACAGGTCCCGAGAAATCACTGAAGAAGTAAAAAAAATTTAAATATATATTTTTCTGTAATGTTCTTGTTCTTATTCTAAATGCTGTATTGTTGTCATAGCTGGACTTGTTGTTTTTGTGGTCGTTGTGCTAATAATATAATAAAAATTAACCCTTTGTACATTTTTTTATCAACTCTGGTAGAAAAATTTAAAAGTTTCCATTGTTTTGGCATCACAAAAGAAGTTTGTTAGATCATTTTTGTCATCGCCACGAGCCTGCCTGCAAAGTTTCAGATCGATTGGGTCACGAGAAAGGGGTTAAAAATCGATCCAAAATTTTGTCGACTAGCAGACAAAACGAGTTAATATAAAGTGAGCAAAAATTCAACAACATCCAAAGCAAATAATGCTGAACTACCTAGTTGTTAATAAAAAAAAAAAAAAAACAGTGTAAATTTACCACCATAAATAACACAAGAATTTGAGTATGATCGTGCTTGTGTCATTTTCAGTTGAATATTCCTTGCAAATATCTCTCGTATGATGTTTATTATGTTTCAAAATGTGAAGAAAAAACGGGTCACTTAATTTTTTATGTTCCGTGACATACCCAAGTTTCATCGCCATCTACTATTGTCTCTTATTACACCTTCCCTGTATGAATTAGAAATATATTCCATTATTAAATTTATTGCAAGGTGCAAAATTTGCTACAGACAAGCTGCTAATATTTAAATATTTTTTCTAGCTAAATAGATCATTTAATAAATATTTTGGTTTGTTATTACGCTACTTATTTATTTAGAAGTGCTCCCCACTGTAAGTTGCATCGTATATAATGAAACTGCCAATTATTTTAAAGAAAAAAGAAAGAAAAAGAAATACATTGACCTTGAGCTTGATTAATTACTAACTCAATCATTAAAATGATAAAAAAGCGAACAAAAGATTTTCTATTTTTATATTTGTAAAAATAGAAAGTAATCAATTAAAAATACAGAGGGCACGTCGCTAACGCTTAATGTGAGTCTAGCAATAACAAATTGTCTTTTTCAATACTAAAACGTATACGATATTTCAGTATGCAATATGTACACTAGGGTGACAGCCATTTTTTTTGGAATTTCAAGACGTGCGGGCCGGATTACTGTGACACTGGATCTGGGCAAAATTTGAGCCAAATCGGATAATGCTTTCTGCACGCGTATTGGGTACAAATTTCAAATATGAATTTATATGTAAAAATTATTCAATAAAATCATTTTTCACAATAATTTTGAAATAATCTAGAGTAAATTATCTTTTTAATAAAATACAAAAATCTATTATCGGTTGAAAAACAGCCAAGTTATATCAAGTTCCCCAGGCAATAAATGCGCCGAAGACCATTGGATTAAGAAAATCGAGCTCACATTTTTAAAGCCATTGAAATTATTTACAGCTACAACATTTTTGCATTCTTCCGATCCCAAAATGATCTTATGTAAAGTATTTTGCATCTCGTCTCTTGTTATGCCGTTCTAAATTAATGTCCAAATGGTACGTATTTTTTAGCACTATTTCAAAATCTCCAATTTTACTTTTTCAAAAATTTTGTTCAAGAAATTTTCCGAGATCAACGGTTGGACTTGAAGGTCTTATTAACAAAATATATGTGATTAAAAACACCAAATATTTTAGGTATCCTATTCATAATTTGGTGAGGGCAGCATTGTTATTTCAGCGGATTTGAAGAAAAATTAGATTTTTCATACTTTTTCAACTTTTAGGCTACATCTTTTTGCTGTTTTCATATTTCAAATATCTTTTGTCAAAATGTTATACTACTTGATAAAAGTTCTAAATCTTGTAAATTAGGGTTACATTGAAATACTACATATAAACTGTCCCTCTTTAAGGTCAAAAGTCAAATTTAGGGAGATTTATATTTTTTTAAAACAAAATATCGAAATAATGTATATTTGGAGAAGGATATCAATTAAACTTGTTAATAATATTTTAGTTATTCAAAAAAATAATATTCTAGACTTATTATCTGAGATTAACCCGTGGGGTACCCTTGATGTCAAATTGACTCTTTATGAAAATCTATAAATATTTTCTTCATCATGGTTTTCCTCAAATTTATTCCTTATCTTATGAAAAATTGTAGATTTATTAGTTTTTATATTTAATACAGTATAAACAAATTTGTATATCTAGGGCTTATATTCAAAAAGTGCTATCTGCATCAATAATTATTTTAAAGAGAGCGTCTAAAACCAATTTATTATTAAGATCTGAAAATATTTGTCGATCGATTTGCTACCATATCTATAAAGATATAGTCGTACTAATCATGTATGATATCAAAATTAAAATATTATATTTGACAGTTTTATCAGAGAACAGTTTGAAATCAAAAATTAATATTGCTATCAAATGAATATAAACCCTCGATATGCCTTTTAAATTAGGACACATTTCAGTAGTGCCAATTATATTTTTTTTAACTTTATTAAAATAGAAAAACATGTATGATTCTATATAAAATTGTCTTAAATATATTACTTATTTATAATGCATTATTATAACGTAAAAATAAATAAATAAATTTACTTATTAATAGAATTATTACAGCATTTCATTTTGCGATTAATTTTTTCAACAAAATAAAATATTTCATAGCACTAATATCTTTTACATATTTTGTTATATTGTCAACACTATTTTTATTTTGTAGCCAACAAAAACAGAAATTAGCCTAAGTTGACTACAGCAGCAAAAGTGGTCATGTAGTCGCGTAGCTGTGTTGGTGTCAAAATAATCGTTTTCATATAAACGTGTGTATTTTATTTTTGACAGGCTGTAGTCGTGTAGCCGCTGTCGTCTATGTGTTTCATGAGAGAGTTCGGCTTACTGGTGCCATTATGTATATGTGTGTGTAAACAAAAATATACGATATCCCAGTAATCATTTCGAAGATTGTTTTAACAAAAATCATCTTACTGTGTCTTCTTCGAGCACTTTTGATGATTAAAAACTGATTAATCACACGCGGTATTAGAAAAAGACTAAACAAAAGAATATTTTGTGATCAGCAAAAGAGCGCATTTATGACTGTTTTAATAGCACAGAGGAGTCAAAAAAGACTCCACATGATCACTTACTGCATAAAATGTTTACTGGGATTTTATTCACCATCTGTAGAAACAGTTTTTTAAGTAAAACAAATCTGCACACAATTTCAATTCTATTTCGTTTACAATGATACGATCACTTTGTTTATTAGCTAGTAGTAAAATAAGAAAATAGTATTATAATACAGCGTAATGATGAATTGTACTTCTCAATTAGTTTATTTTTAATGTGCCATAAGAAGTTCGGTTTGTGCTAAGAAATGAATGAATATATGCTTCCCAGGGCGAAGCTTAATCATTGCACTTTGATTGAGTTGAGCCCGCGACTATTTCTGATGTGGATAGCTCGTGCCTACAATTTTTGGTAGTTGGGAATGGCGTTTGTGCAAAGGGAAGCATGAACACTTGTTTCCCAGAGCGAGGCTTAATCATTGCACTTTAATGGAGCTGAGCTCCGCGATTATTCCTAATGCGGAATAAATCGTGCATTAAATTCTCGGTAATCCGGGAATGGCGTTTGCCTGCGCCAAACATTAAATAATAAATTTTAAAAATGTATTATAATTAAATATTATTGACATTATATTATTATCATCTGAGAAAAAAAATTTTTTTTTAACACCAATTTTTAACAGGGTAGAATTTTATGGTTTCAATACTACTTTTGAATGCAAGTATGTACTAAAAGTAGAACCCTTAAAATCATACTATTTTTTGCAACCCTAAAAATTGCAATATTTTGTATAAATAAAATAATTTATATTTTATTATTTTTAATATGCGCTTATTATCGAAATACATATACAGAATATATGAATGTTATTTATAGTATTTTGATATTTGCAACAGTAGTCTGTATGTATCAATTTGTAATATTTTGTGATCTTATAAAAATCGCAGAATATTGATATTGATTTTATATAGTTTCTTTTATTAATTAATTAACCTGAATATTACACCATAAAATGTTGATATTGGTGAATTTTTATATTACTACCACAACGACCATAAAAATAACAAGTACAGCTGTGACAAAATACAAAATTTAGAATAACAATATGGGAATACATCATATTTTTTTTACCTTTTCAGTGATTTCTCGGCACCTATGAAACCTATTGTCACGATTTAAAAAACAGAAACCTTCTCGTGATGTTGGTGTATCATTCTCACTAACAACAAGCGCCCTAGCTGTCCTATTGAGAACGTTATCGTGACAAGAACAACATAGTCAAATCATATTTTTTCAAGACTTTTTTTACTCCATCGTTCAATTCTCGGGACCAGATAAACCGATTTGGGCGATTTTAAATAGCAAACTTTTCAGGATGTTACTGAATCATTTTTTATACCAACGATCAACCTAGTTGCCCGATTGAAGCCGTCATCGTGATTTCCACAGACGGACAGACGGACATCGCTATATCAACTCCGCTTGTTATAAGGATCACAAATATATATATTTTATGGGGTCCAGATTTTTTTTTCTAATTATTACAAACGGAATGACAAACTTATATATACCCTCTGCACACTGGAGTGGAGGGTATAAAGATGCTAAATTGCAAAAAAAAAAAAAGATGCTAAAACATGCTGGAGTCGAAAAAAGATGCAAAATTTTTTTTTTCAAATTTCATTACCTTTATATTGAAAAATTAAATACTTATTAATAAATTATTTGGTTTTTAAATCGAAAAATTAATATAAAACATAAGTTTCGATTTATATTTTTTAAATCTATAATATTAATAGACTAGGCGATTTCTTGTGACCGATGTTTTGTTCTACCGTTTTATCCCTATTTTGACCAAACGTATATTATTTTAAAGGTATTTCTTTTTAGACGTTTTGCAGATTGACAGATTTTTAAATTTTTTCCTTTATTTTGAGTAAATTGCATTTAACCCATTTGTTCATACAGTCCCTTTAAAGGGACGTTGGTATTTTTCCACTTTGCGTCTACATTTTTTTAATAAAAATTTGAATCAAGTAGGCTTTGACTTTTGTGTATATGTGTTTTGTTATACCAAAATGCATTCAGTTGAAATAATTTATGTTGTGTGGTTTATTTTGAATAACCAATGGAAAGCGGTAAAAAACATAATCTGAAATCAGGTGGAAGGTAAGTAAAACTTAAATAAAAGCTATATTTTCTTATTAAATGTAGGTTTTGTGATCGAATATATACTAAAAAGTGTTTAAATTTTAATATAATTCATAAATAAAATAAAAAATTATTTTGGAATTTACGCAATATGGAATAGTTTGCAAGGTCCCTTATAAGGGACGTTATGCTCGCAAAACAAATTTCGTGTATATTTTGTTACAGACTTACAGTTGCTGAAATATTAGAAGAATTGGAAGCAATCGATGGTGATTTACAAGATGTTGATATTTATGCGATTTCTCCCATAGATGGAAATAAGACGGACCAAGATTCTGATTCAAGTGACGACGATCATGAAGGAAATCTCAATCATCTGGGACCAAAATTGCTGAACACAGAATGTGAATTTAATTTCGTTGTAAATGGTGATAGTTTATATGACGAATGGGATGAAAGCAACGATTAACCACTTTCAAAGTATGCTAGGACCAGTGCCCGAAATTCTAATGGTGCATCTAAGACAAACTGGTTCAAAGTAGATCCCAGTTACGAAATTGAAACCAAGTACGAGACACAGGTTCCTAGCATCGAGGTTGAATCCGCCAAAACCGCAATAGATTTTTTCCAACTATTTTTTTCTATCTAATTGTGTCTCGAACAGACTAATTTATATGCTCTTCAAAAAAATGTTGAATTGAATGTGACTGGATGAAATAAAGGTATTTGTTGGAGGTATTTTGATGTCAGGATATGCAAAATATCCAAACAAACACCTTTACTGATCTGCCAAAAAGATGCTCCGAAACTACTATCAAACAGTATGCGTCTCAACAGATTTGAAAAAATTTTGAACAATTTTAATTTGAATGACAACTCAAAACTTCAGAGCAATGATCGGCTTTTCCGAATTCGATCAGTAATTGATCATCTAAATGGATCTTTTCTAAAATATGGTATATTAGATGAAAATCTTTCAATTGATGAAAGTACGATTCCTTATTATGGTAAACATTATGCAAAACAATACATTCGCGGCACACCAATTAGATTTGGATTCAAAAATCGGGCTTTGAATACAAGTGATGGATATATGCTTCAGTTTGACATGTATATGGGGAAAAAAAGCAGATGTCGTGTCCCAAGGATTTGGTGTAGGTAGCGCGATAAGGTTGTAGACCTAATCACAAAAGCAAATATACCAAGAAAAAAAGGATTCAAAGTATATTTTACATTTATTTACAAGGTTTTCTTTGACAACTATTTTACATCTGATAACTTACCACGTCATTTGTCAAACATGGGTATCTGTGCAACTGACACAATAAGAGATGGTCGTACAGAAATATGCCCACTTCGTTCAATTGCCGAAATGAAAGAGGAACAGAGAGATCAACGAATTATCGTTTTTCGAGTAATGATCCAAAAGTTTGCTTCAATTCCGACGTTATGTAGCTATATCCTTGTTGGAAAGCTTTAGAGTGCCCTATCTGAGAGGTTCAAACAGGATTAATGCGTATGCTGATATAAGATTCGATGGAAAAGATTACATTGTAGATTACTCCAAAACGGATAAGCGATGTACAAATTATGGTAAAAAGTCCAATTTTATTTGTTTAAAATGCAATAAAGGCCTTCATCCAAAATAATGTTTCAAAACATTTCTTTCTCAAATTACTCATGCAACATAAAGTGGACACCTCGTAAAACTTACATTAAACGTTTTTTTAAAATAAAAATCATAAAAACTAATTCAGTAGTCATATTTAATACCAAAATAATAATAAAAACGTTTATAAAATTGATGGGGAGCTTTATGCACTCACTAATGGGTTAAAGTTGCTACTAACACATACATAAAATTATACAATGTTATGTGTGTGTTTATTAAATTTGTTAAAGTGTTTGTAATAAAAATGAGTTTGTTTTTTGTGTTGTTTTGTGAATTGGCTATAATTGATTAGCATACCTTTAGGGTCTTTATTTAATGAAAAAATAAAATTTCCTAGAATTTGCACTCGAATTTCGAGGGCTGGAATCTGCTAGTTTTAATTAAAATTATTTTGGATTTCATCTGCAATTTTTTTTTAACATCAAATTGAGTTTTTTTAATTTTAAATTAAATATTTTTAATTTTAGAGGGATTTTTTTTTAATTTCAAATATAACAGAATTTACATTATCAAAAGATTCGATTATATTATGATAATTGGTTTATGGAATCTAATATTTCTGTGATGTCTTCATTTTCAAGTTCTTCTTGGCTCTGATATTTTCCTCACGATCGACTTTTATCAACGACATCGCTCGGTATATTGTAAGTGTAACAGCACCCATTTTCAATTTCAAACCGTCATTTATACGTTTTACAGAACATAACAACTCGGATTTTATTCTGTTCAAAGTTTGCTTTTAACTAAATCCATTAAACTATATAAACGTTCAACTTCGGCTTTTGAGAAAGACAAAACTAATAAAGACAATACAAATATTGATAACTCTTTAAATAGATTTTCGCCAATAGAATTTTTGTTAACACTCAATCCATAAGGAGGTTGTATTCAGTGTTGTATCCCAATATTGTTCTGTGATATAACTCCATTGGATTTGCATTTTTTCTGCTTTAGATGATATCTTCTAAATATATTGGTTATCGGTTCTTTTACCCGGTTTAATGTGTTTTGTATTGAAAATTTTGACATTTTTTAATACAATATTTGTTGGCAATCGACTTTTTAACTCATTAAAAACTGTTGTTGGTGTTTACATTCTTCTATTTCAAAATGTTTTGTTATATTTGTTGAAAGAAACGAGCAGAGTGGTAAAAAGAGTAGTACACAAAATTCTCGTATTACACTTTGAGAAATTAAAACATATCAATACCATTAAAATTAAAATTATATATTCAAAAATAATGAAAAAAATAAAAAAAAGCTAAAAAAAAAGCTAAAAGCAACTTTTTATTAATAAAAGATGCTAAGTTAGCATCTAGCATCTTTTCATAAATTTTGGATGCTAAACGACAAAAAAAGTTGCTAAATCTAGCAACTAGAATGCTAAAATGGCAACACTGGAAATATGAAAACACCAAAAATATGTAGCCTAAAAGTTAAAAAAGTATGAAAAATTTATTTTTTCTTCAAATCCGCTGAAATAAAAATGCTGCCTTCGCCAAAATAAAAACAAGATATCTACAATATTTGGCTTTTTTAATCACATATATTTTTTTTGTTTTGAAGACCTTAAAGTCCAATTGTTGATCTCGGAAAATTTCTTGAACAAAATTTTTCAAAAAGTAAAATTGCAGATTGTGAAATGGTGCTAAAATATACGTACCGTTTGGACATTAGTTTAGAAGGGTATAACAATAGACGAGATTCGAACTACTTTACATAAGATCATCTTGGGATCAGGAGAATGCAAAAATGTTGTTGTTGTAAATTATTTCCATGTCCTTAAAAATGTGAGCTCGATTTTCTTAATCAAGTGGTCTGCGGCGCATTTATGGCCTGGGTAACTTGATATAACTTGGCTGTTTTTCAACCGATAATGGATATTTCTTTCTATATTTTATTAGAAAGATAAATATCTCTTGATTATGGTTTACGGTTCCGTTGAAAGCTGTAAAAACTAGTTTTAAATTAAAACCATGGTTTAATGGTAATGTTAAATCTGCAATTGCTTACAGAGATAGGGCTTATAGTCGTTGGAAACGTTTCAAAACTGATTCACTACATGAAGAATATTGTAATGCACGCAGAGAAGTAAACCGAGCTATTAAGAGTGCTAAATCAACATACTATTCATCTGTCTTCAACTCTGCAATTGGTTCCAAAAAAACATGGAAAAATATACGTGACATTGGTATTGGAAAACCAAGGATAATAGATACAACGGAAATAGATATAGAATTACTTAATGAAACTTTCACACGACTGCCTACAGTACCTTTGAATAGTAATTTTTTTAATCAACCTATCACTGAGCAGAGTCAACTATTTAGTTTTAATTGTGTAACACAAGATGATGTATCAAGGAGTTGCCTAGCTGTTAAGTCAAATGCTGTAGGATTTGATAATATTCACCCAAAGTTTTTAAAAGCTATTCTTCCTGTGTTGTTACCATATATCACATTCATATTCAACAATATCATAATTAAAAGTACTTTTCCTGCTAACTGGAAGTATGCTAAAATAATACCTACACCAAAATCCAGTAATGAGTACCGACCTATTTCTATATTACCATTTCTATCAAAAGTATTTGAGAAGCTACTACATAAGCAAATGTACGATTACATAAATAGAAATGGCTTACTTACAAGCAGACAGTCAGGTTTTCGGCCTAAGCATAGTTGCGTAACTGCGCTTATTGATGTCACGGAGGAAATACGGAGTAATATTGATGCTGGTTTCATGTCATTTCTTGTTTTATTAGATCACTCTAAGGCATTTGACATGGTTGATCATGGAATTCTTTGTATGAAACTGCAAACTTTGTTTAAATTTTCTTTGTCGTCCACTCGATTAATTGCGTCCTACTTATTGGATCGTAAACAGTCAGTCTTTGCTAATAAAAAAATATCACGACCACTGCCAATATCGAAAGGTGTTCCTCAAGGATCAATCCTTGGTCCTCTTCTTTTTACAATATACGTCAACGATTTACCAGAGCAACTAATGTACAGCAGCGTTCATATCTATGCTGATGATGTTCAATTATATATATGTAATAACAACAAAAATATTGATGATTGCTTAAGTAAACTAAATGAGGATTTACACCGTGTTTTTATGTGGGCTTCATCCAATGGTCTTTGCTTGAATTCCAGCAAATCTAAGTGTCTGGTGATTAATACAAAATACAAGAAATCAACTTTTGAACCAGAAGTTATACTAAACAATCAAGCAATTGAGATTGTAAGAACTACAAAGAATCTTGGTATAATTTTTAATAATAATCTTACATGGACTGATCACATTAACACAGCTGCTGGAAAAACATATGCTATGCTACGAATTCTGTGGAAAACACAATACTTTACACCGGTTAAGATTCGGTTATTACTTGCAAAAACATATATAATGCCAACTTTGTTATACGGATGTGAAGTTTTTTCGTGCTGTGATTATACGAGTTACAATAAATTGGAGAAAGCTTATAACGCCATACTAAGGTATGTTTACGGCCTGAAGAAGTATGATCATATTACACCAGTTTCAAAAAAAAAATGTATGGAGTTAGTTTCAGTGATTTACTAAAAATACGTACCTTGACTTTATTACATAAAATTGTATATACCCGTGAACCTTCTTATCTTTTTAATAGAATATCGTTCACTCGATCTCGCAGAACAAATGATTTAATACCAATTAGACATCGAACACAGACATCTGAATGGCAGTTTTTTATTAATTCAATTCGTCTTTGGAACTTGCTACCTTCAAACATTCAGTTCATAAGCAACGCAATGCAATTTAAAATGGCCCTCTTTAATTTCTATAATTAATTGGTTTTCTATTTTAAATCGCTTTTAAATAACTAATTTTTACATTAAACTTTTTTATAATTATTTTATTTTGTTATTATATTTTTTATTATTTTTAATTGTTATTATACACAATGTTAAATTTCCTTACTACTATGTACCTAGTACTAATCCTGTACTTTAATTATAAGATTTTATGTCTTGTTGTATGGGAATTCGAAATAAATAAATAATAATAATAATAATAATAATAATTATTAATTTAATTGAAGCGCAATTATTAATATCAAAACTTTTCCGAAAAATTATTTTTTTGATAATTTTTGCATATATGAAATTTGTACCCAATGCGCATGCAGAAAGCATTATCCGATTTGGCTCAAATTTTGCCCACTAAAGTTTGTCATAATAATCCGATCCTCAAAATTCGACCAAAAATTTTTTTCATTCAAACCGCTGTCACCCTAATGTCACCCACATTTGTTTCACAGTTGTTTTATAGTTTAGTTTGTTATATTGAAAAAAGCTTAAATAGTATAACTCTTTGCTTGGATTCTCATTAGGTTGGTTTCAGCAAAGGTTTATGAAATTAACTGCTTACCAAACGAACTATCTACGACTTTGGGTTATCGATAATGGTAAGTGACTCGACCCAAAACTATACAGCTATTTTGCAGAATATAGATCAACTTGTAAAACAAATGTGCCAATATTTTTTTGCTTTATTTAGACCGATTATGTACTAACTCAATCATGATAAAAAACACAAAAATTTTTTACGGAATTTTTGAAAATTAAACACATTTTTTCCGCTGAAGTATTCGTACTTTAATTTTTAAAGTTGTCTTTCTTATAACTTTGGATAAATTAATTACACCTCTATTGTTTCGGTCTTGTTAACACCAACATATGTAAACACATTTTTTCTGTTGAACTAAAAGATCACAGACAGTTTTTCAGTGAAGCCTGTCGCCATATACCACTCTTTGGGCTATTTATGTCAACAGTGATTATCGTTCGAGTTTCTGTCGTTCTTTTTATTTCTATCTAAGAAGAAACGACATGAACAAAGTTGTTGTATAAGGGTGTATTGCTGTAATCAAATAGTTTTACATGTGTTTGGTTAATGCCTATTTGTTTTTGATTCGGCCAAAAGCAGACACTCCACGAAAACAGAAGAAAAACATAACTTGAAGTTACATTTAGTAGAATCTTAGATGTAGCTAGGGAATCAATTTTTTCAGAAAAAAAATAAAATTTTGGTTTTCGAATTTACATGCCATTAAACGTGTGTAGACGATATATAATTAGTACTCATTTCATGTGTAAAGCATCGAAAAATGGGTTGATGACCTCATAAACTATATGCATATATATATTCTTCAACACTATAGCAATTCTAGTCAATATAGCGATGTCCGTTTGTCCGTCTATCTGTCTGTTGAAATGAGCTCATTTACCAAATAACTGTGTAATTTTAATTTAAAAATTGTTGATCATTCTTTCGAGCAGTTTGGCATTTATAAAGGAGTAAATTGGGTGACATTGTACAAATGGTCTAACATGTGTAGACACCTCTAAAAAGGATAAAAATTCGCTATCTTTGTTCTAAGTTTTGTAGATAAATATTACTTGCCCACTAATTAGTTATTGTGTAACGTATACTACGTACCTTTTCTTAAGAAAGTACTTTTCCTTAAACATGTACCATTTCTAAAAAATAGCTTTTGTTTAAAGTATACTTTCTTGAAAAATTGCCTTTTCTTAAAAAGTATATTTCTTTAAAAATGACCTTTCCATAATAAAGTTTACTTTCTAAAAAGTGCCTTTCTTAAAAAATTACTTTTCCTAAAAAAGTAAATTTTCCTGAAAAAGTACCTCATCTTAAAAAAGTACATTTTCTAAACCCTCATGAGTAACCAAAAGCAGAGGCTTAAATGGTACAACTTTTGCTTGAATTCTCATTTGGTTGTTTTCAGCAAATATATACATATGAATTTAACATTTACCAAACAAACTATCTACTGCTTTTGGTTACTGATGAGGATTGATGACTCTTCCCGAAACAGCTGTATAACCTGTCATGCAGAATATAGATCAATTTTTTGAAACAAATGTGCCAATGTTTTTGCTTTATTTAAAGTAAAAACATTTGATCTTGGGCCTGAATAATTTCAAACTCAATCATTACATCTTTTTAAGAAAGAAACTTTTTTTAAAAAATAAATTTTCTTAAAAATATATTTTCTTAAAAAGTACATTTTTTTAGAAAAAGTACCTTTCATTAAAGTAAATTTTTTTAATTAGCTACATTTTTTTAACACATTACCTTTTCTTAAAAAAGTATTATTTCTTAAAAAGTATCTTTTTTTTAAAAAAGTATATTTTCTTAAAAGAATACATTTTCTTAAAAAATATACTTTTCTTAAAAAAGAAACTTTTCTTAAAAAAATATGTCTTGTTACAAAAGTACGTTTTTAAAAAATATATATTGTTAATAAAGTACCTTTTTTAAAATAGTACATTTTCTAAAAAAAAGTAACTTTTCTTAAAAAAGTACCTGTTCTTAAAAAAAGTACTTTCTCTTAAAAAAGTACCTTTCTTAAAAAATAAATTTTCTTAAAAAAGTTCATTTTCTGAAATGGTACCTTTTCTTAAAAACGTACCTTTCCCTAGAAAAGTACCTATTCCTAAAAGTTCCATTTCTTAAAAAAGTATTCTTTTTTAAGAAGGTACTTTTTCTTAAAGAATTATTTCTTTGAAAAAGTACCTTTTCTTAAACAGGTATATATATATATTCTGAAAAAAGTATATTCTTCGTAAAGCGGCTTTTCCTCAAACAGGTACTTTTCTGTTTCGTTTCATTTTCTTAAAAAAATTTTCTTTTCTTAAAAAATTTACTTTTTTCCTTAAAAAAGTATCTTTTCCTAAAAAAAGTATATTTCCTAAAAAATCACCTTTTCTTAAAAAATTAAATTTCCTTTAGAATGTACCTTTTCTTAAAAAGTTATATTTTCTTTTAAAAGTAAATTTGTTCAAAAGTAGCTTTTCTCAAACAGGAACAATTTCTTATAAAACCTCCTATTCTTAATAAAGGCCCATTTCTTAAGAATGGACATTTTCTTAGAAAAGTATATTTTTTTTAAAAGTAGCTGTTCTTAAAAAAGGAACTGATTAACTGGGGGCGCAAATAATTCACTCAGATAATTAAGGAAAAAAGAAGAACACCAAGAAGTTATTAATAATAATTCACACTTTTATTGTTATATGCGGTGTTTTTACCTTTTAACTTCACTGTTTCGACAATACTGAATAAGAAAAAAGAATTTGGTTGTACGTAAAGCAAGCGAGTATAGATCGATGCATACGATATTATAAAAAGAGAGTACTAAAAATGAATACTCCACAACAGTGGAGTTTAGTAAATAAGGATACTTTAGATACAATATCAAATATAAACTATAGTTGTATAATGTTCTGCACCTAAACATCCCGGCCCCCTTGCGTGAACGCAAAATCGCAAAGGAACTGTGGGAGCAAGGTAAAATTGTAGTTAGGTATATAAAATTCATTAAAAAATACAATTGAAAAATAAAAGTCTATAATGAACAATTCAAAAAGTAGTATTATAAAAAATATAGTTCAATCCAATCATTGGCAATAAATATAATTATATACACATGTACATACATCGATTTGAAATACATTCGTTATAAAGGTTGATATATAGATGCAAAGTATCTTAAATTCCAAATTTTCCGATTAAGGTCCATCCTAGTAACGTATCTTGTGCCATAGGGGTTGTCAATGTTTCCTGGTGGATTATGGGCTTGACAATTTTCGGATACACATCTGCTCCCAAAATAACGTTAATATCGCCACATTTATAGAACCTCGGATCAGCTAATCGTAAGTTTTTGTACTGATCGGCCACTTTTTCGTCAATGTCATCTGATCGAAGTTTTCTGGGTAAGTCGCTTGTCACCTGTGCAACCACGGTAAGGATGGGCCCATCGCCAAAATGTGGTTTGAACGCTATTTTACATAGTCTATGTGACCCTGTTTTTTCGACAGGAAGGTTGTACCTATTAGGCACAAAGTCTGCGATTTGGCTGGTTTCGGTGCAAGGATCCAATAGGCCCCGTATGTTGTGCCATTCGTTGTCCAATTGTATTTTAATGATGATGGTAGGTGTTAAGGTAACGGAACGTAAAGTGGCTAGCCGTGAAGGAACGTTCTCGTTATCACTGTGGTGATTTTTCAACCTTGTGTGTCGGTGCAAAAGGGTATGGTGCCTCGCTTTGCATAGACGACAACGTTCTCTGCTTCGACAGTTTCGTAAAATGTGGCTATGTGCTAAACAGTTTTCGCAGTATCGGTGGGTTTTTACTGTTTGGAGACGTTTTACGACGTTCATACCGCTAAATTTTTTACAGGTTCTCAGGGGATGATCTTTTTTACACAAACGGCAGTTAAGTTGTTTCGGAAGTCGGGTTCTTTGATGTTGTTTTGAACGCTGTGCTTCTTCAAGGGGAGAGAGGCTTCTGGACCGACGATTATTTGGAGACATATTGCTGTAAGGGAATTGAAACAAATTTGTATAATGTTATTCGAGATTAGAAGTAGGGAGTAAAATTAATTTGACAATTGGCCGAGTAACCAAGCCAGTAGAGGTCCGAATTTCAACAGTTCTAACTCGGTTATCTTGACCTGGGAATACTTTTTCTATACGACCAAGACGTCATTCATTTGGGGGTAGATTATCTTGCCTTATTATGACAAGGTCACCGATTGAAAAATCTCTTTGGGGATACTTCCATTTGATGCGTTTATGCATCTCTTTGAGGTACTCTTTTTTCCATCTGCAGGCAAAATGGCGGTGAAGTACCTTAAGTTTCTGCCAGCGGTTTACATAGCTAAGTGAATGACTAGAAATTTCAGGTTCGGGGGGTGATAAAAGTGGGGCGCTGTTAAGGAATGTCCAGGCGTAAGTGCGCACAGATCTGTGGGATTTTCACTCATTGGGCTTAAAGGTCTAGAGTTAAGACATGCTTCAATTCTGGTTAACATGGTGGCAAACTCTTCGAACGTAAAATTTTGAGCATGTGTTATTTTCTTTAGGTGGGACTTAAAACTTTTTACCCCCGCCTCCCAGAGACCGCCCATATGAGGTGCTCCTGGGGGAATAAAGTTCCAGTCAATTGCCTGAAATGCGTATTGTGACAATAACTTTTGTTTCACAAGAGAGAGGAAATGTGACTTATCTTTATTCAAAATATTAGAGGCTCCTACAAATGCTGTACCATTATCTGAAAAAAGAGCGCTTGGGGTGCCACGGCGAGAAAAAAAACGCGCAAATGCTGCCAAAAACGCCTGGGTGGATATATCACTAGTAATTTCTAAGTGTATAGCTTTTGTGGCAAAACAGACGAAGACCACAACGTATCCTTTGCTAATTTTACAGCCACGACCTGCAAATGATTTTATATTAAAGGGTCCGGCGAAATCCAGGCCGGTATTAGTAAATGGACGTAAAAGGGTCGTTCTTTGACTGGGAAGCGCTGCCATCAATTGTTGGCATCGTCTATGTTTGTATAAAGTAGAAGCTTTGCAGTTAAAAATAACCGTCTTTGCCATATTTTTAAGTTTTGGGACCCAAAATTCTAATCGCATGAGGCGTATGAGTAAAGAGTTTTCACCATGAATAGATAATTTGTGTAAAAGTTCCAGATATAAACGGGTGAATCGATCTGAGTATGGTAATATTTTTGGCTATTTTTCCTCATCGGATAATGCTGGCGATTGAGTGAGTCTTCCATTGACTCTCATAAAGCCATCAGAGTCAATAAAGGGGTTATAAGTTAGCAAACTACTTTTGTTAGGTATTTTTAAACCACGAGATAATATCAAATACTCGGGAAAATATAAGCTTTGACAGAGGATGATAAGGCGAGATTTGACCTGTTTAACTTCATTTTGGTCTAAAGACAGTGATGTGTGACTAAAAGTAGTTTTATGAAGGGGGTGAGTTGCGCTAAAAAAGCGAAATACGTACGAAATTACACGCATAGCTCTAGAAAGGTCAGAAAATCGACAAAGGATATCTGTTTCAGGTAATTTGTTGATATGGGATTTTACAGGTTTAACTTCTTCATTGGTTTCCGTAATTGAAGATCCTCCGGCCCAATTAGAATGGGGTTGGCCGAGCCATGTAGGTCCATGCCACCACAAATCATTGCAGATTAATTCACGAGCTGTCAGACCACGAGAGGCTAAGTCTGCAGGATTATCTTTTGAGCTTACATGATGCCATCTGTCATTGCCGACTTTTTCCACAATTGACGAAATTCTATTTGCTACGAAAGTAGTCCAATGTACATCTTCCTAAAAATGAGTTTTCTTAAAAACGTACCATATCTTTAAAAAATAAATTTTCTTCAGAAAGTAAATATTTTTAAAAAGTACCTTATATCTTTCTTAAAATTGTATATTGTCTTAAAAAAGTTCAATTTGAATTCAAAGTTGAATTTTCTTAAAAAAGTACCTTTTCCTAAAAAAGTACATTTTCCTAAAAAAGTACCTTTTCCTAAAAAAGTACCTTTTCCTAAAAAAGTACCTTTTCATAAAAAAGTACATTTTCATAACAAAAGTACCTTTTCCTAAAAAAGTAGCCCTTCCAAAATATAATTTTCTTAAAAAAGTGCTTTTCCCTAAAGGAGTATATTTTCTTGAAAAATATATTTAGTACAAGAGTAAATTTTCTTGAAAAGCTATATTTTCCAAAAAAAAATAATATTCATCTTTTTTAACGCGCGACTTAGGCGCCCGGTAGTTAAACATGATAAACCAGGTTGACTGTAGCAAAAATTCGGCAAAGCCGAATTTAACTCTCGTACTAATTTTTACCCTAATGTAATGTATTTGTGGTTATCATACTAAATGTTTCTTTATATAAACGAATTTAAATTAAAAGTCTTCTAGGAAATGTTGCTTCAAATTTGAAAAAAATTCGAAATTTAACTTCCAAGATGCCGAAATTATTTAATATGAAAAATAGAGGATTGAAACACGGATTTGGAATCCCTAGATATATATAGTTTATCTTACTTTACCTTACCTTACATTAACTTACCTTACTTTAACTTACCTTACTTTACCTTACCTTACCTTATTTTACCTTACCTTACTTTACCTTACCGTTTTTCACTAAAGATGGCGTTTTGGTACGTCGCCTAACATAATTTTTTTGTTTATGACTAAGCAAACAACAAAGAATATTCAATGTTATCTACAATGGATCTTTCTAATTGTTGTTATTGCTGTCTGCTCGTACTTAAAGCGTGATCATGTCTAGTTTTTTATGTAATAAATATTAAGTGCGTACATATATGTACATACGTACGTTGTAATTACAGGGATTGCCTGCATTGGTGTAATAAATGCTGTTATTTTGTTAATTGTTATGTTGTTGGTGGCATGGTTGAGAAAGATTTCAGAATATTATCAAACCTAAACCAAATTTTTGTATAATTACCGCAATATATGTATTCAAATGTAATGTTCGTCTTTAGATTAAAATTCTAAGGGCTTTGGGCTGTAAAAAGCCTGCTGAATCGGAAATCGATGATTCTGAAGCCAGCTTGTCTAGTGGCAGATTTTGAGTTTTTCGCATCTAGATGCAAACATCAGAACATTGCTTAATAAAATAACAAAGATGGGTAAAGTAATCATTGTCTAACCGGTTTCAGTTATATTTGTATCGAATAACTAAGAACACGAATGACTAAGAAACGCATAAACAGCATTGTCATAATCATGACGTGTCTGGTGTTTATCACTCATAGTTACTAATACGGCTAACTATAGGTTGGTAGATATTGTTCTTCTTCCTCGACTGCTTCTACTTATATTTAGCCTTATTCGTCTTTTTGCTGGCTAAACATTAGGCGATACTGTTGTTGTTGTTTTGTTTTTTTGTGATTGCTGCCGTTGCAGTTCTTACGATTGTGCGCAAAAGAGTACAACTTCATGCAACATTATTGCAATATTACTTAAGATTTTAAATCATAGGTAAGTTAGAATGTGTGTATGTCTGTTTGCGATATGCTTCAAATCCAAAAATGCACATTATTGCATGTAATTGCAGTAAAGGCCACTATGCAACGGGCCGCAATGCCGGCTATTGCACTTATTTTGTTTCGCAACTAAGACTATAGCGACTTGACAGTTGTTATTTTATATGTCAAATCTTGGCTACGCTACATTTGCTTAGATTAGTTCTGTAAATACGTAACAAGGGTCCTTGATTTTTCTACCTCCATTAAGATAATATATATATATTTTTTTTTTATATTTAAAACGAGTGAAGTCGTTCTAGTTTATTCTCCCCGTTTGTTCAAAAATCACGCCTATTTTTCCTTGAGAGAAACTGTCTACAAAATGACAATGTCTGCCATTTTTGCTTACAAAAATCACAAAAGTAGGCAATTCTGTTGAAATTGTGTGCGAGAAACTTTTTGACCATAAGAAATTCGATTCTCCAAATTAAATAAAATTTATCTCACGACGTTTTAAATGTCAATATGTGTATGGACATAAGTCGTTAATGTTATCCTCAGTAATTTGTTATTGAAATTCAGGAACATCGAGCCCATAAATAGAAGTTATAAGTGAAAATGTGAAAATACAGCTTTCACCTCAAAGCTGTAATGTATATACCCTAGAATGAAGATGAAGCGCCAAAACTAATACACCTCCAAATTGCTTTAAGAGCGGGGTAAGACTAAACATTTCTTTTTTTTCTTTATGTATAACATGTCGAGAGTGTTGTGTCAAAATTTCAAGTAAATTAGGAGCAAAGCTAACGAAGATACATCGTTTTAAGCTACCTGCCCCCATACGGTATATCGCACATGTTAAAAATTTTAAATCGATTTTCTCGGAAATAACATTTTTGAAGTCCGTGGACATCATAACTCAAAATATACTTGACCGATTCTTTTGAAATTTTATACACTATTTCTACACATAAATCAACAGGTATTAAGGGAGAGTTTTTTGTTTACCAATTTTCCCACAACTTCTAACAACAAATTCATCGAAATTTTATAGCAAAAGTCACTTCAAAATGCTGCCAAAAATTTAAAAAAAGCTCTTCTTGATTACCTAGGGAAATATATCACCTTCTGAAGGTATTTCAATTTTTTTTTTGCTTCGCATGATCCGGTAATGAGTTATGATATTCACCGCATAACAACTCTTTTCGACGCACCTCCGTAGATTCGCTGTCACGGGCTTATTTATTAACAGTTTTAGTTGAATTTTTTCAAAGATGCTTCAAATGTTGTGCTATCATATGCCTTAAAAAAAATCATGAAAGTACGCCTGTTTTTTCGTGGTAAAACCTTATCCCGCCCTTAATGAAAACCGAGCCACAAAATATATTAAAGGGTATCAAAAATTCGCCTTGGCCAGATCTAACGCATTTAATGGTAGGTACTGTGTTTTTAATGATATTTGTTGTGATTCCAACAATCGTAAATACTTGTCTTTTCACTAACAGGTCTTCTTAGGTTATACATTATTCGCAATCGGTATGCATATGTTGTTTGTTTCCTGAAATGAAGTATTGAAAGCAGCAACAACATAATATTGCATTGCAATTAAGTTCAGAAATTCAATTACAAATTATGTGTGTGTTCATTGTATATTGGCAGTGGCTACTTCTGCAGCCATCAATGCTGCTGCTGAAGTCTTAATATTTTTATAATACATCGGATCAAACGGGTCACTAATCAATTGTGAATCAAAACAAAACGCAAAGTTTTTCAATCGAAACTCGCAATAGCAGAGTTGAATGTTAATTGACATTTTGATCATTCACGGTCACGATCGAATAATTTAAATTAAACTCAAATGATATTATGAAACTGTGGTTGGCTGACTGGGGGATTTTTAATTTTATATTTTAAAATTTTTATTTCTAATATTTAATTTTTAATTTTTAATTTTTAATTTTTAATTTTTAATTTTTAATTTTTAATTTTTAATTTTTAATTTTTAATTTTTAATTTTTAATTTTTAATTTTTAATTTTTAATTTTTAATTTTTAATTTTTAATTTTTAATTTTTAATTTTTAATTTTTAATTTTTAATTTTTAATTTTTAATTTTTAATTTTTAATTTTTAATTTTTAATTTTTAATTTTTAATTTTTAATTTTTAATTTTTAATTTTTAATTTTTAATTTTTAATTTTTAATTTTTAATTTTTAATTTTTAATTTTTAATTTTTAATTTTTAATTTTTAATTTTTAATTTTTAATTTTTAATTTTTAATTTTTAATTTTTAATTTTTAATTTTTAATTTTTAATTTTTAATTTTTAATTTTTAATTTTTAATTTTTAATTTTTAATTTTTAATTTTTATTTTTTAATTTTTAATTTTTAATTTTTAATTTTTAATTTTTAATTTTTATTTTTTAATTTTTAATTTTTAATTTTTAATTTTTAATTTTTAATTTTTAATTTTTAATTTTTAATTTTTAGTTTTAAATTTTTATTTTTTAATGTTTAATTTGAAATTCTTAATTTTTCATTTTTAATTTTTAATTTTTAATTTTTAATTTTTAATTTTTAATTTTTAATTTTTAAATTTTAATTTTTAATTTTTGATTTTTAATTTTTAATTTTTAATTTTTAATTTTTAATTTTTAATTTTTAATTTTTAATTTTTAATTTTTAATTTTTAATTTTTAATTTTTAATTTTTAATTTTTAATTTTTAATTTTTAATTTTTAGTTTTTAATTTTTAATTTTTAATGTTTAATTTGAAATTCTTAATTTTTAATTTTTAATTTTTAATTTTTAATTTTTAATTTTTAATTTTTAATTTTTAATTTTTAATTTTTAATTTTTAATTTTTAATTTTTAATTTTTAATTTTTAATTTTTAATTTTTAATTTTTAATGTTTAATTTGAAATTTTTAATTTTTAATTTTTAATTTTTAATTTTTAATTTTTAATTTTTAATTTTTAATTTTTAATTTTTAATTTTTAATTTTTAATTTTTAATTTTTAATTTTTAATTTTTAATTTTTAATTTTTAATTTTTAATATTTAATTTTTAATTTTTAATTTTTAATTTTTAATTTTTAATTTTTAATTTTTAATTTTTAATTTTTAATTTTTAATTTTTAATTTTTAATTTTTAATTTTTAATTTTTAATTTTTAATTTTTAATTTTTAATTTTTAATTTTTAATTTTTAATTTTTAATTTTTAATTTTTAATTTTTAATTTTTAATTTTTAATTTTTAATTTTTAATTTTTAGTTTTTAATTTTTAATTTTTAATTTTTAATTTTTAATTTTTAATTTTTAGTTTTTAATTTTTAGTTTTTAATTTTTAATTTTTAATTTTTAATTTTTAATTTTTAATTTTTAATTTTTAATTTTTAATTTTTAATTTTTAATTTTTAGTTTTTAATTTTTAATTTTTATTGTTTAATTTGAAATTCTTAATTTTTAATTTTTAATTTTTAATTTTTAATTTTTAATTTTTAATTTTTAATTTTTAATTTTTAATTTTTAATTTTTAATTTTTAATTTTTAATTTTTAATTTTTAATTTTTAATTTTTAATTTTTAATTTTTAATTTTTAATTTTTAATTTTTAATTTTTAATTTTTAATTTTTAATTTTTAATTTTTAATTTTTAATTTTTAGTTTTAAATTTTTATTTTTTAATGTTTAATTTGAAATTCTTAATTTTTCATTTTTAATTTTTAATTTTAATTTTTAATTTTTAATTTTTAATTTTTAATTTTTAATTTTTAATTTTTAATTTTTAATTTTTAATTTTTAATTTTTAATTTTTAATTTTTAATTTTTAATTTTTAATTTTTAATTTTTAATTTTTAATTTTTAATTTTTAATTTTTAATTTTTAATTTTTAATTTTTAATTTTTAATTTTTAATTTTTAATTTTTAATTTTTAATTTTTAATTTTTAATTTTTAATTTTTAATTTTTAATTTTTAATTTTTAATTTTTAATTTTTAATTTTTAATTTTTAATTTTTAATTTTTAATTTTTAATTTTTAATTTTTAATTTTTAATTTTTAATTTTTAATTTTTAATTTTTAATTTTTAATTTTTAATTTTTAATTTTTAATTTTTAATTTTTAATTTTTAATTTTTAATTTTTAATTTTTAATTTTTAATTTTTAATTTTTAATTTCTAGTTTTTAATTTTTAATTTTTAATGTTTAATTTGAAATTCTTAATTTTTAATTTTTAATTTTTAATTTTTAATTTTTAATTTTTAATTTTTAATTTTTAATTTTTAATTTTTAATTTTTAATTTTTAATTTTTAATTTTTAATTTTTAATTTTTAATTTTTTATTTTTAATTTTTAATTTTTAATTTTTAATTTTTAATTTTTAATTTTTAATTTTTAATTTTTAATTTTTAATTTTTAATTTTTAATTTTTAATTTTTAATTTTTAATTTTTAATTTTTAATTTTTAATTTTTAATTTTTAATTTTTAATTTTTAATTTTTAATTTTTAATTTTTAATTTTTAATTTTTAATTTTTAATTTTTAATTTTTAATTTTTAATTTTTAATTTTTAATTTTTAATTTTTAATTTTTAATTTTTAATTTTTAATTTTTAATTTTTAATTTTTAATGTTTAATTTGAAATTTTTAATTTTTAATTTTTAATTTTTAATTTTTAATTTTTAATTTTTAATTTTTAATTTTTAATTTTTAATTTTTAATTTTTAATTTTTAATTTTTAATTTTTAATTTTTAATTTTTAATTTTAAAGTTTTTGTTGATATTCCTGCTTATGGTCAATAAAAACGCTCAATGATTTTGAGTTATTTGGTATCTATTTATTTCAATATTTCGATCCTCTTTGAGGATCATCATCAGGAACTGATGTCAAAATTGACATTTAATTTTTAATTTTTAATTTTTAATTTTTAATTTTTAATTTTTAATTTTTAATTTTTAATTTTTAATTTTTAATTTTTAATTTTTAATTTTTACTTTTTAGTTTTTAATTTTTAATTTTTAATTTTTAATTTTTAATTTTTAATTTTTAATTTTTAATTTTTAATTTTTAATTTTTAATTTTTAATTTTTAATTTTTAATTTTTAATTTTTAATTTTTAATTTTTAATTTTTAATTTTTAATTTTTAATTTTTAATTTTTAATTTTTAATTTTTAATTTTTAATTTTTAATTTTTAATTTTTAATTTTTAATTTTTAATTTTTAATTTTTAGTTTTTAATTTTTAATTTTTAATTTTTAATTTTTAGTTTTTAATTTTTAATTTTTATTGTTTAATTTGAAATTCTTAATTTTTAATTTTTAATTTTTAATTTTTAATTTTTAATTTTTAATTTTTAATTTTTAATTTTTAATTTTTAATTTTTAATTTTTAATTTTTAATTTTTAATTTTTAATTTTTAATTTTTAATTTTTAATTTTTAATTTTTAATTTTTAATTTTTAAATTTTAATTTTTAATTTTTAATTTTTAATTTTTAATTTTTAATTTTTAATTTTTAATTTTTAATTTTTAGTTTTTAATTTTTAAGTTTTAAGTTTTATGTTTTAATTT
This sequence comes from Cordilura impudica, assembly GCA_963682025.1. Taxonomy (NCBI): domain Eukaryota; kingdom Metazoa; phylum Arthropoda; class Insecta; order Diptera; family Scathophagidae; genus Cordilura; species Cordilura impudica. Next base: position 300,846,245 of record OY821517.1, read on the forward strand.
TTAATATTTAATTTTTAATTTTTAATTTTTAATTTTTAATTTTTAATTTTTAATTTTTAATTTTAAATTTTAAATTTTTAATTTTTAATTTTTAATTTTGAATTTTTAGTTTTTAATTTTTAAGTTTTAAGTTTTATGTTTTAATTTTTAATATTTAATTTTTAATTTTTAATATTTAATCTTTAAATTTAAATTTTTAATTTAAAAATTGTTATTTTTAATTTTTAGTTTTTCGTCAATTACATTAGGTCAATGCAATGTACATTGTACTAATCCTGTATTATAATTATAATATTTAATTTCCTGTTGTACTTAATAAAATAAATAAATAAACATTGTTGTTTTTTTTTTACTTATTTCCTTGTTTGCTAACGGCTGACAATTATACAGTTTTGTTAAAAATATTTTATTAATGACATTATTTTCTTGCTTCTTTTCAGGTAAGCTAAAGTTTGTTAAAATTCTTATGTAAGTATTAAAATTCCAACAAACAATTAAAAAATGTTTACTATCAGAATTAACTAATTAACACGTATTTTAAGTGGCAGTACTGCTTTTAAATTAAAAAAAAATATAAATTTTGTACGACATTTTTAAATTTGGGTCTTACACATAGTTTCAAGACTCTATCTTAGAATTGCAAAACTGTAATACATTGTACTTACTTTGTATGGGACGTACCAACCACATTGGTGCGATACCGCTCACTTTTGGTTCGACTACTTATATCAATAACTAATCACATAACGTTTAAAGGCTCTTGCTATAATAATAGAGCAAATATAAGCATTTGTCCCTTTTTTGAATTACGAACTATCACAAAATTTCAACACTTGGATGTATGTTATTAATTAAGCACCTAAGATATTTTACTTTGTACTGGAGGTGCAAGGCCCATTGGTGTGATCCCCTATATTTTTTTTTTTTTTTTGTCAAATTAATAACTTAATAAGCTATAGAAGACTCAAAGCTCTCAGTACCATAACTTAACTTGCTGATTTATATTCTGATTTATTTTCTAATTTATAAATAAATTAAATGTCTGTAATATAAAGCTGAACAACATTAACACCACTTTATTATTAACTCATTTTCTTATTCAAAAAGTGGAGTTAATATATTTAGCAAGAGGGGCATCCATATGATGATTTCTAATTACTTTGAGTAGTAGTTGACATGCCCACTATTTAGCTCAAGCCCATACTTGATTTGACTACTAACATTGTATGGGAGGTGCCACGCCTACTGCTCCAATCCTGCCTAATTTTGGTACGACTACTAGTATTTATAACCAGTAAACTCGTTACTCTGCTTTTATACTACTACAGGTATGTGAGCCATCTTTAAGTAACTTAAATCATTATAAAATCTTTGTCCATGGCTTTATCGATAACAGTGCTTTACCTGTCATGAATACGTTTAATGTGTTGTAACAATAGAATTACTTCTGTTCTTTTCTTTACAGAAAATTCTCTCCTTCACAACAAATTTAGATTAAGCGATTTAACATGTTTCATATAATGATTTCTGACATCCCTGGTGAGGACGCAAATTTATGAAAACAATAAGCGAAATATTAATAAACGCATATAGGTTCTAAGAATTGGTGACTAGGACAAATTATTTTGCACTATTTTTTCTATTACTTAATAATTTATTAAGAAGTAAACAAGTACGAAAGTCATGGTGAGTAGGGATACCGACTATACCATAACCTATATCAGGCGTTTCGGGAAAGTATCTTCTCTCCAAATTAGCTTAATTTATAGTTGGTTATAGAAAATAAACAAACCGAATTTAATTGACATTTTTATGAATTTGTGTCCTTCAGATATGATCATATCATATCGGAGCAAATTTTGTATAATTACTATGACTAAAAATTATCAGAAGTTTATTCTCTGATTGGTGGGTGTAGCAAATACACATATACAATATTTGACCAAAATAAAACTGATCATCTGGATCATGGGTCAATTTAAGCCGATCCCATGGCGGCTTGCTTCTTTGGCCAACAAATACAAATATACGGAATTTCATCGAAATATATTTATATTTGCGATCCGTACTTTGATTAGAAGTTTTACATGTACACATAGACAGACAGACAGGGTGACGGACTTCGGTAAATTGGCTGAGAAAGAGATTCTCAATCGATCGATATAATAAAAGGTAATTTTAGGTCAAGTATTTTTAGTAGTTATAAACATCAGCCATTTCTAAATAATTGACGCTTTTGTATTGCTTTCCTTTTGCATAAAGAGTTTTTACCAATATTCGCCACACAATTTCAAAGGTGTTCAAGTCCGTGCTTCTATTAGGGCAGGCTAAAATTGGTATTGAAAAAATCAAAAAAGGTTTCTGTGAAGTTGGAGAAATGGATATTTGTTTTATCCTGTTGGAATGACAGAATTGTCTATATATTTTTCACCGTACAATTGCCAAACATATCCGCCAATATGTTTGACTAAGTTTTTGAATTTATTTTCGATGAAATTAATCGATTTGTCGCTTAGTTACTTTCGTGTTTATTTCTTTTTTACATCATCCACACCATTATGCAGAGAGGTTTATATCTGTTTGGCCTTCACCATAAAGAATATATATTACTGAGCCTTGTAACAACTCGAGTCGATTTAGCGATGATCGTCCGTTCTGCTGTCTGTCTGTTAAAATCATGCTCATTCATACCTGGGTATACATAGGACAATACTGTGGTTTTCTAGAATAACCGCGTATTTCACAAAATCAAAATGTTCATAAAACGTTATATTTGAAATTGTGGGCTCGAAATACAGTTTTTAGGACTTTTTATTTAACAGTCCTGTAGATATGGGCAATAAATACTTATGTAAATTACACTCAAAATGTGTGCAGAAAAACAACTTATGTCGACAAATATCGTTTTCTTTGAAAAAGAAAACTACCAGTGCAACTACACATTTAGATATGGAAAGTGAGTATATATTTTTTTTCTTTCTTTCTTTCAAGCTAAATTAGCCTCAAAAGCCGTGCGCTGGACCAGAAAAGCTCTATCACATTTTTTTAAATAGTTTTAGCTAATATCTTCTAGTTTACGCAGCTTTTGAGACTAATTTAGCTTGAAAGAAAGAAAGAAAAAAAAAATATGTATGTATATATGTACTCACTTCCCATCTTTAAGATGCAACGCTGCACCAAAATTGCTCTACGGAAATTTTATTAATATTTTTACCGAAATGTACTCTGTATTACGCTACTTTTGGCGTCAATTTTTTGAAAATCAAAAATATTTTTTTTTTTCAAAATGCACTAGGATTGCAATCTTTAGGATCCGGTAGCCATCTGGTTTTTTGTTCAAAATTTTTTTTTTGCTATTTTTCCAGTAAAAGAGTCCTAAGTCCCCATCATTTGGGGTGCAAGCTAAAAAAAAATAATTCGGCACACGCTAATATGTATGTATGTGAGTTTGAGAACCATCCTTATGTAAGTCCCCATATAAAACCACTGTAAATTGTCATGCCGTTAACTTGCCTAGCAATTAATAATTATGAAATCACTAATCATCAGATACTAAATGGTTGCAAATATGAAAAAAAAGTATTCGTAACAGTTTTAATAACGTACCCTTAATTGGTACGTAATATTGAGCTTAAGATTTAGGTGAAAGGTATCAAAGATCCGGCACAGCGGAATTTCACGCTCTTACTTTTTATCATTCGTATATGGAGAAATAATTTGTCCCTTGCTATAATAATAACATTATAATTATACATATTAAGTAGTATATATGGGTAGATAGCTTTCCAAAAAGTACATATCTTGAAGGGGAAAAATATATTTTTTCCAAACAAGTCAATAAATGTATCAAACTGATGGTTTTGGATGAAAACATAACTACCTCAGAAATTTACGAAGTATTTGCAAAGGCCAAACCGGATAAGGTACTAGCAGAAGATAGAATTCCATATGAATTTCTTAAAAACTCACCGTGTGAATGTACTCATGATCTAGGTAATGCGTATAACACTTTATTCAAAAATATGCAAGTCGATAAATCATTTGTTACCAGTGTTATATTTCCATATATAATAAAAAGGGGGTTATATAAAAGAATCAAGTAACTACAGAGGCATATCCTTTGTGAATGTTATTGCTAAAATGTTGATGGGTGTTCTAACGGAGAGTATATAAAATACATATTCTTCAGTTTCGAATGGAATAGAATTATCGGAAAAATTCGAGACCATATCAGGAATAAAACAAAGTTACTTGTTGATCCCACTACTCTTTTTCTTCTATATAAATTATCTGAATGAAGAGCTACGTGGTGGTTTATATGTTGGAAATTTGAACATAAGGATACTGTTATATCCCGATGATATTGTGGTAATAGCTGATGATGTTAAAGTGCTACAGAAGATGATTAACAATGTAGAAAACTATTGCAGTTACTGGAATCTGCAAATAAATTTATTAAATGCAAAGATTATGGTGTTCAAAAATGGTGGAAGAGATGCTAAAAACGACAAATGAACTCACGGCGGAAATGAAATTGAAAGTAAATGACTACAATTATAATGGTATCAAAATCGCACCAAAATGTGTATTTACAAAGCATGTTCACATGACATGGAGTTACTTTTTAAGCAAAAATTAAACATCTTTTCAATCGAGAATTAATTTTTTTAATGCCGTGTGTCATTCCATCTAATCAAATGGCGCACAAATCGGGGGTCATTCATATTTCGAAGAAATTTTTTTTTTTTAAAAGAATATTAAAGTTTAGTAATTTTAATTTAATATACACCAAACTACGGTCTTATCTTAGAGTCGGGTATGGAAAATGGTCTTCTTTTTATGCTGAATTTACATTTAAAATATATTTAACGCACTAGATTTGAGTATTCAGAGGCAAGACCGTCACACCTATTAAGTTTATTAGCCGTGGAGAACAATATTACTTGGCCGAAGCGCCTGAATACCTTAAGTCTGGAATATGGTATGTATTGGTCGCAAAATATGACTGTAAATGAGTGGAACACCGATCAATCCACGCTTATTCATTGTTGAAAAGCAAAACATCATCGGATGAGAATTGAAAAAGTAAATCGATATGAAAGTTTTTATAAATGCTTAGATCTTTTTATGGAAAGTTTTTATTTTCAAAACAAGTAGAAAAATTATAATCGATCTAGACCGACTATACGATACCCTATACCATGCGTTTAGAGACCCTACCTCCTTTGCCCAACCAATTAGATTTAGAGAATAATTATAAACCAAACTTGAGTGTCATTGTTATTATTTTTGTTTGCCTTCGGATATGAAAAACTTCATATCGGATGCTATATTAATATGGGTACTAGATCAAAGAATGGACTGATCTCGATCATATTTTTATTTTTTGCAAAAACATATACAAACCAAATTTGAGAAAAAATATTTTTTTTTTAAAAGATTTAAGTGGGGATGGGGACTTAGCTTCATATGGGGGCTAGGACTAAGAATGGTCCAATAGGGTTTATTTTTCGACTACTGATTAACGGATGTAGTAAAAATACACAAACCCAATTTGTCCGAGATCTATATGATAATTTTGATATTATGTCAATTTAGGTCGATCTCATAGGGGTCATTTGTATGGGGACTATGTCTGAACATGAACCGATTTTGACCAATTTCAATAGCGTCTGACCTACGGCCGATTAAATCATATGTACCAAATTTCATCAAAATATATTCATACTTGCGACCTGTAGTTTGATTGCAAAGTTAACATGGACACACAGACGGAAGGACAGTTACAAACATCAGCACAAAGTCATTATACCCTGACCACATAGTGGTATAGGGTGTAATAATAATCAAGTAAATATAATGTGAATTTTCAAAGCGCGTTGTGATCTAATAACACTAACCAACAAGGTTTTGGACTGGAGTAATCAAATATCTACCCTAGGATAATTTGGTGGGCTGAATTCGAATCTGTAATTAATTTTTCTCTATCACGTCAGGTTTTCGAAATACGAAAAAAAATGTTTTATTCGTTTTTTACATAAAAAAATAAAAAAAATCATCATAAAATCATGAACGTCGTTTGTGTCTTTTTGGTTCGGTTTCACGTATCAGAGCCCAGTAATAGTCTCCCAGCATGCTTTTGTCCCAAAATCCTCGATCATTTCTTTAAATTTTCATTAAATCTTGGTGAGCACGCTCCTCTTGTTCGTCACTCATCGCACCTAGATTTTATGGAAAAAAAATCTAAATGCGAATGAAGAAAATGCATTTTGAGTGACATTCGTGCACCTAATTCGTGATAATTTTTCAATAATTCAGCAACAATTTGTCTGTAGTATTCACTCTTAGTATTTCCAAGAAAACTGTCGACGATGCTCTTGAAAGATTTCCTGGCTGCATATTCTTTTTCAAATAAACATTGTGAAAAATTGTCATCATTCAATAGCTTCCTGATCTGAGGGCCAACAAATATGCCTTCTTTGATTTTAGCATATGAACAAATATTTAAAATGCTGCACCATCTTTGCCAGAGGCTTTACAAAGTTCTTAAAAAGGCCCAAATTTATGTGCAGCGGCGGAAGAAGAACGTCATTTGGATCAATTAATCAATCATTTGGATGAAATGTTTTGTTTTCTTAGTAAATACTCAGTTCTTTATGGTCACTCTGTTCTGACGTAATATTGACATGTAGCGCGACTATCCCATAGACAAAGGAAACAACAATATTTTGCATACGAGTCAACAAACCAATGACCTGCAACAGATTAATTTAAATTTATTTACGGTGGTCTATACTATATATCAAGGTTCAGAAAATACACACATGAAACACACAATGTTCTGTTCAACAGCAGCCAACACATATCTTTATTTTCATATCAATTATGTGCGTTTCTAAATTTTCTACGGTGCCCAACACAATCATGACTGTGTTCGTGTTAATATTTCGTTATTTACACGAACATTTTTGTATCACGCACTTTTTGTTTCAATCACACATAAACCACACATTTTTGTGTGTTGCTTTATTTGAAGTTCATGTTCTGGTACGTGTACTGAAAAAAAAAAAAAACAGAACATGTACAATAAACAGGTTCGAGTTCAGTTATATTTTAAGTCGTGTTCTGGCTCGTGTACTAAGAAAAAATACAACATGTACAATAAACAGGTTCGAGTTCAGTTATATTTTAAGTCGTGTTTAAAATAGAGTGTTTATTTTCAAAATATGCAGCCAATTCCAAGCTTCTATCTCTATAGTTTGTTACTTTTGTCCCAACTGCAAGATGTTTCCACTACTGCATGTGTGAAGCTAGTAATTCTGTGTCTTGCTTCGTTAAATGTAAATCCCGAATTAGATCATTCAAACTACGACTGCTGGTGATAGATGTTTCGGACTCACTGCTCGTGTAGCACTGGGAATGACTGGTAATCGACCATTTGGTGGACGCTGAACTGGTTTGGAAATCAATGGGACATTCGCGTAAGTAATAGTTTTTCAATTTCTCATATTAAATCCAGCTAAACACAAATAACAACCGATTAGGTGGATACTTGACTATCTCCGAAGTACTGGAATTGAAAAATCGAAATAGATCTTCTTGCCATTTGACCACTTGTATAAAACAGTTCTACAACTATTGCAAAACATTGTCGGTGTCCACGATTTGTCCAAGTTTCTGACAGCAAAACCAAAATACTGTAAATATGCATATTTTAATTATTCTGATATTGCACATCCTTTTTTCCCCAACCAAATATTCACCACACACAAAGCAAAAATAGTCGGTAACACACGATCTCCCTGACATGCTTAAACGTTACTATTATAAAGAGTTAGAATCAATTTGGGCTTCTGTAAAATTAAAAATTGTGAAATTGTGGTGTCAGTATTGACTGTTTTACAGTATTGCCAGCATGCGATAAAATATGAACAAGACGTGATAGCCCAGAGTCGAATTCAGCGCATCCAGATTAGTTAAAAACATGCTTCGTTTCTGCAGTAAATTTTTTTTTTTTAATTTTAATTATAACTAAATGGCTCTCGCCACTTGAGAAATGTTTCCAAATACTGGGGCCTTATTTTCGCAGTCGTGATGGAAGTAATTGCGTGTCGAAATTTCATTCGACATTGAAAATATTTCTAATTTCCTTACTCGTTACGAATCGAAACGATTTATTTTTTCAGCATTGCAATAGACTGAAATAAATATGTTTTACAACACTATATAAAAGTATGTTTATTATAAAATTGAAAAGAAGTGACATTAAAACGAAGTGAAATATTAACAAATTGATTTAACTTTGATTTTTTTTTATATATATCATCATTCGATTCGTTCGTAAAGGAGATGGCAACTTGCATACAGCTCCAAATACATTCAATGACATCTCGTAGCCAAACAGCAAAACGACAAGCATGATGTGATTTGTATGGTGCTTTATTTTTTGTGGTCACAAAATTTGTTGCGGTAGTTCGTTGTGTTTATAAGCAAAATATGACGGCCATAAAAAAATGAACAAAATTTTGGGTTTTCTACGCGTATACACTTCATTGACTCGGATTACAAATTTAAAAATTTTATTATTATACCCTATACCCAGGGCCTTACAGAGCTGAGAGGGGGCCCAGGCCAATAAAAAATATGGAGCCTCTTGTTTGAGTAAAAAGAAACAAATTTACATAGTTCTTTTATGATTTTTAATTTATTTAAAAAGTATGAAATTAATAATTAAATTACAAATAAGCTTTTCGAGCTTTAGTTGTAGCAAAATCTTTTATAATAGTTGAATTTATATGTAAAATTGATAGCCCATTCAACCGTTCTTGGCTCATTGCAGATCTGTTAAAATTTTTAACCCTTTTCAGCACACTGAAACTGCGTTCCGCTGAAGCAACAGAGGCAGGTAGATTTAAAAATATTCTTAAAGCTGTTGCTATATTTGGAAACAATCCAATTAGGTTTTTTTTTTTAATGTTTAGCAGCAACTTAGCTGGAGATGATTCTATATCAAAGTTTACTTCAAAAATATTTTTTAAAAATATCATTTCATCACATATCTCATTTGAAATTTCCTTTGGATATTTTAAGTGTATATTTTTTGCTTTCGATTTTATTTCCTCATCTGATGAAGTTTGAAAAGTCCAAAGGAATCCAAAAGTCTGGCAAATTTTGCGTGAAGATTCAAAGCGACGTGTCAAGCCTGAAATAACCGAATCAATAATGTGCATAAAAATGCATAAAAACATTAAGGGCCATTATTACAACCTGCTTTTAAAGTAAATGTTATTTAAAGGTAACTTTAGCTAAAGTGAACAATAAAGTTACCTTTAACTTCTTTTCGTTATTACAACTTCCCATTAAAATAAAATTAATATTTTTGATATTGTGGCAGCACCAAAGGAAACACCGATTACTTTTGACCAAATGAATTGATTTATTAAAATACATAGTGGCAACGTTCCTTTAGTTGTTCGCAAATAAACAATAAAAATAATAGAATAAAAACCAAAAACCTTTATTATAAGTTGCTTAATTGTAGTAAATGTGTAATAAAACTTTATAAAAATATACAAGCATATATTTAAGTATCTATAAATAAATTTATTTCCAAAACTAAATTGATGTGAATTTCGTCTTCATAGGTCAGAAAATGTGGCATTATTAAATACATAAACCTCATGTTAAAAGTTAAAGGCAACAATATCTTCCCTTTAGCTTATCGGTCACTTTTAGCTTAAAGTATAGTTGTAATAACGAAAAACTAATAATCTGCCAGATAACATCCTAACTTTAGCTATTGGCAAGTTGTAGTAATGGCCCTTACTCTATAATGTTCTTCAGCATCAAACTGTGACCTAATATGACGAGTTAATTGAAAATCAGTTGAAATTTTGGAAAGTACGGCAATCTCTTTTGAACTTAAGAGTAATCTTCCCCACTCTTCACGCATTGTCTTCATCCTTGCAATAAGATTTTTAATATATTCCATTTCGACGTCAAGTGTTGCATTGCGTGCTTCAATAATTAAATTAGTTTGTTGCAATAACGTTAATATTTCAAGTCATATTGTTGTCAACACAATGCATTCGAATGTATCCAAATATTGAAAAATTGACTGAAGTTCGGTACGTGCGTGCGGTGGAAGGTTTAGTGACTTAGACTCCTCTAAAGCAGCCAGAATATTTGACGATTATTGTAAATTGGTTTAACAGCATCAATTCGAGCAGACCATCTTGTCTTTGATATTGTATGAAGTGACACAGCTAAATATTTCTTTAAAATCTCCCACTTTCTAGGACTGCTGGTTAAAAAAATTATACATCTGTTAAATTCTCCCAAAATATGTAACTGCTTCTTTACATGATTCAGCAGAGTCAACTCCAACAAGATTAAGAGTATGATTTCCACAGCTGGAAAAAATGCAATTCGGATTACGCTCAAGCAGCACTGCTTGCACACCGTTATACTGTCTTGCCATATTAGCACCATTATCATATGCTTGCCCAAAGCATAAATTAAAATCAAGGCCAAAATTTTCCAGAATTTCAATAATTCGTGTAGCGATTTCGATTCCTCTTTTTTGTGTAAATGAATCAAATGTAATAAATCTTTCCTCAATTGAATACGATGCATTATTTATTATTTTTACATAACGAATTACAAGACACGTTTGTTCTTGGCGTGAGCAGTCTGGTGTCGCATCCACAATAATGGAAAAATATTTAGAATCAAGAATTTCTTCAATAATTTTTCTTTGCACAAATTTTCCACAAATCTGAATGAATTCATTTTGAATTCTTGATGATAAATAATGAACTTGAAGACGTTTGTGCTTGTCTTGTGACTCACGAACACTTTTTACATTTTCGTATAAAACTGGATCATACTTACTGAGCAATTCTATGATTTCCATTCCGCGAATTTCCAATATTCTCATTAGAACCAAATAATGCCAAACCACGCTCACTTAGGACAAAATATAACATCCAAAATTCTATGAAGAACTTTCTGCCAATTACTTGTCTCACAGTTTAGTTTTTCAGTAGAGATGATCCTAAGCGGGTACGCGATCTTTCAATTTCCTCCATCCTCTTAAAATATCCCATCCTGATTGACTACCGAGAACTGATGCATCAAATTTCATATCCTGTAGGGAAAACAAAATAATGACTTTTTTTGAATTGATCCAACATAGCCAATCTCTGTTGCAAATTTCCCCATTCGATATGGAAATTTATTATTTTCAGCATCATTTGGGATGTTTTCAGGTATTTTAAAATGTTCAATTTTCAAAAAATCTTCCATTTGCATTAAATTTTTCTTGTTAAGTAAGGCGACGTCAACACTACAAGAACTAGGGAGATCCTGAATCTGAGCAGGGTAGAACTTAGTAGGGTAATTGGCATTCTCACTGGACACTCTGAACTGAGGGCTCATCTATACCGTATAGAACGGGCGGAATCAGCCATTTGTAGAGCTTGCGGAGAGGATGACGAAACCCTAGAACACTACCTCTGCTACTGTCCTGCAATTGCGAGAACAAGGGTCAGACATCTATCCAACGACATCTTACCAGGCCTGACGGGTCTTAGGGGGATAAGCTGAAAAATACTCAAGAAATTTGCTGATGAAACGAATTTCTAAGTTAACAGAGAGGTAGATAACCGGATGAACGTAGAGATGTAGAGCGCACAACAAGCCGACCTACTGGCTTAGGTGTATATCCGGACACAACGGATATGAGCTATGTGTATACATAGCTCCTCTTATCAACCTAACCTAACCTAACCTAAGGCGACGTCATCGTCGAAAACAGGTATTGAAGTTGTTGCTTCAATTCCTTGAATATTGGGTAGATTAGATGACACGTAATTTTCTTCCATGTTTGCATCATCAACAATTATCTGTAATGGTGACAAAGAATCTTCTATTTGTTCTGAAGTTATATTTTCAACCACCGAAATTTGAGCATCAACATCAGCAATAACATTTGCCATTTGTGAAATAGCATGAGTAGTTTAATTTTCAGGATTGACTCTTTGATTGATAACCTGTTCAGTGATGTTTTTTTTATTAAAGAATTTAGTTAATCGTGGCAGAATTTGCTTGGCTTTTTCTTGTTCTTTTTTCTGTCGTCTCTTGCTTGCGCCACTCGGATATGTTATTTTCATTATATTCCTAAAATTAATTACGTATGAATTAAATAGAACTATTTTTAATATTAACTCCATTTAAACTTACAGATTACAAATATCACTAAACAATAAAAAAACACTAATTTTATAATCACTAAAATTTATACATATTACGGAACCAAAAGCTATACTCAATAGGAAAATTAAAACTGTACTGAATAGGAAATATAGTTAAATTTTTAATAATTGAAAATTAAATATTCTTTTTTACGCAATTGGCCCACTACGTTAAAATTTTTTGAATTTTTCAGAGTTCAACATATTCTTTTTTATGCAATTGGCCTACTACGTAAAAAAGTTTTATACATACATATAACAATAACCATATAAAGCTGCTTCCCTATCTTCACTTAAATCAATCAAAAAACTAAAATTTTGCAAAGATTTCTCAAATTTGGTTTGTAAATGTTTTTGCAAAAAATAAGTGAGCTTACCAAATATGGCCAGGATCGGTCCCTATAAAAATATAGCATCCGATATGAATTTTTACAAGTACCTAAGAGATAGCGTCTCTAAACGTATGGTATAGGGTATCGTATAGTCGGTCTTGACCTTGTTTTTTCTTTAATTTCCTTTCCAATTATATTTATTAGTTCATTTTAAACGGGCTAATATAGCATGCCTTTTTTAGTGCTTTTTCTAAACAGTCTCAAAAGAGCTCTAAAGTTTCTAACACTTTCGGTCGGTTTTTCCAATGACAAGCTGCTTATTATTTCTTAATTAATTGATGTTTCAAAGTTAGCTTTAGTTTAGGATATTATTGGAATCAGTTTTCGAAAATGTACTATTTATTTGACATTTTTTGACCCAAAAAACCTTTTCTTGAATTATTGTGTATATTTTACTATAACGGGTGATTTTTTTGAGGTTAGGATTTTCATGCATTAGTATTTGACAGATCACGTGGGATTTCAGACATGGTGTCAAAGAGAAAGATGCTCAGTATGCTTTGACATTTCATCATGAATAGACTTACTAACGAGCAACGCTTGCAAATCATTGAATTTTATTACCAAAATCAGTGTTCGGTTCGAAATGTGTTTCGCGCTTTACGTCCGATTTATGGTCTACATAATCGACCAAGTGAGCAAACAATTAATGCGATTGTGACCAAGTTTCGCACTCAGTTTACTTTATTGGACATTAAACCAACCACACGAATGCGTACAGTGCGTACAGAAGAGAATATTGCGTCTGTTTCTGAGAGTGTTACTGAAGACCGTGAAATGTCGATTCGTCGCCGTTCGCAGCAATTGGGTTTGTGTTATTCGACCACATGGAAGATTTTACGCAAAGATCTTGGTGTAAAACCGTATAAAATACAGCTCGTGCAAGAACTGAAGCCGAACGATCTGCCACAACGTCTAATTTTCAGTGATTGGGCCCTAGAAAAGTTGGCAGAAAATCCGCTTTTTTATCGACAAATTTTGTTCAGCGATGATGCTCATTTCTGGTTGAATGGCTTCGAAAATAAGCAAAATTGCCGTATTTGGAGTGAAGAGCAACCAGAAGCCGTTCAAGAACTGCCCATGCATCCCGAAAAATGCACTGTTTTGTGTGTTTTGTACGCTGGTGGAATCATTGGACCGTATTTTTTCAAAGATGCTGTTGGACGCAACGTTACGGTGAATGGCGATCGCTATCGTTCGATGCTAACAAACTTTTTGTTGCCAAAAATGGAAGAACTGAACTTGGTTGACATGTGGTTTCAACAAGATGGCGCTACATGCCACACAGCTCGCGATTCTATGGCCATTTTGAGGGAAAACTTCGGAGAACAATTCATCTCAAGAAATGGACCGGTAAGTTGGCCACCAAGATCATGCGATTTGACGCCTTTAGACTATTTTTTGTGGGGCTACGTCAAGTCTAAAGTCTACAGAAATAAGCCAGCAACTATTCCAGCTTTGGAAGACAACATTTCCGAAGAAATTCGGGCTATTCCGGCCGAAATGCTCGAAAAAGTTGCCCAAAATTGGACTTTCCGAATGGACCACCTAAGACGCAGCCGCGGTCAACATTTAAATGAAATTATCTTCAAAAAGTAAATGTCATGGACCAATCTAACGTTTCAAATAAAGAACCGATGAGATTTTGCAAATTTTATGCGTTTTTTTTTTAAAAAAAGTTATCAAGCTCTTAAAAAATCACCCGTTATATATAAAATTCATTTTCTGTTTGTTTGTTTGACCGCTATACAAATTTTTATTTTTCAACGGATTTTCCTGAAATTTTGTACACACGATCTCTATACCCCAGGAAAGGTCGCCATATACTTTCTACCGGCCACGCCTACTTTTACGCCCACTTTTTATGTAAAATTCATTTTCTGTTTTATTCATATTTGTTTACTATACAAATTTTTATTTGTTAACAGATTTCTCTGAAATTCGCTACACACGATCCCTGTACCCAGCTAAGGTCACCATATACTTTTCATCGACCTCGCCTACTTTTACGCCCACTTTTTATATACAATTCAATTTCTGCTTTTTGGTATATTTGTTCGCTATACAAATTATTATTTTTCAACGGATTTCTCTGAATTTTGCTACACACGATCTCCGTACTCCAGGAAAGGTCGCCATATGATTCTTACCGGCCACGCCTACTTCTGCGCCCACTTTTTGTATACAATTCATTTTCTGTTTTTTTTTGTATATTTGTTCGCTATGCAAATTTTTATTTCTCAACGGAATTCTCTGAAATTTGGTACACACGATCTCTGTACTCCGGGAAAGGTCGCCATATCCTTCGTACCGGCCGCGCCTACTGTTACGCTCACTTTTTGTATACAATTCATATTCAGTTTTTTGGTACGTTTGTTCGCTACACAATTTTTTTTTTAAACGGATTTCTCTGAAATTTGCTACACACGAACTCTGTACTCCAGAGAGGTCGCCATATGATTCTTGCCGGCCACGCCTACTTCTACGCCCACTTTTTATACAAAATTAATTTTCTGGTATATTTGTTCACTATAGAAATTTTAATTTTTCAAGGGATGTCTAAAATTTGGTCACACGATCTCTATACTACAGGGAAGGTCACCATATGCTTCTTACAGGCCACCCCTACTTTACGCCAACTTCTATGTATATAAAACTTATTTTTGTCCTTTTATTTGTTTCTTTATTTGATTACTATACAAACTTTTATTTTTCAATGGCTTTCTCCGAAATTTAGTACATATTCCAGGGAAGGTCGCCATATGAGTTTTACTAACCACGCCTACTTTTACGTCCAATTTTCATATAAAATTCATATTTTGTTGTGTGGTATATTTCTTCCCTATACAAATGTGTACTTTACTCTGAAATTTGGTTTACACGGAAATAACTACACGGTGAACAAATTCCCCAAACTTAAAAAAAGGTACCCAAAAGAAATGAACAAGTCCCCATTTTTTTTTTTAATCGAAGTAAAAAATGAACTTACTCCCCAATTCATTCTTAAATTTTTAAATATTTTTATTCAATGAATTTTGTTAAATATTTATTTTAGTAAACATTTGCATGCTGCTCTCAATATATGCCCTACAATAAATGCATTAAAAATGAGTATTCTTTTCAATAGCATCAGTTCGTTGCGCGGAAGCTACGCGCACGGGGAATACAGCTTAGCTAGAATATCGGAATGATCTGAAAAATATATTTTGACAATTCAAATAAGTTCGCAACAGCTGCGCGGCAGCACAGGTGTGGCTGCCAAACGCGCGGAAGCGGCGCGCGAACGAGAACTACGCGGCGTATGCGGATGCAACGCGCTCTCGGAACACAGCTCAGCTAAAATATCGCAATGCTCTAAAAAATATATTTTAGGAATTAAAATAAGTGGACAACAACTGCGCGGTAGCACGGGTGTGGCTGCCAAACGCGCGAAAGCGGCGCACGAACGCGGACGCGGACGCGATGCGCTCTAGGAACACAGCTCAGCTAAAATATCGCAATGCTCTGAAAAAAATATTTTAGGAATTAAACGCGCGGAAGCGGACGCGGCTCGCTCGCGGAACACAGCTTAGTGAAATGTCGTATGATAAATTTTATCTACGTATGTGAAATAATTACCTGTTGATCAAAATAGGCCACACATATACCATAAGCAGTTGCTTAAAGAAACCTTGCGACACAATATTAAACGTCGCATTAGTCTTTCATTTCTGAAACTTGAATTTGACGTCTCTGCTCAATGAAGATCACTTATTGAATGAAGTAATTTAATTTTTAAAAGTTCTGATTCCTTTAATTTGCGAACCATTCCGTTATATTTGATGTTTATAAATAAACTGAAAAAAAAACAAGTAAGAAAATTATAGTCGGTCTAGACCGACTATAGGATACCCTATACCATGCGTTTAGAGACCCTACCCCATAGGCCCAGCTAACTGGACATAGAAAATAAGCATAAACCAAATTTGAGTGGGATTTTTATAAATTTTTTTGTCTGCAGATATGAAAAAGTTCATATCGGATGCTATATCTATATGGGGACTAGGCCCAAAAATGGACCGATATAACAAACAAAATTTGAGAAGAATCAGTGCAATATTTTTGTTTTTTAATAGATTTAAGTGAAGATCGGGAAGCAGCTCTATATGGGGCCTATGACTAAGAGTTGTCCCACAGGGATCATTTTTAGACTACTGATTAATGGATGTAATAAACACATACAAACCCAATTTGACTAAGATTTATATGATAATTTGGATCTTATGGCAATTTAAGTCGATTTCATAGGGGTCATTTGTATGGGGGCTAGGTCTGAACATGGACCGATTCTCACCAATTTCAATAGCGTTCATCCTATGGCCGATAAAAGCTTACATACCAAATTTCATCAAAATATATTCATATTTGCGACCTGCAGTTTGATTACAAGCTTTATATGGACACACAGACGGACGGACGGACGGACGGACATCGTTAAATCGAATCAGATAGTGATTCTGATTCGATCAGTATAATAAAAGTTGGGTCTAGGTCAAATATATTTGGTAGTTACAACCAGCAGCACAAAGTCATTATACCCAAACCACATAGTGGTATAGGGTATAACAATATCACTTTAAAAATAACTTAAACCATAAAAACAAAGTATAAAAACTTAAAGCGGTTTCGCAGCTTATTTTTGAAGCATTTTTGCTGCAGCATCTTATAAAAAACTTCAAAATTAAAAAATCAAAAAATTTTCAATTGAAATAAAAAATTAATTTACTGCCCATACAAATTTTTGGGGATAAAGTTCATTTTATTGAGGAATTTGTTACTAAGTACTCAGCGCCTGGTAAGCATATTGAACCATTTTTCAAGTCAAAGGCCTTTTATCCCGGGCAAGACCGGGTAAAAACAGCTAGTATTTTATAAAAAACGTAACGCTACGCTTGAAATTTATGTAAAAGGCTAATGTGGTAACATTATTATAAATAAAAAAGTAAAATATTGCTTCGATTACAATCGACTACAATAAATTTAAGTTTCAATTGTTAGGATATTTTCTTTTCGCTTTCATAAATCGAAATAAATTTTGATGATCAATAATGTACTCATTATAAAAAAAATATTAGAAAATTTTTGCTATCATTTTTATTTACTCTAAAAATTTTAAGAAAAGTGATGATATGATGTGAAGGTGTATATGAAATTAAAAATTTTCAACGGATTTTGGGGGCCCGGGCCTCCCCCTTTGTTACGCCCTTGGCTTCAGCAATTGTCTCAAATTCAAAACGAGAAATAAATATGGAGTTTTTATTATTCAATGGTATGAGTAGTTGTTTGATATTGATTATTAATTCCTATTTCGGTGTCATTGTTATTATTTTTGAGTATCGAAGAAAGAGAGTTACTTAAAGGAACAATGGGATCAAAATTTGATGTATTTAATTGAGAACCGTTGCTTGTAGGAACGAATTACTCCGAACTCTCCGATTGATTTCTCTTATTAGCATTTCTAGCATATTTTCGACATTTTGGAGATGATTGCAGTTATCCAAAGTAATATAATCATCAAACCATTTACCGTATTCAGACACACGAACAGGGGTCGAATTGTCGCAACGACAACGAAATTTTTGATCGAAACTATTTTTTTATTTTCCAAAATAAAATACTAAGAGTAATTTTACTCTGTCACAGCTAACGTGTTATGGTTCATAGTTAATAGTAAAAGTGAAACGAGGTCTGACGATTGTCCGTCTTATGGAATTTCGATTCATTTTACTCGATATCCAATTCAACGATTTGCCCCCAGATAATTCAGAAATCTCCTTTTTAACTGCCAGTAAGATAAATTTTCTATTCTGAAGAAATTTATGAATTATGCTACGGTATTGCTGCTTAATTAATCCAGGACACAGCCAATAAAATATCTTTACCTCTTCTTCATCAGTAATATTACAGTTTTTGTTCAAACATTCCGTAGTAGTTATTTTTATCAGTGTATGTCATTAGCTGTGAAAATACAGCATTATTGGTTTATGGAAGACTAACAAAATACAGCAACACTTTTAATATATTTATCGACCTTCGGAGCTAACAGCTGATCGTTTATTATGTGGAAGTAAATATCTTAAAATATTCCAGGTATTTCTTTGTGTACAATTTAAATATCTTGTTTAAATTTTCATTCATTTTTATTAAATCAGAGATTTTACTAGCGTTATCGTGTTATTTAGTTTTACTCGGCTTAATTTTAAGAGAAACAATCGGCTGTGTTTATTTAATGAGCACAGAGATGTTATTTGTAGTTGTTTGTATTGATTTACTGTTTATTGTTTGGTTTGTTTTTTTTTGTATATTTTCACAAGGCTTAAATGTATTAATGTATCTTCAAAACAAAAGCAATAATATTCCGTTCCATAGTTGCCAATTGACCGCAAAAGATGTTGCTTCGTGAAAACAGCAAAAAAAAAAAAAAACATATTAACTAAAAATTTTTAGAGATGAGAATTTTATAACCATCCTTTTACAAACTATTTCTTTTAACTCATACTCTCTGTCTATCTGGCTGCCATGGGTGGACCCCTTTCCCCTTATCCAATTGATCTGAAACTTGGCCCATAGTCTTGTGGTGACTACAGATTAATTTTGCGGTAGTCACGCACAGTCACGCGTGGTCACGCACAGTCACGGAGTGATATATATGTCATTTTCCGTCATCCGATCGATCTGAAACTTGGTCCATATACTTGCTGTGAAAAAAAGATTAACTTGGACTTAGTCACGCACAGTCACGCGTGATCACGCACTGTCACGGAGTGATCTAAATGTCATTTACCCGCATCCGACCGATCTGAAACTTGGTCGATATACTTACTGTAAAGAAAGATCAACTTCGACATAGTCAATCACGCATAGTCACGCTCAGTCACGGAGTGATTTAAAACCCATTTTCCCTTATCCGATCAATCTATAACTTGGTCGATAGACTTGCTGTGAAAAAAGATTAACTTTGACATGGTCACGCGCAGTCACGGAGAGATTAAAACCCCATTTCCCCTCATCCGATGGATCTGAAACTTTGTCCATAGACTTGTTGTGGCCAAAGATTAATTTTAAGATAGTCACACACAGGCACGCACAGTCACGGAGATATTCAAAACTCATATGCATAAGGAAAGAAAGAGTTTTAATAAAAACTTTGTTTATATGGGTTAAATTATTTGGTATTCCAAATTTCATTTTTGCTTTTAAATGTTCGAAATACGTTTGAAGTGACTGTATATGGGGTGCTATGAAGTGAGAGCCTCAAAACTTTGTGCGAGGTTTTTAATGTGAGCAGTAGAGCCAAGCATGTTGTGGAATATCAGCTATGTGTGGTCCAATTATTGTTGTTTTAATCATTTTTTGGAATTTAAATAAAATATTATTAATTTCATTTCTTCTTAATCACTTCCAACGAATTATTTAAAACATTATTCTCTAGGTTTTTATTCATAGCGTCATAACTCTCATGTAATTTATAATTCTCATTAATTATTCCAGTGCCATCCATTGAACACCAAATGTTAAATATTGAGTATAATATTTTCCCGAGAAAACACTCAGGATAACAGTGTATGCTGGGTGGTCTTTGATTTACTGTTACATTATCATAAATACTCGTAGAGAGATTAATCAAATTAATTAGAGATTTAACCCAGTTCGAACTTTGCAAAATTAAATTGCGTGCTTGTTTTAATAATGATTTGCCAAAGCTAAATTATGTTCTTACATGTCGTTTAATAAAATGCAATGTGCAATAAATTACAGACCTGCCAAACTGACAATTTATTACACATTGAGGATAACTACATAAATCATATGAAACAAATTACACCTGCTGCAATTTAAGGTGTTTAAAAAAATCTTGTAAAAACCTTGAAAACAATTAAAAACCAGTAGTTTGCCAGTTAAGATCGCCTCTACACTATCATACCATACACCAAAATGACGAAAGGGTTTCATGTCAAAAAATGCTAAAATTCTATGTCAACTGTTTGTGTTCATTAATGGTCACGGAATATAAATTTTAATCACATTTGAATGTAAGGAGTATTTGTTGCCTGGAGACATCTTAAAGAAAATTAACGCCTGATAATTTATGAACTTAATTTTGCCAAAGTATGTCTGGTTCTTATGTCACACATATATTTATAGTTGCAACCTACAGTTTTTTTTTTCACAAACTCATAATGATCCGACTGTAACGCGATGTAGGGTACACAATTTAATAGTGTTTTGATAAAATTCCTTCGATTTTCTTAATTTGTATAAAATTATAATAAAATTTTACTTATTTCGGAGAATTGCGTGAGAATTTCGAGACGATTATGTTATATAACGTGCGAATTGCACATAACCTGTATTACAACTATATACAGTGGGTGACAATACATTGGAAACTTGTAGAAAATTCTAAATTTGCCAATTTTGTTTTTTCGAAATCACTTGTTCTCTATCGAAAGATAACAAATTTGTTGCAAAACATGCACTAAAAAGAAGATAAACCAAAAAAAAGTATTTTTTTAGTGATGCCAAAACAATGGACACTTTTAAACTTCTGTGCAAAAAGTTGATCAAAACAATAAAAACAGAAGATGGTATCAAAGAAAAAGGGCCGTATGCAAAAATAAAGTATACTTCAAGTAGACTTTATCAACAAATTTTGTATGAAAAACATACAATAAAGACTACTTGAAGAACATTTGAATTTTTTAGCATACGGCCCTTATAGTTTCTGACTTTTTCTTTCAAAAGTTTTTTTAACATAATGTATTTTTTTTAATGTTTTAATATTATAATTAATTATTAATTTTACTGCCGGTATTAAGCAAAAGAAAATTTGTGAAATCTATTCTATGAATAAATCCATACTTTCAAAAACTAACAAGAAATATCGTGGAAGAGGTACGGTGACGACTCAACATTTAAGCGGTAGACCCCGTAAAATGAGTCATGAGCAGTTTGATGTAATAGCAAGAGAGCTTAAAAAGCTACCAAAAGTACTACCTAAAGAGGTCTTATCCATGTGGAACTAAAAATGTGTGCTCGGACTGTTTCTCGACGAGTCATTGAGGCTGATCTTGATTTTATCGTCCTATGAAGAAACCACTGATATTAGAAAAAGATCGTCTGGCTCACATAAATTTTGCTAAAGAACACATAAACTCATCAAGATGGAGTTGGAATACTGCTCTCTTTTCACATAAGTCCACGTTTAATTTAAGAGGTCATGATGGAAGAACGTTTTTACGACGACCATTGGCTTTGGCTGTCTTATGATATAGGGTTGCTTTTCGGGCCAGGGAATTGATCCCATTCATGTAGTAAAAGATACTCAAACCACAATTGGATACAGACACATTCGAAGTGACGCTAGTTTGCCTTACGCGGAGGAAAATTACAACATGACAATGGCCCAAAGCACACCGCGAAAGATTTAACCGAATGGCTACAATCTAATGCAGTAAGTATTTTGGAATGGACAGCCCAATCACCATATCGTATTCCCACCGAAAATACGGACACGGAAATAAACAAACAAGACAAATAGAGGCAGTCAATTCGGAGTGGCTAAAAATTTCAATGGATATCATCAACAATATTATTGACTCCATGTTTCGGCGTTGTAAAGCAGTACTAAACAAGTAAGAAAATTATAGTCGGTCTAGACCGACTATACGATACCCTATACCATGCGTTTAGAGACCCTATCTCTTAGGCCAAACTAGACATAGAAAATAAGATAAACCAAATTTGAGTGGTATTTTTATTAATTTTTTGGCTGAAGATATGAAAAAGTTCATATCGGAAGCTATATCTATATGGGCACTAGGCCTAAAATTGGACCGATCCTGATCATGTTTGGTAAAGTCTCTTGTATTTTGCAAAAATATAACAAACAAAAGTTGAAAAGAATCAGTGCAATATTTTTGTTTTTTGATAGATTTAAGTGCAGATCGGGAAGCAGCTCTACATGGGGCCTATGAGTAAGGGTTGTCCCATAGGTATAATTTTTGGACTACTCATTAATGGATGTAATAAACACATACAAACCCAATTTGAGTAAGATGTGTATGATAATATGGATCTTATGGCAATTTATGTCGATTTCATAAGGGTCATTTGTATGGGGGCTAGGTCTGAACATGGATCGATTTTCACCAATTTGAATAGCGTTCATGCTATGGCCGATAAAAGCTTATATACCAAATTTCATCAAAATATACTCATATTTGCGACCTGCAGTTTGATTACAAGGTTTACATGGACACACAGACGGACGGACGGACGGACATCGTTAAATGGAATCAGATAGTGATTCTGATTCGATTGGTATAATAAAAGATGGGTCTAGGCCAAATATTTTTGGTAGTTACAAACAGCAGCACAAACCACATAGTGGTATAGGGTATAAAAATAATGGATACCCAACCAAATATTGAAACCAAAAGTAGAGATTATGTTTTCAATTATTATATAAAGGGTCCGCCCTCTAACGTTATTTTTTTTCAACTAGTGCTTATTTCGTGAATGGTAACATTTAGCTCATGTCTGATTTGACAGATAATTAGTTTTATCATTCCGCTGAACGAATATGGTTGTGTATACGCTTGTACAACGCTGGGAAATATTGCGACATTACTTTGAAGATCATGGTAATGTTGCAGAATGTGTGCGAAAATTGCGTACGCTCCGTATGTTCGTTATCTTGTGAAAAAAGTGAAAGAAACTGGCATGCTCATCGATAAACCAAAGCGCGAAAAGCCAAAAACAGTGCGTACACCCGAGAATATTGCTGCTGCGGCAGAAAGTGTGCGTGAAGCGCCATCAACAGCAATTCACCGTCGTTCTCAAGAATTGAACATTTCGGAGGCATCATTGAGACGAATTTTGCATAAAGACCTTGGTATTGCGCCATACAAAGTCCAATTCGTTCAGGAGTTGAAGCCAACTGACCATCCAATGCGTTTTTGCTTCGCTAAGTGGGCCTGCGATCGACTTACAGAAGATGCCGATTTTGCCAAAAAAAAATTATCTTTTCAGATGAAGCTCATTTTGATCTTGGCGGGTATGTAAACAAGCAAAATTGTCGCATTTGGGGCAAAGAAAACCCGCACGCATACATTGAAAAGCCGATACACCCAAAACGAGTCACTGTTTGCTGCGGATTTTGGTCCAGAGGCATAATTGGGCCATTTTTCTTCGAAAATGAGCAAGGAGTGGCCGTTACAGTCAATGGTGATCGTTATAGGGCCATGTTGAACGAATTTTTGTTCACAAAAATTGAAGAGGAGGATACTGGCAACATTTGGTTTCAACAGGACGGCGCTACGTGACACACAGCCGAAGCTACACTCGATGTTTTGCGCCCTGTTTTTGAAGATCGCATTATCAGCCGCAGAGCTGATGTCGTTTGGCCACCTCGGAGCTGCGATTTGACACCGTTGGACTATTATTTGTGGGATGCCCTCAAAGATAAGTGTTACGCCAACAAGCCAGAGACAATTGACGCTTTAAAGGACAGTATTCGTGAAGCTATTGGTGAAATACAGCTGCACACAATCGATAATGTGCTTAAAAATTGGACCGATCGTGTAGGCTACTGCATGGCCAGCCGAGGCAGCCATTTGAATGAAATTATTTTCCTTTATTAACCGGAAGGATTGTACTTTCAAATAAAAAAAGAAATTTGAGATAATATTCAGTAGTTTTTTTTTATAGCATTTTCAAAATAAAAAAAAAGTTATTTGGCGGACCATTTAGTAAAAGTTCCTAATGTTCTGTCAAAATAAATAAATAAAACGCTAAAATTTTGAAATTAATAAAAGTGGTTTTAATTTAATGATCCAATATTTTGCTATTCACCGCTCAACTTGTTAAAAATATATTTTGTTAAAAATTTCCATTCATTGCATTCTCACTCACTGTATATACTATATATGAATAATTGTATCCAAAGAAGACGAACAGACAGACAGAATATCTGCGGGAATATCAAGTGTGAGTTGGCAACTTAATTCGTTCGCATTTTTAATTAATTATCAAAGAATCAACATTATTTTGTTATTAAAGATATTGTTGTAAAAACCAACATAAAATATGCTTTATGTTGCAAAGTCACGTTGATATTTTGCTAAAACAGGTAATAAGGTTTTGGAGACCCAATAAACTTTACCAGCCCTTTGATGTTGTTTATAAGATAAAAAATTATGTAAACGTATTCATATAAATTCATAAGTTTTTACAACAAATGGTAAAACAAGTAAGAGTGTTTAATTCGGCTGTGCCGAATCTTTGATACCCTCCACCTCGGTTTGAGTCTTGATAATAAATGTAAATGAAAAAGTAAACAATTTGTTAAACTTAATACCAAATTATTTCAGCAAATTCTTTGGATTGGTTTTCGTCTTTTCTATTATTTCGGATTTATTTCGGTGTTTGCTTTTTGGTCATCGTGGTTGCTGATGGGCATGCATTTAGGTTATATACCTATATGCATGCGTTTCCGGTTATATGACATAACTTCTCGTTTAATTTAGTTTTTGCTAATTAAATAGCTCGCCCTAACCTCCATTGCAAAGGTAATGGTTGTGTAGGGTGGCTACATGCATTAAATCGTGCGAATTTGAGATGGCTGTATAGTTTCTTTTAACTGGCTAAATATTTCTTCATTGCTGCCATATAGGTCGGATGTAACAATATAATAACCAAAAAAAATTCTCTCAATTTTTTTTTATTAAAATATTGCCATATTTGGAATACATAGAGAATAAATTTATAATAATAAATATTCAAATTAGGGATGCCAAACGCAAAAAAACCAAATGTCCCAAACATCTATATATATAAAATTCATTTTCTGTTTGTTTGTTTGTTTGTTTGTTTGACCGCTATACAAATTTTTATTTCTCAACGGATTTTCCTGAAATTTTGTACACACGATCCCTATACCCCAGGAAAGGTCGCCATATACTTTTTACCGGCCACGCCTTCTTTTACGCCCACTTTTTATGTAAAATTCATTTTCTGTTTTATTCATATTTGTTCACTATACAAATTTTTATTTGTTAACAGATTTCTCTGAAATTCGGTACACACGATCCCTGTACTCCAGCTAAGGTCGCCATATACTTTTTATCGACCACGCCTACTTTTACGCCCACTTTTTATATACAATTCATTTTCTGCTTTTTGGTATATTTGTTCGCTATACAAATTTTTATTCTTCAACGCATTTCTCTGAAATTTGGTACACACGATCTTTGTACCCCAGGCCAGGCCACCGTGTGATTCTTGCGGCCACACCTACTTGTACGCCCACTTTTTGTATACAATTCGTTTTCCGTTTTTTGGTGTATTTGTTTGCTATACAAATTTTTATTTTTCAACGGAATTCTCTGAAATTTGGTACACACGATCTCTGTACTCCAGGAAAGGTCGCCATCTGCTTCGTTCCAGCCACGCCTACTTTAACGCCCACTTTTTGTATACAATTCATTTTGTTTTTTGGTATATTTGTTCGGTATACAAATTTTTATTTTTCAACCGATTTCTCTGAAATTTGGTACACACGATCTCTCTGCTGCAGGGAAGGTCGCCATGTTCTTCGCACCGGTTACGCCTACTGTTACGCCCACTTTTTGTATACAATTCATATTCTGTCTTTTGGTACATTTGTTCGCTACACAATTTTTTTTTTTATCTATTTCTTGAAATTTGCTACACACGATCTCTGTACTCCAGAGAGGTCGCCACATGATTCTTGCCGGCCACTCCTACTTCTACGCCCACTTTTTATACAAAATTAATTTTCTGTTTTTTGGTATATTTGTTCACTATAAAAATTTTTATTTTTCAAGGGATGTCTAAAATTTGGTCACACGATCTCTATACTACACGGAAGGTCACCATATGCTTCTTACAGGCCACGCCTACTTTGCGTCCACTTCTATGTATATAAAACTTATTTTTTTACTTTTATTTGTTTCTTTATTTGATTGCTATACAAACTTTTATTTTTCAATGGCTTTCTCCGAAATTTAGTACATATTCCATGGAAGGTCGCCATATGATTTTTACCGACCACGCCTACTTTTACGCCCAATTTTCATATAAGATTCATATTTTGTTGTGTGGTATATTTCTTCCCTATACAAATTTGTACTTTTCAACGGATTTCTCTGAAATTTGGTTTACACGGAAATAACTACACGGTGAACAAATTCCCCAAACTTAAAAAAAGGTACCCAAAAGAAATGAACAAATTCCCGATTTTTTTTAATCGAAATAAAAAATGAACTTACTTTCCAAATTCATTCTTAAATTTTTACATATTTTTATTTAATGAGTTTTGTTAAATATTTATTTTAGTAAACATATGCATACTGCTCTCAATATATGCCCTACAATAAATGCATTTAAAATGAGTATTCTTTTCAATAGCATCATTTCGTTGCGCGGAAGCCACGCGCACGGGGAATACAGCTTAGCCAGAATATCGGAATGATCTGAAAATTATATTTTGACAATTAAAATAAGTTGGAAACTGCTGCGCGGCAGCACTGGTGTGGTTGCCAAATGCGCGGAAGCGGCGCGCGACCGCGGACTCGGACGCGACGGATGCGGACGCGACGCGCTCTCGGAACACAGCTCAGCTAAAATATCGCAATGCTCTAAAAAATATGTTTTAGGAATTAAAATAAGTTAACGAGAACTAAGCGGCAGAACGGGTAGTAGCTGCGAGGAAACGGCGCGAGGCGCGCGGACGCGGACGCGGAAGTGACGGATGCGGACGCGACACGCTCGCGGAACACAGCAAAAATATCGCAATGATCTGAAAAATATATTTTGGCGATTAAAATAATTTGACAACAACGGCAGCATGGGTCTGGCTGCCAAACGCGCGGAATCGTGCGCGACTCGCTCGCGGAACACAGTTTAGTGAAATGTCGTATGATAAATTTTATCTACGTATGTGAAATAATTACCTGTTGATCAAAATAGGCCACACATATACTATAAGCAGTTGCTTAAAGAAACCTTGCGACACAATATTAAACGTCGCATTAGTCTTTCATTTCTGAAACTTGAATTTGACGTCTCTGCTAAATGATGATAACTTATTGAATGAAGTAATTCAATTTTTAAAAGTTGTGATTCCTTTAATTTGCGAACCATTCCGTTATATTTGATGTTTATAAATAAACTGAAAAAAAAAAAAACTTAAAGCGGTTTCGCAACTTATTTTTGAAGCATTTTTGCTGCAGCTTCTTAAAAAACTTCTAAATTAAAAAATCAAAAAATTTTTAATTGAAATAAAAAATGAATTTACTGCCCATACAAATTTTTGGGGAGAAAGTTCATTTTATTGAGGAATTTGTTAATTGGGGACTAAGTCCTCAGCGCCTGGTAAGCATAGTGAACCATTTTTCAAGTCAAAGGCCTTTGTATCCCGGGCAAGACCGGGTAAAAACAGGTTTTAAATAAAATAATTTGTTCTCTTTATTTTCTGAAAAACTTCAAATTTTCATTCAAAAAAAATTATGAAAATTTATATATAAATAACATTCTCATCAAATTGCGTTTATTTATGTAACAATTTTTATGTTCCCAATTCTTAAGTATCATTTGAGGTTTTCTAAAATTCATTGAATTTAAATTAATGTTTTCTGTAGTGTGATTCTGTAAATTTCAACGATCCGGCAATCGCAAAATATATCGACAGCTATTTTTGTTTGCACTAAGGATTAAGTGATTCACTAAGTACATACATCTTAACGACAGTCGACAAATCTATTTTTCTATTTATTTAAATTGTAAACGAGTGGCATCTCTGTCAAAATATGCGAAATACACAAAGAAGAATATAAAAAAACAAATTACTTCGTGTTTGAAAGGATGGATGATTTTATGTTTATGTTTAATATCTTTATTTTTTTACTAATATTTCTGTGTATTTATTTGAAAATGAAATAATGAATTGAATATGCTATTTAATTTTTTTTATTTATATAAAAAGTTTTTTTTTAATTAAAGCAAAATATTTTCACTATTTTATGATTTTTATTTATGTATGACGACATTTCAACCTAAAAATTTAAGTTTTTATCGATTGAATAAACAACACAAAAATGGTTGTCGTTTAGATAACAACAACAGCTGACTTTAACAATAGCGAATATCGTTTAAAAATTTTACTGATAATTTTGCTATTTTCTTTTTTTAACGATTCGACTATCGTTAAAAGAAGTTACTAAATTGCGGTACTGAAAAGCTATTAATTTCTCCTGAATGTCAATTTTTTTTTTAAATGTAAAAATTTTTTAAATGTAAACATAGGTATTTGGTGTTTTTTTTTTTTGGAATTTCAATTTGTATTTAACGAATAAAATTTATATATTAAAGATGCAATCGATGTCTTCTAAATTTTAAAATTATAATTTCTGACGTTTTGATATGATTTTCTGAAATTCAATTAATTGTAATTTATAATTGGAAATTTTCAATTCCAGTTTTTAGAATTGATATTTTCTTGAATTTGAATGGAAAATTTAAAAGTGCAATTTTGTATTTATGTGAATAATAATGCTTTAGTAATTATAAACAATTTTTAAAAATTAGATGTAATATTTTGTAGGTAAAGCAGAATAATAATTCTATATAACTATGTAGAACTGTTTTGAAAGCAAAAACTCATTGATAACTAGGTAACTCTATTTTGTAAAGACAACAAAAAGTAAATACGCCAAACTTATGTTCATATTTGTAAAAGAATAATGAAAAAACGTATGAAATAAAAGACCAGCCCGTGTATACTCTTAACATTGTTCTGTATGATATCCAGTTGAAAATATTAACATTCATGTTAAATTAGAAATAGTTATTGCAAAGCTAATTAGAACAAACAAAAATTGTGGCGCCATCTACTGTGGCATAGTCACGCTGAGCAAAATGAAGTGACACTGTTAATGCAAAAGAAATGTATATTCCCCACAACAAAATATTGCAGAATTTTATGTAAATAAAATAATGTACCTATTTTTTTCTAACACGCAGTTATTATGGATATACATATATAGAATATATGTATATTATTTGTATTATTTAATATGTGTATGTATGTATGTATATATGTAAATATGTAAATATTACACACAAAAAATACAACATCAAACGTTATTTTTGTGTTTTTCTCTTTAAATAAATTAATACATAAAATTTTTTTTTTGCTAAATTTACATTTTTTTTTTTTTTTATTAACAACTAGGTATTTTAGCATTATTTGCTTTAGATGCTGGTGAATTTTTGCTCCCTTTATATTAACTCGTAGTGTCTGCTTGTCGAAAAAATTTTGGATCGATTTGAACCCCTTTCCCGTGACCCAATCGATCTGAAACTTTGCGGGCAGGCTCGTGGCAATAACAGAAATGATCTAACAAATTTTTTTTGTGATGCCAAAACAATGGAAACTTAAAATTTTCTACCAGAGTTAATAAAAAAAATGTACAAAGTGTTAGTTTTTATTATATTATTACCACAACGACCACAAAAGCAACAAGTCCAGCTATGACAACAATATAACATTTAGAATAACAACAAGAACACTATAGAAACATCATATTTTTCATTTTTTTTTTACTTTTTCAGAGATTTCCGTGGACCTGTTTCACCGATTTTAATCATTTTTGAAATAGAAATCTTCCCATGAATTTGGAGAATCATTCTCACTAAAAACGATCACCTTAGCTGTCCTATTGAGGGCATGATCGTGACAAGAACAACATAGAAAATTATATTTTTTCAAGACTTTTTTTAGTTCTTCATTCAAATCTCGGGCCCTAATCGACCGATTTGGACGAATTTAAATAGCAAACTTTTTAGGATGTTAGTGAATCATTTTTTATGTCAGCGAGCACCCTAGCTGCCCGATTGATGCCGCCATCGTGATTTTCACAGACGGACAGACGGACATCGCTATATCAACTCCGGTTGTTATAAGGATCACAAATATATATAAAGGGTGATTTTTTAGCTATTATCTTTTTGGCACACTGGTTTAAACAGCTGACGCACGTTTCGTGCTTTGTTTCATTGTCAAACATCTTCAGTTTGGTCTATAATTTAACCACGAATCGTCTTACAAACGAACAACGCTTGCAAGTTATTGAATTTTATTATCAAAATGCGTGCTCTGTTAAGAAAGTTCATCGCGCGCTTCTTCCATTTTATGGTCAGTTTAATCGACCCACTGAAGCGGCTATTCGGGCTATTGTGACTAAATTTCGCACCAAATTTACATTGTTGGACATTAAACCACCAACACGCATACGTAGAGTGCGAACTGAAGAAAATATCGCAGCTGTATCGACCAGTGTTAATGATGACCATCAATTATCGATTCGTCGCCATTCGCGTGGAAAATTTTGCGGAAGGATTTAGGTGTGAAGCCTTTCAAAATACAGCTGGTGCAAGAATTGAAGCCGAACGACCTACCGCAACGTAGAATTTTTGGTGAATGGGCTCTTGGAAAGTTGGCCGAAGATCCACTTTTTTACCGAAAAATTGTGTTCAGCGACGAAGCTCATTTTTGGCTCAATGGGTATGTAAATAAGCAGAATTGTCGATTTTGG
Source organism: Cordilura impudica (assembly GCA_963682025.1). Taxonomy (NCBI): domain Eukaryota; kingdom Metazoa; phylum Arthropoda; class Insecta; order Diptera; family Scathophagidae; genus Cordilura; species Cordilura impudica. Next base: position 300,877,550 of record OY821517.1, read on the forward strand.
AGTGAATATCAGCCAGAAGTATTGGAAGAGCTACCAATGCATCCAGTCACAGTTTGGTGCGGTTTATGGGCTGGTGGCATCATTGGACCGTACTTCTTCAAAGATGATGGGAATCGTAACGTAACTGTGAATGGTGAGCGCTACCGAGAGATGATATCCAACTTTTTTTTTGCCCAAAATGCAAGAGCTTGACTTGCATGACATGTGGATTCAGCAAGACGGTGCCACATGCCACACAGCATGCGCAACAATGGACTTATTGAGAGGCGAGTTCGGTGCACATTTTATTTCACGTTCGGGACCGGTCAATTGGCCGCCTAGATCGTGCGATTTAACGCATTTAGACTATTTTTTGTGGGGCTATATTAAAGCTCATGTCTATACAGACAATCCCGCTTAAATTGACGCATTGGAAGACAACATTGAAGCATTTATTCGTGAGATACCGGCCGAAATGTTGGAAAGAGTATGGCAAAATTGGACTAAGCGGATGGACCCTTTGAGATTGAAATAATTTGAAATCATCTTCAAACATTAAATTATATGGACCGTACTATCGATTCAAATAAAGATTTCATGCATTTTTCTGAATGTTGTGTTTTTTTTTTTTGGAAAACTTTCCTATAGCTCTTAAAAAATCACCCTTTATTTTATGGTGTCCAAAATTTTTTTTTCTAATTATTACAAACGGAATGACAAACTTATATATACCCTCTGCACACTGGAGTGGAGGGTATAAAAAACTACGTACTCGTAAGTTCTAAAAAAAAGCAGTCAAGTTTGATTAAATTAAATTGCGTTAACACACATTCTGCTATGCCCAATATATTATGCTTTGTCAGTTTTTATCTATAATATTAATAGGCTAGGCGATTTCTTGGGACCAATGTTTTGTTCAACCGTTTTATCCTGGTTTTAACCAAGCGTATATTATTTGAAAGGTATTTCTTTTTGGCCATTTTGCAGATTTACAGATTTTTAATTTTTTTCCTTTATTTTGATTAAATTGCATATAAATTCGCTACTAACACATACATAAAATTACACATATGCTATTTGTGTTTTATTAAATTTGTTAATGTGTTTGTTATCCTCATTCACAATAATAATAAATCATAAAAGTGTTGGTTTGTGAATTGGCTAAGTTAAAAAATAAAGCTGCCTAGAAATTGCACTCGAATTTCGAGCGCTGGAATCCGCTACTTTATATAAAAGGAAAGCAAATTAATTAAACAAGTTTTCAGTTTTTTTAAATGGTTTAAAAAATTTTTTTAACATAACTTAATCAATATGGTCTATAGTTTTGCTATCAAAACTAAGCTAAAACAGTTCAGGGGTTCCGAAATTATAAGTGGTTATATATATACTACTGTATTCAAATGAAAAGGTGACTTTTGTTATAAATTGAATTTCTTTTACTTATTCTTCCGCATCACAGTAATTTTAATTCACTTATGACGTTTTTCCAATCCTTGATTTTCGGATTAGCCTTTAGATACCTAACCTTCTAAGCAACCCCTTTAGCATAACCATACGCTGTTACGGCGAGCGCTTTTTGGGATATATAATATCGGTTTAAAATATATGTTTTTGGAAATTTTTAAAAAGGCTTTGTAATGCGTCTCTTTTTATAGGAGCAGAGATCGCAAATTCTTCTCTTGTTCATATTTGGGTTTTCTATCGGTTGAAGGTCATTGTTGGACGATGGCTGATCTTGATCATGACCTTTAACGTTCTTTAACTATAAAATGTTTATGATGTTGTCTTCCACGTGCATTGGCATTGTTCGAATTTCCAATGAATTTTGAGCCAGAGCTTTACAAGTTTTGAATGCAGCTTCTTCATAAAATTGCCCCGGGGCATTATTGTAAGTCCTAGTACAGAAACATAGTGACATAGATTATGTAGGTATTGTTACACGATATATTTATCATGTCGTAGAAAACACATATTAGTCATCGATTAGTTGTCGGATGCATGACATTACTGAGCACATCTGGTCGAATGTGACTACGCCACCTTTTGTACTTTTATTGAACTCGACCGTACATAGCTTCTTTTTTCGGGATTGACTGAGCCTTCCTTATAGCAAGATGATAGTAGATAAATCATTTTTGAGGGTTTAGATGAGATAAAACAAAACATCGATGTATTGGCATTTCGGGATTGATCGTGCTTCACTTCTTCTGCGATTTCCCTTTTATTATCAACCCAATTCTCAATAACAATTCCCTGGGAATTTTTTCCCTATTCCCTGTTCCCCTATTCTTAATAAAATCTCCCCGTGAATTTTTCTCTTTTCCCTTTACCCTTATTCTAAAAGAACTTCGAAAATGGGAATTTCTTCCCCGGGAAAAAAGTACCTATTTTGAATGTCAATAAAATGGAGAAAACTTTGGGAATAAATCCGCCAAAAAATTGAGAGGGAGTGCTGCGAAAAATGTAAGTATTTAATATTTTTATGAAAAATAGTAATATATATCATTAAAAATTTAAATAATATTATTATGGCATTACTGTTGCTTTCAGATCAAAAGCAACAAAAAAACATAAAACAAATTCATGTTCTTTTGAACACAATGCAAGCCAACCCTGATATTGCATGCGGGATGTTCAAAGGAAGCAAGGAGGAGCTAAGCCGGGTATGGCGCAATTTGGAGTGGAAATTAAACTCAGCAGGCAATTCAAGTGGGTTGCTGGCATCACGTAGCTTTCTTCTTGCCATGCTTTGCTCCGTCTTGTCCTGCTGCTGCTCTTCTGCTTCAGCTACCATCAGAAATGCTACACTGAGCATTTTTTGTATTTATTTTAATTTATTAAAGATTTTACTATTAATTTCCACAAAAATTTTTAAATTTGTAAACAAAATAAAACAACTGAAGCAAAACAGCTGTCTTCGAATAATCGAAATTCTCTCTCCCATATTCTTCTCCACGCCTGTTTAGAATAGAAGGATTTATTCTCCGAAAAAAAAATAAATTCCCCGGGAACTCCTTTCCTGGGAATATTTAGAATTGGACTGTGTATATATTATATAGAGGTATTGACATAAATGAGTTATCTATGGTAGAGTTTCTGTACTCTCCTAAAGGCGCACCTCCTGTATGTGTTCCTTTTCAAAGATATGGCGTATAATCGATCATATATCTAGTAACACTGTCGCACATCATTAATAAATTTACGTCATATTTTGCCGGTTTAATTGGAATGTACATGCGAAATTAAGATCTTCCACGAAATGCCAATAACTGATCATCAATTGTGACGTTTGTTCCAGAAATATAAAGGATCGTCATTTTGGCTTAAAATCTAATCATCAAAACGTAGACATCTAAGAAGAAAGTCGCATCTGGTACCGGAATACTCTGTATTGAACAATTTGGCGAGGATCAAATGATTATCTTTCAGAGCTGCATTTATAACTAAAAAAAAATACAGCCATGATCTCTTCTTTGCTAGTTTCACACTGTTTAGATTTATTTTGCCCATCGTTTTACTTCTTCATCGCAATCTTCGAGTTTGTCCACTTTACAATTGATTCTAATATTTGATCAGTCATGAACTACTCAACTAATAATAGTGGATCAGTTATATTTATACGGAATGAGCAAGTCTTCCTGCAACACGTACAATGTTCACTGCAACCGTTCTTTTTGAACTGCTCCTTTTGCTTGTCGTCCAAACATGGTGGAAACGACTGCGGATCTTTCCTCTTGAGAAGTTAAGATATATGGATTTCTGCCTGGAGACATTTGTGGCTCCAGTGCACAGGTGAGGTTTCGTCTACTATATCGCTTTCTACGTCAGCCAGCTCCGCATTATCATCTAGCTCGCTATCGCTTCCAATAAGAAATGCAGAATAGATTTCCCAGACAACAGTCGCCTCGATTTAACGAAGGTATGTGTTTAGGATTAAAGAGCACACCAATTGGCCTTTAATTTTTGCAATTGTTTCACAACGGTGTCCCAAGAGAGGTCTGTTAAGTTAATTTATTAGATGAATATCGCGAAGTCAGTCAACTTTTAAGCCTGCCGATAAACTAGGAAAATGAAGATTGACATAAATATTGAACATACAGTTTGTATTGTATTGTAAAAAGAGATGTTCGAAGTACTGCGACCGAAGTGATCTCTTGTACTGCCTCTGCTAATAAACTCTCATCCAACCCTGAAGCCCTCAGGAATTCGAGGATGTTGGTTGGTTCTAGTAATTTTATGTCGCTACCTAGTATTTGGAAAGAGCCCAGGTGCTTTTTTCTTTTATGCATTAACGCTCCACAGTTCACAAGTATGTACTCTGGTGATTCGGCTTCCTCATCGCAGAAGCCGCACATGGGGTTGGCTACAATTCCTAACCTGCTCAGATGTTCCCTGAGCCTACAGTGACCAGTTAAAATCCCGGTATTATTCTCAGACCGTTCTTTGACAACCCAATGCACGACCCGAACTTACAGTTGGATTGGTTTATAAGGATTCAAAGTTTTTATTTTAATTTTATGAGTGTGGAACCGCCAAAACAGCATTATATTTCTCAACATAGTCTCTTTCTAGCTCGATATTTTCAGTCCAGCGTTTTCCAATTTTTGTATTCCTTCCAAATTATAAAATTTCTGAAGGTCCTCGAACTAAGCGTTTGTCTCACTGATGACCTTTTCAGTCGACCCAAATCTCTTACCGCCGCGCCACTTCTTTAGGTTTGGAGACGCGAAACTGAGGTAGAGGGCTTAATCTGGAGAATATGATGGAAGTGATAGTAAAGCTTAGCTCAAATTACAGATGTTTGTTATAGCGACCACACACTTGTAAACCGGTGATTGTCATGATGGAAGAGCACTTTTTTCTTTACAAAATGCGGTTGGCTTCGAACCAGTATCGAATCTGCGCCGCAGACCTTTTTCGATCCATTTTTCCCAAAAAAACTGTCACCACGTTCACCCAGAAAATTTCACGGTTATGCCAGTTCATTGGTTTCTGGTGTATTCTGATGGATGCACGTTTCGTCCAAACGGCACAAAATCTCCTTAGGATTGCGGTTGGACATTGCCAATCATTTCGTTGGAGTAGTCAAACGGATATGCTTGTGGTTCCCATCGCGCGGATAGCTTTTTAATGTCCAACTATACATGTTAGATGCGATGTGCCCACTCAGTTGAGATACCCTCAGCCGCAGCTACCCTTAAAACTTTATTTTCCGATCGTCCAATATCATTCCATGCATTTTATCGACGAACGTTCGGCATCTAAATGGAATTAAATAAAACAGTTCCTAAGAAGTTGATGGTGTAGTATCCCTTTTTCTTTGGTGTCGCTGCATTTTTTTATGCAAAGAATAATGTGTTTTAAGCACTTGAATTTTACTTTTTTAATTTTTGAAAAAATTCCCGAGATTACCTACTTTCAATGGCTGTCAAACACAAACTAAATGACACAGCCTGCTTAAAATTTTATAGTAATCTACTAGAAGTTGGTAGTTGACAGAGTCAATATTGATTTTTAATTAACTACACGGGAAGTAAAATATTTTTGATAACAAAATTTACAGCTTTAATTTCTTTCACCTCAAAAATTAATTTTCACTTTAAATATAGTTTTCCACTTTTAAAATTATTTTACCTCTTAAGTAAATTGCCACCTTTTTGTTTACCATAAATATAGTTTTTCAGCTTTAAAAATATTTCCCCTTAATTCAAATCATAATATTTCTTTCCCCCATAAACCACATTGTGGAAGATTTTTGGACTCGTTATCTGGGGGGGTGCGAAATTCCAAACCAGGGTGAAAGTACTTGACCAGTAAAGTCTAATCTGTAAAGGGTTTGGCGTTCTCAGACCAAACATTTTTTTTACCTTTTCTATTTTTGTTTGTCAGCTTTTACTGCGGAACCATTGACGATTTCTTATTTCATTCTTCTGCAAAAATTGTAGCTAAAGCTTAAATAAATAAATGCTATTAATATATCCGTGTTAAAAATATAATTAAAAACTACTGATGTGTTTTTGATTTAATAATAAAAATATCACTCTAATAAATACTTAACATACGCCCCGAATACGTTTTTTTTTTAAAGATTTCATTCGATAAAATTAGTTCAACTTGATTTGCTGAAGCTATTTGCTAAATAATGAATTGAGAAACCATCATGGTTCTTGAGTTTTTCTTTGTAAAAGAAAGGAGATTTTTTTTTTCATATTTCGATTGATTGTATAATTTGTGACCTATTTTGTTATCTATATATTGATATCACAGGATTGCTTGTAGTTAAACAATTTCCGAGAAAAGCAAAAAAAAAAAAAAGAACTCATAAAAAATTTTGCCCATCAAAAATGTATTGTATTTATTGTGATTTTCGATTTTCAATACATAATTAGTAGTGGAATTATTTTAGAACTAAAAATATTTAATTAGTATATATTCCATCACTTCCAGTAAAGTGTGACCACCAAAATGATGAAATCTCAGACCTCTCAAACTTAAATTTACCTTAACTAATTACAATTCATAGTTGATGATGACGAAACATTTAACGTGTCATGTAGCTGCTCAAGAAATTTCATCATTGACAGTAAGTTCTGTACGTCTTTAGGATTCTGTACTAATTGATTATATCGATAAATTAAAACTGTGTCAAATTTCCTCAGAATCAGATGAGATATAATGGAATCTTATACTTCACCCCAGCCACCAACCCCTTTTAGTGTGGCAACAATTTCGTTCACCGTGTAGATTCTTCGGTTCTTCTCCAAGAGTTGGAAGCGCTAGCAACTTTTCAAACTTTTCCGAGAATATTTGACGATTTTTATTTTCGTATCTATTTTCCAATAGCTCACAAATGCAGTTGTAATTTTCTGGTGGACCATCTGAAGTACCATTTTTAGTGCATCGCCACCAAGTGTCAATTCCGATACTGAAGCTTTTTTGTCAAATCTAAATCATTTTTGTTATGAACTAATTCCTTAAAATGTTCACTAAACTCTAACCATTTCTGTTGATCTCCAAGAAATTTAGGAACTTTCATTTTGCATAATGGAGATTCAACTTCCATGCTTTTGTTGCTGGTTTTGTCAATCATATCTTCGATATCAAAAATTGCACCCTGAATTTTATTCATTTTATTTTCGAAAGCTTTTGTGATTTTTATGGGTTTGTGGGTTTTACTCCGCTTGCATTGTCAATCTTTCTGGCATTCTCTGCAATGTAGTCAACTACATGTACACATTTTAAAGCTTCAGGCACCTTGTTGTCTATAAACTCGTTTATCTCCGTAAAGAGCTCAGATAAATAGTTGGCATTCGTAAGATTGATATGTATAGTTTTATCGCAAGGCAAAGAATCCATCTTACTGTGGTTGAATTGACTGTGTATCAGAATCTAGTATATTGTCAATTCTTTGGAATATAGTAATAAATAGCTTTTCGTAATATATATTCTTTAATATGTCATTAAACTTCAGAATAACTTTTAAATGTAATAGTACTTTAGAATCAAAGAAAGTAATATTTTAACTTGCAAAGTAACTGTACGCAAAAGTACTCGCGTTTCCTTTCAGTAGTTATATAATATCACTATCTGTGATGAACGTTTGTCAGATTCTCACTCTACGGATGTCTGTTGAATACTATTTTGGTTACTTGAAGTATTGTACTTGTCAGTAAATTTAAAAATCTTAAAACTAAGCTAGACTAGCAGGTACGCAACAATTGAAAAAATATTTGCGATCTTAGTCACGTTTAACACATGTTTCTTATTTGGAATTTTCTTAATTACCCTAACAATATATGCAAAGAAGTAAGAGAAGCGTGTCCAAAAAAGGTGTCTGGTGCACGTGTTGTAATTTTTATTGCTTATCTTCAAAAAGGAAAAACAATAAACGACGAGCATTATGCTCACTTGATGCGTTTATGTGACGAAATTAGGGAGAAAATGCTGCATTGGGCAAAGAGGAAAGTTTTGTTTCATCAAGATAATGCACCAGTTCACACGCCCACTATTGCGATGTCCAAAACCCAAGAATTTTAGTTTGAATCGCTTCATCATGTACCTAATTCCCGCTTTCTTTTTCCAAACTTAAAAAATGGCTCGGTAGCAAAAGACTTGCCAACAATGAAAGGGTCGAGTCTGCGGTTGATGGCTATTTTAAGAAGCTAGACTGTTCTTACTATTAACAGGGTATCGAAGCTATTGAATATCGCCGGGAAAAGTGTATCTAACAAAAGTGAGATTATGCTGACAAATAAGACACATTTTTCCCAAATTTGCTGTGTTTTGTTAGTCAGGTCGGGTTGTGCTGGTACCGTCCTCATAATTAAGAACACATTAAAACGCTTACAAAAAAATGTTTATTAACAAAAAGTCAAAATTTCGTTGCGAAGCCTTTCTTTTCGATAACTATTTTACATCTGCGATGCATTGAAGCCATCGAATTTTTCGCTATATGGAATGACTTCTCAAGCCCTTTTGTTTCGATGTAGAAATCATCAAAATTGTTAATGTTTGTTTTTGCAACATGCTATTGAACCTCAATAGATCGAAATCATTTTTTTATTCTACGAATAATTTCACTCTGCCACAGTTAACGAATTATTGCTCCTGATTAAAAGTAAAAGTGAAACTAGGTCTAACGTTTGTACCTCTTCTTTAAATAATAAACCAAAATATGGAATTTCGATTGATTTTACTCGATGTCGAATGTGGCGATTAACCCTCAGGACTACATGAAAGCCAATTGAGAACAGTAACCGAATTGTTTGTAAACCATTGCTTGACGTGTAGCGCCGTGTGCTTCGGATCATTATCTTGCTGAAATTTCCATGTTACCGGCATATTTTCGTCAACATAAGGCGTAATTGTGTCGTTTACGATTCTTCCATATTGGATAACTCCACGTGACGTCATAGCATGATGGAACCTCCTCCACGCGATTCATGCGATTTTTTCCGACTTTCCAACAATTTTGCATATCCTCGAGCTGTTGTAATTCGGGTTGTTTGTTTTCGGACCAACTTCTATCCATGGTTTAAGAAACTTTTAAGGCTTCTGCGATATCCCTGTAAGTGCTTCTATAATCTTTCGAGTACTGACATCACAAGATTTATTTTTATCCATGTCAAACCTGTAGTTAATGCTTTCCGAAAATGAAAAACACTAAATGAAATCACAAGTAAGAAAATTATAGTCGGTCTAGACCGACTATACGATACACTATACCATGGCTTAGGGACCCTATCCCTCCGTCAATTTAAGTGGATATAGAAAATAAGCATAAACCAAATTTGAGTGGCATTGTTATTAATTTTTTTGGCTGCAGATTTGAAAAAGTTCATGTCGGATGCTATATTTATACGGGGACTACGTCGAAAAATGGACCGATCCTGACCATATTTGGTAAAGTCACTTATATTTTGAAAAAATATATACAAACCAAATTTGAGAAAAAACTGTTCAATATTTGTGTTTTTTGATAGATTTAAGTGAAAACTGGGAAGCACCTTTATATGGGGGCTGTGATTAACAATTGTCCTAGGATTTGTTTTTAGAGTGTTGATTAATGGATGCAATAAACGCAGTCAACTCCAATTTGAACGAGAGCTCTATGATAATTATCATAGGGGTCACTTGTATGGCGTCTAGGTCTGAACATGAACCGATTTTTACTAATTGCAATTGCGTTCATCCTATGGCTGATAGAATCTTATATACTAAATCTTATCATAATATATTCATACTTTCGACCTGTAGTTTGATTACAAGTTTTACATGGACATACAGACGGATGAACGGACAGATGGACAGATGTGTTCAGGATTAGCGTGAGTACCTACCGCAATGGTCCGACCTCACGGTGCTCTTAACACCGGATGGAAACTATGCGTCCACCGGCGCCCTCGCAGCACGAGTACCAATTTGAGGCATGCATTTGGACATGACCTCCCACTTGGATGAGGAGCGGAGTACTATCTAAAACTCCTACCGATCTATGGGTCACGGCACCCGGTTGCAATGCAACTCCACACCGAGCTTGCGCTCTCCCCGCGATTTGGGTCTAAACCACAGCCACCACGATGCTCGCCAAGGGGCCACACCATTGTCAGACTGGAACTAGGTTCCAGGGGCTTCTGACACCCATGGTACCAGAATAAAGCCTCCGGTCAGGATTCGTAGCCAAAACTACTACCAGTTGAACCCCAAACAGTTCGGGACTGGTGGCCCTGGACGACAAACATATAGACATAGACAAAAAGACAAGGACACAACAATGAACAGCCGCATTCTGAGTTAGCATGTGCCCCCTCAGCAGCAGCACACAAAGGACAACAATGAACATAGCAACACATAGAACGACAGAAACAAACGCGCAGGAACAGCAGGTAGCAGCAACAACAGGAAACAGCAAGGAGAGAGTCGAAGACGGTGCACCGTTGTGGAGGGACAGATACCAATGTATCAGCCCGCGCCAACAGTCATTCTCATATCTGAAATCCAGGCACGACGATGTGCACTACTGGAGCGACCACCCATTGGCAGTTGAGCACCACCACGGATGGCCGCATCAGAGGCCACCTATACTAAACGTCCAGTTCTCCTACGATTGAATACGCCCCTTGCATATTCACCTAAATTCCTAACAGTCCGCCCGTCCTCTAATGCCCTACTAAAATCCCATCCTAACTCTGCTTGAAAAATCCCCATCCTATCTAAACTCCTAATATCACTATAAAGTGCACACCCGGTCAAAACATGTACGACGTCCTCCGGCCCTTCCCCCCGGCCCCTCTTATGCAGAAAAGCATTCAAGGAGCCATGCGCAGTCAGTAAAAAGCCCAGACTAAGGCCGAAGCCAAAGTCCGGGCGGTCTCTCACGAAGGTCACGTCCTTAATAAATTCGTACGTTGTTCGCCCCTTATAAGTCTCAGTCCAACGTGAACGCCATCTTGAAAGAAGATGCTCGTCCAGCAGGAGTTTCACCTGCCTCAAGTCTAAATCAGCGATTTCAGTCGAAGTTATCCAATCATGCCCTGATAGTGGCAGTCCCTTCTTAACCTTGAAAATGATACCACGACGTACCACCTCCAAGTCAAGGGGAGGTGCACCTAACAAAACTTGAAGAGCATCTGTCGAAACTGTGTGACAAACTGGCATGCAAGCCAGCATTGCCACTCTCTGAAAAGACAAGATTCGTTTCATGCCCATAGCAGACAGAGCGGTGTCGTACCATACAGACGAGCCGAATGTTGCACAAGCAACAAACAGATCACTATATATGGTACGGACAGCTCTCCTGCTAAGACCCCAGTCATTCCTAAGGATGCGTCTGACTCCTCCCACTACTGTCGTCAACTTGTCCTTCAGTGTCGAAAGATGAACTAGAAAGTTCATTCTTTCGCCCATGGTTATGCCCAAATACCTAACCTGAGTCACGTATCGAATGCTGGCATTGCCAGATCGAACTACAGGTGGGCGAGCCTGCGATAAGCTGCCTTTAAGCAGCATGGTAACGGTCTTTTCCCTAGACACTTCAACACCGACACTGATCCCCCACTCATTTATTTCACGCATGGCCCCCTCATCTTTTCTCTCCAGTTCAGCACGAGACTGACCTTCGATTAAGATGAGCAAATGGGTTGTTCTTAGAGACCTTAACAAGGGATCCATCATTAGGTTCCAAATAAATGGACCGCAGATGGACCCTTGCGGGGAGCCCCTAACAACCTCTCTACAAACAGTATCGTTGGCTCCTACCGCAAAAACTTTCCTACCACTGAAATAGCTTTTCCATAAGGAAAGCTCTCTACAACCTACTCTCCGTAGTCTATCCAGGACAGCTGGACAGACGGATGGAAGGACAAACGAACATCGCTAAATCGCCTCAGAAAGTGATTCTGAGTCGATCGTAGTTTGCCATATTGTAGATAAGGTAAAATAGGTGTAACGATTGGTGAATTTTAGAGGAACCGAGTTGAATTAGCTAAGTAGTGTCAAGTTTTAGCATTTTAATATCGCGATTTAATTATTGGATAATACTACTGTGCCTAACTAGTTGCTCGTTGCTGTGAAATAAAGCTGAAGAAAAACTAGCATATGTTTTTTTTACAGTTAGAAATAAAGTAACATGAAATATTTTTCAAAATCAGTTAAGCTATTTTTGTCCGTCCGTCCATCTGCTTGTAAAAGTGACAAGGTACAAGTTAAAATATAGAAATATATTGTATGAAACTTGCTACACCTCAATTTTTATATAGCAAGGACAACAACCGGTTAAATAATTGATAAAAATCAATCGGTATTTTGACCTGGACAAGTAAGTATAATCTATTCTGGTGGAAAACAGGCATCACTTCTTCAGACCGAACAGGACGGCAGTTGCGTCGGCGGTTTTTAAGAGGTTTTTAAGAGGTTTTTATCGGAAATGCACATGACTACTAGCAACATTACTTTGGAGCAACAGATAGGGAAATGTAGGATTTTGCGAACAAAAAATACGTGGGAACTGCACATATTTAATCGGTTGAAAAAAAGTACTGCTGTAAGGACTGATATATCCCATACCTGTGCTGTGTCGACCAGGTCTCTCTACCAGCATATATCACAGCAAATACTGTTGTGAGTCATTTGATTTTTTTATTATTATTTTTGTTTTGTTTCGTTGATTCTTTAATTTTTACAATTCTTGAACGATTTTTGACAAGTCTTTCAGATTTTTTTGGAAAGCATATATGAAAAATTATAATATGACAATGGTTATCTTGATATTTTTAGATTATTTATTCATTCATTATTCTCAATTTCATAAGAGTTGCCACAGTTTAAAATTATAACAAAAAAATTTTTTTTTGTGAAACGCCCTAATATCCCTCAAACCTATTATCTCTCAAACCTATTATCCCTCAAACCTATTATCCCTCAAACCTATTATCCCTCTGGGACATCTGGAGTTTATGTAGAAAAAAATCTCTGTTGACAGTGTGGTCCTTTAGAGGGTTAATGTGATTATATTGACAGAAAGGACATAAAATTTTGCGAAACAAATTATGGTTCGTTAAATAGAAGTCTGCATATGGAATCCAATCACACCATTAACATTTTACCTTCTGGCCAAACGAATAGTGTTTCACATTAAACGCCACTACATGCATATGTGCCATTTTGTATAGTTCACAAAAACCAACGGTCAATGTTTGGCGGCTAAATAACAACTTTAACAACTAAATAATTTTAGCTGGCTAAAGCAAATAAAAGCATAAAAATTGTTTTTTTTTTTTTCTTTAATTTTTAAAGTCAGAAACTACTTGGTGTCCAGTTAAGACGATTTGTGGAGAAAATCAGAAATTAAAATAAAACCGAAGTATTTATATGGAAATAAAATGTATTCAAAACACAGAACCCTTCAGCGCAGCACAGAACCCTTGAGCTAAGTTGCAAGCGTCTCTTTGGCTATGGCCATAAAATCGTAAAAAGTTGTAAAAATGCTACAGAATTTTATGATTTTTCTTTCTTAAAACGCAATATCAGTTACATATAATTGTGTGCCCCTACTACGAGTGCAATACAATAAGCTAAATGGTCACAGATGTGGTTAAAAATATAGTTATACAAAGAAATTCCTTTAAGTTGTGTTTATTTTTCGTGCCTCCGTTGTAGATTTGACTCGAGCATTATAAACAAATATTATCGTATTTGTTGGCAGCTCTTTTTATAACCTCAACTGTTTGTTTGAAGTTTCATAAGGCAGATTTAACTAAAACAAAAATCATAAAAATTGCAATTCTGAAAAGAAATCCCTTATAATTGAAAAATAAAAAAAACATCTTGACAGGTAATTTTCTCTCAAAATTTACGCGATTTCCTGCAAATTCATCATGTCTTTGCTACTAAAACTGAATTGTTCGAATTATATGCTTATATGCGAATACTTGGAATTGTATATGGGAGTAAAAATATTTTACAAAGATGGCATTTGCAGGCTCATATAATGCCTCTTCTTATAACTGTAGCTACTTAAATAGAGTCTATGGCAGTGAAAAATAACCAGTTCATACTCCAAATCATGCTTGTACATTTCAAGAAACCCTCGTATTCGAACGCCATTCTTGAAATAGTTACTAGAAATATAAGTCTGACTGACCAGTTCTCTATAACAGTACACACCACATCCATAGGAAAATGGGCCACTGGTCTTACAGAAGCTCACTTTTGAGAATTCAGAATTGGGTCTTGAGTAGTATTACTTATTGAAGTCTATGGATTTAATCGTTTCAATACAAGTTTCTAGTTAATATATTAATAAAGGAAAATTAAGAATTTAAGTATAACATAATGTTACGCTTAATGGCATCTATATTTTTAAAATAATCAAAAAGTTAATATAACTCATTAAAGTTGCATTTTGTATTCAACGGATCAGCGTTAGCATAATTTGTTCGAAAAACGGAATACAAAGTGGTTGATAGTGACGAGTCATTCACTGAGAAATATTATTATATTTAGAATGAATTCAGTACAAACATCTCCATGTATCACATTCTTCACGAAAGACACGGTCAACATAGTCTTGCTGCTTTTGAAAGTAAAGGGTTTTTCAACAGGGACGCTACAAAATTAGAAAGACAGGGACAGCAAACGACGCCATATTTCTTGCCGCTCTTTTGACATTTCTCTTCAGTAAGGTTTGCTATTTCATGATGGAAAGATATACGAGCCAACAACGAGTCGAAATTATTAAAATTTACTACCGAAATTCGGAGTCAGTGGCCTCAACGTTAAGAGCGCTACGTCAAATTTATGGTCGCCATAATGGTCCTAGCAGATCAACAGTTGAGCGTCTAGTGAAAAATTTGAATCCACAGGCACAGCACAAAATGTTCCCGTACCAGTGAGACAAAGAAGTGTCCGTAGGTCGAGAACATTGCTGCCGCTGAGGCTTCAGTTGAAGCCCAAATGTGTCTCTCACAGGTCGTTCTCAAGCGTTGGGCATCTCTGTGACGTTGTTGTGGCGAATTTTGCGAAAAGATCTTGGCCTACATCCGTACAAGATCAAATTGACGCAAGAACTGAAGCCGCTTGACCACCAGAATTGGGCTGAGCAACAACTTGAAAATGATTCGGATTTTCATCGAAAAATCATCTTCAGCAATGAGGCTCATTTCTGGCTGAATGGCTTCGTCAATAAACAAAATATGCGTTATTGGTCAGACAGCAACCCACACATACTCCATGAGTCATCATTACATCCCGAAAATATTACAGTTTGGTGCGGTTTATGGGTCGGCGGCGTCATTGGGCCGTACTTCTTCCGTGATGATCAAGACCGGCACGTTACTGTGAATGGGAATCGCTACCGTTCAATGATAACCGAATATTTTTGGCCCCAATTGGATGATATGGACTTGGAGGACATGTGGTACCAACAGGACGGCGCCACAAGCCACACAGCGAATGTCACAATCAATTTATTGGAAACCAAGTTTGGAGAATGCGTTATCTCACGAAATGGTCCTGTCGATTGGCCGCCTCGGTCGTGCGATTTGACGCCGTTGGACTATCTCCTGTGGGACTACGTCAAGTCTATGGTCTATGCCAACAAGCCAGCGACGACTGATGAACTTCGTACGAATATCGAACGTGAAATTGCAGCAGTATCGGCCGATTTATGCTTGAAAACCGTCAAAAATTGGGTTCAGCGTCTGGACTTCTGCAAGCGTGCCCGTGGTGGCCATGCAAAAGAGATCGATTGCCATACATAATGACATCGAACGTACTTTCACAGGAATAAAGAATTTCATTGATATTCAAAACCGTTTTTTCTTTATTTTAAAAAAAACTTTTGTAGCGCTCTTATTGAAAACCCCTTTAGATACCTTAATTAACGCTAATCTCATAGGATATGAAGGAAAATCAACAGGAATCCATTGAGACTACGCAAACAGAAAAGAGGAAAGTGTTTCTGAACAGATTCGATGCAACTAATGTGTGGATATTGTATTTAGGATCCCAAATAACAGAGCCACATTCAAGAATAGGTCTCACAAGCGATATATACAATTAGTTTGTTATACAGGGATCAATAAGTTCATCGTTTAATGAAAGCTAAAACACCTCTGGACTAATTTACCGTCATGCTGATGCGTGACACAAAACTTAGCCTTTGCATTCAAGTAAAAAACTTGCATTTCAAAGGATTGAAGTCTGGACAACCAGAGGGTCAATTGTTTTTTAATTACTCTTGAAAGTTTTTTGAGTTATGTATAAACTGGAGTGAAGTCTTGTTAAATAATGTGATGATTTGAGACTTCACAAATTTCCCTACAACGTTAGGCTACTATAGCTTTGCAGAAGTTGTTACTGTTTTCTCCAAAAAAAAAAAAGTAGCTTGATGATGAGACTGCCTTCCTTTTTTTCTTTGATGCTACCATAAGTAAATCCCCGGTATGTATTTTAAATGACCAAAATCCAAATCATTATCGAAGACTTTTTCAAAGATGTTAGATAAGTACACTTCTGTCGCAGTTTTGATTAATTTTTCAGAAAAATTTACCTCAGTGAATATACTCCCCTAAATACGTACGGAGGAAGCATATCTTAAGTTTTCACTTTAATTCTATAATAAGTAGAATTTCGGTATGTATTTTAAGTGGCCGAAGTTACAAATCACTATTCCTTGATTTCAATGTTGCGTGGTAGAGAAGAAGAAAGCATATATTTCAAAAATTCGTAACTACACTGTATTCTTAATCGGACGGGTTTCTGGCATTTCAGCCTTCATCAGCGATTTATTTAACATTGCGGTATTTGTTGTTATAATGGAATAGATTTTTTCATTATGAAATTTTTTACTCAGGGCGGCCGTGGGGTTTGAACCTGCGTCTATCTCACATACACTCGTACTTGTACTTTTTGGTCAGCGCTTTAACACACTCACCTAAAGTCAGGCCTACGAGCAGTGCTAATGTTGAGTTTGTGCTAATGTTTGCAACTACCAACCGTCCTGACTGTCTGTCTGTAAAGCTTGCACTCAAACTACAGGTCCCAAATATAAATCGCTAATAAAATTGCTGAAAATTTTTTGATGGTCAGATGAAATTCGTAAAAAAAAAAAAAATATTACATAGATTTTTCTCAAATTCGTTTTTTTCTGTTAAAAAAATTTGTAACTGTGCAAAATATTGTCATGATCTGTCCATTTTACGACCTAGTCCCCATATAGAAATAGTAGCCGATATTAACTTTTTTCGTCTCTTTAGGCCATAAAGAAAAATTGGTTTCTTCTTATTTTCTGTATGAAAGTACAGAAGGTGCAGGAAGGTCCTTTCTCGATAGTTCTGGTTTACTTATTTTTAGATGGAATTCGCTGATATATTCATTTCCTATGACCGCATTTTCTCTTTTTGGAGGGGATTACGGTGGAGTCGATTCTATATAACTTTGACGGCTTTGGGAATGCTTGGAACAAGTGGGAGGCTTTATCGGGAAAGGTTAATTTCACCATCAGTAAGCTCAAATAAATTTACTAACTTTCGAGTAACGCAAAGTGATACTGCTACCCGTTTTCATGCCAAATTTTTTAATCCAACTATGAAAATATGGTTTTAGTTATCCCTTCAGTCCATTCCTACTGACAACGCTTCCAGAATCTTGTCAGTTTCTCTTTCATTGCCCTCTTCTCTTTGTTTTTTCCGCATGTTAGGTCTGAATAATTAGAAAAAAAGTCTCACAGTATAAAAAAAATTCAATGATATGAAATTTTGCGAGATCTTATAAAGGAGTTCTAATTAAAGAAAATCATACCCACTACCTGGTAAATAGGAAAATATGGGATTTTGTTTTTCCTTAGCAAAATTGAAAATACTTTTGAAGGGAAGAGCCATTTATAATGTAATTTTAATTAAATACATTTAATAATTGGAAAGACATAACATTCATATAAGAGGCTGTATGATATGGATGTTACCTTGGGCTGAAAAATATTTTCAAATATATTTTTATTGGTCACCATAATCTGTCTTTTTGCACTATATAATTTATTCAACGTATTTCCAAAGTTCTGATCCTTTCAAAAGAATATGATTTGTCCAGTCAAACTGGAAACTGGCTTTAGTAATGAATTCATCGTTTGAGCAAAACCTTATTCTCTACCAATTTTGTTAAGTTTGGAAACAGGAAAAAATTACAGGAACGATATTAGGTTGGGTTAGGTTGTAGGCCGAACGGGACAGGTACTCACGTAAAACATAAGAGACTTCTTTAGAACCAGTTTGAGTTCCTTATAAATTTATTGACATATGATATTCCACCATCTGCGAGATCAGAGAGATAATTCGGCATTCGAGATCCTAAGGATTGAGTCTACGAGTCTAGGCTTCTTCAGGAAATAGCAGAATATATGTTCAATACTCTCCACTTCTTCTTCTGCATCCATGCAGCTGTGACAGAAATCATTGACGAAGTCCGGAGGCATTCAGCATGCTGCACTATAAAACAGTATGTGGTTATCACCGCCACTATCAGCAAAATATATCTACTGGAGAGTAACAGTATCGAATTTGATTACATTCGATTCAAAGATGGCTAGATTTGCAACAGATTGATGTACTCCATCTGTCCTCGGTTCATTATACCAGCAGTATGAAGTCGAAGTTCAAGCTTTTACGATTCTGCGGTTCCAATTCCGCTGGAATCTGTTTGGTTATATGCCACTTCATCAGCTTTGCAATATTATAAGCAGTTCTCGATTTTAGAAACAGTTATTCCATGGACTTGAAAATAGTCAAGCCGATATTGGAGTATATGTTTACTGCATTTGGTACTGGACTTTTTCGACCCAGCCATTCAGCAACTTCCTTTGCTGCCACCACCTCTAACTGATTATCACTTCTCCTTTGAGCAAAATGTAGATAGATGAGTAAATAGTTAGCGTCTTGGTCAAATGTTGGTTATTTGTTCTTTCCTTTTAATTAATGCATTTAATTAATGGTGTACATAAGGGCGTGTCGGGCTTGAGGATCTATTTTCTTACAATGGCATTCTTGGTTTCGGAAATCGGATCGTAACATATCGCATATCATTGTTCATGTCTTGACAACAGCTACATGTCTGGTTTTGTCTTCCGCTGTATCGGCACCTACCCTCCCTAATATCTAATTATTTTTTTTTTTAACATAAAAAAAATATGTGTAAAAGAAGCATTTCAACTACTTAGTTTGTTCACACTGTGCTTTAATCTGCAGTTCCGGTTGTGTATTTGTTTATACTTATTGTTTTTTCATAGTTTTCTTTTCTTGTTCATTTTTCAATTTAACATTTTCTTCTTTTCGTTCGATTCATAAAATTTAATTAAAAACTCGGTAGCAAGAATGACTTCTGGTATCATGTTTAAAGTAATCTTTGTACTTAACATAATAATAAAATTAAATCGAAGGAAAGAAGAAAATAAAAATTAACAGTCATTCATAGAAATTGCAGTAAAGTCAAAGATTAACAAAAGCACGAGCAGAGTTAAAGCACAGCTTAGTAATTGTATTTAGATGAAACCTGTTGAGTTTGACATCTGCTGTTAGCAAGAAGAGAGGAAAGTACAATAATAGTAAATATCAGCAAAAGAACAAGTGCAGACGAAGACTAATTACAGGAATTTGATACCAATTAATACTTTCAAAACCAAAGTTCCGTAGTACTTAAAGTCCTTTCTTACCGTTTTGGAAATATTTGGACATAAAGAATCGAGCCTACCTACCATAAAGCAGAAGTTACAAGCTAAAATTTTACATCTGAGTCCAAAGTCAACGAAGAGAGAATAAGAAATTTAACTGTTGTCAAACCATACGCAACGATAGGGTCGGACATCAAAAAACCGAAATGCCGATATTTTGGGTCGTGCAAACATAGTTCTAGACTTGCCTGGCTCACTTTATTTATTTTGTTTAGGTGGTGGGGGGGGGGGGGGTTTGACGCATCCGAATATATAATAAGCGAAGTTACAAATTTCCTAATGTAAACAAGAAAAATTTGGTAGTTTGAATGAAAAATATTTTCCGTACTATTTAAAACAAAAATTTAAATTAGGTAATGCGTCAAACTTCTAAAATGTTAACTGTTTCTAACTGAGTGATTGGGCAATGATGAATGAATTCGAACGATGAAAAATAATTACTGACAAATAGAAGGTACATCCAAACCGACCAGTACATTTTATTGCAAAAGACTTGAAAATGACAAACAGATTATTGTCTGGAAAACTAGTCTTCAAAACATTATTCATATAGAGAAAGCAAGGAACAAAAACTAAAAATTAACCGTGAAGCAAGAATTTAGAAAAGAATATTCTTCAAGTTATGCCCCGAAAACGGGAGTACATTCACCATACACAGAAATCAGATTCGTTGTGGCTACCAAATTTTGCTGAAGTTAGTAGCCGAGTTTTAAGTTGATTGCAATTACAATTCCATTGTCTTAACAGTAACTTTTTATTACAGTCGAAAATTTTTAGATACTATAACATTTCTGTTGATACAGTCTAAAATTCAGTCGCTCAACTTTAGAACAATTCGATTGGCGAACCATTTTTCTGGGCGCAGAGATTCTGCAAAAAATACGAAACGAAGATCAGTATTGTTTAAAGATGCAAGGCAAGGAAAAGTTTAAAAATAAAGTCTTAACTGCATCAGGAATAAGAGCCGAATATCGGTTGTCACTTTAACTGGAATTGAGTTGTCATAGCTAAACTTGAGTTGAGTTGAGTTCTATATTAATTCATGTCATGTAATTGAATTTTTAATATATTGGATTGAAGTAACCAAATTTTCTATTAATTCGGAAACTGAATTGAATTTGTTCTAAACTTTTAAATGATAAAATAAATAAGCCGTTTTATAAAAAGGAAGCAAGAATCGGAATCAGAAAAGGAGAACAAAAATATAATTTAAAATTGTTTTACGCTTATAACACTAAAATAATTTTTGCATATTGGATTTTCTAACGCTGGAGATTATAAACATTACTATCAAGGTTCTTCATCCGTCGACATCTTTGGAGACATAATAATCAACTAGCTGCTTTGTTCCTTGCCATGATTCCATGGCTTTACCAAGGGATGATAATAAGAAATTTGTGCAATTGACATACCATTCAGCTTGCAAAGCTGGCATTGTATGTCAGACTAGTTTCTGGCATTTCAGTCTTTATCAGTGATATTATTGAACATGTGATAATTGATATTTTTTTTTGTAATTACTGACCAACACGCAGGGGATGCCCCCAGCGGATGCAGTTTATTGTGTTGACCTCAGGAAAATAGGTTATGGGAAGGAGGAGAGAGGGCGTAGTGTTTGTGGATATTTGACTTAAATTTTATTAGATTATAACTGACAGGAAAGAGCTGTCGACTGATAAACGAATTTTCTCTGTAATGCGGTATGCAGTCAACTGGACAATAGACAGATGTGATCTACAAGAGAAGCAGGTAGAGCGAACTGAAACTTGGGCACTCGGAATAAGTTCGCTAATCTCAGAAGTAGATTTCCCATGGTAGTATCTATAGAACAGTGCTACACAACCCACATTCCGACGATGTTCCAATGAGTCAATAGAGTTGGATACCCTTCTATCATTGATGAGCTCTAACGGCCTCCAGTAGCACGGTCCAGTAGCTCCAAAATAGACTTTGAAGCTCCTGCCCATATATGGAAGTTGTATTCTATTTTCGGTCGGATGTAAGTGGTAAAGATTTTAAGGAGATCAGAAGGAGTGAAGTAATTTTTGCAGCGTTTTAGAAAACCAAGACACTCGAATGCTTCTTTCGACACATGAAAAATATGCTCGTTCCAACGAACATCTTATGGAATTCTCATGCCCAGAACATCAAGAGTATCCGAATTTTCAATACCCATAATTGAATAGATTGTTTCTATATGAAGTTTTTCAACTTAGGGCGGCCGTGAGGTTTGAACCTGCATCTGTCTCACATACACTCGTACTTGCATTTTCGGTCATGCTCTTTAACACACTCACCTAAAGTCAGATCTACGGGCGGTATAGTTAATAATCAGTTTTCATACCATACAGCTTTTACTTCGTATTAATTTTAGAGGATACAACTCTTTTCAAACAAACAATCGTTATTTTTGAATTTTGAATATTTATGCAAATATATATCTCGTTTCCACTGTAATCAGTTTCGTACGAGTTGCCATATGTGATATATGGTTCGTACATTCTACATGTAATGTCAAAGGTCATAATCATAATATCAAAGGTGGTAATCATATAATCTTTAGTTTGTTAGACTATATCTCAGAAAGTTATATTTCTAAAAGTAAAAAAAGAGTTGTTCATGATAATAAAGGGTGTTTTATTAAGAGCTATAGGAAAGTTTTCCAAAAAAAAAAACACATAAAATTCAGAAAAATGTATGAAATCTGTATTTGAATCGATAGTACGGTCCATATAATCTAATGTTTGAAGATTATTTCATGCAAATGTTAACCGTGACTGCGACTCAAATGGTCCATCCGCTTAGTCCAATTTTGGCATACTCTTTCCAACATTTCGGCCGGTATCTCACGAATAAATGCTTCAATGTTGTCTTCCAATGCCTCAATTTAAGCGGGATTGTCTGTATAGACATGAGCTTTAACATAGCCCCACAAAAAATAGTCTAAAGGCGTTAAATCGCACGATCTAGGCGGCCAATTGACCGGTCCCGAACGTGAAATAAAATGTTCACCGAACTCGCCTTTCAATAAGTCCATTGTTGCGCGTGCTGTGTGGCATGTGGCACCGTCTTGTTGAATCCACATGTCATGCAAGTCAAGCTCTTGCATTTTGGGCAAAAAAAGTTGGATATCATCTCCCGGTAGCGCTCACCATTCACAGTTACGTTACGATTCGCATCATCTTTGAAGAAGTACGGTTCAATGATGCCACCAGCCCATAAACCGCACCAAACTGTGACTTTTTCTGGATGTATTGGTAGCTCTTCCAATACTTCTGGCTGATATTCACTCCAAAATCGACAATTCTGCTTATTTACATACCCATTGATCCAAAAATGAGCTTCGTCGCTGAACACAATTTTTCGGTAAAAAAGTGGATCTTCGGCCAACTTTCCAAGAGCCCATTCACCAAAAATTCTACGTTGCGGTAGGTCGTTCGGCTTCAATTCTTGCACCAGCTGTATTTTGAAAGGCTTCACACCTAAATCCTTCCGCAAAATTTTCCACGCGAATGGCGACGAATCGATAATTGATGGTCATCATTAACACTGGTCGATACAGCTGCGATATTTTCTTCAGTTCGCACTCTACGTATGCGTGTTGGTGGTTTAATGTCCAACAATGTAAATTTGGTGCGAAATTTAGTCACAATAGCCCGAATAGCCGCTTCAGTGGGTCGATTAAACTGACCATAAAATGGAAGAAGCGCGCGATGAACTTTCTTAACAGAGCACGCATTTTGATAATAAAATTCAATAACTTGCAAGCGTTGTTCGTTTGTAAGACGATTCATGGTTAAATTATAGACCAAACTGAAGATGTTTGACAATGAAACAAAACACGAAACGTGCGTCAGCTGTTTAAACCAGTGTTGGCAAAAAGATAATAGCTAAAAAATCACCCTTTATTTGCTGCATTTGTGCTGAATTTAATGAACACGTTCTAACGATCCCAAAGTTTTTAATAAAAATTCAAAGAAAATCATAAAATTAATTACTATAAAATAAAATTTTTGTTTTAGTTTTTTTAAATTAAAAATTTCCGTTAATTCATTCATATATAAGAAAACAAGTAAGAAAATTATAGTCGGTCTAGACCGACCATACGATACCCTATACCATGCGTATAGAAACCCTATCTCTTAGGCCCAACTAACTGGACATCTATATATATAAAATTCATTTTCTGTTTGTTTGTTTGTTTGTTTGTTTGTTTGTTTGTTTGACCGCTATACAAATTTATATTTTTCAACGGATTTTCCTGAAATTTTGTACACACGATCTCTATACCCCAAGAAAGGTCGCCATATACTTTTTACCGGCCACGCCTACTTTTACGCCCACTTTTTATGTAAAATTCATTTTCTGTTTTATTCATATTTGTTCACTATATAAATTTTTATTTGTTAACAGATTTCTCTGAAATTCGGTACACACGATCCCTGCACTCCAGCTAAGGTCATCATATACTTTTTATCGACCACGCCTACTTTTACGCCCACTTTTTATATGCAATTCATTTTCTGCTTTTTGGTATATTTGTTCGCTATACAAATTTTTATTTTTCAACGGATTTCTCTGAAATTCGGTACACACGATCCCTGTACTCCAGCTAAGGTCGCCATATGATTCTTACCGGCCACGCCTACTTCCGCGCCCACTTTTTGTATACAATTCATTTTCTGTTTTTTGGTATATTTGTTTGCATACAAATTTTTATTTTTCAACGGAATTCTCTGAAATTTGGTACACACGATCTCTCTGCTCCGTGGAAGGTCGCCATATTCCTCGCACCGGTTACGCCTACCGTTACGCCCACTTTTTGTATACAATTCGTTTTCTGTTTTTTGGCATATTTGTTTGCTATACAAATTTTTGTTTGTTAACAGATTTCTCTGAAATTCGCTACACACGATCCTTGCACTCCAGCTAAGGTCATCATATACTTTTTTATCGACCACGCCTACTTTTACGCCCACTTTTTGTATGCAATTCATTTTCTGCTTTTTGGTATATTTGTTCGCTATACAAATCTTTATTTATCAACGGATTTATCTGAAATTCGGTACACACGATCCCTGTACTCCAGCTAAGGTCGCCATATGATTCTTGCAGGACACGCCTACTTCTACGTCCACTTTTTATACAAAATTAATTTTCTGTTTTTTTGTTCACTATAGAAATTTTTATTTTTCAAGGGATATCTAAAATATGGTCACACGATCTCTATACTACAGGGAAAGTCACCATATGCTTCTTAGAGGCCACGCCTACTTTGCGCCCACTTCTATGTATATAAAAATTATTTTTTCCTTTTATTTGTTTCTTTATTTGATTGCTATACAAACATTTATTTTTCAATGGCTTTCTCCGAAGTTTAGTATATATTTCAGGGAAGGTCGCCATATGATTTTTACCGACCACGCATAATTGTACGCCCAATTTTCATATAAAATTCACATTTGGTTGTGTGGTATATTTCTTCCCTATACAAATTTGTACTTTTCAACGGATTTCTCTGAAATTTGGTTTACCCGGGAATAACTATATGGTGAACAAATTTCCCAAACTTTAAAAAAGATACCCAAAATAAATGAACAAATTCCCCATTTTTTTGAATCGAAATAAAAAATGAACTTACTCCCCAAATTCATTCTTAAATTTTTAAATATTTTTATTTAATGAATTCTGTTAAATATTTATTTTAGTGAACATTTGCATACTGCTCTCAATATATATCCTACAATAAATGCATTTAAAATGAGTATTCTTTTCAATAGCATCATTTCGTTGCGCGGAATCAATGCGCACGGGGAATACAGCTTAGCTAGAATATCGGAATGATCTGAAAAATATATTTTGACAATTAAAATAAGTTGGCAACAGCTCCGCGGCAGCAGAAGTGTGGCTGCCAAACGCGCGGAACCGGCGCGCGGCGCGCGAACGCGACGGATGCGGACGCGACGCGCTCTCGGAACACAGCTCAGCTCAAATATCGCAATGCACTAAAAAATATGTTTTTGGAATTAAAATAAGTTAACGAGTACTAAGCGGCAGCACGGGTAGTAGCTGCGAGGAAGCGGCGCGAGGCGCGCGGACGCGACGGATGTGGACGCGACGCGCTCGCGGAACACAACTCAGCTAAAATATCGCAATGCTCTAAAAAATATGTTTTAGGAATTAAAATAAGTTAACGAGAACTAAGCGGCAGCACGGGTAGTAGCTGCGAGGAAGCGGCGCGAGGCGCGCGGACGCGACGGATGTGGACGCGACGCGCTCGCGGAACACAGCTCAGCTAAAATATCGCAATGCTCTAAAAAATATGTTTTAGGAATTAAAATAAGTTAACGAGAACTAAGCGGCAGCACGGGTAGTAGCTGCGAGGAAGCGGCGCGATGCGCACGGACGCGAACGCGACGGATATCTGCAGCCAAAAAAATTAATAAAAATCCCACTCAAATTTGGTTTTTGCTTATTTTCAACTAGCTGTTTTTACCCGGTCTTGCCCGGGATAAAAAGGCCTTTGACTTGAAAAATGGTTCACTATGCTTACCAGGCACTGAGTACTTAGTCCCCAATTAACAAATTCCCCAATAAAATGAACTTTCTCCCCAAAAATTTGTATGGGCAGTAAATTCATTTTTTATTTTAATTAAATTTTTTTTGATTTTTTAATTTAGAAGTTTTTTATAAGATGCTGAATTACTTCATTCAATAAGTGATCATCATTGAGCAGAGACGTCAAATTCAAGTTTCAGAAATGAAATACTAATGCGACGTTTAATATTGTGTCGCAAGGTTTCTTTAAACAATTGCTTATAGTATATGTGTGGCCTATTTTGATCAACAGGTAATTATTTCACATACGTAGATAAAATTTATCATACGACATTTCACTAAGCTGTGTTCCGCGAGCGAGTCGCGTCAGCTTCCGCGCGTTTGGCAGCCACACCCGTGCTGCTGCGCAGTTGTTGTCAACTTATTTTAATCGCCAGATCATTCAGATCATTGCGATATTTTAGCTGAGCTGTGTTCCGCGAGCGTGTCGCGTCCGCATCCGTCGCGTTCGCGTCCGTGCGCATCGCGCCGCTTCCTCGCAGCTACTACCCGTGCTGCCGCTTAGTTCTCGTTAACTTATTTTAATTCCTAAAACATATTTTTTAGAGCATTGCGATATTTTAGCTGAGTTGTGTTCCGCGAGCGCGTCGCGTCCACATCCGTCGCGTCCGCGCGCCTCGCGCCGCTTCCTCGCAGCTACTACCCGTGCTGCCGCTTAGTACTCGTTAACTTATTTTAATTCCAAAAACATATTTTTTAGTGCATTGCGATATTTGAGCTGAGCTGTGTTCCGAGAGCGCGTCGCGTCCGCATCCGTCGCGTTCGCGCGCCGCGCGCCGGTTCCGCGCGTTTGGCAGCCACACTTCTGCTGCCGCGGAGCTGTTGCCAACTTATTTTAATTGTCAAAATATATTTTTCAGATCATTCCGATATTCTAGCTAAGCTGTATTCCCCGTGCGCATTGATTCCGCGCAACGAAATGATGCTATTGAAAAGAATACTCATTTTAAATGCATTTATTGTAGGATATATATTGAGAGCAGTATGCAAATGTTCACTAAAATAAATATTTAACAGAATTCATTAAATAAAAATATTTAAAAATTTAAGAATGAATTTGGGGAGTAAGTTCATTTTTTATTTCGATTCAAAAAAATGGGGAATTTGTTCATTTATTTTGGGTATCTTTTTTAAAGTTTGGGAAATTTGTTCACCATATAGTTATTCCCGGGTAAACCAAATTTCAGAGAAATCCGTTGAAAAGTACAAATTTGTATAGGGAAGAAATATACCACACAACCAAATGTGAATTTTATATGAAAATTGGGCGTACAATTATGCGTGGTCGGTAAAAATCATATGGCGACCTTCCCTGAAATATATACTAAACTTCGGAGAAAGCCATTGAAAAATAAATGTTTGTATAGCAATCAAATAAAGAAACAAATAAAAGGAAAAAATAATTTTTATATACATAGAAGTGGGCGCAAAGTAGGCGTGGCCTCTAAGAAGCATATGGTGACTTTCCCTGTAGTATAGAGATCGTGTGACCATATTTTAGATATCCCTTGAAAAATAAAAATTTCTATAGTGAACAAAAAAACAGAAAATTAATTTTGTATAAAAAGTGGACGTAGAAGTAGGCGTGTCCTGCAAGAATCATATGGCGACCTTAGCTGGAGTACAGGGATCGTGTGTACCGAATTTCAGATAAATCCGTTGATAAATAAAGATTTGTATAGCGAACAAATATACCAAAAAGCAGAAAATGAATTGCATACAAAAAGTGGGCGTAAAAGTAGGCGTGGTCGATAAAAAAGTATATGATGACCTTAGCTGGAGTGCAAGGATCGTGTGTAGCGAATTTCAGAGAAATCTGTTAACAAACAAAAATTTGTATAGCAAACAAATATGCCAAAAAACAGAAAACGAATTGTATACAAAAAGTGGGCGTAACGGTAGGCGTAACCGGTGCGAGGAATATGGCGACCTTCCAACGAGCAGAGAGATCGTGTGTACCAAATTTCAGAGAATTCCGTTGAAAAATAAAAATTTGTATGCAAACAAATATACCAAAAAACAGAAAATGAATTGTATACAAAAAGTGGGCGCGGAAGTAGGCGTGGCCGGTAAGAATCATATGGCGACCTTAGCTGGAGTACAGGGATCGTCTGTACCGAATTTCAGAGAAATCCGTTGAAAAATAAAAATTTGTATAGCGAACAAATATACCAAAAAGCAGAAAATGAATTGCATATAAAAAGTGGGCGTAAAAGTAGGCGTGGTCGATAAAAAGTATATGATGACCTTAGCTGGAGTGCAGGGATCGTGTGTACCGAATTTCAGAGAAATCTGTTAACAAATAAAAATTTATATAGTGAACAAATATGAATAAAACAGAAAATGAATTTTACATAAAAAGTGGGCGTAAAAGTAGGCGTGGCCGGTAAAAAGTATATGGCGACCTTTCTTGGGGTATAGAGATCGTGTGTACAAAATTTCAGGAAAATCCGTTGAAAAATATAAATTTGTATAGCGGTCAAACAAACAAACAAACAAACAAACAAACAAACAGAAAATGAATTTTATATATATAGATTCACGTTCTGTGAAGAATGTGTTTCGTGCACTTCGCTCAACTTATGGTCAACATAATCGGCCTACTGAAAGTACTATTCACAACACCATCACCAATCTTGAGACCCAGCTTCACCCAGAAAAAACAACGGTTTGGTGTGGTTTGTTTGCCGGTGGAATCATCGGTCCATATTTTTTCAAAAATGATGCCGATGAGAACGTAACCGTCAATGGCGACCGTTATCTTGCCATGATAACCGACAATTTGATGCCTGAAATTGAAGCTCGTGATCTAGGCGACATTTGGTTTCAACAAGAGGGCGCCACTTCCCACACAGCGCATCAATCAATGGATTTATTGAGAGAACACTTCGGTGAGCAGATAATTTCACGTTTTAGGCCGGTCGATTGGCAACCAAGATCGTGTGATATCACACCGTTAGACTTTTTCCTGTGGGGATATGTAAAGTCTAAAGTTTATGCGGACAATCCCGCTTCGATTCAGGCCTTTGAGCAAAACATCACGCGTGTCATTCGCCAGTTACCAGTCGAAATGCTCGAACGAGTCATCGAAAATTGGACTCAACGGATGGATTATCTGAGACGTGGCCGCGGCCAACATTTGATAGACATAATCTTCAAAAAATAAATGCCAAAGAATGTTCTTTCAAATGATAATAAACATTCCCCATTAAATTTGAACTTTCTGTGTTTTTTTCTTTAAAAACCTCGAAATGGATCACCCTTTACTTACAATTACGCTGATTGCATTTAATTATTACTTTCAATAAAACAAAAACAGGAAAATACATAAAATGTTTTAATTATAATGCGAAATATAGTCTTGCTTGTCCTTAGTGTTGACAAACTTTATGATAGTTTTGTGTTTAGAACACGGTTGGAGCGTATAAAAGATTCTGCAGAGCCGTATTTAATAATCTTACTTGTTTTTTATATCACAGGAATCAAAAACTAAGACTCATTCCTAACATTTACCACAAGTATAAAGAAGATAATCAGCAACAGCATTTTAAAGTGATCACTTTTTTAGATATTCCATCTCAAAATCTTGATTATGTGATACTGACCTTTGACCTTTCACAAATAATATTTAGACACATGTCGTTGCCAAATATGTCGCTGCTATTCATTTTAATTGAGACCTGGATTATAGTTATAATTTAAGTTTTGCAGATAATCAGAATTAATATAGTGCACTTGATAGTTTTTTTTTTTTTTTTTAATATTACACTTTTCATTTCACATTTCTTACTCTTTTTTCCCCTAAATTTTATCGTACTCAAAGAGTACGGCTTAATTTCTTCGTTGATTATAAATAGAAGTACCGGAAAACTACTACAAATCGAGGGCAAAATTTTGTAATTGTTCTTAAACTGATAAATCTGTGGTTTTCTGGAATAACCGCGTATTCAGTTTTGAGTTAACGATGCCAAATATATAAATTTTTAACGCTCTTTACATGTGTTAAATTAAAAAAAAAAAATATTGACCATTTCTGAGTTTTTTCTTTAAATAACGACGTAACTTAAATGTTTATTTAATTAATTTGCAGCACTATCGACGTATGTCAACCTACGTTTGGTCGCTGTTATTAATGAGAAAAAATACAAAATAATTTTGGATTATTTTTCAGTCTATAACCACTTATGTATAAAAACTTGTGTGTTTATTTCTGTTATTATACTCTCCACACCTTAGTGGCAGAGGGTATATATAGGTTTGTCATTCCGTTTGTAGCGCATCGAAATAAATTCCTGATACCCCAAAAATATATATTTTCTTGATCCGTATAACAAGGGAAGTTGAGTTACCGATGACCGTCTGTCCGTCTGTCTGTGGAAATCACGATCACGCCGTCAATATCTAAGCTAGACCGCTCGTTTTTATATAAAATCGTTTACTAATATCCCAAAGGAGTTGCTATTTGAAATCGTCAAAATCGGTCAAAGGGTTCACGAGCTATGAATGAAACTTTGAAAAAACTCTTCAAAAAATAAAATTTTTCAGTGTGTTTGTTGTTTTTCTTATGATATGCTGTAATTCTTCGTATTGTTGAAGTCATTACGGTTGTGTATATATTAATACTGCACGTGTCACATTGGCCTAAGCAAGTTTTACCACATATTTTTTTGATTTGCGGAAAATTTTCCGAAAACAATTTCCCGAAAACAATTTCCCGAAAACAATTTCCCGAAAACAATTTCCCGAAAACAATTTCCCGAAAACAATTTCCCGAAAACAATTTCCCGAAAACAATTTCCCGAAAACAATTTCCCGAAATTACAATTTCCCGAACACAATTCCCCGAAATGACAATTTCCCGAAATTACAATTTCCCGAACATAATTTCCCGAAAATACAATTTCCCGAAATTACAATTTCCCGAAATACAATTTCCGGAACACAATTTCCCGAAACTAGAATTTCCCGAAATTACTATTTCTTCAAAGAGCTTGTTGATGGCATTTCCGAAACAATACCATCAGAACTTCCGGCCGAAGCGCGAGCAATCAGCTCATGACCACTTGATGTAGTGGTCCGGGCAAGATCTTTCAGCTCATTAACGATTTTTTCTTTAGCAACGAAAGCCGCTTCGGCACTGTGATTGTGAAGAGCCTCTTTTTTTATAGTGTCGTTGTTATGACCCTACAGGTACAATGTTTTCCTCGATAAAGGATATAACGCCAATAAACGCTATCAACGGACTGACCGCCGTCACGATATAAGAAACCATTCAAAAGCAACCTCGGTTTACCTTTTTCGCTATCCAGGAATTCGAGTGGCATAGTAACTGAGTATTACAACCCAAATAACTAAAAAACTTCGCTATGCCAAATGGTAACGATTCCGTAGCAGCTACTGCATGGGCAGGATGTGATGGAGTGAGCGTTATCCGTCGGGAAGTCTGAATACCGAAGTGTTCAAAGCACAATGAAAAAATAAGCGTATGACACTTCAATAAATAGGTACGGATGACGAGGGAGGGTGGAAGAGGAAGGGTGCGGGGTGGGGGAATTATTTTTTCGAGAAGTCGTATACTCAGGAAATTGGTTTTTCGAGAAATCGTATGCAGCAAGTTTTTTTTATGGGGGAAATCAAGAATATATGGGAAGTTGTTTTCGGGAAATTGTTTTCGGGAAATTTTAATTTCGGGAAATTGTTTTCGGGAAATTGTAATTTCGGGAAATTGTTTTCGGGAAATTGTATTTGGGAAATTGTTTTCGGGAAATTTTCCGCAGAAAATTTTTTTATCATTAAAATTAAATATTAAAAATTAAAAATTAATAAAAATAAAAAATTAAAAATAAAAAATGGAAAATTAAATATTAAAATTGAAAAATGGAAAATGAAAAATGGAAAATGAAAAATGGAAAACGGAACATGAAAAATGCAAAATGGAAAATGAAAAATTAAAAATGAAAAATGACAAATGGAAAACGAAAAATGAAAAAATGGAAAATGGAATATGGAAAATGAAAAATGAAAAAAAAAAATGGAACATTAAAAATTAAAATTGAAAAATGGAAAATGAAAAATGGAAAAATGAAAATGGAAAACGGAAAACGAAAAATTAAAAATGGAATATGGAAAATTAAAATTGAAAAATGAAAATTGGAAAATGGTAAATGATAAATGAAAAATGAAAAATGAAAAATGAAAAATGAAAAATGAAAAATGAAAAATGAAAAATGGCAAATGGAAAATGAAAAATTTTAAATTGAAAATGGCAAATAAAAAATGGAAAATGAAAAATGAAAAGTGGTTAATGGAAAATGAAAAATGAGAAATTAAAAAGGAAAAACAAAAATGAAAAACGAAAGATGAAAATTGAAAAGTGAAAAATGGAAAATGAAAATTGAAAATGAAAAAGGTGGAGGGTATCAAAGATTCGGCACAGCCGAATTTAACACTCTTACTTGTTTTTTATCACTATTATTCTTGATACGTTGTTATATGCTCATCCTAAGTCCCGTTAACTTTTTGTTGACGAACAAAAAAAATCAAATTTTCAAGCAAAAACAACTTATGTCTACATGGGTGGTTGCATTGGTAGTTTTGTTTTTCAAAGAAAACGACGTTTGTCCACATAAGTTGTTTTATCTGCACACACGTTAAGTGTTATTTACATATAGTTTTTTTTTGTCTTTCTCTAGGATCTATGCCTCTGAAGATTTTTGACTCAAAATTGTATATAAAGTATATATTGCCCATATCTACAGGACTGTTAAATAAAAAGCTCTAAAAACTTTATATCGAGCCCATAATTTCAAATATAACGTTTTTTGTCTCCCCTGAACATTTTGATTTTATGACATACGCGATTATTCTAGAAAACCACAGAACTATATCATAAATTTCTCCAGTATGTACGTTTCTAAGGGAAAGACAATAATTAGACCCAGCTTAAACCTACTTGAATAAGGCGAATTCCCACGTTGAAACACTAGCTTCCTCGTGAGGGAGAACTGTAAGCTGCAATAATATAAAGCGGTTCCGTTTTGTCCTGCTTCCAAAAATCGAAAGCAGAAAAAAATAAGTTACAACATATATTTGGTTTCCCTGATTATAAAGATATAATAGCAATTTTGAAATTCATGTTATGTGCAACGAGTGAGTAGCTTAATGGAACAGCAATGTGCATGTAATGAAAAAAAAAAAATAAATATATAGTGTCGCTTATTTATAAATCCATTAATTAAATGCACTTTCTATTTAAAATTGTTTTGAATTGTCAATTAATGTTAACCCTAAAGTTAATAATTCAGTGAACAATAATTTAATAAACACTACAATTTGTATAACCAACACTACTCTGTGATACATTGTATTATAAGTTTATAATAATATTTGAAAAAAAAAAAAAAAAAAAAATGCACATAGAATCAGCCTAAACAAATTCAGAAGCAAAGTAAAAAGTTTCACCATGATGATTTAAACATCACATCCGATATTTACTTTAAGCCATGAACATACTTAAATTTAGTTAATAGGTCATTAAAACAAAGTGATAAATTGTGCTCAATAGTTAGGTCCGAAATGCTAAATTTCTATTAGCGATATTTGTGCCGTTTTCCAGATCAGCGCATCTAACACACTCAAATCGCTGCAAGATCACTGTGGGTAAATAGGGACTAACAAACATAGCGAATTTTTCGAATTTTGTTTACTCGATATCTCGAAAACACAAAAGTTTTACAATTATTCGATATCAGTTAACAGATCCCCGGCAATTTTTTTATGTTGCTATGTGTAATTCAAAAAAGCTTTTTTCCATAAAGTTTTGAATTTGTTACTTAACCTATTTTCGCGATCATATCATATATACCCACGTCCTATACACTCAATGCACATTTGTTTTTATAAAAACACTTAGGCATAGGCAGTGTATTCTAATACCCACACACAGCACTCAGCACCAAGCCACCAAAATACACGAACAATTTTGTCATTTCCGTTTTTTTGTTGTTTTCTCTTGCTTTAGGTCCATTTACATGATACCACTTAGTCATATGCTTTTTGGACATATAAATCCGATGATATTCATTGGACTGTCACAAAGTCGTACCGACATTATTTCTGCATACTTAGGCCATTTAAAACATCACATCTTATGAAAACAGCTGTTTAGAATAACAAGCAAATTTATTTCAAAATTTATATTTTATTTTTTATTTCGGCTTTCTTTGTTTTTGTTTACCTTTTTTGTAATATTACCAAAAAAAAAAAAAAACAACTCTGTTCCGTTGAAAATGACAAGTAGAAACGTTTCTAAAAAAGAAGAAAAAAAAAACCATCGGACTTTGAAAACAAAATCATACAGAATGTCAATTTCATAACATAAGCTTTTTACAAGATACGACTTTTTCATAGTACTCGACTTTTTGATAGGTGGTATTACAAAGTGTGGCCTTTATATTAAAGAGCAAAGCAAGAACACTTTCGTATACTTTGTTGGTGCACATTAGCGACTGAGATAGATTTTGTTGTTGTCTAACATATGATTCCGTTTAAAAAATAGTTTGGAGCTGTGAATTAAAAATAAAAAGCACTTGGAAAAATCAGTGTAACTTTTAAGTTTAAAACTCAAATTATTACTTTACAAAATTTGCTACACGTACTCAGACGAGAAGTGGGAAAGTTATTTTTTAAACTCTTTATTTTAACTCATACTCTCTGTCTGTCTGTGCGTCTGTCTGTCGTGGGTCAACCCCATTCTCCCTTATCCAATTGATCTGAAACTTGGCCCATGGTCTTGTTGTGACTACAGATTAATTTTTGGGTAGTAACGCACAGTCACGCATAGCCACGCACAGTCACGGAGTGATCTAAATGCCATTTCCCCTCATTCGATCGATCTGAAACTTGGTCCATACACTTGCTGTGAAAAAAGATTAACTTTGACATAGTCACGCATGGTCACGCATGGTCACGCACGGTCACGCGTGGATTTCCCCTCATCCAATCAATCTGAAACTTGGTCAATATACTTCCTGTAAAGAAAGATTAACTTCGACATAGTCACGCATAGTCACTCATAGTCACTCACAGTCACGGAGTGATTTAAAACCCATTTCCCCTTATCCGCTCGATCTGAAACTTGGTAGATAGACTTGCTGTGAAAAAAGATTAACTTCGACATAGTCACGCACAGACAAGCCTA
The DNA here is from genome assembly GCA_963682025.1 of Cordilura impudica. NCBI lineage: Eukaryota > Metazoa > Arthropoda > Insecta > Diptera > Scathophagidae > Cordilura > Cordilura impudica. The sequence continues at coordinate 300,913,066 of OY821517.1, forward strand.
GTCACGGAGAGATCAAAACCTCACTTCCCCTTATCCGATCGATCTGGGACTTTGTCCATAGACTTGTGACCAAAGATTAATTTTGAAATGGTTACGCAAAGTCACTCACAGTCACGGAGAGACTCAAAACTCGTAGGCATAAGGAAAGCATTAAGGATGAAGCAGATTGTTTGATATGCATTCAAGTTATTCACACTAACATAAAATAAAGGGTCCGCCAAATAACTTTTTTTTTTTGAAAATGCTATAAAAAAAAAACTACTGAATATTATCTCAAATTTCTTTTTTTATTTGAAAGTACAATCCTTCCGGTTAATAATAGAAAATAATTTCATTCAAATGGCTGCCTCGGCTGGCCATGCAGTAGCCTACACGATCGGTCCAATTCTTAAGCACATTATCGATTGTGTGCAGCTGTATTTCACCAATGGCTTCACGAATATTGTCCTTTAAAGAATCAATTGTCTCTGGCTTGTTGGCGTAACACTTACCATTGAGGGCACCCCACAAATAATAGTCCAACGGTGTCAAATCGCAGCTCCGAGGTGGCCAAATGACATCAGCTCTGCGGCTGATAATGCGATCTTCAAAAACAGGGCGCAAAACATCGAGTGTAGCTTCGGCTGTGTGGCACGTAGCGCCGTCCTGTTGAAACCAAATGTTGCCAATATCCTCCTCTTCAATTTCTGTGAACAAAAATTCGTTCCACATGGCCCGATAACGATCGCCATTGACTGTAACGGCCACTCCTTGCTCATTTTCGAATAAAAATGGCCCAATTATGCCTCTGGACCAAAATCCGCACCAAACAGTGACTCGTTTTGGGTGTATCGGCGTTCATCTCATGGCCGACGAAAGCTTATGTACCAAATTTCATTAAAATATATTCATACTTGCGACCTGCAGTTTGATTTCAAGGTTTACATGGACACACAGACGGACGGACGGACGGACGGACGGACGCACAGCAGGTAAAAATTATATAGAAATTAAAATTAAATTAACTAAAGAAATTGAAATGAAGTATTAAAAATCAATTGAGAAAAAGTTTAAATAGTTCGTTCTTAAATGATGTTGTATTTGATATTTTGTGAAGTTGATTATTTAAAGTATGTAACGAGTTCCAAAGACGTATGCCATTTACAAAAAAGTGTCTTTCGGATATTAGTCTATTGTACAATATTGGTACAAGACAGTTATTACGGTTAGATCTTGTAAATAGTAATCGCTCGAAAAGGTAAACGGGTTCTTTAGTGAAAATAATTTTATGAACCATAAGTAAAGTTCTAAATTTAAGATAGTCTTGAAATGAAAGGCCATAAATTTTATTTAGAAAAGCGGAGATACTATCATATTTGCGTAAACCGTAAACATATCCAACTACACTTTTAAAGACGCGTGTAAGTTTACCCATGTCTGCACTATCACAACTTGACAACAATTCACAACCATATAAAAGCGTAGGTAAGATAAACGATTTTGCAAGAACAAATCTAATTTTCTGCGGTGTGAAGTACTGAGAAGACCAAAGACTACGGAGAATACTATAAACTTTTCCAGAAGCTTTGTTAATTTGATCATTCCACGTTAGGGTATTATTAACAAGTAAGAAAATTATAGTCGGTCTAGACCGACTATACGATACCCTATACCATGCGTTTAGAAATTCTATCTCTTAGGCCCAACTAACTGGACATTGAAAATAAGCAAAAACCAAATTTGAGTGGGATTTTTATTAATTTTTTTGGCTGCGGATATGAAAAAGTTCATATCGGATGCTATATCTATATGGGGACTAGGTCCAAAAATGGACCGATCCTGATCATGTTTGGTAAAGTCTCTTGTATTTTGCAAAAACATATAAAACAAACAAACAAAATTTGAGAAGAATCAGTGCAATATTTTTGTTTTTTAACAGATTTAAGTGAAGATCGGGAAGCAGCTCTATATGGGGCCTATGGCTAAGATTATCATTTTTGGACTACTGATTAATGGATGTAATAAACACATACAAATCCAATTTGATTAAGATTTATATGATAATTTGGATCTTATGCCAATTTATGTTGATATCATAGGGGTCATTTGTATGGAGGCTAGGTCTGAACATGGACCGATTCTCACCAATTTCAACAGCGTTCATCCTATGGCCGGTAAAAGCTCATGTACCAAATTTCATCAAAATATATTCATATTTGCGACCTGCAGTTTGATTACAAGCTTTACATGGACACACAGACGGACGTACGGACGGACGGACATCGTTAAGTCGAATCAGAAAGTGATTCTGATTCGATCGGTATAATAAAAGATGGGTCTATATTATTATATATTTATACCCTATACCACTATGTGGTTTGGGTATAATATAACGAATTTGTGCTGCTGTTTGTAACTACCAAAAATATTTGACCCAGACCCATCTTTTATTATACCGATCGAATCAGAATCACTATCTGATTTGAATTAACGATGTCCGTCCGTCCGTCCATTTGTGTGTCCATGTAAAGCTTGTAATCAAACTGCAGGCCGCAAATATAAATATATTTTGATGAAATTTGGTATATAAGCTTTTGTCGGCCATGGGACGAACGCTATTGAAATTGGTGAGAATCGGTCCATGTTCAGACCTAGACCCCATACAACTTACCCCCTATGAAATCAACATATATTGCTATAAGATCCAAATTATCATATAAATGTTAGTCAAATTGGGTTTGTATGTGTTTATTACATCCATTTATCAGTAGTCCAAAAATGATCCCTATGGGACAACTCTTAGTCATAGGCCCCATATAGAGCTGCTTCCCGATCTTCACTTAAATCTATCAAAAAACAAAAATATTGCACAGATTCTTTTCAAATTTTGTTTGTATATATTTTTGCAAAATACAAGAGAATTTACCAAACGGGTTTTCTGTGCCCCTAATGCGACAATTTTGCTTGTTTACATACCCGCCAAGATGAAAATGAGCTTCATTTGGAAAGACGATTTTTTTTGGCAAAATCGGCATCTTCTGTAAGTCGATCGCAGGCCCACTTAGCGAAGCGAAAACGCATTGGATGGTCAGTTGGCTTCAACTCCTGAACCAATTGGACTTTGTATGGCGTCATACCAAGGTATTTATGCAAAATTCGTCTCAATGATGCCTCCGAAATGTTCAATTCTTGAGAACGACAGTGAATTGATGTTGATGGCGCTTCACGCACACTTTCTGCCACAGCAGCAATATTCTCGGGTGTACGCACTGTTTTTGGCTTTTCACGCTTTGGTTTATCGATGAGGATGCCAAAATCCGTACGCAATTTTCGCACACATTCTGCAACATTACCATGATTTTTGAAGTAATGTCGCAATATTTCCCAGCATTGTTCAAGCATATACACAACCATATTCGTTCAGCGGAAGGATAAAACTAATTTTCTGTCAAATCAGACATGAGCTAAGTGTTACCATTCACGAAATAAGCACTAGTTGAAAAAAAACGTTATATGGCGGACCCTTTATTATAATGAAAATCATTTTTAGACATGTCATATCAGATAATATTTTTCTTTTTTTTTTTTTCAATGTACATGTAGGGAATAAAAATTTTCAATAAAAAAATTGTTTTCTTTATATATGTTAGTATTTGCACTTTCATAAGAACCTTGGGGTCATCTCTGCCCCATACCATGCATTTAGAGAAAGGCTCCAACTATTTAAAAAAGCATAAAACAAATTTGACTGGCATTGTTACAAATGCTATAGTTATATAGGGACTAGGATGCTATAGTTATATAGGGACTAGGTCGAAAAATGGAACGATCCCAGCCATATTTGGTAAAGAGACTTATTTTTTGCAAAAACATACTGTGAGCGTCAAAATAAAGTAAACACCTTAGTTCCTCGTATTAAAAGTTTTATTAAAATTAAGCAATTAACACAAAATCTAAAATAAATATAGGTAATTCAAGAATTTCTTAATTATAGCTGAACTCAATAGAAAAAAAATCATGTGAGTCCGATCACAGGGAAGATATGTAAACATCTAAATTTTTTTATGTTTTTTTTTGAAATCAAACAGAAGGCGTCATCTATGTATCACTTATAGCAAAAACTGTTTCAGCTAATTCAACAACCATTTGCTGTAAACGTTAAAAATGTCCCAATATAAACGTGTATAAGTGATACATAGATGACGCTTTTTAAAAAAGTGGCATAAAAAAACAACGTTATATCATAACTTTTTCACCAATACAATCATAAGTCACACAGCGTTATCTGCTTCAGCTCACACCGATATGAGTTACGCTGTTTTTGTGATTGTATTGTGAAATATAAATTTACCTCCCTGCGCGTATAGATGTTTACACATCAAAATTAAACAGAAGCATTAGAAAACCGAAATAAATGCACTTTATTTAGAAAATGACCAAATTTTACGCGTAAAAAAAAAAGTAAATAGCAAAGAAAGGGCAACAGAACTTCAATACAAAACGTAAACTTTTAAAATTTGGTAATATTGTATATTTTTTTTTGTTATATCAGGGGAGATTATGCTCCATTCTTTCTTTTGAGACATCTTTAAGTTTGCCATGCTTGAAAAGGCCCTTCGACTTATTTTTCTGCCAAGATTTTTCCACAGGTGCTCGATTGGATTAAGGTCCGGGGACTGCGACGGTTGATCAGGTGTCTTAGGAGTCCGGTACAGTAGCCACTCTTTCACAATTTTAGATGTAAGCTTTAGGTCGTTGTCCTGTTGGGAGATCCTATTTCCAGCCATGCCATATTTCTCGACGCTAGGGCCAACATTGTCCTTCAAAATGGCTAAGTGATCTATTTGGGTCATAGTGGAGTAAATAAAAACGTAATTACCAACACCTGTTCCCGCCATACAGCCCCAAAACATAACAGAACCCCACTGTATATAACAGTTTTGGTAACAAACTTTTCTTTGCATGTTTCATTCTTAGCACGCCATATTTTTTGAGGCTTTTGCGCGCCGAAAGATAGAACCTAATTTTTCTACTTTTTATCGAAATTCATTAGCTTGCTCTGATTCGCCTTGGATATGTATGGTTTCTTGCATGGTATCCTTCCATGTAGACCATTTCTGTGACGCGATCTCCTTACTCTACTCGAACTTACTGGTTTGCCTGATGTCTGCGTTATGTGTTTTGATAATTTAACTGCATTTTAGGCTGAATTTGTCTTCACTACTCTTACTACAGCTCTAACTTCAGTACAACTAAGCTGTTTTGGGCGTCCAGATCTCGTCAAATCTTCAACCTGATGGTGTTTGGCGCATTCATCAACTACTTTTTTTTTATTGTGCAGTGGTTCCTACCCACAATTTCGCCAATTTCACGCAAAGATTTACATTTTTTTTTTATCTAAAATATTTTCCGAGTATAAACCGATAGTTGCTTTCCCGTAGTGAGAATATTTGCGTTTACATCTTTTTAGCTATTATTAATTAGTTCAAATCAACTTCAAATGATTTGTAGTAAAGTAGAACACGTGATCAGTACACATTTGTCTCAAAAAGTTTAGGTTCTTCCCCGAAATATAAAAAAGCGTAAATAAGTGTTATCACTCTTTACTTTTTTTTGACGCGTAAAATCTGATGCATTTTCACTTTCGAGAGATTTGTGCAATATTCCCAATTGATTTGATTTCATGTTTTATGGTAGTCAATCTCCAAATGGTATACATAGTACTAAACTCTGCAATATTACTTTTTATCGTAAGTCAATAATAATTTTGTTATAAGACAATTTAAAGATTAAAAATTGCTGTTTACTTTATTTTGACGCTCAGAGTATACAAACCAAATTTGACAAAAATCTTTGCAATATTTGTCTTTTTGATAAGTTTCAGTGTAGATCGGGATGCAGATTTGTATTGGCGCTATGACTAAAAATTGTCCGACAGGGTTTAAACCAAATTTGAGCGAGAGCTATATGATAATTTGGATCTTATGGCAATATAGTCGATCTTATAGGGGTCATTTGTATGACGACTGGGTCTGAACACGTTCCGATTTTCAGCAATTTCAATAGCGCTCATCCTGTGGTAGATAAAAGCGTATATGCCAAATTATATCAAAATCTATTCATACGTGCGACTTGTAGTCTGATTACAAGATTTACATAAACACATAGAAGGACGGACGGTCATCGCTATAACGATCGGCTTTTTTAGCATGGGTCAAGTTCAAATATTATTAATAGTTACAAACATCAGCACAAACTCATTAGACCCTTACCACATAGTGGTATAGGGTATAAAAATATTTCAGGCTTCTACATTGTATCCATACCACATTCTAAGTAGTGACGGAGGGAGGTGGGCGCATTGAGGTGTAAAAATCGCGTGTTTGTATGGGGATGTGTTAAATTCTTGTTGAACATCAAATACAATGCTGGTGTGTATTTATATTTGTTTATTATGCCAGAGTAACATGTAATGTTTAAATTGAAATATTTCACTGCAATGAGTGAACAAACTAAATAAATTGATCGCCCATGTTTGGAGCTAGATGTGGTAAACGGTTGTGGCTACTTTTTTAATTTAATTTATTTAGGTTTAAATATTTATATTTGTGTTACTGCTAAGAAGCACGACTTGAGTTTTTTTTTTTTTGAAGATTCGTAAGCATCGTAAATAAAGCATAGTCACATGCAGTCTTTGGTGATTACTAAAGATTCGAAACTCAGACCTAATTAGAGCGACGATATAAGTTTGTAATTCTTCTTATGGTTCATGCTCTTATAGAGTCACATCTCGGCTTCTTACAATGATACAGAAAAGTTCATGAGGGCTCCAAACTAAATTTCAAACCGTTACAAAAGAAATGTCTAACTTGCAAATGACCACTACAGTGGTGGCGACGGAACCACAATCTGTAGATAAACCAAAACATGACCTTGCCGTGATGCAATCTTCCTATATGTATATAAAAATTGAGTTTTACGTGTTTGTTTGTTCGTTTGTTTATGGTTTATAGGAGACTACACTACTGGACCGATCGTCTTGAAATTTTTACAGTAGGCAACCGCCTATCCGGAAGGAAAATAGGATATAGTTTTTTTTTTTGATATTTCAATTGGGCATGGCAGCTCCCATATAAAGTGGATTTTTAACATCTAATTTTAACCTATCATATCTGGAGTACTATGACAGCAAGAGTTCTGAAACTATGTACATGTACATTAGGGTGGGTTAATTTCAGAAAATAAGTCCAAAATAGTATTTTTTAGAATTATTAAAATAAATGATGAATTATTATTCGACCTTTGAAATTTATCAAAAGTCATGAATTATTAAAATATTAAAAAGTTTTATCGAAATCCTTCCATACATATATATTATTTAGATATTTTGTTTAAAAAAAATGTAAATCTCCCTAAATTTGACATTTGACCTTAAAGAGGCACAGTTTATAGTGTTTCAATGTAGCCTTAATTTACACGATTGAGAACTTATATCAAGTAGTATAATATTTTGACAAAAGATATTTTAAAATATGAAAACAGCAAAAAAGTGCAGCCTAAAAGTTGAAAAAGTATGAAAAATCAAATTTTTCTTCAAATCCGCTGATATAAAAACGCTGCCCTCGCCAAATTAAGAACAGGATACCTACAATATTTGGCATTTTTAATCACATATATTTTGTTAATAAGACCTTAAAGTCCAATCGTTGATTTCGGTTAATTTCTTGAACAAAATTTTTTAAATAGTAAAATTGGAGATTTTGAAATGGTGCTAAAAAATACGTACCGTTTTGACATTAATTTAGAACGGCATAACAATAGACGAGATGCAAAATACTTTACTTAAGATCATTTTGGGGTCAGAAGAATGCAAAAATGTTGCTGTTGTAAATTATTTCAATGTCTTTAAAAATGTGAGGTCGATTCTCTTAATCAAGTAGTCTGCGGCGCATTTATTGCCTGGGGAATTTTGTGTAACTTGGCTGTTCTTCAACCGATAATAAATTTGTTTTTTTTTTGTTAGAAAAATACTTTATTCTAGATTTTGGTTTATTAATTAATTTAATTGAAACGCAATTATTAATATCAAAATTTTTGTTAAAAATTATTTTTTTTTTTTTTTTTGATAATTTGTACATATAAATGCATATTTGAACTTTGAAGTCAATGCGCATCCAGAAAGCATTGTCCGATTTGGCTCAAATTTTGCGCGCTAAAGCCTTAGATCCAGTTTCATAATAATCCGGGCCGCACGTCTTGAAATTCCAAATAATATATAAACTAATTTGAAGAGTTCCAAAAAAAGGGCGGGATCTAAACTGTAGGCGTGGCACCCTCCATACAATGTAAATATTTAATATCATATAACCGGAGTGTAGTATTTTGAAAAGTCTTGAGATTTTGTGTGATTTCATAAGTTATTAATGTGAAGAGTCGGACACAAAATCTGCGGTTTCGGTTAAATCTGTGGTTTTCTAGAATAACCGCGTATGTCATAAAATCAAAATGTTCAGGGGAGCAAAAAAACGTTATATTTGAAATTATGGGCTTGATATAAAGTTTTTAGAGATATTTATTTAACGGTCCTCTAGATATGGGCAATAAATACTTTATATAAAATTTTGAGTAAAAAATCTTCAGAGGAATAGATCCTAGAGAAAGACGGAAAAAAAACTATATGTAAATAACACTTAAAGTGTGTGCAGATAAAACAACTTATGTCGACTAACGTCGTTTTCTTTGAAAAAGAAAACTACCAATGCAACCACCCATGTAGACATAAGTTGTTTTTGCTTGAAAAATTGATTTTTTTGTTCGCGAAGAAAATGTTGACGGGACTTAGTATGAGAATATAACAACGTATCAAGAATAATAGTGACAATAAATAACAGAAATAAACACACAAGTTTTTATAAGTGGTTATAAATTGAAAAATAATCCAAAATTATTTTGCATTTTTTCTCATTAATAACAACGTATGTCGCTATATATCGTTTTCTGAGAAAATAATTTGTCAGCGATTAAACGTAGGTTGACATACGTCGTTAGTGCTGCAAATTAATTTAATAAACATTTAAGTTACGTCGTTATTTAAAGAAAAAACTCAGAAATGGTCAATATTTTTAAAAAAAAAATTTAACACATGTAAAGAGCGTTAAAAATTAATATATTTGGCATCCTTAACTCAAAACTGACTAAAATGGACATACGCGGTTATTCCAGAAATATGCTGTCACCCACAAAGTAAATATCATATAACTGGAGTACTATAGCGGAAAAGGCCTTGGAACTTTGTCTGAGTTCATGAATTATTAATGTGAGTGGTTGCCCAAAAAATGGGCAGGATCGGACAAGCAGGATCGGACAAAAAAATATGAAGTACTATGGAAAGACAGTTTTAAAACTTTTGACAAGTAAATTAATTTCCAATCAAAAATCACCAAACCCGAAAATCGCGAATAACAAAAATCGGCAAAAACAAAAATTGTGAGAACCCAAAATCGAGAATAACAAAAATCTTAAAAAACAAAAATCGCCAAAATCGAAAATCGCCAAAACCGAAAATCGGACATTGCAAAAATCGCTAATATCCAAAATTCAAAATCACAATAAACAAAAATAGCGAATAACAAAATCGGAAAAACACGCAAAAATCAAAAATCGCACAAAACCGAAAATCGCGAATAACAAAAATCGGCAAAATCAAAAATTTTGAAAAACAAAAATTGCCAAAATCAAAAATCACCAAAACCGAAGATCGGGAATAGCAAAAATCGCCAATATCAAAAATCGCCAAAATCAAGAATCGCAAAAAAACAAAAATCGCGAATAACAAAATCGGAAAAACACGCCAAAATCAAAAACCGCACAAAACCGAAAATCGCGAATAGATAAAATCGGCAAAATCAAAAAACACCAAAAATTGAAAATCGCCAAATCTAAAGTCGCAAAAATAATAATCGTTCAAATCAAAAATGGCCAAAATTTTCTTCAAAATGTTTTCCCAGTTTTTTATTTCGTTACGATGGGTGTAGCGAAGCTCATCAGGTTTCATATTTATGTATATAATTCAATTATTTTTTAATTTTAAAAACTATAAAATATTTTTATTACACACATTGGTGCATAAACTCAACATGTATAAAGTACCGACATACATAAAACTTAAATATATATACGAATACTAAACAAAAAAAGAAAAAACGCGTTCTTGCAACTTATGTGATGCTTTGCAACAAAGTATTTTGACATGACGGAGAATTCATATCGGACTCAAATATAAAACTGGTATTTATTAACTATAGCTTCGCGAAAACTAACATAAAACAAGACATATAATCAAACTACAAACTGCAAATTGTGGTGAAATCAGTTTTAAATGTATTTTCTTAGACTGAAAAACGTGGGAGCACTATCAAGTCAAAATCAATTCTAGTTTTTTGTAAAAGGAGTTTATACTTTTTGGCTTTTAACAACAACCATTCTTTTCTATCGTTCTACTAAGATCGTCTTTTGAAAGCAACTAGAAAAATACAGCTTGCGACATTTCCTACTTTTGGCCATTATTCAAAAACGTGATGTAATGAAATATTTCTATTTGAATTATTTACATATAATAATTGTCCTTTTAAGTACGAGATTGTTATTTGATCAACGTTACTTGTAGAAGATAATAGAAAACTTTAGTAACAAAGTCTTTTTATGGATACCAATACTGTATCACGATCTTCAAAATTATCTGATTAGTTTATATATTTGGCTGCTTTAAATCATTGATACCCCCCTAAAATTGGAGATGGAAGAAAAGTAAAAAAAAACTTTGAGATACAATTTTTTTTAGAGATTTCATTGAAAATTTTCATTCAGAGTTTTTTTAAATTATACTTGAAATCAAAAAGAAATATTTTCGAAATTTTTAGGGGGATACAAAATGATATTAAATGCACTTTAAAAAAGTTTTCTTGAATAAAGGAACTTTTTAAAAATATACAGAAAGCAGTATTTGGAGAGAATAATGTATTGTTTTTTAAGCCCTTAGAACTTGAAATTGAAAAAAAAAAAAAAAATATCGCAAAAAATTTAATTTGAATCAAAAAAATTGTTTATTCGAAAGATCGGGCATGCCAATGTTTCAAAACAAATTGCACATTATACCCACAAATGTAAACTTATATTGAATGGAATTGGTACTGTATTTCCTGAAGAACGTTTTTAGCTTCTTTGCATTCGCCTTCTTTACATTCGCCCTTTTCAGAATTTATTCGTTTGCTGTTTTCAACAATTTGTCCATTCTACAAAAACTTACTAAAGCACAACACAACCACAAAGCGAAAATTCAAACCAAGCACCAAATATGTAACTTAATGCACGATGTCCACGGACAGACTGAGTGACTGAGGTTAGTAAACAATAGTGCTCACATGGCGTTACCAGAGTGTACACTACATGTGTGAGTGTGTGAGTCATCTGGGAGGGATGTAGTGGTTCTGATGTCTGCCCAGATGCCAAAAATTAAGAACCAAGAAAAGAATCCAAACGCACTAACATTTTTTTCGATTTTTCTTTTCTTTTCTGATGGCTTATTTGTAGGTTTCTGATTGTCGCAGTATTTTCAATTCCAATGCTTTAATTTAATAACATTTTCTCTTGGTGCCGGCAGTGGCTTAAAGCCCTTGACACGTGGAGGATAACCTAACATACACACTTATTAAGCAAATGCTACAAACATCTCGGCCACAATAACAGGAACTTAGAAAAAATACAATAATAGAAACAATATAGAAAAATTATATTTATTTCAAGAGATTTTATATATTTTCATAAAAATCTCAAAACTCATAGAACCGATTTTGAGGATTTTAAACGGCAGCCTGCTCTGGATGTCAGTGAGTCACATCCACTACAAATGAGCAATCCACCATAACTAATGAGGGCGGCATCGTGATTTTCACAGACGGACAGATGGACACCGCTATATTAACTTTGTTTGTTATAAGGTCAAGGTCAGTTTTTTCCTAATTAATATAAATGGAATGTCATACTTCTATATGCCCTCTGCACACTGGTGTGGAGGGTATAAAAGGTGCTTTTCTAAAAAACTACAAATGCGCCAACCGAATTGTTCTATAATGAAAGAACTGCATTTGCGATTTCATCAACAGAAATTTTATAGCAGCTAAAAATTTTCTATTATGATAAAATATTTACTGTTATGACAACAGAATTTTAATCCTTAATCCATTTTCGCAATTCGGTTGACCATTGAGTTATTATTATCAATTAAAACAAGTAAGAAAATTATAGTCGGTCTAGACCGACTATACGATACCCTATATCATGCGTTTAGAGACCCTATCTCTTAGGCCAAACTAACTGGACATAGAAAATAAGCATAAACCAAATTTGAGTGGGATTTTTATTAATTTTTTTGCCTGCAGATATGAAAAAGTTCATATCGGATGCTATATCTATATGGGGACTAGGCCCAAAATTGGGCCGATCCTGACCATGTTTGGTAAAGTATCTTGTATTTTGCAAAAATATATACAAACAAAATTTGAGAAGAATCAGTGCAATATTTTTGTTTTTTGACAGATTTAAGTGAAGATCGGGAAGCAACTCTATATGGAGCCTATGCGTAAGAGTTGTCCGATTGGGATCATTTTTGGACTACTCATTAATGGATACAATAAACGGATACAAACCCAATTTGAGTAAGATCTGTATGACAGTTTGGATCTTTTGGCAATTTATGTCGATTTCATAGGGGTCATTTGTATGGGGGCTAGGTCTGAACATGGACCGATTCTCACCAATTCCAATAGCGTTCATCCCATGGCTGATAAAAGATCAAATACCAAATTTCGTCAAAATATATTCATATTTACGACCTGCAATTTGTTTACAAGCTTTACATGGACACACAGACGGACGGACGGATGAACGGACATCGTTAAATCGAATCAGTTAGTTATTCTGATTCGATCGGTATAATTAAAGATGGTTGTAGGTCAAATATTTTTGGTTGTTACAAAAAGCAGCACAAAGTCATTATACCCAAACCACATAGTGGTATAGGGTATAAATAATGTTTCCTAGAATTTGCACTCGAATTTCGAGTGCTGGGCTATACTAGTAAATATAAAAGGAACTATTCTCAATGTTATTCGGGTAAAGTTTAAAAGCATTTCATTACTGATCGCATCGATCCCAGATGTTTTTTTTTTTAAGGTTTGGATAAAAAAATGGCCTTTTTCAACCTCTGTAATCTCAAATCGAAGTGACACTGCACTGTACTGGTTTATAACAGGTGGTAGGTAAGTCATGTATTGAACTAGTTGTTATATTCGAAGTAAAAAATTTTTTCAAATGTTCTATATCGTTTCTAGCGCAACCGCCATTTTCCATTCTTAATGGTGGTTTACGTACAATGGGTCATTTAAGGTTTTTTTTTAGCTCGCCATAAAGAGTAACCAGTTCTTGAAGTTGAATCTAATTTTTCGAGATATCTGCTTAGTTTATCACTTTCTTAAATTTGATGTATATGCTTTCAATTGCTGCTTAAGTTGTGGAGATCTGTATATTTGCCACTCTCTTCGAATCCTTCTTTTTTTATATAATAGCCGCTCGATATCAACAGAATAAGTTTTATACTGCCTTCTGTATCGGGGGGGTTTGCAGCAAGTTGAGAAGATATTTTGAGGTTTTGTTGAAAGTTAACAATAGCCAGGTCAATACAAGTACTATTGGTACTGAGAAACTTTTTATACTTTAACTAATATATAATATATGCTGACGCTAAATTATCATTCGGCGACACAATTTCTCGGGGGGTTAGAAATAGCAGCAACAACGGATATGTGATCTGATGAGAGTTCCAATGAAGATTCAGCATTTATAAGTTCTCCCGCAATGTTCTTCGTTACTCCAAAATCGATTGAATCGGGAATCTTTTGTATATCTGTCGGCCAATATGTTGGTTCGCCGTTTGAGATAACATCTATGCCCATATTAGAAATTATACCAAACAGAACATGGCCCTTCGGGGAGATCAAACATGGCTCCCGAAATGTATGCTTGCATTGTAATCGCCACCAGCAATATTTTAAATGTGCGAATACTTTTTCTTATGATTTTTTTATGTTTCTACCGGCATTCAAATTTATTAAAGGCAATAATCTGTAATATTAATAGGCTAGGCGATTTCTTGTGACCGATGTTTTGTTCTACCGTTTTATCCCGATTTTGACCAAACTTATATTATTTGAAAGGTATTTCTTTTTAGCCGTTTTGCAGATTTACAGATTTTTAAATTTTTCCCTTTATTTTGAGTAAATTGCATTTAAAGTTGCTACTAACACATACATAAAATTATACAAAGCTTTGTGTGTATTTATTAAATTTGTTAATGTGTTTGTAATAAAAATGAGTTTGTTTTTTGTGTTGATATGTGAATTGGCTATAATTGATTAGCATACTTTTAGGGTATTTATTTAATGAAAAAATAAAATTTCCTAGAATTTGCACTCGAATTTCGAGGGCTGGAATGTGCTAGTTAATAATTAGATTAAAAGAAAAAAACTAATAAATAGCTTAATAATTTATTAGAAAAATAAATAAATCCATTTAATTTAACGGTGTACGGATAATTTTTCTAGCAAGTGTATATAGCATCTGCACACTGATCTGTAGGGTATTATAAAAAACATAACTTTAAGTGACTAAAACTCCCTTATGTGGTAGGCATATTATTTTCTTTAAAAAATTAGGTGTTTAATTTATTATCGTCATGATAATAAACACAACCACAATTGCGATTATGTTGACTGAATATTTGCTCAAGATTCATTTGACAAGATTTTGGTTAATATTGTGCAAATCGTTTTTAAATTGGATCAATTTGTCCAACCTAAATGAGAAAAAGGCACGCAACTGCCAACATCCATCGGCTTATCAAAACATCAGAAATCTTTTATGTGCTCGCTTTGTTCGAAGAATTTCATTATTAGTGGGCAGCGTTTAAAAAGGCTTTTACCGAACATGGTCATGTTGGATAAACAAAAAAACAGCAATAAAGATAAAGATGGTCTAGTAACAGCTTAATAGAAGATTACATAAGGAATTACTTTCTTAGTTAAATCGTAATAATCACGCAAAATATTATTTACAATGAAAAAAAAAATGAATAGCGGCCTACAAACTTTACTTTTCTCACATTTATAACCCGTCTATAATGCTTCAGTCAACTTTACCTAAAGATCGACATTAACATTTCTGGAATTTTTTATGCAACACCTTCTTTGTGGTTAAGTTTACAAAAAAAAAAAAGTTTCTTACCAATTATGATCGCTTGTATACAAATGTTGTTTTTATGTTCGCTCAACACGATCTAAAAAATGTTGTAAAAAAGAAAACGCGATGGGAAACAAGAACCCGGTAAATAATGTTTATTTGGTTGTGCCGAATCTTTAGTACCCTCTACATGTGTGGTTGATACATAATTAAATTTTTTAATTTTAATAAAAAAATATAAAATAAGAAATTATGAATAATTAAAAAGTATTTTGATCTAAAAATATTCTTCTGGTAAATATGATAATCATATTTAATCACCAGACTCTAATTTGAACTGAGAGCCATATAAATATAATATGGAAGCCTGGCTCGATTTGCAAACCAAAATGCTCAAAACCATTTTAAAGTTTTTTGAAAAATAAAAAATATATATAAAGATTTTTTCTGTAAGAACCGTAATTTTGAATTCACTATTTTTCTTGTGGCAAATATGTATCTGTCATTCTGTGACATTAAATAAAAACTAAAGAACAAATCTAAATAGTGAAAATGCAGCATTAAGCCCTAAACACATAACGGCGAGTTGCGAGTGCGGATAAAAACTTAGCTTTTTTCATGCGAGAATTTGTGCTTTTGTGCTTTTACAAAATCATCAAAATGGTTTCGAGCAGCTGATTGTATACAAAGCTGTCCATATAACAAACAATAAATATAACAAAATGAATAAAATCGAAATTATTAACGGGATAAATAAAGTAATTACTATAGTAGGCATCGCCGTTAATGCCAATCAGCTGATTCTCCTGTCATCTGATTTTTCTCGCACAGAAAATAGAATCAATTCTATCTCCCTTGCGAGTGTTTTTACAACCTAAGTTGGCAACGCCACACAAAAAAGCTTTACTATCGATCTCGCTTCCACATATAGAAAAAATCATGCTGCCTCATTCTTGATTTTTCTCGCACTCGCAACTCGCAGTTATGTGTGTAGGGCTTTAGTCTTGGCATGGATTTTCTGAATTTGAGTCTATACATCTAACTGACTTGTTCGAAACGATCCAATTTGTTGCTAAAGTCCACGATAGTTGAGCGATCAGGGGGCAAATTGTCTGTCCTGCATTCACTTCTCTCCTTAATTAGAGACAATAATTCTTTATTCATGATGGAGTTTAATTAATCGTACTAGTAGATTCCAGCACTCGAAATTTGGGTGCAAATTCTAGGAAATTTTATTTTTTCATTTAATAAAAACCCTAAAAGTATGCTAATCAATTATAGCCAATTCACATATCAACACAAAAAACAAACTCATTTTTATTACAAACACATTAACAAATTTAATAAACACACACATAGCATATGTATAATTTTATGTATGTGTTAGCAGCAACTTTATATGCAATTTACTCAAAATAAAGGAAAAAATTTAAAAATCTGTAAATATGCAAAATGGTTAAAAAGAAATACCTTTCAAATAATATAAGTTTGGTTAAAATCGGGATAAAACTGTGGAACAAAACATCGATCACAAGAAATCGCCTAGACTATTAATAATGCAGGTGTATTGATAATTAAACAAATAATTTCGATAAGGCATGCGTTCGATCATCCGAAACTTTAAGTATCGTTTCTGTGAGACCATTTTATACAAAATTTTCATCACTTCGATGCGTTGTTCAAGCTGTTGTTTGCTGTGATCAAATGAAATTGTGATTTTTGATATAAAAGGAAAAAGTTTTTTATTCCCCCAATCAATTTCATCGCCTTCAAAGTAGTCCCCCCCCTCCGACACAATGCAGACTTTTTTCGAATCCTCAAAACAGTTATTGAAGTCGATTTCAGTGATTCAGCTTTTATGTCCTTAATCCATTAAAAACGGTGTCCCCAGAATTGACTTTAGGGTTTATTGAATAGTGGTTGTAGAACGATATGGTTGCCCATAACTCTGGCCTGTTTTTGCGAAATGCTTCACGCAAGCGCCGCATAACATGGCCCGGCGAAAGGAATTCGTAATACACCACACAATGATGACCGAATAAAACTATTCACATGACTTTGAATTTTGAGCGAATAATGCGTCATTGGTCGGTTGCATTGCATACATAGCTCCAAAACCCATAATGATGCATTTCATTTCGTTCCAGTAGTCAGAAAGCATTGTTCCAGATATGTGATCCGTTAACATAGTATAGCCTCACTTAAAATGTTAAAGAATAGTAACAATTTGGTGTTTCCTTAATAACTAAGAAATCTATAATATTAATAGGCTAGCCGATTTCTTGTGACCGATATTTTGTTCTACCATTTTATCCCGATTTTGATCAAACGTATATTATTTGAAAGGTATTTCTTTTTGGCCGTTTTGCACGATTACAGATTTTTAAATTTTTTCCTTTATTTTTAGTGAATTGCATTTTAAGTTGCTACTAACACAGACATAAAATTATACAATGCTATGTGTGTGTTTCTTAGACTTGTTAATGTGTTTATAATAAAAATGAGTTTTGTTTTTTGTGTTGGTTTGTGAATTGGCTGTAATTGATTAGCATACCTTAGGGTCTTTATTTAAAGAAAAAGTAAAATTTCCTAGAATTTGCACTCGAATTTCGAGGGCTGGAATCTGCCAGTATGTATTAAACTCAGTTATTATTGACAAAAATTCCAAATTGGTCAGTAGAAGTTAACGGGACTTCCATAATTGTTTGCGTAAGCAGCAGCACAAATTTGAATATTTCAATGTAAACTTAGACTACCCTCAGTGTAGAATTTTTAATTATTCTTTGATTGTTATGCGAGTTTGAATCAAAATACTTTTAATTGCGGTAGAGAAACGTGTTCTTTGCAACAAAGGAAAAGTATGGGGAAAAGCTGGTTTAACGGAAATCGTAAAATTTGACGCGTGTCACGATCAAGAACCTTCTAACCATGCTATTACCGGCTATTGTCGATAGTGCAACAAGGTCATAAAACGAACGATTGGAAAAGAGTATTTGTTCCGATGTCAGGAAGGACAAATTATTTATAAGTCGTCATCGACCTCGAGAGGGTGGCGTAATGGTCTGGGATGGTATTTCGTATTATGGCGCTACCAGTTTAGTTTTGGTGAATGAGCGAATTGCGTTTGTGGTGTTTTTAGACACTTTGTGCTCCCTTCCTTTTTTTCAACACGTTGCTCGCGTTGTAAGGAGCTATCTTCAGGAGCAGGGCGTTCAAATATTAACGTGGCCACCATATTCTACAGATAAAAAAAAAATTGAAAGCGGCTAGTCTATGAAGTGTATTAATGCAATGTCCTAATAAATTAATGAATTTGGAACCAATTTGAGATTTTAAGTGTTTTTAAGGATCAAAATTTCTTTAAAAATGGTGTTAACTTATCCATTTGAAATGTCGTCAGTAACAACGAGATCTTTAGTTTTCCATCGACGATTTTTTAGCACCAAATTTTTGATTTCCTTGATGTGCCATTCATCAGTTGATGTTGATGAATGAGAAATTCATTTTAAAGTTCTAATCACTTCTTATGACCTCTTCCGGAAACACTTCCGTTAGGGATTTTATAGTAGTTTCTGTCACATTTTTGGAAAATGTAGTCCATCTCCGTTTAAAATCTTCCACACTTTGGGACACCTTTATTGTGCTCTTAATTTTTTTTTTCATATGAGCCTCATATCTCTCCAAATATTTGTAGACACACTTCAAACACTTCTAAACTTAAATTTCGGTAATTTTAAAGTTTCTACTTTTGCGGCAGCTGGATAGTGCTTGACATAGCAGTCTACTTTGGGGTCCTAAAGTTATTTTTGACATTTTCTCAAGCATTAGCAATATAAAAATTTTTACCCGAAAGCTGAGAAAAATCTGCCAGCACAAATTTTTCATCGTCCGATATGCGGCAACAGTACTTATAACCTATAGGGTATAATGACTACGCTGATGTTTGTAACTGCCAAAAATATTTGACCTAAACCCATCTTTTATTATACGGATCGACACAGAATCACTTCCTGAGCCGATTTAGCGATGTCTGTCCGTCCGTCCGGCCGTATGTGAGTCTATGTAAACCTTGTCATCAAATTTCAAATTTCGTTTATTTATGTTTATTACTTCCATTAATCAGTAGTCCAAAAATAAACCCTATAGGACAATTCACAGTCATAGCCCCCATTTAAAGCTGATTCCCGATCATCACCTAAATCTATCAAAAACCCAAAATATTGCCCACATTTTTCTCAAATTTGGTATTTTTATATTTTTGCAAAAAATAAGTGACCTTACGAAATATGGTCAGGATCGGTCCATTTTTCGACCTAGTCCCCATATAAATATAGCATCCGATATGAACTTTTTCATATTCAAAGGCAACAAAATTAATAACAATGCCACTCAAATTTGGTTTATGCTTAGTTTCTATATCCAATTAGTTTGGCCTAAGAGTTAGGGTTTCTAAACCTATGGTATAGGGTATCGTTTATTCGGTCTAGACCGACTATAATTTTCTTCTTGTTTTATTTCGCTTTATTACAATCGCCTACTGATTTAAGTTAAGAGCGCATGTGGTTCTATTATGTTGCACCAAAAAATTAATAAAGAATTTTAAACTAGACTAAAAACGAAGAGAGAAAAGTACTGTTGTAATGAATTTCAATACGATTTTTTACGCTTAAACTGTCATCTGTAGAATTAGTTATTTTTCTGCAAAGCTACATTTTTTTTATTTTTCTGCATTTGCAATTTTTACTTTAAAATTAGCTGGTTCTATACTGAAGAACCGTAGTGTACGTAATTTTTATTTAAAAAAAAAAAAAACAATTTCTCTTTTAAAAATACCATCTATACAAGAGTTCTATGAATTGGATATGTAAAGAATTTTGGTTTTATGGAAATTATTAAGAATAATTAAGGAAAGACGTCAAACCCTTTAAAGGCTTTACTATACTGGCCTAGTACTTTCACCATAACTTGGAATTTCTTACCACCCAAAATGACTGTGTAATATGTGATATACTACACAAGAGCTACTTACACCCCACACCACGTAGTCTCTCAATTATATAAAAAATTAAATTTTTAAATTTTTTCATCTAATAAATGTATTTTTTTAAAAGAAAACTTTTGCTTAAGACAACCTAAAATAAGTTTTTTCCTCAATAAATCTCTAAAGACCGCAATATGTGTGAAGGGCATCAAAGATTCGTCACTGCGTAGTTTAAATCTCACACTTCTTTTCATGCGTAGTTTTATGAAAGAACAGAAAAAAAAAAAATAATAGTTATAATTGTTGCTTGCTATTACTGTTCTGTATGTTTACATTACCTGTTTTGGTATGTCAGGTTTGAGATCATGATATAGATAATATGCTTTAATAGGATATTAATAGAAGTTTTATTTTTTTTACTAAAGGAAAAAAATTACAGTCAATACAAGATGGAACACCACGACTAGTTAATTTGCTTTACCACCCTTCCGCCTATTTTTTCAACTCGTGCTATGGCCCATTTACAGAATGAACAGTAGGATAGTGTTGACTGCAATAATACTTTTTGAATGTAAATAATTGTTTGGCTAGTGCTTAATAATATATAACGAAAACTTCCTAATTTTTTTTAAGTTTTAACAAAATATTTTTATATATTAAAAAAAAGTTCTTAATTTTTTGTTATGTCCGAAATCATATTTATATAATTTGTATTAAAAGAAATGATAAATTTGTGTAATGTGAGATGTGTTCATCGCCAGCGGTGCTCCTACCTGGTACTTCAAATCATGCTTATATTATAGTTTGACTATTTTTTTTTGAGCTGACTTGAAAATAATAAAAATGTAATAAACCATACGAGTATATTTAAATGTATCTATGATAAAATATATAACAATTTATTATTATACAGTATTAACCATTAAATAACATAGACAAATACATCCCAAACACTCTCCGTTGTTATTAAGAGTTAGCCCATTGTGAGCCCAATATTGAACACAATAGCCTTAATCTTATACCAGGACGCACGCACAGTGGCTGAAAATTGTTTTTCTGTTTGGCCAAAATTCTTTAACTTTTGAAACGATCAATATATTTTAGTAATTCTTTTTTTAGTGGATAGATATTTAGTATTGAGTACTTCTTAAAAAATTCTAGGTCAAAGTTGAACTTTCCATTTTTTTTAACTTTTAGCGTGAAATGGGGTTTTTATTATTTTTTTTTATTCATTAAAAAATTACATATTTGGATTTTAATAATAATTACGAGCATTTTTTGCAATAAGGATTTTTTTTTTACATTTAAAAAATTTGTACACTCAAAAGAAAAAAAAGTAAAATCAACTGGAAATTTTGTTATTACTACTGAAAAATTAAACATTTTCTGTTGTCAAATTTTTAAAGAATATTTCCAAAAAAAAGTTAGTGATATTATCTAATAGTCCTTCTGTTACTACAGAAAAATTTGTTAATTTTTGCAAAATAAATCTGCTGAACATTAGCGCAATGATTCTGATTTTAATATGAAAATAAGGTTTTTTATTTTTTGAATCTTTCTTATTTATTAAAATATTTCTTAAAAAAAACCTTTAAAAAAAAAACTACAATACATTTGTAACAATGGGAGGTTCCGTTTATTATTGATTATCCTAATCAAAATCACTCGCTGATTACGAAAATCGATACCAGAAGGGAGGAAATTGCCCCTGGGAGGGCCCAGGAGGCTCAAAAAGGGACCCAAGGTTGCGAAAAAATCATGTGGGTACTCAAACTTCCGGAAATTTTATGGAGATAGAAAAAAAAAATTGGGGCATGGTCCCAAGTGTCTCCAGCCCCCCCTAACATTGGTGGCTGATCCATTTTATAAGTGTGGGTATTCAAATGAAAGGGAAATCCGAGAGCATTAAGAAAATCGATACCAGAAGGAGGAAATGCCTCTGGGCGGGCCCAGGGGCCCACAGAATTGCGAAAAAATCATGTGGGTACTCAAACTTCCGGGAATTTTATGGAGATAAAAGAAGAAAAAAATTTGGGTCGTGGTCCCAATTCCCTACTAAAAAACAAAGAAATTTGAAAATAAAAACATTAACTTGCTATCGTTGGCATTACCCAGGAATTACCACGTGGAGGTAATAGCATAAATTCCCATCGGGTGGCTTTTTTTTACGTGAGTTCCCTTGCCTCTCACGGTATCTAGATAAATCGGGTGGCTTTTTACGTGAGTTCCCTTGCCTCTCACGGTATATGGACCAGCCTATTCATGCTCCGAAGATTCCGACTCCGAACTGTCATTTACGACCTCTATCTCTGGAATTGGACGCAACGGATTATATAAATTGCCAGCTATTCGGCAAAATTCCGTGAAAGGATCCAGAGATTGCTCACTGCATCTTCTCAGGAACATGTATTTCGCCAAATACGCCGGTATAAAATCCTTGCGTCTGCCACCAGGAGGTATAGATTTTTTTGCGTGTGCCCAAGACCCTTCAATTGCATTTGTTCGGGCTCCCGTGTCGGTATAAATGTAGTAAAATGAAAATTATTAACGGTATTAGGTATAAATCTTGTTTAGGTGCAGTGCTCCCATTTGTTTCAAATTTGAAAGACAGGGGATATTACAGTTTGAAAATGTTAATAAAAGATAAATAAAAAATTATTTCGAAAAATCGCGCGACTCTATTAAAAATGAAAACTATTAATGATAATAGGTATAAATGTAGTAAAATGAAAACTATTAACGGTATTAGGTATAAATCTTGTTTAAAAAACACATTTTTTTATTCTTGTGACGTAGGCAGGAAAACTTTATTCAGCGAAGACACCTGCCGCGTCCTACTGGAGGAGAAAGCCCTTAAGCGCAGGAAAACTTTTGTATGCGAAGCCAGATTTCAATACTTAATAATAAAAATAAGAAAACTATTGATTTTCCCTTTTACGGAATGTTTACATCTAATTAAAACATTTTCTAAAAGGGAAAACCATTACCTCTTAATTATAAAAATAAGAAAACTGAAATGAGAGATAAAGCCGTTTTCTAATATTGCTAATGTCAGCTAAGGCCATGATGGCTTTATCTCCCATTCAAATGAAAAAAAAATGACTTTATCTCCCTATTGAATGAGAGATAAAGCCATCATGGCCTTATCTCACATGGTATTAAAGCATCCCCTCGTATAATCTGCCAAACCTGCATCGATAAAATTTTTTTTAAAATTTTTTTTTTTCATTTTCGAAAAAATTACAAAAAAACAACAACAGTATCCAAAAATTATTCTATTTTCTTAATGCTCTCCGATTTCCCTTTCATTTGAATACCCACACTTATAAAATGGATCAGGCCCCCATTGTTAGGGGGGGGGGGGGCTGGGGTAACTTGGTACCACGCCCCACATTTTTTTTTCTTTTTTTTATCTCCATAAAATTTCCGGAAGTTTGAGTACCCACATGATTTTTTCGCAGCCTTGGGTCCCTTTTTGGGGCCTCCTGGGCCCGCCCAGGGGATTTTCCGCCCTTCTGGTATCGATTTTCGTAATCTCCGGATTAATTCCAGGAGGCGGTGCGCCCCGTAAAGTGCAATTTTGACGATTTTTTACTAACTAGCAGATTCCAGCGCTTGAAATTCGAGTGCAATTTCTAGGCAGCTTTATTTTTCAACCTAGCCAATTCACAAATCAACACTTTTATGGTTTATTATTATTGTGAATGAATGAATAACAAACTCATTAACAAACACATTAACAAATTTAATAAAACACACATGGCATATGTATAATTTTAGTAAGTGTTAGTGGCAACTTTAAATGCAATTTACTCAAAATAAAGGAAAACTTTTAAAATCTGTAAATCTGCAAAACGGCTAAAAAGATATACCTTTCAAATAATATATGTTTGGTCAAAATCGGGATAAAACGGTAGAACAAAACATCGATAAAAATATATCGCCTAGCCTATTAATGTTATAGATTATCAGATTCCAGCCCTCGAAATTCGAGAGCAAATTCAAGGAAATGTTATTTTTTCATTAAATAAATACCCTAAAAGTATGTTAATCAATTATAGCCAATTCACAAATCAACACACAAAACAAACTAATTTTTATTACAGACACATTAATAAATTTAATAAACACACACATCTGTGGTTTTCTGGAATAACCGCGTATGTCCATTTTTGTCAGTTTTGAGTTAACGATGCCAAATATATTAATTTTTAACGCTCTTTACATGTGCTATTTTTTTTCTCATTTCTGAGTTTTTTCTTTAAATAACGACGTAACTTTAATGTTTATTAAATTAATTTTCAGCACTAACTACGTATGTCAACCTACGTTTGATCGCAGAAAACGACACATAGCGACATACGTTGTTATTAATGAAAAAAAAAATGCAAAACAATTTTGGATTATTTTTCAGTTTATAACCACTTATAAAAACTTGTGTGTTTATTTTTGTTATTTTTTGTCACTATTATTCTTGATACGTTGTTATATTCTCATCTAAAGTCCCGTTAACTTTTTGTTGACGAACAAAAAAATCAATTCTTCAAGCAACAACAACTTAAGTCTACACAGGTGGTTGCATTGGTAGTTTTCTTTTTCAAAGAAGACGACGTTTGTCGACATAAGTTGTTTTATCTGCACACACTTTAAGTACTATTTACATATTGTTTTTTGCGTCCTTCTCTAGGATCTATTCGTCTGAAGATTTTTGACTCAAAATTTTATATAAAGTATTTATTGCCCACATCTACAGTACTGTTAAATAAAAAGCTCTAAAATCTTTATATCGAGCCCATAATTACAAATATAACGTTTTTTGGCTCCCCTGAACATTTTGATTTTATGACATTCGCGGTTATTCTAGAAAACCACAGACATAGCATTGTATAATTTTATGTATCTGTTACTAGCAACTTTAAATGCAATTTACTCAAAGTAAAGGAAAACATTTAAAAATCTATAAATCTGCAAAACGGTTAAAAATAACTACCTATCAAATAATGTACGTTTGGGTAAAATCGGAATAAAACTGTGGAACAAAACATCAGTCACAAGAAATCGCCTAGCCTATTAATATTACAGATTATTGCCTTTAATAAATTTGAATGCCGGTAGAAACATAAAAATCATAAGAAAAAGTATTCGCACGTTTAAAATAGTGCTGGTGGCGATTACAATGCAAGCATACATTTCGGGAGGCATGTTTAATCTCCCCGAAGGTCCATGTTCTGTTTGGCATAATTTCTAATATGGGCATTAGGGTGGCACTAAAAATTCAACTTTCGATTTTCAATAGTTTTCGCACGGAATATCGATCCAGTTGATATAAAACGGCTATTGTCAAAATTTGAGCAAAATCGGACAACTTTAAGCCGTGCCCCAAAGAGGTCAAAGGTCAAAATATGGTATATTGTGTATTTTTTAGGTATTTTTTATTTATTTTTATTGTTAATCTTATAAACAATTACAATTTTTCTTTCTAATGTGATTAAGAATGTTTCATAATATTTTTTTTGTTCAAAAATTAACCCGTCTGTGCACTGAGGGTCTAAATGACCCTTTTAAAATTACACAATTTTTTATTTGTTAAATATTTTGTGGACAAATTTAATATAGATTAACTTTTAATATTACCCCCTTTTCTGGGGGTGGGAGGATGTAAATTGCTTTAGATCGTTCAAAACCACCCTAAATTTATTATTTAGAAATGTGAAAATTTACGTTATAACGAAGACTAAAACAAGTAATTACAATTTAACAGGGCCTGTTAGTTTAGACAACAACCACTGATAACTCAAAAGTTAACGAATTTTAGAAAAAAAAAGTCAAGGAGTACTAGATTTTCAAATTTTTCAAATAAAAAATAAAAATGCAAAAATCCCCTATCATGCATTTAGTTGAAAGTGTTAAACAGTTGAAGGTGTAATCAGTCGTGAGTGTAATCTGTAGAAAGTGTATGTTTTATTAGTGATTTTTGTCAAATTCTGATTTTAAAAATGCCATCTTTAAGACAGGAGATTTTTCTAATTGGTTATTCAAAACTACAATTAAGTGGTAGTAAACTGCCATCAAAGGGAGAGTGCCTGAAAGTACTTTTTTATAATTTAAGAGTTGCTAAATTAGACATAAAAGCTAGTGCGAGTCTTGTTATCAAAGAGTGTTCAATTTTTTGGGAAAAGGCACGTATCCCTATTATGACAATAGTGAATGCCGAGAAGAAATTGATGAAGTTGTATAGCGAGTGGAGAAGTTTGGCAAAACACAAAAATAGAGATTCAGAATTATTTAAAAGAAAATGTGAAGAATGGAAAGAAGCATTGAACGACCTATTTGATATCGCTAAAGCTAACGCAATTGGCCTTATTAAAATTGAAGAAGACAAACAGTTTTTAATA
Organism: Cordilura impudica; assembly: GCA_963682025.1. Classification (NCBI taxonomy): domain Eukaryota; kingdom Metazoa; phylum Arthropoda; class Insecta; order Diptera; family Scathophagidae; genus Cordilura; species Cordilura impudica. Next base: position 300,939,712 of record OY821517.1, read on the forward strand.
AAGCAAAAGCTAAAAGGACGTCAAGGTTCTATGGCTGGAGTAAATGTTAAATTAAGAAAAAATGAAGAATATCGACAAAACCGCCAAAAGCGAGAAGAGATCAGGCGAAAAATGCTTCAGGAAGTCCCATCAACCTCAAGAGGTGAGTTTGTATTGTGTTTATCAAAACTTACGATCAGGGCAGTTTTTTGGCTTTTGATTTTTTTGATATGCCAGTTTTTTAGTTACTTTGCAATATTGTCACTTAATTATATTCGTGCAAAGAAAAAACTTTTTTTATTTTTTTTTTTATAAAACGTATATTGTGTATTTAAGTTACAATCCTACTAAAGGGTATAAATCGGCTAACCGTTTTTTACCTACAAAAATGACTTTAAAATTATAGTTTTAAGAAACAATTCATATTATTCTTTAGGAAATATTATAAATGAAACTTTCAGTTCCGAGGAATCAGAAAACACGGAACCCGTTGAAACTGATGAATATGAAGTTTACCTTAATTCTCCAACTCCTTTGGAAACTATTCATAACGAAGCACCACAAAGAATAAGGGGAAGCAAAAAGATATTGACACCAAGACTTGCAACAGTTTTGGATAAACTAAAAATTAGTTCCAGAGATGCAGTCCATTTGTTGGTAGCAGTTCTTGATGCAGCTGGGCTAAACACGTCGGAATATATTTTAAATCGTAATAATGTTCGCAAACAAAGAGATATTTTAAGAAAACCAAAAAGCGAACAAATCGTGTCTGAATTCACAACAAACCCTACACCATTGACAATTCATTGGGATACCAAGCTTTTAACTAGTGTTACAGGAAAAACTGAAGATCGTCTTGCTATAATAGCAACTGCTCCAGGTCTTGAGCATGTACTAAATATGCCTGATATACCAGCAGGAACTGGGTTAGAAATATCATCTGCCGTTTATGATACTTTGGAGGAAAATAATATTTTAGACAAAGTAGAGGCATTTGTGTTCGACACAACCGCGTCAAACACCGGGGAATTTAGAGGAGCTTGTAACCTTTTGGAAAAAAGAATTGGTCGAGATGTGTTATACCTAGGGTGCAGACATCATATCTTTGAAATTATTTTATCATCAGTGTTCATAGAAGCTAATATAAGTGCTTCTACTGGTCCTGAAATAGTAATATTTAAGAAATTTAAGAAACATTGGCCTAAAATACAGCAGGATGCTTTTTTGACTGGATTGACACACCCCAGATTCAATGATATTTTAGGTGGTGATCGCGCTAATATTTTAAAATTCGCGAACGATAAAATAAAGGAAGACTTTCCTCGTGATAACTACAAGGAATTTTTGGAATTAATAATAATACTCTTAAGAGGAATTCCACCTAGGGGAATTAAAATTACAAAACCTGGCGCACTGCATTTAGCCAGATGGATGGCCAAGGCCATTTATTGCCTAAAAATTATTATATTTCGAGACCAATTTCCCGAAATAACCGAAACGGAAATAAATGGTTTGATTGAAGTAGCTGGATTTGTGATTAAGTGTTATTCGATTTTCTGGTTTAGCGCTGATAAAGCAGACCAAGCTCCTGTAAATGACATCGAATTTTTAAAGAAATTAGAAAATTATAAAAAAATCAACAAACCTATAGCTGAAAAAGCCATATCGAAATTGCTTAAACATCTTTATTATTTGAATGAAGAATGTGTAGGTTTTGCCTTATTCGACGAAAGAATCGATTTAGCAACTAAAGCCAAACTTGCTACAAAGATGCTTGTAACAAACTTGTCTGAACAAAATCTAGAAGAAGAAGGAGAGGAATATCCAAAAAGGCTAACAATAAACCAACAAAATTTAAGCCATTTCCTTGCCAGAGACAATAATGTAATTTTGGAGGAATTATTTTCCAAAAACACCAACAAGCTTTTACAAAGGTTTAACATTTCTGCAGACTTTTTAAACAAAGACTCAAGTTGTTGGCCAATTTTAGATGACTATCGTAAAGGAAAGAACATAATTTCAAACTTAAAAATTGTCAATGACTGCGCCGAAAGAGGAATTAAGTTAGTGCAAGAATTCCACGAGAAAATTACAAAAGATGAGGATCAGAGGCAGCATTTATTTAAAGTAATGACAACTTGTTTTATTAATTTTAATTAAAGATTTGTATGATAAAATTGGTTTTTTTCTATTTGTTTCAGGTTGTACAAAATTATAGACAGCAATTTTCAAAAGAAGCAAATTTACAAAACTTAAGAACTAATTATAATTAAAGTGTCCCATATTTTATTTTTTACGTATTTACGTATTTTTTACGTTTAAATATTTTTGTTTTTATTAAAAAAGTTAATTTTATATGTTAATGTTAACGGGTGGGCAAAAAGGGTTAATGATTTAAAATTGTCGTAGATAATTTGTTAGCATATCTCAGATAATTAAAAGAAAGTGCAAAATATTACGGTTTTACAGTACAAAATATATTAAACTTTAAAACCCACTGGGCACGGAAGGGTTAAATTTTTCATTTTTTTTATAATTATTAATAATTGCACATTGTAAATGAAGTGGAATGATTTTTTATACAAATTCGGGCAAAAACGAACAACTACTTAAAAAAAAACGTTTTAAAAATATCGGGCTAAAAAAATCTGACCTTTGACCTCTTTGGGGCACGGGAAATATTTGTCCGATCTTCCTAAAATTTTTACCATATAGTTTTTACACCAAGTGGCACAATATTCCGCGCGAAAACCATTAAAATTAAAAAAAAAAATTTCGTCCATATAACCTGCTGCCACCCTAATGGGCATAGATGTTATCTCAAACGGAGAACCAACATATTGGCCGACAGATATACAAAAGATTCCCGATTTAATCGATTTTGGAGTAACGAAGAACATTGCGGGAGAACTTATAAATGCTGAATCTTCATTGGAACTCTCATCAGATCACATATCCGTTGTTTCTGCTATTTCTAACCCCCCGAGAAATTGTGTCGCCGAATGATAATTTAGCGTTAGCATATATTATATATTAGTTAAAGTATAAAAAGTTTCTCAGTACCAATTGTACTTGTATTGACCTGGCTATTGTTAACTTTCAACAAAACCTCAAAATATCTTCTCAACTTGCTGCAAACCCCCCGACACAGAAGGCAGTATAAAACTTATTATATATATGTCGAACGGCTATTCTACGAAAAAAGAAGAATTCGAAGAGAGTGGCAAATATACAGATCTCCACAACTTAAGCAGCAATTGAAAGCATATACATCAAATTTTAGAAAGTGATAAATTAAGCAGATATCTCGAAAAATTAGATTCTACTTCAAGAACTGATTACTCGTTATGGCGAGCTAAAAAAAAATCGTAAAAGACCCATTTTACGTAAACCACCATTAAGAATGGTGCTTTTAAAATTAACCCGAATAACATTGAGAATAGTTCCTTTTATATTTACTAGTATAGCCCAGCACTCGAAATTCGAGTGCAAATTCCAGGAAATATTATTTTTTCATTCAATTTTTGTCTTCCAATGTTTTTTAATCTATGTCTATATATATATAATTTTTGAATATTTAAATGAGCCTAAAGGTATGTTAATCAATTATATCCAATTCACAAATGAACACAAAAAACAAACTCATTTTTATAACAAACACATTAACAAATTTAATAAACACACACATAGCATTATATAATTTTATGTATGTGTTAGTAGCAACTTTAAATGCAATTTACTTAAAACAAAGAAAAAAAATTTAAAATCTGTAAATCTGCAAAACGGCTAAAAAGAAATACCTTTCAAATAATGTACGTTAGGGTAAAATCGGTATAAAACGGTAGAACAAAACATCAGTCACAAAAAATTATATATACTATGTTTTTCGTACTTATAATTATTATTCATGCAATTCTAATTACACTACTCAACAAAATGAAAAAAATTTCATGTACTCCGGATGCGATAATTTTTTCTGTGTAGATAACCTTGACATGAGCTCGAAAAACGCAATAAAAAATTTTTTTTTCGTTTGGTTTTTTTTTTTTTTTTTTTTTTTAAATTTTAAAAATTTTTTTTTGGTTAATTTGTTTCGTCCAGCATAACTCGGGAACCACTAGCCCGATTTAATTGAATTAAATTGTAAAAAATTTAAAATTACAATTCCCTTAATCTGTTTATATATTGTTTTCCTATACAAGCAACAGTTTCCAAGTTAAAAATGAATATATAAAGGAAAAAACTTATTTTTGCCTAAAGATTTAAATTTTTTTTTTTTTAAAATCCATAAAAAATCCCAAATGAAAAAAAATGTCAAATCTTATTACTTTTACGTAAAGATACATAACCTATGAGCAAAATAAGAGAAAGATCATGAAAATCGATGCACGCGTTTCGCTTTTATTCGCAATTGAGTAAAGGTATGAATTTAAAAAATTTGCTCGACATATGCACAACTTTGTCTATGGTAAGGTTTTTTCTTTTTTATTACAAAAAAAATTAAAATTTGTTGGGTGACAAAAATATATGACTTTAAATTAAAAAACAATTCGATATATGTACAAGAAATTATCCTAAGGATATCAACATTAATTAATTATAAAAAAGTTTTAAAAAAAAATATCTAAACACAAAAATAAAAACCTTCAAATTAAAAATAATTATGTGCTTTTGTCTTTCTTTTATATTGTTGTGGGTCTGTTTCTCTTATTAGGAACCAGATATAGTCCCCCATCATAGCTTCGTTCCAAAATCCTTGGTATCGGTGCTCAATTTCTTTCATTTGCTGATGAAAACGCTCACCATGCTCGTCACTCACATCGCCCAGGTTGTCCGGAAAGAAGTCCAAGTGCGAGTGTAGAAAATGTATCTTAAGCGACATATTTGCTCCAATTTTTTTATAATTTTGGAGTAGTTGTTCGACGATCTCTCTGTAATTTGAGCTTTTGTTGTTTCCAAGAAATCCGGAAACAATTTGCCGAAATGAGTTCCAAGCTGCAGCTTCATTTGGTGATAAAATGTGTTCAAACTGTTGGTCTTGCAACAACTTTTTAATTTGCGGACCGTCGAAAACGCCTTCCTTAATCTTTGCCGATGAAAGGTGAGGAAAAATGGTTTTTAAATAGGCGAACGCTTCGCCATCTTTGTTGATAGCTTTCACGAAGTTTTTTATGAGTCCGAGCTTTATGTGAAGAGGTGGGAGAAAAACATTTTCCTTTTTTATGAGTGGTGTATATTTCACGTTGTCGCTGCCGGGGATGAAGTTAACTCTTTCTGTCCAACTCCTCCTGGTGTAATGATGTTGACGATCGCGGCTGTCCCAAAGGCAGAGAAAACAACAGTACTTTGTGAATCCACCTTGTAATCCACAAAGGATACCGATAACCTTAAGGTCGGCACAAACTTTCCAATCGTGTTTCTCATAGTTAAGGCACTTTAGTAGATTGTCCATGACTTCGTATGTTTCCTTGGTGTCAACGGCATGAGCAATTGGAATCGAAGGTTTCTTGTTGCCGTTGTGCAGTAAAATTGCTTTAAGGCTCTGCTTGTTGCTGTCGATGAAAAGACGCCACTCTCCTGGATCGTAAGAGTACCCGAGTTCACCAAATAATCCGGGAATGTCCTTACAAAAACAGATGTTGTCTTTTTTTGTGTAGTACCTTGCGTATGGTTCATGACGCTTCCTGTAGATTGTTGTCACCACACCAGGAGCCAAGAAACCGAACTGTTTCATGCGCGATGCATGCAACTCTGCATCTTCCTTGGAGAGTTTCAATTCTCTAACCCAATCGTTCAGTTCTGCTTGGGAACATAAGCGTTGACCTCCATGCAATGTATATGTTGACTCGCATTCTGATGTGGTTCCTACTGTCTCCGGATCTGATGATGGATGTATCGCCTCATTATTAGATGCCCATCTTGAAACGGGCGGTTGCGGGTCCACTGGTTCTTTGGAAAATGGCACTGGAAAATTCACTGTTGAAACAGCAGCGTAAGTCCATCGTATATTTTTTCCCACGCCTGTTTTTTTGCTAAGACAGAAGTAGCAATCTGTTGCATGGCAAAGCGGAGCTCTCCAAAGCATTGGCATGATGATTCTCGGCTGTCGTCTGAAAGAATTGCAATAATAAGTTATATATGTTCTTGAATTTCGTAATCTACACTTACCTTGAGTCACTTAGCTGTACGTAGCACCTTGGACATAGAGCACTTGGTGTCCACCGCTCATCTATGTTTGAGACCTTTAAATTGAAGCTCTCTTCAAATGAATCTCTCAATTTAGGTGAAAAATAACGCTTGTTTTTTCCACAAACGTATTCTCCGCACATGTAACAAAAATTACTTGGATTGGTATTGCATTCAAATACTCGCGAACGTTTGCTCATTTTAACTATCGCGTTCGTCGACACTTGTTGAATGAGTAAAATCGATCAATGAAGACCTATTTGTACTGTGTATTGTTTAGTATTTTACTGACAGGTACTTATAAATGGGTGTATATTTTTTTACGGTGGCTACATACCTGTTTCACCATGTGTGAGTCTTAAATTTTCCGAATAAATGTGGGTTGCATTTATGTAAAAAAATCATACAGGTAGTCACCGGAAAACCCAAATAAGTAAAAAAGTCCCCTTTCCTTTTTTCCTTTTAATTGTTCACGCACATTTATTACCGTTTATTACTTTGCTTACGCAATCATAAAAATTAAATAACCCTTTGTTTATTCCGTTTTGTTAATTCTGAGAATCATAAAAAAAAAGAAAAAACCTTACCATAGACAAAGTTGTGCATATGTCGAGCAAATTTTTTAAATTCATACCTTTACTCAATTGCGAATAAAAGCGAAACGCGTACATCGATTTTCATGATCTTTCTCTTATTTTGCTCATAGGTTATGTATCTTTACGTAAAAGTAATAAGATTTGAAATTTTTTTTCATTTGGGATTTTTTATGGATTTAAAAAAAAAAAAAAAATTTAAATTTTTAGGCAAAAATAAGTTTTTTCCTTTATATATTCATTTTTAACTTGGAAACTGTTGCTTGTATAGGAAAACAATATATAAACAGATTAAGGGAATTGTAATTTTAAATTTTTTACAATTTAATTCAATTAAATCGGGCTAGTGGTTCCCGAGTTATGCCGGACGAAACAAATTAACCAAAAAAAAATTTTAAAATTTAAAAAAAAAAAAAAAAAAAAAAAACCAAACGAAAAAAAAATTTTTTATTGCGTTTTTCGAGCTCATGTCAAGGTTATATACACAGAAAAAATTATCGCATCCCGAGTACATTTTGACTGTTGACTAGTGTTATTATTCATTTGACTCAAATATTTATTGCAAATATTCCATATTTTGTTCTGTGTTATTTCTGTTCTTTAGTAGTTTTTTGACTTCTTCATCTAACTCCTGATGTTCCACTCTCCATTGATATCGAATATTGGACGTTGCCAATAATATATTAAATAGATCTTCATTTGTGGAATTTAGTGAAATTTTTCTAGTATTGTGCTGTCTATAACTTCTGTAATCCTTATTCCTTTTTTCCTGAGCCTCCTCTGATAGATATGCAAGTGGCACCAAATGATATTTAATGACATCTTTTGCATGATAAATAATTTTGTGAACTGTTGCAGACATATTTCTACATGTGTAGTTGGTTGTATATATTTTTGCTGTTTCCCTAACATAATCTCCAAATTTTTAGGAGTCAATTTCTTCATTGCACGCAAGTACTTCTAGGATTATTTTAAATCTGACAATAAATCCACTCCTGTGCTGTTTCTGGATCTGAAAAGAATCTTCTTGCGGTATTGCCATCATTTGTATTGCCTGACCCGTATTTTGACTGATCTATAATCAATCCAAATTTGCGATATTCATCTTGAACATGTTACTTTTTTGAACTTCTTAACTCTTTGTTGGTTTCGTTGTTTCTTCTTGATCCTGAAGAACCGAAATCTAAATCATAACTTATTTTTAGCACGTGTTCCATAAGTCGTATTCTTGCGTGTAGTAGCGATAATCCAAATTCATGTGCATCAGTATTATCTAGTGATTTTGTCGGGACTTGATTTAATTGGCTTGATGTTGCTAGGCATATGTTGCAGTGGATGCAGCCTTTGTGTTATTCAGAGCCTGGCCTACTTTTCCACCTACCATTGTCAGCTTTAATTGGTAGCTTACTTCAGGTTGCTGCCCTTCTAACTGTAATTTTAATAGCTGTAGTGTTGTAATTTGGGCCTTGATATCGGTAACTTCTTTGTTAATGGCATCATGAGTTTCTTTTTTGAATTCAAATTTGATTGGCCTGCAGTATTTCGTAGAAGATGGTGTCTAATTTTTCCAAATATCTTTTGTTTGCGTTGTACTAGTCGCAGGCTCTGAATCTTCCAAAATCTTTTTCAATCGCAATGGTACAAATGATACCATGAACATAGCTGAGTCCGTAATATTTTCACATACTACTTGTTTGTATTGTTTTTGTCCCGAAGAACCATCACATCCCATTTACAAAAAAGAATTAACTTTGTGTTTCCATATTTCTTTAACTCATTTCCTTTTATTGATTGAAGCAAGGGTTCGGCTGTGTGATCAAGTAGAGATTTTAGTTGTACCTCTGCCGAAATTGGTGTGATTGTGATAGTGTCCTTTGATGGCAAACAGTCCATTTTAGCAGCGGTTATGTGATGATATGCTGGATACATATTTGAGCCTTTTTCAATTGCACGCAATCTGAGCTGAATATATTGCTGTTTTGTTAATTTCAAATCCAGAAATAGTGCTAATGCCTCCTCATTTGTGAACTGTTTTGCATTGCTCGGAGTTGGTATACTTTTAAGAATCCGTTTTGTTCTCACTGGACTTGCTTTTCAATGATATCCACTTTTGTCAATTGTTTCTGTGATCGTAATTGATGTAAGAAAGATTCTTTCATGTTTGTACAACCAATTTCATCGTTAACATCTTTAAGTTTCCGCCTCTTAGATCTATCGCTGCAGTTGTCCAATTATTTGCGTGGTCTTCCAGCCTTATCTTGCTTTGCTGTTTCTGCAGCGACAGTAAGTTGGCCTTCTAACCAGTATGCACTTTTTATATAAAAATTTTGTTTACTGTATCGTTTTTTTTAGTGTTTTGACGACATTAGATAATTGCTCTTGTATTTCGGTGCTACACGAATTAAATTTTAATTTTATTTTAACGTAACTAAGAACATCTTCCTGGTTTTTGTTTCTAAAATACTCTTCTGCCAGTTCTTTATAACTGAAGCTCTCCATATTTTTCTGAATATTTTTATTTGCGACTGTTATTGCTGAAATATATTATATCAGTTGAGTTTTACAAATATGTCAAAAGGATGGTCTATTTTCTAAGCAGATATCATTACTAGTAATAGAACAAATAATGACTTATAAGCTATAAAATATCTAAAGCACAAACTTAACACACCATTGCATACTTATAGGACTGTTTTAATTACCGTAATTTGATTTTTTTTTTTTTGACTAATTTCATTAAAATGAAAAAAGTGTTCCATCCACGGATCGTCACGGGTGAAAAAGTATACATAGGGTTAAAGAGAACACATTCACCTTTCTCTGGGTGGTATACGTTTCTTATTGCCTTTTGTTCCCTAGAAGTTCTATTCCACTAAAGTTGAAATATGACACAAATATAGTAGTTTAATAAATATTTCAGAACACCCCTAATATTAAATGGAAGGGTTGTGACCACTTACAACAACTAAAGACTGTGTACTGACATTCTTACTTACAAATATATACTGGTAATAGAACAAATAATGACTATTATAAGCTATAAAATACCTAAAGCACAAATTTAATACACCATTGTATACGAGTGGGGCTGTTTAAATTATCGTAATTTGAATTTTTTTAGAGTAATTTCATTAAAATGAAAAAAGTGTTCTGCCCACGGGTCGTCACGGGTGCAAAAGTATATATAGGGTTAAAGAGGACACTTTCACCTTTCTCCGGGTGGTATACGTTTCTTGTTCCCTTTTGTTCCCTAGAAGTTCTATTCCACTAAAATTGAAATTTGAGAAAAAATATAGTAGTTTCATAAATATTTCATAACGCCCCAAATATTAAACGGTAGAGCTGTGACCACTTACAACAACTAAAGACCATAATACTACTCCTTCCACCATTATAAAAATGACCGCAGGTCATTATCGGTGATAGCTTGCGAGTAGTAACCATTTATTTTTGATAAAAAAACAAAAAAAAAATCACCTTTTTCTGAAATTAAAAAAAAACAGTTGAGTTTGACAGCATGCCACGCCCACAATTAGCAATAAATTAATCTAATTTTTTGGCTACCTTAATCTGGGTATTTTAGCTACAAAAAAGCGTTAAAATTTTAAAAATCGATGACAAAAAAAATTAGATTTTTGGCCAATGAAATCAAAATTTCAGCCACCGTGGTGCGGTTCCAGAATAACCTGACCTGACAAAGAAAACACATAAGATTTGGGTAAAATTTATTTATTTCTCAACATAATCTCGTTTTAGCTCGATATACTTTTCTTAGCGATAATCAATAGCTTCGATAAGAACTAGCTTCGAGAAGAACCTTAAAAAAGCCATCAGCTGCAGACTCCGCGTATTTGTCGTTGGCAAATCTTTTACCACAGCCATTTTTTAAGTTTCGAAATAGAAAACTATAGTTCATGGCTTTTAGTCATCGCAATAGTGGATGTGTGGTGTATTGTCTTGGTGAAACAAAAGTTTCCTTTCTGCGACCATATTTTCCTTAATTTAATGACTTAAGCACTGGATTAAGTTAGCATAATACTCGTCGTTGATTGTTTTTATTTTTTTGAAGTTAATTTAGCACAAATGGAACTGTCTTCGCTTTCTTTGGAAACTATTTTCTCATTTCAGTCCACTGTTTTGACTGGTCCTTTGTCTCATGTGGGAAATGGTGGAGCCATGGCCTCATAACTGTTTTTGTTCAATTGTGAGTAAAACTCTTCTTCAAATTTTCTGCCAATTTGCGATGTAGAACATTTTTTAAGATTCTTGACATTTCAGCTAGCTCATGCATTTTCAGCCAACGATTTTCCCATTTTGTGGATTTTTTTAACCGTTTGTGGCCACCTCAACTGGTCGACTACTACGGTGTTCGTCTTGGCAGCTCATACGGCCTCATCTAAAGTCTGCCACCCAATAACTTTATAGTCGTAAATGAAGGAGCAGACTCCCCTGAGTACATTCTAGCTCCGCTTTAATATCGATTTGTCAATCACGCAGAGAAGCAGCGGCCTAAAACTTTGTCGGGTGTCAGAATTTTACGTCTAGTATCATCATATCTTGCCAAGGGCAGGTAATCGTATGACAACTTCGTATTATAGTGTGTAAAACAAAGTTATGCGGCCATTAAATACACATGCAAGTAACCAACAAATGGTCGCGTCAGTTAAAAAAACAGACATCCGTCCAAAAACCACAAATGCATTTCAATACGAGTATTCGTTACATACAAAAGGTATTCTTTGCTTTTTAGTGTTTTCAAACACTGTTGCGCACTCAACAATGTGCAAAAATTGGACAAATTTACTAACGTTACGGCTGAACGCCGAATCTCTGCTCTGCTACGTCAGGATTTTTATACCCTATACCACTATGTGGTTTGGGTATAATGACTTTGTACTGCTGTTTGTAACAACCAAAAATATTCATCCTAGACCCATCTTTAATTATACCGATCGACTCAGAATCACTTTTTGAGTCGAAATAGCAATGTCCGTCCGTCCGTCCGTCCGTCCGTCCGTCCGTCCGTCTGTGTGTCCATGTAAACCTTGTAATCAAACTACAGGTCGCAAATATGAATATATTTTGATGAAATTTGGTGTGTAAGCTTTTATCTGCCATGGGATAAACGCTATTGAAATTGGTGAGAATCGGTCCATGTTCAGACCTAGTCCCCATACAAATGACCCCTATGAAATCGACAAAATTGCCATAAGTTCCAAATTATCATATAGATCTCAGAGCAATTGGGTTTGTATGTGTTTATTACATCCATTAATCAGTAGTTCAAAAATAATCCCTATAGGAAAATTCTTAGTCATAGGCCCCATATAGAGCTGCTTCCCGATCTTCACTTAAATCTATCAAAAAACAAAAATATTGCACAGATTTTTCTCAAATTTGGTTTGTATATATTTTTTCAAAGTATAAGAGACTTTACCAAATATGGTCAGGATCGGTCCATTTTTCGACCTAGTCCCCATATAAATATAGTATCCGATATGAACTTTTTCATATCAGCAGCGAAAAAAAATAATAAAAATGGCATTCAAATTTGGTTTATGCTTATTTGCTATATCCAATTAGTTGGATCGAAGAGATAGGGTCTCTAAACCATGGTATAGGGTATCGCATAGTCGGGCTAGACCGACTATAATTTTCTTACTTTTTTTCTTGAAGTAAAAATTTAAAAAAAAAAATTTTAAATGCAATTAAATTTTTTTTCTTTTAAATCATAAATTTAACAATTTGTCAATGCAATGGACACCTTTCCCAAATATCTTTTGTGACTACGCAGTTCAATATCAAAAAATTGGATCACAAAATTAAAAACTTCTATATTTTATTTATTTAAAAGAAAAAAATATTAACATAAAATAGCTTAACCTCAGAAAAAAATAACAAATTTTAAAAGTATTCACTTTTATCCTTTACTATACAATAATTGAAAACTTTCTCTCTATTATAGGTTTCAAAATTTAGTTGGGTATCCGTAATTTTTTAGTACTGCTATACAACGCCGAGGCATTATGTCAATTAAATTGTTGATTACAATTTTGCAATTGCAATTTTTTGGCACTCTGAATTTACTGCCTGTATGCGAATTTGATCTTGTAATTTCAGGTTCGTGTTTTTCGATCTACAATTTCCCATACATATTATATTGGATTGAGGTATGGTGATTGGGCTGGTCATTCCAACACACTAGTTGCATTAGATGGTAGTTTTTGGTTATTTTCATGTAGGAACTTGCAAGACAGGGGCATATTTTTATGCGCGTAGAGATGCATTAGGTCATTTAGAATTTGTCTGTAACCAATTCCAGTTAGAGTATCTGTTACTTCATGAATTGGAGCCATTCCATGGTCCAAAAAGCAACCCCATACCATATTAATGCCACCGCCGAACTTAACAGTTTTATTTGTATATTTTCGGTCTAGTCTTTTTCCTTTGGTCTTAGTACAAACGTTTTTCCATCATGGCTTCTTAAGATAAACTTGGACACATTTGGAAAAAGAAAAGTATTCCAATTCCGCCTTGGCCAGTTCTTGTCTTTTTTTTTTTTTTTTGCAAAATTTAAGCGTGCCAAACAATTTTTCTCTGATATTAGTGGTTTCTTCACAGGATGATAACAATCAAGATCAGACTCAATTGCTCGTTGGGACAAAGTCGAGCACAATTTTTAGTTGCATATTGTTAATGATATTTTTGGGTAACATTTTTTTAAATTGTCTTGCTATTAAATTGTCTTGTCTATGACTCGTTTTACGGGGCGAGCCGCCTATTACTATTTTACGATATTTTATAATAATTTTCTAAATTATAGATTTTGTCACAGAATATTTCTCACAAATTTTCTTTTGCATAAAATCATCTTTTAAACTCTACATAAAACTCCATTCTTGCCATAATTTTATCTATAATCTATAATATTATTAGGTAAGGCGATTTCTTGTGACCGATGTTTTGTTAAACAGTTTTCTCCCAATTTTGAACAAACTTATTTTACTTGAAAAAGGTATTTCTTTTTAGTTGTCCATCTTATTTAGAGATTTAAAATTCCTGCTAGCACATACATAAAAGAAATAAGAAATTATCGGTCTAGATCGACTATACAATACCCTATACCATGGTTTAGAGACCCTATCTCTTCGGTCTAACTAATTCGATATAGGAAATAAGCATAAACCGAATTTGAGTGGCATTGTTATTAATTTTTTTGGCTGCAAATGTGAAAAAGTTCATATCGGATGTTATATTTATATGGGGTCTAGGTCGAAATATGGACCGATCCTGACCATATTTTATAAAGTCACTTATATTTTGAAAAAATATATAGAAATCAAATTTGAGAAAAATCTGTGCAATATTTTTGTGTTTTGATATGGGGCCTATGACTAAGAACTGTCCTTTAGGGATTATTTTTGGACTACTGATTAAAGGCTATAACAAACATATGCAAACCCAATTTGACTGAGATCTATATGATAATTTGGATCTTATGGCAATTTATGTCGATTTCATAGGGGTCATTTGTGTGGGGACTAGGTTTGGACATTGGCCGAATTTCACCAGATTCAATGACCTGCAGAAGCTTACATACCAAATTTTATCAAAATATGTTCATATTTGCGACCTGTAGTTGGATTACAGTGCTTACATGGACACACAGACGGACGGACGGACATCACTAAATCGACTCAGAGAGTGATTCATGGTCGATCGGTATAATTATAATTATCATTATACCCAAACCACATGTATGTGTTTGTGTGAGTTTGTTTTCTACATTCACAATAATAATTGTGTTGTATTGAAAAATAAATTTGGACAAACCAATAACGAAGTCCATAAAATATTTTATTAAATGAAAAAGTAACATTTCCTAGAATTTGCACTCGAATATCGAGGGCTGGAATCTGCCAGTTTATAACAAAAAGACAATAAAATAATTTAAAAACAAGTAAGAAAATTATAGTCGGTGTAGACCGATTATATGATACCCTATACCATGCGTTTAGAGACCCTATCTCATAGGCCCAACAAACTGGACATAGAAAATAGGCATAAACCAAATTTGAGTGGGATTTATTGGGATTTATTTATCGGATGCTATATCTATATGGGGACTAGGCCCAAAAGCGGACCGATCCTGACTATGTTTGGTAAAGTCTCTTGTATTTTGCAAAAATATGTACAAACAAAATTTGAGAAGAATCAGTGCAATATTTTCCTTTTTTGATAGATTTAAGTGAAGGTCGGGAAGCAGCTCTATATGGGGCCTTTGACTAAGAGTTGTCCCAAAGGGATCATTTTTGGACTACTCATTAAAGGATGTAATAAACGCATACAAACCCAATTTGAGTAAGATCTATATGACAATTTGGATCTTATGGCAATTTATGTCGATTTCATAGGGGTCATTTGTATGGGGGCTAGGTCTGAACATGGGCCGATTCTCACCAATAGCGTTCATCCTATGGCAGATAGAAGCTTATATACCAAATTTTATCAAAATATATTCATATGTGCGACCTGTAGTTGGATTACAAGGTTTACACAGACGGACGGACTGACATCGCTAAATCGACTCAGAAAGTGATTCTGAGTCGCTCGGTATAATAAAAGATGGGTCTAGGTCAAATATTTTTGGTAGTTACAAACAGCAGCACATGGTGGTATTGGGTATAATTATACAATGCTATGTGTGTGTTTGTGTGAGTTTGTTTTCTTCATTCACAATCAAAATTGTGTTATATTGAAAAATAAATTTGGACATATACCATTCACAATAATAATTATGTTGAATTGGAATTTAATTTTGGACATAAACCAATAACGCAATCGATACTTAAAAAGTGTTGAATTGTGAATTGTCTTATAAAATAATTTATTAAATGAAAAAATAACATTTCCTAGAATTTGCACTCGAATAACGAGGGCTGGAATCTGTTAGTTATTAATAAATAGACAATAAAATAATTTAAATATTAAACCCTTGAAAATAATAACTTGCCTTACAAAAATTCAACATCGTTAAATTAACTAAGGTGTTTTCTAAGGGGAGTCATAAATACCCCTGCAATATTTTTTATTCCGGAATTGTTTTAATGAATTTTTCAAAGATTTTAAATAAATCAAATAAAAGTTTTATGTATCTGGCACTTGGCGACGTTGAGATCTGTGCAGAATTTTAGAATCCGAAACATGCAAGTCGAAAGCATAAATATTATATTTTGCTGCTAGTTGAAAGTCGAGTTTCTTGAATGTCAATTAAACTTAATTTAGTTAAAGTCACATATCTTAAAACCTAAGGTGCGGTTCACAATTATAAGCTCACTCAATTTTTTGCTGTATCTCCAAACGACAAACTGTAACGTAAGAATACATTCTAGACAAACTGTATATAGTAAAAACCCGCTAATTCGTCATCCAATTAACCGGAGCATTCAATCTGAATTTTAATATATTGAATTTTTTTTTGCTTTTCTCTCTTTCACAAGAAAACTTATTGTATTCAATTCAATGAAAACGTGTAAAAGAACATGTTTTCTTGTAATTAATTAAAAGATTAAAATATTTAAAAATACAATTGTATTTAAAAACAGTTGAAAGAAAACTTCAAAACCTATAAATATTTAAATAACGGTTAAGATTTTTACATTTTATTTCATATCATCTTTTATTTGTATTTTTTGTAATCAATTCTGGTTCAAAAGTTTAAAACTTTCACTAAGAATATACTTTTTTTCGTTAATCTCCTTAATTGGAGTTTGGTAACAAATTTATTATCCTTTGCTAAAAAAAAAAACACCAAGGAAATTATTAACAAACAAAATTGGCAGATTCAGAACTTTGTATAAGTTTTCAATATATTGCCACCCAAGGTATAAACCAGGGCTCCCCATTACTCGAGCTTCGAGCTACTCGAGCTACTCGAGCTGCTCGAGTAGTTGATGAGCTACTCGAGCTCAACGAGTAGCTCGAGTAGTAAAAATTAGCATTTTTCATGTTTGAAAGCATATAAAAAGTTAAATATTGGTATTTAGTATAACAAATGTACACTTTTTAGAATCGTACAGATACCAAGAATATCACTGTTAAATTTCACTTGAATAGGAGTGTCCCACTTGCGTGGGCAAACTACTACTCGAAAAAGCTCGACGACTTTCCATACAAATGTATGAAAATATTAACTTCGTAGATGTTTGACTTCATTTAAGAAAAAATTTTCCCAAAATACATGGTATGATTTTATATATTTTGAAGTCAGTTACACTGATAGATTACCATCCTGAAATATTAAAACATTCTGATAAAAACTATGGAGTGGGCTAACTACTACTCGAAAAAGATCATCCACTTTCCACTCAAATGTATGAAAATATGATCTTCGTATATGTTTGATGCCTATTTACAAAAAAATTTTTAAGAACACTTGGAAAAACCTCTTAGTATTTTAATTTGAATATATGTAGAGGATATGTTTTCAAAATTTCAAAGCATTTGGACAAAAATGTTGGCGTGTGGGAACAACTACTCGAAAAAGATCGGAAATTTTACAAAAAGTGTAAAAAAATAAAAATAAAAAATTTTATATTTTTTCACTGTCTGTAATTGACTATATTCAGAGATTACTCGTAAAAAATTGTAAGCCATTCCGACCAAAATTGTGGCGTCGGTATAGCACTACTCGACTGATATTGACCACTTTCTATACAAATGTGTGAAAATATGCTCTTATTTGAAGTTTGATGATATTTTTCAGAAAATTTTCCACAATGACGTAATAAAAAATTATATTCGTTAGAGCTGTATATACAAAGAGAACACTTCCTTCAAGTTTCAAAGCATTCCGCCAAAAATTGAAGCTTGGAGGAACTACTACTCGACGAAAAACAAAAAAAAAAAAAAATTTTTCAAAAAAAAAAAATGTTTTTTTCTTTCTTTTTACTGCCCGTAATTGACCTTATTCACAGATGACTCATTTCAAAAATTAAGCCAATCCGATGAAAATTGAGCTCTGGGCGAACAACTACTCGAAAAAGATCAGTCAGTTTCTATACAAATGTGTGCAAATTTGCTCTTATTTCAAGTTTGATGTAACTTTAAAAAAAATTTTCCATCACGACTTCTTAAAATTTTTTACTGCTTGTAGTTGCAAATATATCAAGATAATCTTCTTAAAATTTCAAAGTATTGCGGCAATAATTGTGCTGTTGGCGAACTACTACTCGAAAAAGCTCGACCACTTTCCAAACAAATATATGAAAAAATACACTTCATGCAAGTTTGACATCGATTCACACAAAATATTTAAGGCACACATGGTACAAATTTATGCTTTTTAAAGTTGGAAATATGATTACATTTCGTACACGAAATTCCAAAGTAATCTGACCAAAATTGTGGCTCGGACGAACTACTACTCGAAAAAGATCAGACTCTTCCAATACAAAAGTGTGAAAATTTGCTCTTATTTCATGTTTGAGATAATTTTACAGAAAATTTTTTATAATGACATAGCCGAAAGTTATATGTTTTAGATTTAGAAATGTAAGGAGAGTATTTCTTTTAAATTTCAAACGTTTCCGACAATAATGGTGGGGTGGACAAAGTACTACTCGGAAAAGCTCGAAATACTACTCGAAAAAAATCAGCCAGTTTCCATAAATGTGTTAAAATTTGCTTTTCTTTTAAGTTTGATGTAATTTTACAGAACATTTTCCTTCCCGACTTGCTAAAAGTTTATATGTTGTGAAGTTTTCGATTTGAGGACATTGTATCCTTCAAATTTCAAACTATTCTAAGAAAATTATGGAGGCGGCGAACTACTACTCGAAAAAATTCAGCTACTTACATACAGTGTGCGCAGATTTACTCTTCTTTCAAGTTTGATGTAAGTTATTACATTTATTTTAGTGAATATTTCATTTTATTTAAGTACATAAAATCTTATAATTTTTTTAACAATGAATGTTGAAAAATTATGGTTTCAGCGAACTTCTTTTAGCAGTGACAACATTATCAGCTGTATAAAAGCACCGCTCTGATTATGCTGAAGTTGCTGGGATACAAAGGAATCTCTTGGCCATTCGCGATATGTTCGGGTACTTTTCTTCACGATCCTGCCACCATTTTAGTGGACAGTCTTTCCATTTGTTTTTCACGTTGATATATCGACCACTCGATGTCAAGGTTATCATTTGTGCTCTGCGTTCGTTTTAAAAGTTTGTCGATAGCGCATATTTTAGAATACTGATATGTTGTATATTCTGTTGGTAATTCTTTTTCTTTACACAAAAGCCCCTTCAATTCCTTTTTTGATTTGGGATTGATTCAAAAGAGTTTCATGCTCCATATCTTTATAACGAGGATCGAAAAATGATGCCAACATTCTTGTTGCTACATCTGGTGAGATCTTCAAATTAAAGCGACTTTCCATTCTGCCTTGACGTTAGTTTTAAAAGAAATTGTCCAATCATCGTCGGTTATATCATCATTTAAGTACTCTTCAATCCAGTGGTTTAGTATTGGGCGAACCATCGAAATCGAAGATCTGTTAGAGCACAAAATATCGGTAAGAAGGTATGGTGGTTCCGGAACGCTTTTTATTTGTTCAATTTTGCTCCACTCAGCTTCAGATAATTCAAAATCCACCGCAACTCGCTGACTAGTCACATTTCTGTCCGCCAACAAGTTTATTAAAGATGTACGATTTTGGATGACACAAACCAACATGTTATACGTCGAGTTCCTTCTCGTCTTATAGCACTGCAAGAATTTTAGTTCCGGAATACCTAATTGTGCTTGTTTTTCCTTTAGCGCATTTGTGCACGTGTTGTACATGGCAAAAAACGGTAATAATAAAAATAATAATCGCTTTACTGACCTCTTAACCGCAATAAAAACGTACTTCTTAATTTTGAAAATATTAAACACCAAAACACCATAAAAATTTAAAATTTTTTTTGTCCTCTTATATTAATATTAATTTTTACCATATACTTTTGAAAAATTTTTTGTAAATCGATGTCAAACTTCCATGAAGTCAATGTTTTCATACATTTGTATGGAAAGTGGTCGAGCTTTTCCGAGTAGTAGTTTGTCCACCCCACCTTTATTGTCGGAAACGTTTGAAATTTAAAAGAAATACTCTCCTTACATTTCTAAATCTAAAACGTATAACTTTCGGCTATGTCATTATAAAAAATTTTCTGTAAAATTATCTCAAACATGAAATAAGAGCAAATTTTCACACTTTTGTATTGGAAGAGTCTGATCTTTTTCGAGTAGTAGTTCGTCCGAGCCACAATTTTGGTCAGATTACTTTGGAATTTCGTGTACGAAATGTAATCATATTTCCAACTTTAAAAAGCATAAATTTGTACCATGTGTGCCTTAAATATTTTGTGTGAATCGATGTCAAACTTGCATGAAGTGTATTTTTTCATATATTTGTATGGAAAGTGGTCGAGCTTTTTCGAGTAGTAGTTCGCCAACAGCACAATTATTGCCGCAATACTTTGAAATTTTAAGAAGATTATCTTGATATATTTGCAACTACAAGCAGTAAAAAATTTTAAGAAGTCGTGATGGAAAATTTTTTTTAAAGTTACATCAAACTTGAAATAAGAGCAAATTTGCACACATTTGTATAGAAACTGACTGATCTTTTTCGAGTAGTTGTTCGCCCAGAGCTCAATTTTCATCGGAATGGCTTAATTTTTGAAATGAGTCATCTGTGAATAAGGTCAATTACGGGCAGTAAAAAGAAAGAAAAAAACATTTTTTTTTTTTGAAAATTTTTTTTTTTTTTTTGTTTTTCGTCGAGTAGTAGTTCCTCCAAGCTTCAATTTTTGGCGGAATGCTTTGAAACTTGAAGGAAATGTTCTCTTTGTATATACAGCTCTAACGAATATAATTTTTTATTACGTCATTGTGGAAAATTTTCTGAAAAATATCATCAAACTTCAAATAAGAGCATATTTTCACACATTTGTATAGAAAGTGGTCAATATCAGTCGAGTAGTGCTATACCGACGCCACAATTTTGGTCGGAATGGCTTAAAATTTCTTACGAGTAATCTCTGAATATAGTCAATTACAGACAGTGCAAAAATA
Organism: Cordilura impudica; assembly: GCA_963682025.1. Lineage (NCBI taxonomy): Eukaryota > Metazoa > Arthropoda > Insecta > Diptera > Scathophagidae > Cordilura > Cordilura impudica. The sequence goes on from OY821517.1 coordinate 300,960,591, forward strand.
TAAAAATTTTTTTTTTTATTTTTTTACACTTTTTGCAAAATTTCCGATCTTTTTCGAGTAGTTGTTCCCACACGCCAACATTTTTGTCCAAATGCTTTGAAATTTTGAAAACGTATCCTCTACATATATTCAAATTAAAATACTAAGAGGTTTTTCCAAGTGTTCTTTAAAATTTTTTGTAAATAGGCATCAAACATATACGAAGATCATATTTTCATACATTTGAGTGGAAATTGGATGATTTTTTCGAGTAGTAGTTAGCCCACTCCATAGTTTTTATCAGAATGTTTTAATATTTCAGGATGGTAATCTATCAATGTAACTGACTTCAAAATATATAAAATCATGCCATGTATTTTGGGAAAATTTTTTCTTAAATGAAGTCAAACATCTATGAAGTTAATATTTTCATACATTTGTATGGAAAGTCGTCGAGCTTTTTCGAGTAGTAGTTTGCCCACGCAAGTGGGACACTCCGATTCAAGTGAAATTTAATAGTGATATTCTTGGTATCTGTACGATTCTAAAAAGTATACATTTGTTATACTAAATACAAACATTTAACTTTTTACATGCTTTCAAACATGAAAAATGCTAATTTTTACTACTCGAGCTACTCGTTGAGCTCGAGTAGCTCATTAACTACTCGAGTAGCTCGAGCTTCGAGTAGCTCGAGTAGCTCGAGTACTCGAGCTTGACCGTAGGCTCTGGTATAAACATTTATGTATGTGAACTTTTTCAAATCTGCAGGCCACAAATTAATAACAGAGCCACTCAAAATTATTTTCTGCTTATTTTTTATACATTCAAAATATTTGTTCGTTGAAATTAACTGAAAATGTTTAATAAAACAAACAGGCGTTTAAGAAACATTTTCGAAGAACAAAAAATAACTGACATAGCGGTAAAAATATATAAAAAAAATCAGTTCTATTTACTAACAAAATTTAAACTTTCTTTTAATTTAAAAAGGATTTGTCGCTTTTTTTAAGATATTTTTTTGACTTTTATTAAATTTTTTTTTCTAAAAGAAAATCAAAATTTGGAAAATGTTTATAAACATTTGTTGCCGCAACATGTATTCGTCATCATTAAAATTCATATACATATTTTATGTTGAAATAAAATTTTATTTAAAATTAAAAAAAAGAGAATATAAGAATGATTAAGTATTTTTTTTTAAATTGAAAAAAAAACTTCGGAACGGAAAATACATATCATGAAGATTTAGTTTAAACTAGCGAATTCAAGACCTCGAAATTCTAGTGCAAATTCTAGGAAATTTTATTTTTTCATTCAATTCTTTTCTTTTAATGTTTTTTAATCTACGTATAAATAAAATATTTATGAATATTTAAATAAAATTCATTAAGTTGTGAATTTTTAATTAAAATTCATTAAATTTCATTATAAATATTTATTGGACACACAGAAGATATATAATTGGGTTTGTTTATAAATAATTTTATAAGAGCCTAAGGGTATGCTAATCAATTTTAATAAATTCACAAGTCAACAGAAATTTACACACACGGCATTGTATATTTTTTTATTTGAAGCTTAAATATGTGTTTTATGTATGTGTTAGTAGCAACTTTAAATAAATTTTACTCCAAAAAAAAATTGTTCCGGACGGTGCTAATCTGAAAATGTGATGAACATCTGCAAAGAAATACCTTCCAAATGGCATATATTTTTTCTAAATCGGTTGGTAATTGAAGGCGTAGAATATGTCCTAAAAAATCGCCTTGCCTATTAATATTATAGATAACTAAAGTAAACAAAGGATATCCCAAAAAATACTATTAGCATATTAATTTTTTTAGAATAAATATTGAAAAAGTTAAAATTAATGAACGATTATCAATTGCTTAAATAACAAACAGGTTATATAGAAAAAATAACAGGGACGTTGGACCTTAAATATTTTCTCGAAATATTTCTCGTTAGTCGGTCTAAACCGACTATAATTTTCTTATTGGTTTTCACTGGCAATTGTAATATTTTCCGGTCTGCCTAAAATATTCAAGAATGGAGCAATTGCATAGAAGTGTTCATGATGTCATGTAGCATGATCGCTTTACACAAATCATTGGAGAGGAAAACTGCAGTGAATTGCGTTTACCAGCTCTCAAGTTAACCAGTTCTTTGTCACACATATGACAACTTTTACATCTGTCATATTTTATTGGTTTTTTTGTTATTGGCATACTCTCCACTATCACAACAAAAAAATTTCTCTGAATCAATTGAACAAAACACGTTAGAATATAACTTTGTATACTTAACGATTTTCAAACTCTAATTTTGTAATGCGAATTATGCGTCGATGCAAAAATAAGACCGGTTACAGGCTTCTCAAAGTTTCTTTTTTTCGAACTATGAAATCAAATATTTGAAATTTTTTATACAACAGGATTTTAAGAATTTAATTGTTTTATTTATAGTTTAATTTTTATACTCTACCGGTTTTAAAGGAACGTTCCTGAGAATAAACACTTCAAGTTTATTATTTTCAACAGAAAAACTAAAACAGTCACGAAAATACAAATTTTTTGAAAAATTCTAATTTAAAACAAGTCCAACTATATAATACCCTATATCATGCGTTTCAAGAGAGGGTTTTGTATTCAACTTTGCTGAGGCAATAACTGGATATAGAAACTTAAAATGAACCAAATGTTAGTGGTGTCTATAATATTAATAGGTAAGGCGATTTCTTGTGCCCGATGTAAGTTCGTCAGTTTTAATCCTATTTTGACCACGCATCCCTCATTTGAAAGGTATTTCTTTTTAGCTGTCCACCAGATTTACAGATTTTTTACATTTTTAATTTTTTTTTTGAAGTAAAATGCATTTAAAGTTTTTATTAACACATACATAAAATTATATAATGCTAAGTGCGTGTCTATTAAATTTGTTAATGTGTTTGCAAAAAGCCCTGTGTTGAATTGAAAAATAATTTTAGACATAAACCAATAACGACAATAACGACAAAAATAATGACGACAATAAAAAGTATTGAATTGTGAATTGGCTAAATTAGCATACCTTTACGATCGTATAAAATAATTTATTAAATGAAAAAATTAAATTTCTTATAATTTGCACTCGAATTTTGGGCTGGGATCTACTAGTTATTATTAATTTAGGGGGGTGCAGATATGAAAAAGTTCATATCTGATTTTATTTTTATACGGGAACTGGGACAAAAAAACGGATCGATCATGATATCATTTAACAAAGCCACTTACTTTTCTAAAAATCAAATATAACTCAAAATTTAAAAAAAATCTATGCAATAGTTTTATTTTTTTAAACTCTTTCTTTTAACTCATATTCACTGTCTGTCTATCTGTCTATCTGTCTGTCTGTCTATCTGTCTGTCGTGGGTCAACCCCATTTCCCCTTATCCAATTAATCTTGTTGTGACTACAGATTAATTTTGGAGTAGTCACGCACAATCAAGGAGTGATCTAAATGTCAATTCCATCCGATCGATCTCAAACTTGGTCCATACACTTGCTATGAAAAAAGATTAAATTTGAGTTAGTCACGCACAGTCACGCATGGTCACGCACAGTCACGGAGAGATTTAAAACGGATTTCCCCTCATCCAATCAATCTGAAATTTGGTCGATATACTTGCTGTAAAGAAAAATTAACTTCGACATAGTCACGCACAGTCACGCATGGTCACGCACAGTCACGGAGTGATTAAAAACCCATTTCCACTTATCCGATTTGTCTGAAGCTTGGTCGATAGACTTGCTGTGAAAAAAAGATTAACTTTAACGCAGTCACGCACAGTCACACATCGTCACGCACAGTCACGGAGAGATTAAAACCTCACTTCCCTTCGTCCAATCGATCTGAAACTTTGTCCATAGACTTGTTGTGGCCAAAGATCAATTTTGAGATAGTCACACACAATCACAATATATGCATAAGGAAACAAAGAGTTTTAATAAAAACTTTGTTTTTATGGGTCTATAATATTAATAGGCTAGGCGATTTCTTGTGACCGATGTTTCGTTCTACCGTTTTATTCCGATTTTGACCAAACGTGTATTAATTGAAAAGTATTTCTTTTTAGCCGTTTTGCAGATTTACAGATTTCTAAATTTTTTCCTTTATTTTGAGTAAATTGCATTTAAATTTGCTACTAACACATATATAAAATTACACATATGCTATGTGTGTTTTATTAAATTTGTTAATGTGTTTGCTAATGACTTTGTTATCTTCATTCACAATAATACTAAACCATAAAAGTGTTGGTTTGAGAATTGGCTAAGTTGAAAAATAAAGCTGCCTAGAAATTGCACTCGAATTCCGAGCGCTGGAATCTGCTAGTTGATTATTAATAGATTTAAGTGAAGATTTAGAATCAGCTTAGTATGTGGACTGTGACTAAATATGCTCCTTCAAAATTTATTTTTGGACTACTTATTATTGGGTACAGTAGACATTAATACATGCACCAATTCATAATCACTTTTTGAGTCGATTTAACAATGTCCGTCCGTCCGTCTGTCTGTCCGTCTATCTGTGTGCCATGTTAACATTGTAATCAAATTGCAGATCTTAAAGATGAATATATTTTGATGAAATTTGATATGTACGCTTTTAACGAACATAGAACGATTGCTATTGGAAGTTGCAAAATTCTGTTCATGTTCAGACCTAGTTCCCATACAAATAACCACTATGAAACCGACTTAATATGCCATAAGATTCCAAATATATAAAAAATATGTTTAATATGTTTATTTATGTTAATTACGCCCATTAATCAATTATTCGAAAATAAACCCTTTAGGATAATTCGTCGTCATAGCCCCCATATCGAGCTGCTTCCCGATCTTCACTTAAATCCTACAAAAAACAGAAATATTGCACAAAAGACTATCCACAAAATAAACGTTTTTAGCAAATATGAACAGGATCGGTCCGATAAAAACTGCAACAAAATTGATTATTATGCCAATCAAATTTGGTTTATGCTTATTTTCTATACTCAGGTATTTGGTAATAAGATCATTTCTCTAAAGACATGGTATAGGGTATCATAAAGTCAGTATAAACCGACTATAATTTTCTCGATGGAGTTTTTATCCGTATGCTGGCAGAAAGGCAATGCTTTGAATAAAACAAAGTTCCCATCTTTCAGAATAAATGCCCAATTTTTGGTTTTGAAAGAAAACGGCGGAAACTTAGATAATATAGCTGATGTACATATCATATATCATATCATATCATATCATATCATATCATATCATATCATATCATATCATATCATATCATATCATATCATATCATATCATATCATATCATATCATATCATATCATATCATATCATATCATATCATATCATATCATATCATATCATATCATATCATATCATATCATATCATATCATATCATATCATATCATATCATATCATATCATATCATATCATATCATATCATATCATATCATATCATATCATATCATATCATATCATATCATATCATATCATATCATATCATATCATATCATATCATATCATATCATATCATATCATATCATATCATATCATATCATATCATATCATATCATATCATATCATATCATATCATATCATATCATATCATATCATATCATATCATATCATATATCATATCATATCATAACATATCATATATCATATCATATCATATCATATCATATCATATCATATCATATCATATCATATCATATCATATCATATCATATCATATCATATCATATCATATCATATCATATCATATCATATCATATCATATCATATCATATCATATCATATCATATCATATCATATCATATCATATCATATCATATCATATCATATCATATCATATCATATCATATCATATCATATCATATCATATCATATCATATCATATCATATCATATCATATCATATCATATCATATCATATCATATCATATCATATCATATCATATCATATCATATCATATCATATCATATCATATCATATCATATCATATCATATCATATCATATCATATCATATCATATCATATCATATCATATCATATCATATCATATCATATCATATCATATCATATCATATCATATCATATCATATCATATCATATCATATCATATCATATCATATCATATCATATCATATCATATCATATCATATCATATCATATCATATCATATCATATCATATCATATCATATCATATCATATCATATCATATCATATCATATCATATCATATCATATCATATCATATCATATATCATATCATATCATATCATATCATATCATATCATATCATATCATATCATATCATATCATATCATATCATATCATATCATATCATATCATATCATATCATATCATATCATATCATATCATATCATATCATATCATATCATATCATATCATATCATATCATATCATATCATATCATATCATATCATATCATATCATATCATATCATATCATATCATATCATATCATATCATATCATATCATATCATATCATATCATATCATATCATATCATATCATATCATATCATATCATATCATATCATATCATATCATATCATATCATATCATATCATATCATATCATATCATATCATATCATATCATATCATATCATATCATATCATATCATATCATATCATATCATATCATATCATATCATATCATATCATATCATATCATATCATATCATATCATATCATATCATATCATATCATATCATATCATATCATATCATATCATATCATATCGTATCATATCATATCGTATCATATCATATCATATCATATCATATCATATCATATCATATCATATCATATATGTATATTTGAAAAATGACTAGCAATACTACAATAACTGGTCTATTGAGCGGTGCAAAACTCTATAAAATAGCTGATCCAAAAATAAATGACAGCATCTGAAAAAAATTTCGAGTTTAAAGTTAAAAGTCAAAAGTGTCAAACGAAAAATTTATCACGTTTCTATTCTAAGTATATGACCTTGAATGACTCAATCAACTTAAATTGATTGATGCATTGTTTTTAGGTAGTTTTTGATTCTTAAAAGTTTAAACGGTCTGACTTTTACCACTACCGATGTCTAGTTTTTGAGCAGATCTTTTTTTACCGTCATTATATGGTAAAATGAGCGGGAAGCGAAGTTAAAACACATATGCAATTTTCACGTACTTAGTGGGTTCTCTACTATTTATGAAACGAAAAATCCTTGGGTTTTGGGATTCTACAAAATTGTATTACCAAATAATCTATGCCTGTCAATAACAGACGAAATGAGCGATTTAAAAACACTTGTCGTTAGCTCTACTTCTCGTCTACCCAGCAGCATGCAGCATTTTCCATCATTGTTGCATACATTTTCGGCTATTCATGCATTACCAACTGCGCTATACAAATATGACAAACTCGTTTTTACATGAAATATCCTTACGATAGATTCTGAATCACATTAAAGATCTTGTTTGACGAGATTAAAGTAGAAGAATGGTAAACAAATTAAAAGGTATTTTGAATCTTCAATTCCAAACGAAAAATTCGAAAATATTTATCTCTTGTTAAATTTTTAAATCTGAGACTACAAAAAACGGTCATCTTTTTTCAGTAATTTTTTTTCAGTAATTTAGGCACAATAATTTAAAGTGTGTGTTCTTATTGTGGAATTTGTATGGATGTGTATGCATGTATGGTATATAATTTTCTTCCTGGCACGTTTTATTGTTTTATAATTTATTTTTATATCTTATTTGCAATTATATTTATACACAGTGATGTGCAAAAATGTAGAGCGTTTTATTAGGTTACATATATATATATACCTGTAGGGTTAGTCTTACAGCCTTCGTCTTCTAAACAAATCTGCTTATGAGATTCTCTGATATATTTATATAAACAGACTTTCAAATTCAGAAAGAATTTCTCTTTAAAAAGTATAGTCATAGCAAATATTTGGAATATCCCTCTTATAGAGGTTATATCTAGATCGTGCTTGATTTCAAGCCGGTAATAAATATTGACTACAATTGAGCCTCAGCTTAGTTATTTTCCGTCTAGATGCCAATTGCATTTGCTCTGCACTGTACTTACAACTTGATATGTTTATTTCACGTTTTATTGTTTTTTAATCAGTTTTCATCTCATTTTGCAATTTGAACCAACATGTTTTGTTGAACTATGGCAGAGACGCTTATGAAAACAAATTGAAAAGATGATATTTTTTATAAGGTGCCAAACAGGCAGTACAAACAAGTAAGAAAATTGTAAGCGGTCTAGACCGACTATGCAATACCTTATTCCATGCGTTTAGAGAATTGCTTTTAAGTCCACCTAATTGAGTATAGAAAAGAAGCATAAACCAAATCTGTGTGGAATTTTTATGAATTTTTTTGCCTGCAGATATGAAAAAGTTCATATCGGATGCTATATTTATATGGGGCCTTGGTCGGAAATCGACCAATCTTGACCTCATTTGATAAAAGTGACTTATTTTTTGCAAAAACATATAAAAACCAAATTTGAGAAAAATCTTATATCTATAATATTAATAGGCTAGGCGATTTCTTGTGACAGACGTTTTGTTCTACCGTTTTATCCCGATTTTGACCAAACGTAAATTATTTGAAAGGTATTTTTCTTTCGCCATTTTTTAGATTAACAGATTTTAAAATTTTTTCCTTTATTTTGAGTAAGCTGCATTTACTGAAAATTATACATGTGCTATGTGTGTGTTTTATTAAATTTGTTAATGTGTTTGTTAATGAGTTTGTTATCTTCATTCACAATAATAATAAATCATAAAAGTGTTGGTTTGTGAATGGGCTAAGTTGAAAAGTAAAGCTACCTAGAAATTGCACTCGAATTTCGAGCGCTGGATTCTGCTAGTATTTTTGATAGGTTTAAGTGAAGATCAGGAAGCAGCTTTATATGGGGGCTATGACTAAGAATTATTTTGATGGCTGGTTAGTATACACACAACCGCCATTTTACCGAGATCTATATGTTCTACAGGATCTTATGGCCATTTAATTCCCTCACAGGGGTCACAAGATGTACCGATTTTCACAAATTTTAGTAGCTTTCGGCATTTGGCCGATGGAAGCTTACTTACTGAATTTCATTAAAATATATTCAAATTTGTGACCTGTAATTTGATTGCAATGTTTACATGAATACACAGACAGACGAACAAACAGACCGACAGTCAGACGGACAGACGGACGGACATCGCTAATTCGACTCAGAAAGTTATTCTGCGTCGATCGGTAAAATAAAAGATGGATCCACGTTAAATATGTTTGGTAGTTACAAACGTCAGCACAAAGTTATTATACCCTAACATCATAGCGGTATAAGGTATAAGAATTTGAAATAACGAACAGTACAAATGTGTTTGTGTATAAATGTAATGTGAAAATAATAAATCTTTAATTTGATATGAATGCTCCGGAAACGATTTAAGCCCTCATGAATAACATAAGACAAGTAAGAAAATTATAGTCATGAGTATAATACATATACATATGGAGAGGGTTTTGGATTCAACTTTGTGGATATAGAACATAAGCATACATATTTTTAAACTATTTCTTTTAACTCATAATCTCTGTCTGTCTGTGTGTCTGTCTGTCTGTCGTGGGGCAACCCCATTCCCCCTTATCCAATTATTCTGAAACTTGGCCCAGTCTTGTTGTGACTACAGATTAATTTTGGGGTAGTCACGAACAGTCACGCATAGTCACGTACAGTCACGGAGTGATCTAAATGTCATTTCCCCTTATACGATCGATCTAAAACTTGCTGTGAAAAAAACACTAACTTTGACTTAGTCACGCATGGTCACGCACAGTCACGGGGAGATTTAAAATGGATTTCCCCTCATCAAATCAATCTGAAATTTGGTCGATATACTTGCTGTAAAGAAAAAGTAATTTCGACATAGTCACGCACAGTCACGCACAGTCACGGAGTGATTTAAAACCCATTTCCATATTATCATATAAATCTTAGTCAAATTGGGTTTGTATGTGTTTACTACATCCATTAATCAGTAGTCCAAAAATTATGCCTATGGGACAAATCTTCGTCATAAGCCCCATATAGAGCTGCTTCCCGATCTTCACTTAAATCTATCAAAAAACAAAACTATTGCACAAATTTGGTTTGTATATATTTTTTCACAGTATAAGTGACTTTACCAAATATGGTCAGGATCGGTCCATTTTTCGACCTAGTCCCCATATAAATATAGTATCCGATATGAACTTTTTCATATCTGCAGCGGAAAAAATTATTAAAAATGCCACTCAAATTTGGTTTATGCTTATTTGCTATATCCAATTAGTTGGACCGAAGAGTGAGGGTCTATAAACGCATGGTATAGGGTATCGTATAGTCGGTCTAGACCGACCATAATTTTCTTACTTGTTTTTAATTTGTGACGTGCAGATAAAAAGGTTCATATCTGATGTTATTTTTATATGGGGACTACGTCAAAAAATTGACCGATCACGACAATATTAAGTAAAATCATTTACTTTTCTCAAAAACCATTTTTTAAGAATATCTATGCAAAATTCTATGCAACTTTTGTTGTGCAATTCTTGAGTTTGTAGGAGAGAGGTGAAAGAAGAGTGGTATTTGGTACGAAGTTGCTTGTACTCGGCAACTCGTTTTGTTGTGCAATTCGTAATTATAAACACGAAGTTAGCTGCAGCTTATTATTTGACATTTCTTTTTATTCTTTGCTTCACTGTGAAAAATTATTATTATTATTTCATTTATTTTATTATTTTTTTTATTATTTCGTTTTTTCTTTGACTTCCATTTTTTCACACAAATAGATTTTTCACTTTGGACCAATAATAAATTCTTTTTACACAAGCTTTATTAGCTTTATTAGTGAGCTGTCAAAAATGTTAGAATTTGAAAGCAAAAGAAAACGAAAAGTTACGACAATAAATTTCTCTGTGTGAACATTAAGGCAACTTTAAAAGAGAATTGAAAAAAAGTTGCGCAACAAAAATTGACTTGTGTGAACTCAGACTTATAGTTTTCCTCTTAACTTTTTTCGCAAACATTTTTAAAATCTTTATTTAATTAAGATATCTATAAATAAAAAAATATATCAATTGCTATGCTTAATGACAACCTTATTCATTTGTTGTTAATTGGATTCAAGTGACCATCTTGGTCCAAGGAAAAGTTGGTCAAAGAGTCAAAGATCTGGCCTCAAACTGTTGCCAATGTTTTTAGAAACTATCAGCAAAATTGGACCATTGATGGGAATCACCGTTCGGGAAGAAAGTTAGATCCACATACTGTTTTAAGGCAAAGAAAATATTGAAAAGAGCTACCAACACATCTGGTAGAAAAGTATCCCGGTTAGCCAAAGTTAAAGGCAATGCAGGTTTGAAAACATACCACATTCAAAAAGTTCCAAACGTGAACGTTGCGAAATGTTTAGAGGCCAAAACCAGAACACTGAAATTGAAATAATGTTTCATAAAAAATGTAGTGGCATATTTTTCACAGCTTCCAGGTCAAAACTCGTATGTTGCTAATGCTCGAGGATATGTTTAAGATGCATTTAGGGCCCAAATGTAGTCGAAAAAAATCGAAAAGTTTCGACCTTACAAGCAATATTCAGATGCGGCAAATAATATTAAGTCGTATTTTCAAAGAAGACTACTTCCTTTTATAAGCCATATATTTTGGCCTATTTGGCAGCCTTTCACATATTCAGAAAGCTCTTGAGCAGTACAAAAACAATAATGTGGATTTTGTATCAAAGGATGCAAATTCTTCAAAGTGTCCGGAGCTTAGGCCAGTGGATATATACTGGTCTCTTGTGAATAGGGAGTTGAAGAACATAAAAAGTATCCCAAAATGTGTATGATAAGGAATACATGTTCCAAAAAGGTCACAGAAACCACTATAAAATCTGAATGAAAACATTTCCATTAACATCGATCCAAGTCTCGTCACTCGTAATGAAGCGTTTTATTCCGTTCTGGTAGTCAGAAAGCATTGTTTCACAGATATTATTGCGATGCTCTTTTTCTGAAAAAAGTTTAGTGTTTTTGGAACCAATCGATTTGTGAGGAGTTTGAGGCCCAAAAACAACTGTTTAAATGTGTTGAGCGATCAACAGTATCAACAAGATCTTTAATTGTTTTAGGCTTCAAATCTTTGATTTGCTTGACATATTGTTCATTAGTTGATGTTTTCTCTCGCACGTGGCTCTCTCTACTTCTAACCACTTTTTCTGCCTTCTTCTAGCTGCTTGTAATACTTGTAAACATTATTCCGATACGATCATCCATAATCAATATATCAATTATTTTCTTGAATTATTTTCATAAGAAACACCGATTTGGTTTTCCGAACATCCACTCCTCCTATATTTGAGAGGAATATACGCAGGTACTCGCAGATCTACCAGACTTCACGCAGTTGTTAAGGTAAAATTGATGCGCTGAAAAGCGTAAACCTTATAAATCTAAAATTGTAAGTCTGAAGATACCAAACCCCATAGAACTTCTCCGGCAGCCGGCAATGGTGTCAACGTTTTCTGTAAATTCGTAAACATGGAATAACACTGTGGAACAAATTCAGGTTAGCAAAAGTTAGGTCGATTCTGAGAGTGAGGGATGAAAATAGAGGCTAAATTAGAAGACCCGTATCGCGGCGTTTGTTTATGTTAGTTCGAATTTTTTTTTAATCGACCTTCGAACTTTGCAGTCAAATGCCGATTTTCAGCATATTGTTTATATGGTTTTTTGCCTATAACTCGTCGACTAATTGATATTTTTTCAATCTGTAAAAGCCAAATTATTGCTAGAGACCTGTGCAACAATTAAAATTTTTAAAAAAATTGATTTAGAAAATTTTTGTGGTGCTTATGAAGCAAAATGTTGGAAAAATTATTTTTTATCATGCTTTTTGAAAATATTTTCCACAAAACTAAGTCTTTTTTGCTTTCTGTTTGATCTATAATATGCTTCCCAGTTTCTTCAATAAATTTCATTTGAAAAGAAAATGGTCTTAGTCGATAATTTGCATTAAAAATCCCAAAACCATTAAATTATTAGCGATTTAGGTAGAAGTAATTAAAAAGAGAAGTTCCAAGAATTAGGAATTAGTAAAACAACTTTTTTGTTTTCAACAACCGCACAGGTAGCGATTTTTTTTTTATTTCGTACAAGCGAACTAGTTTCAAAAATGAAGATTCAGTTAAGACTCGAAACTCAGCCGAAGCTGATGTGTTTTAATTAACGCTCGGTCGTGATAAGATTCGCTATTAATTTTTTGGAACTTAATTCATTTTGTGAGTGATTTAAGTTAAGTGCATCGGTTTCATAAAAATAACAAAAAAAACATTGTATAATATATATTGTATTAAAAATATCGGAACCAAAATGTAAAATGGACCATTTTTGTAATGTTTGTGGACGTTTCGTAGCAAGCGGTGAAAAATGTGGCGATGCTAGTGATTTTTTTTTTTTGGAAGCTTATAAACAATATTTCTCGCAAGAATTATCACTGACGTAAACTATGCCCCTAAAAAAGTTTGCTTTAATTGCTATTCAACTCTTATGCAATGGAAAAGTGAAAAAAAGAAGACAACAGCCCGCATCAAGAAGAAAATTGCTATGGATGTATCAACTACCATAAAACTTTGAATAGAAGGAAAGCAAAGAATAAAACTTATGTAGCAGTGCCAAGTGTCCAATTACCATTACCGCACTCAGAATTCGTTCCAGAACCAACATACCAAAGTATTGATCTTCAAACAGATATCAGTACTGCAACCGCCGCTGCTACATCCATGGGTTTCTTCTCAGAATACGATCCAGGTGAAGGTACATCCTATGAAACATCAAAGGACTGAATCCTAGTCACACAAAACCAATTGGATGGAATTGTTGCAAATTTGTGTTTGACTCGGAAAAAATCAGAACTACTGGCTTCATTTTTGAAAGGAAATAATTTGCTGGCGAAAGGTACCAAAGTAACAGCATATCGAAAACGCCAAGGAAGAAACCAGTACAAACAGCATAACTGGAATGGTTGCATTGGACGGAAATGGCCTAAAGACAATAGGCTACACGAACGTCTTGTTCCTGAAATGAAAATTTTGTTGCCGTAGCTCCACATTAAACTTGTCATTGCTAAAAATTTTTTGAAATGTATCGCAAAAGGACCAGCAGTATTCAACCGCTTAAAAGACATTTTCCCAAGACTAAATAACGCCAAAATGCAGGAGGAGGTTGTTAATGGTCCCGACATACGGAAATTAAGGAGTTGTCAAGATTTTGACCAAGTTCTGACAGACCGAGAATTAAATGCATGGCTCGCATTGACAGCAGTCATTAAAGGACTTTTGGGTAAAGAACGCAAAGACAACTACATGCAATGTCAGCTTTCGATGAAATTGGGGTTAATATGTCGTACAAAATTCATCTCTTGCATCAGCATCTTGATCAACTCGCTCAACAGTTGCCAAATGAATCTGATGAGCAAGGCGAACGTTGTCACCAAACTGCGCTTCCATTTGAAATAAGGTAACTATAGAGTGTGCATATTTTGAATTCCTAGATTTTTCTAATATCTTTGTCAGAGTGCACAATTTAAACATGTTGAAAACTATTTTCGTTTCTGGTACAGAGGAAAGAAATCTCCAGATGCAATACTCGCTGAAATTTGTTGGTAGTATAAAAACACCTTTGAAGAAGAGGAAGACGAGGAATAGGAGGAAGAAGGGGAAGACAAAGATGAAATTCCAGAATATCTGTTGGACGAAATTATCGACATTTCTGATGATGATGACGATGACCAAGATATTAGAGAGAGCAGTGATGTTGATCCACAGCCGCCTGCTAAACGGCAACTGGCCAAATCATTAATTTAATTTATTTAATTTTTTTACTTAAAACTTTTCATAGACTAACATTTCAAAAATATATTTTTTTTCCATATTTTTATTATTTCTTTTTCAATGTTTCTTCAAAACCAACACTGAACAAAATTGGTACATAAAAAATGAGAAGTAAATTAATATTAAGCTGGAAAACGCAAGTTTTGTATTATGATTGTTTTCTTTTCAAATGAAATTTATTGAAGAAACTGAGAAGCATATTATAGATCAAACAGAAAGCAAAAAAGACTTAGTTTTGTGGAAAATATTTTCAAAAAGCAGGAAAAAAAATATTTTTCCAACATTTTGCTTCATAAGCACCACAAAAATTTTCTAAATCCTTTTATTTTTAAATTTTAACTGTTGCACAGGTCTCTGGCAATAATTTGGCTTTTACAGATTGAAAAAATATCAATTAGTCGACAATATGCTGAAAATCGGCATTTGACTGCAAAGTTCGAAGGTCGATTAAAAAGAAAATTCTATCTACAATAAACAAACGCCGCGATACGGGTCTTCTAATTTAGCCTCTATTTTCACCCCTCACTCTCAGAATCGACCTAACTTTTGCTAACCTGAATTTGTTCCACAGTGTAATTGGACACATTTCAGACAATACCAAAGCCAAGATACTCCTAGTTTTAACAAGGAGGTACGAGCTGCCAAAACAATTATGGAATTGGTCGCTTAATTGCAGTGTTCACGTGAGAAATCGTGAAGAAATCGATTGAATCAACGGAATTGACTGAAAAGCTTGCGCTACCTAGTACTTAGACATAATTCGTATTCCAAAAAAGGCTGTACACCGCAAATTGCCTGAAATGTTTCAATCGAGGGTTTGACAATGTTTCATAGCAACAAAGCTACTCATCATTACCATGGATGAATAAACGGTCAAGACACTGGACTTAAAGGGGAAAAGCGGCTTAGCTTTTGTGATAATGTTTTTTAATAAACATTTTCAGAAAGGAAAGACAACAATAATGCTGAGAAAAGTGTGTCGAGCTAAATTTTGCTCAGATTTTATCTACTAATTAACCGCCAATTATTTTCAAGCATCGTTATTGTTCCTCTCGGTGTCCATGAAACCCAATTCCTGGCTTCAGCTAGATTAAGGAATTAACTTCACTATGCATAAAAGTCTTATTTGATTATCCGCGAAAACATGTTTAGAGTCATATTCTCCATTTGTATATTTAAATTTCCAGCAGTTTTATTTGCTGTGTGAATATCGTCATAAATAATGAGTGTTACAATTGTTTTCACGGTGGCAAAAATTACACACATTCCAACCGAACTTTTTCTGTTATCTTTGCAAACTGACACAATTACTACAACACCTGCTTACGTTGATTTCCCATGGCGTAACACACGTCAAATAAATGTCGCTTTATAATTTATGTACCGCTATGGTAGATCGTCTAAAGCTTGTCTATTTAAGTAAGGGTTAACATTATTGTGTTACCCCAGCAAATGCAGCAGGTAAGGTAGATTCTGGGGCAATTGTAATTAATTATCAAACGGCAGCTTCACCAGCAGCATGTACGTGTTATTAAATTGTTAAAGTACAAAATAATTGAAATTGAAACAAAATCCACTTAGTAATAAAACTGTATTACCTAAATGCTTACATTACAATGACTAATGATAACAGGTCACATTAAGATGGTAAGTATAGAAAAGACTCTTATTGATCTAAAAGAGGGACCATCCGCGACGATATATAACCCCAACAATAGTATAAAATTGCTACGAGATCTTTTAAATATTTATGTTTCTGGTAGCCTGCGGTTCAGCCATTATATTATTCTGATTCAATAATTCCCGAAATTACGGAAATAATTAATGCTGTCAATGCCTTGAAGACTAATAAAGCCCCTGGAGTAGATAATATTGCCCCGGAGATGTTAAAAGCTGACTCTCGAACCACAGCGCAATTATTTCTACCTCATATCGAGAACTTTTGGCACACTTGTAATCTCGACTCACATCTAAAGGAAGGTATCATAGTCAATATCCCTAAAAAAGGCGAACTTACCGAATGCAATAACTGGCGAGGCATCACGGTCCCTAGCGCAGTGAACAAGGTAATTGCGCACATCATAAACAAAAGGATAGCTGATGCTGTACTCCCAGATCTCAGACAAGAACAGGCTGGCTTCCGCCCACACAAATTTTGCTTGACCACATCAATAGTCTTCGTATAATCATCGAGCACTCAGCGGAATGGCAATCTCCCCTCTACATGATATTTATCGATTTCGAAAAGGCATTCGACACCTTGAGCCACCATGCAATATGGAACGCGCTTGCCTGCAAAGGTGTGCCACAAAAAATTATTAGGCTAACCCAATCCTTGTATGAGAATGCGAAATGCCGAGTTCTCCACGACAACGCACTGAGCAACAGTTTTAATGTGTTAAATGGTGTTCGACTAGGATGTATACTATCTCCTCTTCTATTTAACATCGCAGAAAATAGAGGTATAACATGGGGAATCAACCAACATCTGGAGAGCCTGGAATATGCTGATGATATATGCCTCTTATCGCACAGTTATCGACACGTGTCAGCTAAACTGAAATCTCTTGAGAACGAAGCTTCAAAAGCCGGTTTAAAAATAAACATAAAGAAAAGTAAAGTAATGCGCTGCAACACTCTTAACAACACAAAATTTCGAATACAGAAAATTGAGCTGGAAGAAGTTAACACATTCTGTTATCTGGGTAGCGTACTAACAATAACAGGCGGCTGCAGTGATGATATATCCTTCCGAATATCAAAGGCTAACCAGTCATTTGGTATCTTATGACCTGTATGGAAGTCTACTGCTATCTCGAAAAGAACTAAGATCAGCATATTTAATTCCTGCGTGAAATCAGTTCTCCTCTATGCCTGCGAATCCTGGAACACGACATCGCACGATATTAACAGGATACAGGTATTCATCAACCGTTGTCTGCGAAGAATCTTAAAAATCTTTTGGCCTAACATGATTCCCAATATCGAATTATGGGAGCAAACATACCAACGCCCAATCCACATTGAGATTCTAAATCGTAAATGGCGCTGGATTGATCATACGCTCTGCAGACCACATAGCGACACGGCAAAGGCTGCTATAGATTGGAACCCGCATGGAAACACACGAAGAGTTGGGCGACCGTCGCACACCTGGAGACGGCAACTTGAAGCTGAAATTACTCAAAGCGGCTTAAGCTGGAGTGAAATAAAAAACCTTGCATCAAGAAGGACCGATTGGAGAGAATTCGTTGTGGCCCTTTGCTCCTTTTAAGAACCATAGGACATAATATGTATAATAATACGGTACGCTTAATATATCAGTTAAGTAAATTTTTATAAAAAAAGTAATTTTGTTTAAAAAAAAAAGTACCTCCCTCAAAAAGTAACTTTTTGGGCAAAGCACCATTTCTTAAAAAGCTACCTTTCATTAAAGCAATACCTTTTCTTAAAAAAGTACCTTATCTTGGAAAAGAAGCTTTTCTTAAAAAAGTACCTTGTCTAGAAAAAGAACCTTTTCCTAAAAAAAGTTCTTTTCCTAGACAAAAGTAAATATTCTTGAAAAAGTACCTTTTCTAAAAACACACCTTTTCTTAAAAGGGCACATTTTCTTAATAAAGTATATTTTCTTAAAGAAATTGATTTTCTAACAAAAGTACATTTTCTTAACAAAGTACATTTTCCGAAAAATTTTTATTAAAGAGTTCATTTCCTTCAAAAGGTATCTTGATAAAGTGCTCTTCTTAAAAAAGTACCTTTTCTTAAAAAAGTACATTTTCTTGAAAGAGGACCTATTCTTGAAAAACCCCCTTGTTAAAAAAGTACCTTTTCTTAAAAAAGTACCTTTTCTTAAAAAATTACCTTTTCTTAAAAAAGTACCTTTTCTTAAAAAAGTACCATATCTTAAAAAAATAAATTTTCTTACTGCAGTACTTTTTCTTAAAAAAGTACCTTATCATGAAAATGAAGCTTTTCTTAAAAAGTACATTTTCTTGAAAAAGAACCTTTTCTTAAAAAAGTACTTTTTTTAGAAAAAGCCAATTTTCTTGAAAAAGTACCTGTTCTAAAAAACACCTTTTCTTAAAAGGGCACATTTTCTTAATAAAGTATATTTTCTTAAAAAACTTGATATTCTAACAAAAGTACATTTTCTTAAAGTACATTTTCCGAAAAATTTTTTTTAAACAGTTCATTTCCTTGAAAAGGTATCTTGATAAAGTGCTCTTCTTAAAAAAGTACATTTTCTTAAAAAAGTACATTTTCTTGAAAGAGGACCTATTCTTGAAAAACCCCCTTGTTAAAAAAAGTACCTTTTCTTAAAAAAGTACCTTTTCTTAAAAAAGTACCTTTTCTTAAAAAATTACCTTTTCTTAAAAAAGTACCTTTTCTTAAAAGAGTACCATATCTTAAAAAAATAAATTTTCTTACTGCAGTACTTTTTCTTAAAAAAAGTGTCTTTGGCTTAAAAATGTACCTCTTCTTAAAAAAGTACCTTTTCTTAAAGAGAGGAGTACGTTTTCATGAAAAAGTTGATTTTTTAAAGTACTTTTTCATACAAAAGAACCGTTTCCTCAAAAAGCACCTGATTTCTTAAATAGATTCTGTTTCAAATATTGATTAAAGCATACTGATAATAATATATATTTGTATGGGCGATATGTTAAAGCACGAAATAATAGCATCAATTACAATTAGAAACATGGCTATCATCAGATGTTTCAATTAAAAACAGCGCTTATTACTGCTACAGAAATGATAGACAACAATCAAGGGGTGGAGGTGTAGCTATCATCATTAAAAAAGGTATTCGTCACACACTAGCACCAATAATAAACACGATTTTAGTTGAAAATATCGGTATAGGGCTTGAAACATCGGATGGTCCAGTTTTAATATATTCGTGTTACTTTCCTGGAGGTGCCGCTGGAAATGATGGCTTTAAAACGCACAATTTTAGGTCGGATATTTTAAAGCTTACCGGGTGTAATAATAATTGTATACTTGGGGGTGATCTCAACAGTAGACATCGGGCATGGGGATGTTTGCGAGCCAATGCTTGGGGAATATCCTCCACGAAGTATTAGATTTGAACAACTTTTGGATCAAATATCCTAGTGATCCTACCTACTTACGGACTAACGAGAATCACCAACCTTCAACATTAGATTTTTATTTAACCAATATACCGTCAACATTTTCCATACCTACTACACTGAACTACTTAAGCTCCGATCACTTGCCGGTGCAAATCACACTAAAAGGTTCCAATTTCAACACCACAAGGTCTGTATACGATTTTAGTAGGGCTAATTGGAGACTATTTAAACAACACAATAATCACAACCTTTCCGAGACAAGCGAAGAATGTACAAAAGGTAATGACGTCAATATTATGATTAATAATTTTACAATACTAATTGAAAATGCAACACAAAAATAAAGCACTTCCAGTACACATTAAAATCATGATTGCAAATCGAAATTTTTTTAGAAGATGCTGGATCATCAACAGGCATACTGATGACAAAATTGAAATGAATCGGTTAAGAAAAAGAATAAAGAAAGAGCTCATTATAGAAAGAAACAAATCTTGGAATTATGTTTTGGCATCTCTTGACAAGGGTTCTTCGCCATTTTGGAATATTTCAAAAGTTTTACGTAGGAAGCACAACATTATGCCAGTACTGAAACATAATGGTATCCATTACACAACTGCACAAGAAAAATGTAATTTGCTAGCCAATTCATTCAAATTGAATCATGAGCTTTCAGCAAACCTAAGCGATTCTAACACTATTTCAACTGTTTCTTCCTTAGTGGACTCCTTTCAAAACAATGATGTCAACAACAACTTTTTAACATCAGTCGATAAAATAACTAATATTATAAAAAATTTGAAGAAAAAAAAGTCACCCGGTATAGATGGGATAAACAATAAAATGTTAAAGGCCCTTCCAAAAAAAAGGAATACAGCGTTTGACATGCATTATAAATAACTGCTTAAAATTATCATATTTTCCAAATTGCTGGAAGCAGGCAAAAATTATTGCAATATGTAAGCCAAAAAAAGATTCATCTTGTCCATCCTCATACAGGCCAATTAGCTTATTATCTTCATTGAGTAAAATCTTAGAAAAAGTTATCAAAGAAAAAATTTTAAAATATTGTGATGAAAATCATATTCTTCCAACACATCAATTCGGGTTTAGAACTGACCATAACACGTCTCACCCTTTAGTGCGAATAAAAGGAAAGATCAAAGAAAATTTTATTGCTGGAAAATCAACAGGTATGGTATTACTTGATATAAAATCAGCTTTTGACTCAGTATGGCATGATGGAGTAATTTTTAAATTGGTCAACCTTAACTTCACACCTGAAATTGTTAAAATGATGCAAAGCTTCTTCAAAAACAGAACATACAAAGTATTTATAGGCAAAAATTTCTCTTCAGAAACAACAATACCCGCTGGATGTCCTCAGGGATCTTGTCTATCACCAATCTTGTACAACATATATACATCAGATTTTCCTTTGTTGGTCGACTGTTCTTCATCAATTTTTGCAGACGACACAGAAGTTTTTAACCATGGGATTTTAGCTGAGGATATCATCAACAGTCTCCAAAACTCATTAACGCGTATAGAAGAATATTTCAAAAAATGGAAAATTCTTATTAATCCACAAAAAACACAAGCAATATATTTTACACGAAAACGAAAGTCTTGTTTCCTCCCACAAAGAAATTTCTGCATTAATAACACAAATATTGAATGGGACTACAAAGTCAAATACGTTGGTATTATCTTAGATTCAAAAATCAACTTTAGTCATCATGTTAACCACATAATAGACAAAATAAATAACGTAACAAGGCTAATGTACTCATTCGTAAATAGAAAGTCCACCCTTAGTCTCAGTAACAAAATCATTATTTTATATTACGGAGCCCCATTGTGGCATGATGTAGCCAATTGTCATATTCAAAAACTCCAAACAAGACAGAATAAATTGCTAAAAATGATATACAATCTTCCACGCCACTATTCAACTCGCCGATTGCATTCCATTGATGACATTGCTATTGTTAAAGACAGAATTTTGACTCTCGCACATAACTATGATCTCAGATGTCAACTGTCTGAATATAATCACATTAACCAACTGACGGTGTTAACGTAGTTTTAAGTTTTATCTTAACAAAAAAACTTTTTTTTTTTTTTTTTTTTTGCAGTTTACTATAGGTTTTTGTTACTTTTTGCCTAGTAATATACAAATATTACATATACAGTACAAATGATCTTATCAATTGTAATTATATCTAAGTAGAAAAGGTAAATTTTTGCCTGAACTCTTTAGTACACCATATTTTGTTGAATGTAAATATTTTCCTCATGTTATGTAAATAAAAATTGAATTGAATTGAATTGAACACTCACGTCCTAAATTCCTCCCAAATAACATTATATAATTTCGACATATAGTATGATTTACATGGACATTCGAAATTGATTACCTAATTAAATAACGCTCCAAATTAATTTAAGAAACCAATTTTTCAATCTTTCAACGAGCGCCTTAGGCGCCTTGCAACTAATGGCGATAATGATAATGTTATAAAGAGCTAATATTTTATATCATTAAAAAATATTATATTCTACTTTATACTTTGTTCACCTCAGCAGTTTTATCCTTATCTGGTGGTATTATATGTCTTAAATTAATTTTGTTTCGCTACGCCCAATCAATTCTTATCGCATCAATTTGAATAAAAAAGTATTTACATCATAATAAAGCTTAAGTATAATTCGTCTCTAACGATTTACTGCATAAACTTAATAAATAATATTGTTTGAACATTAATTCGGTATAATCAAGCTTGTTTTAAGATCTACATTATTAATTTACCTACGGTCATTTCTAAACACAATATAAAATCTTGTAAAAATGTTTCCTCCATAATTAAAGACACCAAGAATTTTCAGGAGCTTCTGGTTTGTTATGACAATAAAATGTACACTGTACATAAACAAGTTATATAAACAAGTAAAAAAAAATGTGTGTTTTTAACCGATTGATACAACACCCTACATCAAACTAATATTTGGATTCCAAATTATTTTAATTTCAGAGATTTTTCGTGTCCCTCAACGTATAGTGGCGATCAGAAATTAAACACGAATAATTGATATAATGAAAATATAGGCATAGCGCCCATAATTTCAATGAATAGATAGATATCTATGG
This sequence comes from Cordilura impudica, assembly GCA_963682025.1. NCBI lineage: Eukaryota > Metazoa > Arthropoda > Insecta > Diptera > Scathophagidae > Cordilura > Cordilura impudica. The sequence continues at coordinate 300,983,834 of OY821517.1, forward strand.
ACTTTTAGTTATCTATTCGTTCAAGTTTCATAATACTGTGAATGACTGGGTAGCTATTGGGCACAGTGATATCTAAGAAAAATGCTGGCTCTTTTGAAAAATAAAAAAATAATTAGTCATTTATTGTTCGGTTTAAGATCATGTATATATTTTTCTAATGAAAGAAAGATAATAATTTTTGTAATGTAAGAGAAATATTGGAAAAAAAATTGAAGACAGCGCTAGATGGAGTAGCTACTTTCGAACAAAGCGACTTGTTCATCTTCAGCATTCTTCTGCCTATTACTTCAACTCATGCTTAATCAACTATTTAACTCAACATTTGAAAGAAAAGAACATGAGAAATGTTTTTTCTTTTTTATATACGAGAGTTTGTACGAACAAGCTGAGCTTTTCCAATTTTTAGCTTTCTCTACATTAATATAGCCAGATCAATTACAAGTCTTGTAATGCGAACAGCTCTTTGTTTTTGCCATTGTCCTCTAGATGGAACTGTAATGGCATGTGAAATCTTAACAGATTACACAAATGCATTGTACCTCATGTGTTGTATGTTATTGTTATGTATTGTTGATCTGTATTGTTCGGTTTAAGATCATGTATATATTTTTCTAATGAAAGAAAGATAATAATTTTTGTAATGTAAAGAACGCACATATCTACAGGTCGTAGTGATTCTTATTGATTCAAAACCAATGTATAAATCCAATACGTTTATTATATCCTGCACACCACTGTGCAGAGGGTATATAACAGTTTGTCATTCCGTTTCTAATGCATCGAAATAAATTCCAGAGACTAGGAAGTTGATTTAGCGTTTACTATGTATCTGTCTTTCGGTCTGTCTGTGGAAATCATGATCACGCCCACAATAACTAAGCTAGGCTCTCCGTTCGTGCACAATATCATTTACTAACAACCTGTTTAGGTTGCTACTTGAAATCATCAAAATCGGTCCACTGGGTCACGAGATATCAAAATGTAAAGTAAACTATTAAGAAAGTGAATATGATCAATGTGTTTATTGTTCTTCTAAAGTTGTATTTTAACATTGTTCTTATTGTTGTGGTCGTTATTGTTGTAGCATTTGCTTCATGAGAGTGTACGTATGGTTATACCGCACGTGTTACATTAGTTTCAGCTAGTGCTGTCACTCATTTTATTTTTATCGTTAACCCATTATAATAAAGAAAATCGCCAATATAAAAAGATGCTTTTTTTTAATAAAGGTACGTTTTCCAAAAAAGAAATTTTCTTCAAAAGGAACTTTTCTTAAAAAAATTACCTATTCTTAAACAATTACATTTTCTACAAAAGTACTCCTTTTTCCAAAATAAATTCCAGAGATCTGGTAGCTAATTTAGCGTTGACTGTGTATCTGTCTTTCGGTATGTCTGTGGAAATCATGATCACGCCCACAATAACTAAGCTAGGCTCTCCGTTCGTGCACAATATCGTTTACTAACAACGTGTTTAGGTTGCTACTTGAAATCATCAAAATCGGTCCACTGGGTCACGAGATATCAAAATGTAAAGTAAACTATTAAGGATATGAATATGTTCAATGTGTTTGTTGTTCTTCTAAAGTTGAATTTTGACATTGTTCTTATTGTTGTAGTCGTTGTTGTTGTTGCTTTTGCTTCATGAGAGTGTATGTATGGTTATACCGCACGTGTTACATTAGTTTAAGCTAGTGCTGTCACACATTTTTTTTTATCGTTAACCCATTATGATAAAGAAAATCGTCAATATAAAAAGATGTTTTTTTTTAATAAAAGTACGTTTTCCAAAAAAAAGTACATTTTCTTCAAAAAGAACCTTTCTTCGAAAGGTAAATTTTCTTTAAAAAATTACCCATTCTTAAACAATTACATATTCTACAAAAGTACTTCTTTTTCCAAAAGTACCGTTTTGTAAAAATAAACCTTTTCTTAAAAAGTATCTTTTCTTAAAAAGGTATCTTTTTTTCAAAAGAGTACGTTTTCAAAAAATTGCATTATTTCAAAAAAGTATTTCTTATTTTTCATAAAACTACCAAAAAAAGTACATTTTCTTCAAAAAGAACCTTTCTTCAAAAAGAACTTTTCTTAAAAAAATTACCTATTCTTAAACAATTACATTTTCTACAAAAGTACTCCTTTTTCCAAAATAAATTCCAGAGATCTGGTAGCTAATTTAGCGTTGACTGTGTATCTGTCTTTCGGTATGTCTGTGGAAATCATGATCACGCCCACAATAACTAAGCTAGGCTCTCCGTTCGTGCACAATATCGTTTACTAACAATCTGTTTAGGTTGCTACTTGAAATCATCAAAATCGGTCCACTGGGTCACGGGATATCAAAATGTAAAGTAAACTATTAAGGATGTGAATATGATCAATGTGTTTGTTGTTCTTCTAAAGTTGTATTTTGTAATTGTTCTTATTGTTGTAGTCGTTGTTGTTGTAGGATTTGCTTCATGAGAGTGTATGTACGGTTATACCGCACGTGTTACATTAGTTTAAGCTAGTGCTGTCACACATTTTTTTTTATCGTTAACCTATTATAATAAAGAAAATCGCCAATATAAAATGATGCTTTTTTTTAATAAAGGTACGTTTTCCAAAAAAGTACATTTTCTTCAAAAAAACTTTTCTTCAAAAGGTAAATTTTCTTTAAAAAATTACCCATTCTTAAACAATTACATATTCTACAAAAGTACTTCTTTTTCCAAAAGTACCGTTTTGTAAAAATAAACCTTTTCTTAAAAAGTATCTTTTCTTAAAAAGATATCTTTTTTTCAAAAGAGTACGTTTTCAAAAAATTGCATTATTTCAAAAAAGTATTTCTTATTTTTCATAAAACTACCTTTTCAAAAAAGGAATTTTTCTTAAAAAGTAAATTTTTTTTTAAAAAAGTCCTTTTCCAAAAAATTAGAAAAAAGTACCTTTTCCTAAATATGTACTATTACTAAAAAAAAGATTATCTTTTTTTAAAAGTATATTATCTGGAAAATACGTATTCTGGTGCATGAGGCGAATGGGCTAAAAATATCTGGTTAAGTGCTTTCAAATAGGTTTTTACTGGTACCGCCCTATATATGGACGAGTATTATATTACAGCAGAAAAACTTTGTCGTATCTGTAATAGTATTGGCCACAGTTTTCCTGGAGTGTTCAACTCTATCATATCCACTATGCTTTGTAGGCAGTCCCAGTAATTAATTCGTTCGCTTTAAGTAGCTCCTAATTCACGACTTCAAGCTGATCCCACCTACACATAGTTTTTTCCATGAATATTTGTTTTAGCTATAGCTGATGTTGCATGACCATTTGGTTCTGATGATTTCTTCCTTTTTGAATTACTATAGTGGATTCACTTTTTATCACCAGTGACTGACTATAGGGTTGGAAATATCCTTTCGTTTAAGTCTAGCAAGCAGCATTTAACATGCGGAATATTATACGGAACCCCATTTTCCTCTTTTCGAATCATTCTTAATGAATTTCAACGATGTTAAAAGGCTGGTTGAGTCACTTCTAATGTAAATGCTTGTTCTCCTTACATTGCCAAGAATCTTGATGTATTAATGCTTTTCATCTCTTTTCTTCATACACTTTCGATCTTCCGCTACCTTACGTACCTTCGATGTCAAATTCACTTTTCTTATGCTTTTACAAGCAATCGATGCAGATTAATGTTGTGCTTTGTAATTCAATTAAGTGGATGCTCTTTTTAGTTCACTACGGTTTGCTAAATTAGTTCGCTTTTCTAGTTCAATAGCTCTTTTATTCAACAGGAGCTGTCAGCTGATCTGATTTCTGTTACAAATCACAATATGTACAATTAAATAGTACTGGAAAAGCCCTGTTATCGGGGAAATACTTTGGGATGAGAGCATTGCGGAAATGGCGGATAATTGCATGTTTCATTATAACTAGAAATTTCGCCTGATTTCATTATTTTTTAAGATTCTCTTTTATTTAATTTCAAATTATGCACCAGAAAAAAATTTTTTATACATCAGTTCATTGAAATTTATTTCCATGAATCTCTGAATAAAATTTCTCTTGTGAAAGAGAAAAAACAAAAAACTTTCATAAAAATTTAACAACACTAAAAACAGCTGTGAGATGGTAAAAATGCAAATTGAACTACCTACATGAAGAAATAATTGCAACTAATTGTATATAGAAAATAAGTAATATAGAAAATAAATAATAAATTTGAGTGGCATTGTTATTAATTTTTTGGCTGCAGATATGAAAAAGTTCATATCTAATGCTATATTTATATGGGGACTAGGTCGAAAAACGGACCGATCCTGACAATATTTGGTAAAGTCACATATATTTGATCAGAAAGCGATTCTGAGTCGATCGGTATAATAAAGGGTCCGCCAAATAACTTTTTTTTTTGAAAATGCTATAAAAAAAACTACTGAATATTATCTCAAATTTCTTTTTTTATTTGAAAGTACAATCCTTCCGGTTAATAATGGAAGCTAATTTCATTCAAATGGCTGCCTCGACTGGCCATGCAGTAGCCTACACGATCGGTCCAATTTTTAAGCACATTATCGATTGTGTGCAGCTGTATTTCACCAATGGCTTCACGAATATTGTCCTTTAAAGCGTCAATTGTCTCTGGCTTGTTGGCGTAACACTTATCTTTGAGGGCACCCCACAAATAATAGTCCAACGGTGTCAAATCGCAGCTCCGAGGTGGCCAAACGACATCAGCTCTGCGGCTGATAATGCGATCTTCAAAAACAGGGCGCAAAACATCGAGTGTAGCTTCGGCTGTGTGGCACGTAGCGCCGTCCTGTTGAAACCAAATGTTGCCAATATCCTCCTCTTCAATTTTTGTGAACAAAAATTCGTTCAACATGGCCCGATAACGATCGCCATTGACTGTAACGGCCACTCCTTGCTCATTTTCGAAGAAAAATGGCCCAATTATGCCTCTGGACCAAAATCCGCACCAACAGGCCCACTTAGCGAAGCGAAAACGCATTGGATGGACAGTTGGCTTCAACTCCTGAACCAATTGGACTTTGTATGGCGTCATACCAAGGTCTTTATGCAAAATTCGTCTCAATGATGCCTCAGAAATGTTCAATTGTTGAGAACGACGGAGAATTGATGTTGATGGCGCTTCACGCACACTTTCTGCCACAGCAGCAATATTCTCGGATGTACGCACTGTTTTTGGCTTTTCACGCTTTGGTTTATCGATGAGTATGCCAGTTTCTTTCACTTTTTTCACAAGATAACGAACATACGGAGCTGTCGGTGCTTCTCTTCTTCCAAAATCCGTACGCAATTTTCGCACACATTCTGCAACATTACCATGATTTTCAAAGTAATGTCGCAATATTTCCCAGCGTTGTTCAAGCGTATACACAATCATATTCTTTCAGCGGAAGGATAAAACAAATTATCTGTCAAATCAGACATGAGCTAAGTGTTACCATTCACGAAATAAGCACTGGTTGAAAAAAAAAACGTTATGGTTCCATGTCAAATATTTTTGGTGCTTACAAACAGCAGCACAAAGTCATTATATCCAAACCACATAGTGGTATAGGGTATAATGATGCGCGATATCTGACCTGACGATAAAGCGTTTTACATAAATTACTGGTAGCGGGATCCTTTTGCAAACGTTGTAAACTTAGTTGTTAACATGGTAGTTGAATATAAAGGGTTTTTCAACAGGGACGCTACAAAAGTAGAAAGACAGGGACAGCAAACGACGCCATATTTCTTGCCGCTCTTTTGACATTTCTCTTCAGTAAGGTTTGCCATTTCATGATTGAAAGATATAAGAGCCAACAACGAGTAGAAATTATTAAAATTTACTACCGAAATTCGCAGTCAGTGGCCTCAACGTTAAGAGCACTACGTCCAATCTATGGTCGTCATTATCGTCCTAGCAGATCAACAATTGAGCGTCTAGTGGAAAAATTTTAATCCACAGGTACAGTACAAAATGTTCCCGTGCCAGTGAGACAAAGAAATGCCCGTAGTGTCGAGAATATTGCTGCCGCTGAGGCTTCAGTTGAAGAAAGCCCAAATGTGTCTCTCACACGTCGTTCTCAAGCGTTGGACATCTCTGTGATGTCGTTGTGGCGAATTTTGCGAAAAGATCTGGGTCTACATCCTTACAAGATCAAATTGACGCAAGAATTGAAGCCGCTTGACCACCAGAATTGTCGTATGTTCGTGAATTGGGCTGAGCAACAACTTGAAAATGATTCGGATTTTCATCGAAAGATCATCTTCAGCGATGAGGCTCATTTGTGGCTGAATGTCTTCATCAATAAACATAATATGCGTTATTGGTCAAACAGCAATCCACACGTACTCCATGAGTCATCATTGCATCCCGAAAAAATTACGGTTTATGGTGCGGTTTATGAATGGGAATCGCTACCGGTAAATGATAACCGAATATTTGTGGCCCCAATTGGATAATATGGACTGGGAGGACATGTGGTTCCAACAGGACGGCGCCACAATCCACACAGCGAATGTCACAATCAATTTATTGGAAACCAAATTTGGAGAACGTGTTATCTCACGAAATGATCCAGTCGATTGGCCGCCTCGGTCGTACGATTTGACGCCGTTGGACTATTTCCTGTGGGGCTACGTCAAGTTTATGGTCTATGCCAACAAGCCAGCAACGATTGATGAACTTCGTACGAATATCGAACGTGAAATTGCAGCAGTATCGGCCGATTTATGCTTGAAAACCGTCGAAAATTGGGTTCAGCGTCTGGACTTCTGCAAGCCTGCCCGTGGTGGCCATGCAAAACAGATCGATTTCCATACATAATGGCATCGAACGTACTTTCACAGGAATAAAGAATTTCATTGATATCCAAAGCCGTTTTTGATTTTTTTAAAAAAACTTTTGTAGCGCTCTTATTGAAGAACCCTTTAGCTACTGGGAACAATAAGATATGCTGCATTAATAATTTTTTACACATTCCTTCAATCAAGTGCTGGTTTGCCAAATGACATGTCTCAGTATTACAAATGCTGGGCATTTCGTGAGTATGTGCTCCATAGTTGCATCATATTCCAAGCAATAGCACCATGTTTCGTCCTCTGCCAATTTCATTTTGTGTGGAATATATTACAGGTAAAGTGTCCTGTGAGTGCCTCACATGGAAGTATTAGATTTCATAGACAGTGGTTGACAACACATTGGGAACTTTTAAAAAATTCTAAATTTGGCACTTTTGTTTTTTTTAATAATATCGCGTCCTAAGATTAATATATATTTTTTTTTTTTTTTTTGGTGTTCAAAAACATAAATAAAAAAAAAATACAAGGAATTATAGTCGACCTAGACCCACTATACGATTCCCAATACCACGGTTTAGAGATCCTATCTCTTCGGTCCAACTAATTCGATATAGGAAATAAGCATAAACCGAATTTGAGTGGCATTTTTATTAATTTCCTTGGCTGCAGATGTGAAAAAGTTAATATCGGATGCTATATTTATATGGGGACATGGTCGAAATGTGGACCGATCCTGACCATATTTGATAAAGTCACTTATATTTTGAAAAAAATATATATAAATCAAATTTGAGGAAAATCTGTGCAATATTTTTGTTTTTTGATAGATTTAAGTGAAGATCGGGAATAAACACATACAAACCCAATTTGACTGAGATCTATATGATAATTTAGATCTTATGGCAATTTATGTCGATTTCATAGGGGTCATTTGTATGGGGACTAGGGCTGAACATAGACCGAATTCACCAATTTCAATAGCCTTCATCGTATGACCGGTAGAAGCTTATATACCAAATTTCATCAAAATATATTCATATTTACGAACTGTAGTTTGATTACAAGGTTTACATGGACACACAGACGGACAGACGGACGGACATCGCTAAATCGCCTCAGAAAATGATTCTGACTCGATTGGTATAATAAAAGATGGGTCTAGATCAAATATATTTGGTAGTTACAAACAGCAGCACAAAGTCATTATACCCAAACCACATGGTGGTATAGGGTATAATAAATAAATAAAATGGGAGTTATTACAAAATTACATCTTGAGCTTGTTGCATCTGTTATTGTGCCATCTTTTTTTTTTTTTTGAAAACCACGACATTCAAAATTATTTGCGATATCAATGTATCGTGGAAGAAATGTTAAGCTTCTGAGTGTAATTTAAATTTTTATATTAACATTATTAATTTAAGAAAATTTGCATAAAATAGCAATAAATTAAACATGCCACAAAATGCAACTGGTTATTTTATATTTCACCCAGCCCCAGTCGACTTTATGTGAAGCAGCATAATTGAAGCTGATGTTTATTTGCAAACCATTAAAAAAAAATGCTTTGAGTTATATAAAAACTTGATGCAAACCCTGATCGACAAGTTCGACTTACTCTGCACCGCCGTTATTGTGCAACTTTTTTAATTAATGTTTTCTAACCGTTCGATCGGCTTAAACTTCTAACAAACTGTATCAAAACATTGAAGTTTATTCATAATTGATAATTGTTCATAAATTTGAAATAAATTTTTAACTTCTCCTGTTTTTCTTTTCATCTTTTCTTTACAGGTATGTACCGTAAATGTTAAATAAATCTTAATTGGCCATGCTTTTGGGGGTAAGTTAAAAAAACATTAAAATTTATGTTGTGCTAAAACGTATAAAGAATTTAGTTTTGAAAATCAATTGGAATCAAAGCACATCTTTATATGCCACCTTATCAGAGTTGCCAAGTACCATATTCATGTTTGAATTAAAATCCAACTTTAATCGAATTCTTCATTTCGATGTCTTTTCGATTGATGAACGTGAAGAATTCATTAATTGTTTATTGGTTCATCTCCACGACGAGAAATCTAATGCCCAAAAATTAAAATAATTCAAGAAAGTAAAAATATGCAAAAAAAATTTTTTTGTTAAATAAAATTACATCAAAATACATACGAGTATAGTCATATGAACCGTTCCTAGGACTTGGCACTTTAACATAGGTCGCTTGTGACTTGTCACAGAACTAACTCGAGAGATGTCATAAGCTGACTATTTACTCAGTTTACACACATTATTAGTACTTAAAAAATATATGTATAAGCATATTTGCTGTATTTTATATATATGTTAAAAATGTTTAGTTTTCGTCTTATAATTATTTCCTTTTACGTGGATTTTTATTTTATATTTCGGGAATAAAAATAATAACAAACATTTTAAATGAAAATGGCTTTATTGTTTTTCGAAATATCCACTTTTCGAAATATACACTTTTGCATTCGTTAGGAAGAGTTTTTATACCCTATACCACTATGTGGTTTGGGTATAATGACTTTGTGCTGCTGTTTGTAACAACCAAAAATATTTTACCTACACCCATCTTTAATTATACCGATCGAATCAGAACCACTATCTGATTCGATTTAACCATGTCCGTCCGTCCGTCCGTCTGTGTGTCCATGTAAAGCTTGTAATCAAACTGCAGGTCGCAAATATGAATATATTTTGATGAAATTTGGTATATAAGCTTCTACCGGTCATACGATGAAGGCTATTGAAATTGATGAGAATCGGTCCATGTTCAGACCTAGCCCCCATACAAATGACTCCTATGAAATCAACATATATTGCCATAAGATCCAAATTATCATACAAATCTTAGTCAAATTGGGTTTGTATGTATATATTACATCCATTAGTCAGTAGTCCAAAAATGATCCCTATTGGACAACTCTTAGTCATAGGCCCCATATAGAGCTGCTTCCCGATCTTCACTTAAATCTATAAAAAAAACAAAAATATTGCACTGATTCTTCTCAAATTTTGTTTGTATATATTTTTGCAAAATAAAAGAGACTTTACCAAACATGGTCAGGATCGGTCCATTTTTGGGCCTAGTGCCCATATAGATATAGCATCCGATATGAACTTTTTCATATCTGCAGCCGAAAAAATTAATAAAAAATCCCACTCAAATTTGGTTTATGCTTATTTCCTATATCCAGTTAGTTGGGCCTGCAAATATCTTCATAGCTTTTCGGCCATGGGACGAATGCTGTTGAAATTGAATAAATTCTGTCCATGTTCAGACCTAGTCCCCATACAAATGCCCCTATGAAATCGACATAAATTGACATAAGATCCAAGTTATCATATAGATCTCAGTCAAATTGCACAGATATTTCTCAAATGTGGTTTGTATATATTTTTTTCAAAATATAAGTGACTTTACCAAATATTGTCTAGATCGGTCCATTTTTCGACCTAGTCCCCGTATAAGTATAACAACCGATATGAACTTTTACATATCTGCGGCAAAAAAATTAATAACAATGCCACTCAAATTTGGTTTATGCTTATTTCTATATCCAATTAGTTGGACCGAAGAGACAGAGTCACTTAACCATGGTATAGGGTATCGTATAGTCGGTTTAGACCGACTATAATTCTTACTTGTTTTTTTTTACAATTTTTTCCCTTAACTTTATAGCAAAAATCTTTTCACTTAAAAATACTGTCAAAAATAAAAATTAAATAAATAAACGCTTCCTGATTACTTCGGGAAACATATCACCCTTTAAACTCATTGCGACTTTTTATTTCACATGATCCGGTAACGAGTTATGATGTTCACCGCAATAAAAATTTTTTTAACTCTTTCTTTTAACTCAATCTCTCTGTCTGTCGTGGGGCAACCCCATTCCCCTTATCCACTTGATCTAAAACTTGGCCCATATTCTTGTTGTGACTACATATTCTTGCGACTTTTTATTTCACATGATCCGGTAACGAGTTATGATGTTCACCGCAATAAAATTTTTTTTAACTCTTTCTTTTAACTCAATCTCTCTGTCTGTCGTGGGGCAACCCCATTCCCCTTATCCACTTGATCTAAAACAGATTAATTTTGGGGTAGTCATCCACAGTCACGCGTGGTAGGGCATTAGAGGACGGGCAGACTGTTAGAAATTTTTGTGAATACGCAAGGGGCGTATTCAATCGTAGGAGAACCGGACGTTAGTGGAGGTGGATTCTGATGTGGGCATCCGTGGTGATGCTTAACTGCCAATGGGTGATCGCTCCAGTAGTGCACGTCGTCGTGCCTGGATTTTGGATATGAGTATGACTGTTGGCGGGGGCTGATACATCAGTATCTGTCCCTCCACAACTGTGCACCGTCTTCGGCTTTCTCCCTGCTGTTTGCTGTTGTTGCTGCTACCTGTTGTTCCTGCGCATCTGTTCCTGTCGTTTTATGTGTTGTCTGTCGAGCTTCCGCGAGGGGGCTATGTTTATTGTTGTCCTTTTGTGTGCTGCTGCTGAGGAGGCACATGCTCACTCAGAATGCGGCTGTTCTTTGTTGTGTTGTGTTCTTGTCTTCAACTGGTAGTAGCTTCGGCTACGAAGCCTGACCGAAGGCTTTATTCTGGTACCACGGGTGTCAGGAGCCCCTGGAACCTAGGCCTGGCAGTGGTGCGGCCCCCTATGGGAGTATCGTGGTGGCTGTGGTTTAGACCCAAATCGCGGGGAAAGCGCAAGCTCGGTGTGGAGTTGCATTGCAACCGGGTGCCGTGACCCATATATCGGTAGGAGTTTAAGATAGCATTCCACTCCTCATCCAAGGGGGAGGACATGCCCAAATGCATGCCTCAAATTGGTGCTCGTACTGCGAGGGCGCCGGTGGACGCATAGTTTCCACCCGGTGTTAAGTGCACCGTGAGGTCAGGCCATCGTGGCAGGTACTCACGATAATCTTGAGCACATCTTGTCACGCATGGTCACGCACAGTCTCGGAGTGATCTAAATGCCATATACCCTTATCCGGACTGATTTAAACCCATTTCCCCTTATTCGATCGATCAGAAACTTGGTCAATAGACTTGCTGTGAAAAAATATTAACTTCGACATAGTCATTCACGGAGAAATTAAAACCAAACTTCACCTCATCCGATGGATCTGAAACTTTGTCCATAGACTTGTTGTATATATATATATATAGTCCCGTTGTTCCTTTTAGGAGCATAGGGCCTCAACAAAAGTTTTCCATCTGGGTTTGTCGATAGCGATGCATTTAATTTCACTCCATGTTACACCAACATCCGCAGCTTCCAACTCCACTAATCTGCGCCATGTTTTGGATGGTCGGCCCCTCCTTCGACTTCCTTGGGGTGTCCACTCTATACCTTGCCTTGTAATATCATCTGTTGATTTTCGTAGGATGTGTCCCAACCAGGACCATTTACGACGCTTTATTTCCGTAGAAATCGTTGTCTGTCGCGTCCTTACCCACAGTTCACTATTTGTGATAGTATTAGGCCAGAATATACGAAGAATTCTACGGAGGCAACGATTTACAAATGCTTGCATTGTTTGCAATTCGCGGTGAGATGGATTCCATGTCTCACATGCGTACAGAGGGACAGGCTTTACGTTGGCATTGAAGATTTTTATTTTTGTGTCTCTGGATATGGATGTAGAATGCCAAACCGAAGAGAGAACACCGAAGGCAGCCTTAGCCTTATTTATACGTGCCTTTATATCTTCACTAGAACCACCACTGCTGGAGATAATACTTCCAAGGTACATGAAGGAGGAAACGGATTCTAAAGCTACGCCGTACAGAGTAAATGGCCTATTCGTCACCGTGTTGATGTTCATGGTTTTCGTTTTATTAACGTTAATCTTTAACCCGCATTCGGCTGCGACATTGCACAATTCCTGGAGTTTAGATGACATATGTGAGCTTCTATGGGCAAAAAGACAAATGTCGTCAGCATAATCTAAATCATCTAATCTTCCATGGAGACCCCATGTGATGCCGGTGTTTCTTGGTGTCGCGTTGTTGTGGCCAAAGATTAATTTTAAGATAGTCACACACAGTCACGCACAGTCACGTAGATATTCAAAACTCATGCATAAGGAAAGAGTTTTAATAAAAACTTTGTTTTTATGGGTTAGATTATTCGAAGCGCCTCCGGAGATTCGCTCTCACGGAATTATTTATTAAAATGTTATACACGTATATGAAATAAATAATCCAACATTGTTCATATCGTCCAAAAAAAAAAAAATTGTGAAAATACACCTCTTTTCGCCTTTAAATCTTACTCACCCCCCCTCTCTCAATTTACGTACATCTATATTGATGATTCTCTCTTTTTATAATTGATAATAAATAGAACAACTTATATAAATATAATGATAATTCTTAGAGAGTTTATAAATCACATTCCAGGAAGTTTTTTTTGAATTCCACAAAATATAGAGAACCTCTTTGACTTGGCTACTCTGTTATTTAAATATATATAAACTGCAGCACAATAATAATTGCATGATAACATGCCATTGAACTTGTAACATCATACCTTCTTCAATTATGATATTTAAACGGGGGAAAATAAACTACCAGAACAATCTGATGATCATTCGTTGTTAGCAACCCAGCAAAAATTAAAACGAACATCTATTGTTCAACAAGTTGTATTTAAGTAATTTTATCAACGACATATAATAACCTACCTTTAATATGGAATTTAGTTAAAACCCCAGTAATAGTTTGCTGAATTCCGTTCTGATCGAAATATTGAAGAAATCATTTATGTTTGTAGATAAATCTCTAAAAGACTTCTTTACCTAAAAGACTTTAGTTGACATGCGTTTTTCTTATTTCCCTGGAGAAACAAGCATTTTTTTTTCATTGGGATATTAGATCAGAAAATTTTTAAATACCAATTTTAGTGGACTACTAACCCCAATGCACGAAGAAATATCTCATCTTTCTCCTAGAGATATGTATTAAGTTCGTTTTACACGAAGGCGGCTCGTGACTATTAGCGAAATAATTTGTTTACCCTAACACTTGGTCGGTCGCCTTTCCAATTTTTTTGTCCTTACCAAATGTTAGGATTTCTCAAGGTCCTCAAAATAGGCATTTGTTTGATCAATTATTTCACCGTTAAAGCTAAATCTATCTTTTGAGTTGGAAAAAGATAATATTCTCCGGTGGCTAAATCCGAAGAATGTGGCGGGTGAGGTAGCAATTCATAGCACAATTCCTGGAATTTAACATATCGACTAAACACTGTTATACCCAAGCATTGTGTTGAGAAAAAGTACTTTCTTCTTGGTCATTCTTATAATCGTCGTTGAATCGGTCCATTAAATTGTCTAATATTCGCCGTTTATTGTTGATCATCACTTTTAAGTAATCAATAGGTATTATGCCGCGTACCTAAAATCAAAACTGTTGCCCGATAAGCTCACCTTGGTCTTATTTGGCGCCGTTTCCGAAAAGTAAGTGAATTTTTGAGAAATAAATTTGAACAACGATTCTCCAAATTTTGTTTATTAATCCCTTCCAGTTATACTCCCATCAGAAGTATTATTTTTTTGGCTTTCTTTCATAGCAGTCTTTCTGCTTCAGTTGAATTAGCAGCTTTATGGTCTTCAATAGGAATTACTCCCTTTAATCAATTTCAAATCCCATTATTAAATACAGTAATATTATTAACTTCAGGATTCACTGTTACTTTATCACATCATAGATTAATAGAAAGAAATCATTCACAAATTACTCAAGGATTGTTTTTTACAGTATTATTAGGAATTTTACAGATAATAGAATGATAGGTCTTCCAAATGGGCATTTGCTTGATGAATGATTTCATCGTTAGAGTTCAAGCTACTTTCGGCAAATTGTTTCAGTAAGTAATAGTCACTGTTTATTATTTTAACTTTCGATTGTAATCATTATGATTATCCCAAGAAAACTGTAGTCGAGACCTTGTTGACCTTAGACTTCTACGGCACCGATATAAAATGGCACAAAAACACATGCGAATTGTGGTTGAACAATGCCAAAGACTCCTTTGAAATCGTCACACGTTTACGCTTATGATCAATTGTGGTCTGGTCTGCCGTTATATATGGGGTCTAGGACGACAAATGCTCTGATTATTTAATATATATATAAAACAAATCGACCTATGCTTAGATCTCTCCCCATACAAAAATCCCCTCCCACTGGGTTGGTATTAAATTAGAAATTACAAATCACCGAATTATTTTTGCGAAACTGGTCCTAAAAAAGCCGGATCTTTTATTTTTCCTTTACGGGATTGGTAATTTATCATTTCAAATACTATTCTATATTATCCGCGTTTTTTAGGCTAGGGCCTGTTTCCATAAAAAGCTTTAAACTGAAACACTTACGCCCAGTTTTTGAGATGTCAGTTAAACCTAGTTTAGTTAAACCGAGGATTAATTTTTTCAGACATGTCCAAATTCATAAAAGAATTGATGAATAAATTCTGGTTTTAACAAAACTAGGTTTAACTGATATCTCAAAAACTGGGTCTTAAAGTACTTATTACGACGCCAGATTTTATGAAGTCAAATTTTAAATTTTCGAACTGTGGACGGCATTTAATTTTGTAAGTTTTCTTCTCAAAAAATTACCAAAAATTTGAGTGGAGGTTTAGTTTTTCCAGAACTTGTTGAAACCTCGTGAAGAACTCGAAAACGAAACCAAGACACGAAAATTTAGTCCCGGTGACGGGACAGACTTTAAAAAAGATACGGTTCACTTATTTTTTCGCTTATTATAGTTGAAGTGGAAGCGATGAAAAATTACCTTCGTTTCCCTATTTAAATTGCACTTTGCAGTTATTCAAATTATTTATTTTATTTATTAAATACTAGCAGATTTCTGCCCTCGAAATTCGAGTGCAAATTCTAGGAAATTTTATTTTTTCATTAAATAAAGACCCTAAAGATATGCTAATCAATTATAGCCAATTCACAAAGCAACACAAAAAACAAACTCATTTTTATTAGAAACACATTAACAAATTTAATAAACACACACATAGCATTGTATAATTTTATGTATGTGTTAGTAGCATCTTTAAATGCAATTTACTCAAAATAAAGGAAAAAATTAAAAATCTGTAAATCTGCAAAACGGCTAAAAAGAAATACCTTTCAAATAATATACATTTGGTCAAAATCGGGATAAAACGGTAGAACAAAACATCGGTCACAAGAAATCGCCTAGCCTATTAATATTATAGATTAGTTCCATTAATATAATAATTGTAACTTACTTAAGTTAAAAGTTCTAGCTAATGGGGCGTTCGACTCTGAGTTTGTGATTTTTTAAGTCAGATAAGATTTTGTCACTTATTTTTGATTAACGTTTCTCAAGAGATCAGATGGAAGACCAGAACCAAAAACTGTGGCGCTGGAAGAATGATAGGCGAGGCATTCATATAGGATGTGGGCAATGTTCTGCTTAGTATTACAGAATTTACAATTGGGATGTGATATTTTTTCGAATAGATGTTTGTGGGAAAATTTGTAGTAACCGATTCGGAGGCGTACTATCATGTTGGTTACACTTCTGGAGCAGACAGTAATATGTTAGTTTTTTTCCTTAAGGATTATTAATTTTGTACTGTGTTCTTAGACTTCAAATGAGAGCGGATGGTGTTTAAAAAGTCTCGTGTTTCATAGGTAGGAAATTTAGGAAATTTTACTTCTGCGGTTTCTAAATCTGCAAGTTCATTACCAGGAATGCCAAGATGGGAAGGCACCCAGATTACTTTAAGTTTGTGTGAATGCTTTATAAAAACTAGCAGATTCCAGCACTCGAAATTCGGGTGCAATTTCTAGGCAGCTTTATTTTTCAACTTAGCCAATTCACAAACCAACACTTTTATGGTTTATTATTATTGTGAATGAAGATAACAAACACATCAACAAATTTTATAAAACACACATAGTATATGTATAATTTTATGTATGTGTTGGTAGCAACTTTAAATGCAATTTACTTAAAATAAAGGAAAAAATTTAAAAATCTGTAAATCTGCAAAACGGCATAATATACGTTTGGTCAAAATCGGGATAAAACGTAGAACCAAAGATCGGTCACAAGAAATCGCCTAGCCTATTAATATTATAAAAATGTTTATAATATGAGTTATTATCGGAGATTAATACAACGAGTTTTTTGTCGCACGAATAGACGATGGGCTGCCAGTACAGATGAGGAACTAGTTGGCGTTGGCATGGCAGCACATAATGCATATGCTTCAGCTGTGAAGATGGAACAATATTTCAATGTAGCCAGTGTTAATGAGTTTACATTATGTTTTACTGTTGCAAAAGTTGTGTCTTCAATACATATAGATCCATCAGTATATAAAAGATTCCAACTGAACCCAAAATAAAAGTCTTTCTATAAACATTAGCAGCCGTTGTAGTTTTTGGTAAATCGGTCAAAGATAGAATTTAAGAACAGTTTTTTAAGAGCCAACGGGCTTCAAATGATTAACTGAGCAGTTTTGGATGGAGATTAAAACCAAGCTTACGTAAAAAAATAATACATCGAGTAATAGTAGATATAAGTTTACGTGTCCGCATACAATTTATCGGTTTTTTTCCTTCATTAAATAATGTTTTATTACGTTATATAAGCGATTTAGTTATTAATTCATAATAGCAGAGCCCAGCCCTTGAAATTCGAGTGAAAATTCTAGGAAATTTTTTATTTTTCATTTAGTAAATAATTTTTTAAGAGCCTAAAAGTATACAAATTAATTTTAGCCAATTCACAATTCAACGTAGGGCTTTTGATATTTATAATAAACACACACACAGTATGTGTTTTATGTATGTAATCGTAGCAACTTTAAAAGCATTACCCCAAAATGAAATGTTTCAGACGGTGCAAATCTGTAAATCTGGTAGATAGCTAAAAATAAATACTTACAAATTAGGTATTTTTGGTCAAAATCGGTTTATAACTTAAATTGTTATATCGGTCACAAGATATCGCCTTGCCTATTAATAAAGATGTTAGATGTAATGTTCGTATTTCGATTAAAAGCATATCAGCTTCGGCCAATATAGTTGAAATAGGGCTTGTACGGAAAGCTCCAATGCTGCGACGGACTACGGCCTGCTATGGACTTTGCATTAATTTATTGTTGGAGGCAGTGCGCCAGCCATATATTGGAAGAGCATAATCAATTTTAGAGAGAAGAATTGAGCGGGTTATGACATACATACGTATCCGAAAGTTGTTTGATGTAAAGAATTTTATTATGTTTAATCTGGAGAATAAGTTTTTTTTATATGTAAACAGTGGTTTTTGAGAGAAAAATTTCAGTCGAATATAACTTCCAATATACGGAGTTGTTCTATTCTATTGATTATTGTAATTTTGTAGTCGACATCAAAAGTGTTACACTTTTGCAAATTACAACGCTTCAATCATATGAAATCACTATGTCAAATTCATTGGCATTTAAGTCAAATTTAAATTACTGTACACGATAACTTGATGTTGTTATTTTTCTTTACAACGGTTATCATTTTTTTGCTGGGATCAATCATGATATTTCGCGAGAGTTAGTGTTGGTACACTCAAATGAAAACTGACAGCAACAATATGATTTTTTTTGGAAATTTTTTTAAAGTCCATACTCGTATTAAAATAAAAATAATGTAAGGTTGTTGGTTTTGATCGTAATATCTACAATTATAGAATGCCTTCGTGTATAACCAAATAAAAATTATATCCCGATGTTTTAACCTACTAAATTATTTGAGTGTATTAAATAAACAGGAAATATGAACAAGTAGCATCTTGAAGGTATATCAGACAAAAAAAAAAAAACAACAACAAAGAACGTACCATTTACTTCACTGTCCTCAAAAAAAAAAAAAAAAAAAAAATATCAACATAATCAGTGGCACAAAAAAAAAATTGTAAAACAATCGTGCTTGTGCGCGAAATAGTTCATTAAAACTTATACTTTCCAGAGGTAAAATGCACGGGCAAAAAAAAAGTTGACCATTATTATTTTATTTTTTTTTTTGTTTTATCAACTTTGTGGTGGTGCACGGAAACGTGTAAAGTTCTGTATGAACAGACCATTAATTTTAAAGAGCTAAGTATGTAAACTATGACAATGGGAAGAGAGAATACTCCTCAGAGAATGGCAACAACTGTACTTAGCGATTTTGGAAAGTAGTTTTTATTTGAAAAGCTGAAGGTCATTAAAAACATATTATATTGCATAAAAATCTCAACATCTCAAGCTGTAGTCAGCCTCTTATAATTTTTTGATGCAGAATCCAAAAATTATTGAATTTCTTTATTCATAAAAACTACCATTTCTCTAAACACAAACGACAAGGCTTTAATACTTTTCATGCTAGTGAAATGTTGGCAGAACGCTTTGCCGGTCACGAAATTATTATTATTCCATTTCTAATAATAAAAAAAAAATCTGAACCCTATAAAATATATGTTCGATATTCGCTCTATCAGGCGGAGTTGATTAGCGATGTCCGTCTGTCCGTCTGTGGAAATCACGACCACGCTATAGATGGGTCAACTGCGTTAATTATTTTTATTGAATATGATTCACTGACATCCTGAGCAGGTTGCTATTTAAAATCATCATAATTGGTTTAATAGGTTCAATGAAAGTATAAAAAAAAACTCTTTCAAAAAATATGATTTTCTATGTTGTTTTCGTTTAGTTGTAATTCAAATTTTTGTTTATTGTGTATGACATTAGTAACTGTTGATGTTGCCGTGGTCGTTGTTGTGTTGTTAGGTATGGGTATAATCAACGAGTCCAAAGTCGTGCGGCTTAAAGCCGGTTTGACGCTACCGCCGCACAAAGGACCATTTCACGAGAAAGCGGTAAAAAATTCATAACTTTTGATTGGATTTGAATTTTGATATGAAGTTTTTTGTTTGGTAGGTGGGACTTTAGCCTTTAATATAAAACATAAAAATCGACGGCTAATAAAAAAAGTTATGGAGGGTTTAAAATACATTTTAATTATACCCTATACCACTATGTGGTTTGGGTATAATGACTTTGTGCTGCTGTTTGTAAAAACCAAAAATATTTGACCCAGACCCATCTTTAATTATACCGATCGAATCAGAATCACTTTTTGAGTTGATTTAACAATGTCCGTCCGTCCGTCCGTCCGTCCGTCTGTGTGTCCATGTAAACCTTGTAATCAAACTGCAGGTCGCAAATATGAATATATTTCGATGAAATTTGGTATATGAGCTTTTATCGGCCATGGGATGAACGCTATTGAAATTGGTGAGAATCGGTCCATGTTCAGACCTAGCCCCCATACAAATTACACTTATGAAATCGACATAAATTGCCATAGGATCCAAATTGTCATATAGATCTTACTCAAATTGGGTTTGTAAGCGTTCATTACATCCACTAATGAGTAGTCCAAAAATGCTCCCTTTGGCCCCATATAGAGCTGCTTCCCGATATTCACTTAAATCTATTAAAAAACAAAAATATTGCACTGATTCTTCTCAAATTTTGTTTGTATATGTTTTTGCAAAATACAAGAGTCGTTACCAACCATGGTCAGGATCGGTCCATTTTTGGACCTAGTCCCCATATAGATATAGCATCCGACATGAACTTTTTCAAAATTTTTTCAAATTTGGTTTTTGCTTATTTTCTATGTCCAGTTAGTTGGGCCTAAGAGATAGGGTTTCTAAACGCATGGTATAGGGTATCGAATAGTCGGTCTAGACCGACTATAATTTTCTTACTTGTTTTTAGTTGAATTTTAGTACAAAAGTGAAGTGCTAAAAAGGTTAAAAAAAGTTTTTTTTATAAAGTGTCCTATTTTTTCAGTTAATTTTACAACTGATACTTTTTAAAAATTTTGTAAGTTAAATTTTGTCAGAAAATTCCAAACTTTGGCCCCCGTAAACTTTTAAGTGCTAATGTTCACAGGGGCCAAAGGTTGAAAGAACCCGAGTTCAAATATAATTTATGAAGCAGCGAACGTATAAGTTACCTGATATTGGTTCAAGATAGAGAAGTTTCAATGAAAAAGTCGTATGTTTTTACTTTAGTTCAACATTTTTTTTTTATTGTCTCATTAAATATTTCTATATCAATTTTTATTGTAAATATATATAATACATAAATTTTTAAATCAATAAATAAAATTGTAATAAAACTTCAAAATATGTTTTTAAATCATTTCATTGGAATTATTACACCAACAACAGTATTGGTCGGGCTACAGTTTTGTAAATCCAATTAGTTATATTTGTATTGTGTAGGAATATAGAAAAATATTTGCCTTCTTCGCCGGCTCCCTAAAATTGATTCTAAAGTTAAGTTCAACTTCCTGTCTACAAATACCTCAAGGTATTTGCCTCCATCATATAAGGCGGTCTCAAGGCCGTGAGAAGTGATAAGAATCTTTTACTTCTTTTTAAAATGAACGAATTCGGTATTGGTGGGATCGCAATAACTTTTCCGATTTGATAGCACTACCAGAGCGCAGCCTGGCAAATCATTGGAAATATAAAAAAAAAATATAGAACCTCAATACAAAAACTACAGAAAATTCGCAGACTTTGGATAGGAATAAAGAAAAAGTATACGAGTGTGGATCAATAATTCCGTAAAAGTCTACTCTGGTACGAGCGATTATTTTGTGTTTTCAAGCCTAAAGAAATGGCTCGAAAGAAAGAGATTTCGGGCCCTATTATTTGAAAAGCATAAAAGAAAGGATACAACAGAAAATAAAAAAGACGATGAACTTAAAAGAAGACACACAAAACATTAATGCCAGTTACTTGTCGCAATATTATAATTAAACTGTGATATAATTTTGAAGTTTGTGTTTGATATAATTTTCATGTTTACTGTTTTATGTTTGTCTACAACAAATTATGGTTCAATGTAATAAAAACATTTTTCTTACTACGAATCCCTTGATAAAGTGAACATAACATTCACGAAACGTTGGGAAAATTTGGATTAAATGCATTTTTAATTACATAAAGAACTTTAGGCCTTACTAGCTAAAATAAATATAAATATAAATGGAGAAACGTTGGACAAATTGTATTGAGCTAGAAGGAGACTATGTTGAAATAATTGCCTGTCCTTCCAATATTCAAGGAATTATTAATATTTTCGAAGCATAAATCTAAACGG
This sequence comes from Cordilura impudica, assembly GCA_963682025.1. NCBI lineage: Eukaryota > Metazoa > Arthropoda > Insecta > Diptera > Scathophagidae > Cordilura > Cordilura impudica. The sequence continues at coordinate 301,005,871 of OY821517.1, forward strand.
CATGGCTGTGTTCAACTACCGAAGTCATGCATTTTTACAAGTCTATTTTTAACTCAAGCTCTATTCAAAAAATGCTTGAAGTCTAATACACATATAAAAAAAATAATAAATTCTTTTTTTATAAATATTTAAAAATTTTAATTTTTGAAAAACTTTACACTACTGGAAAAGGCTTATGGAAAATGTTGACAAAGCGTTCCAAAAAAGTGGTTAGTAAGAGCTTTAAATCTAATTAGCAGATTCCAGCCCTCGAAATTCGAGTGCAAATTCTAGGAAGTATTATTTTTTCATTAAATAAAGACCCTAAAGGTATGCTAATTAATTATAGCCAATTCACAAATCAACACTAAAAAACAAGTATGAAAATTATAGTCGGTCTAGCCCGACTATACGATACCCTATACCATGGTTTAGATACCCTATCTCTTTGGTCCAACTAATTGGATATAGCAAATAAGCATAAACCAAATTTGAGTGGCATTTTTATTAATTTTTTTCGCTGCAGATATGAAAAAGTTCATATCGGATACTATATTTATATGGGGACTAGGTCGAAAAATGGAACGATGCTGACCATATTTGGTAGTCACTTAAAATTTGAAAAAATATATTCAAACCAAATATGAGAAAAATCTGTGCAATATTTTTGTTTTTTGATAGATTTAAGTGAAGATCGGTAAAGCTGCGTTCACACTACGTGTTTTGCTTGTGTTTTTCTTAGTTTCTTAGCACGTGTAATTTGTACACATAGTGTGAACCCTTTCAAACATTGTTTATGTACAACACATTTTGCAAGACATATGTAAATTTTCCAATTAGAGCAGGTTCTATTTTGGCAAGACAAACATATGAAAACACAACACTGCTTGTGGCGAAAGAAAAAAGAGTAAATTATAAAGATTAATATTGAAAGAAAAATAAATTGTTTAATATTAATTAACAATTTAAAAATATATAAAATATATAACTTTATTTTAAACAATAAATTTTTGTAAATTCACAAATTAAATCAGCTGTTGTTTACATTTAGAGGTTATGTCATTCGGAAATACATATGTACGTTTGAACGCAAAAATTATGAATCGTATGTAAAACGCTAATTTTGACACACACACGGAATTACGTATGGATCGTAAAACTGAATTTACATATGGAAAATACACATAGTGTAAACACACCTTAAGCAGCTCTATATGGGGCCTATGACTAAGAATTTTCCTAAAGGGATTATTTTTGAACTACTGATTAATGGATGTAATAAACACATACAAACCCACTTTGACTGAGATCTATATGATAATTTGGAACTTATAGCAATTTATGTCGATTCCATAGGGGTCATTTGTATGGGGACTAGGTCTGCACATGGACCGATTCTCACCAATTTCAATAGCGTTCATCCCATGGCCGATGAAAGCTTATGTACCAAATTTCATTAAAATATATTCATATTTGCGACCTGTAGTTTAGATTACAAGGTTTACATGCACACACAGACGGACGGACGGACATTGCTATATCGACTCAAAAAGTGATTCTGAATCGATCGCTATAATTAAAGGTAGGTCTAGGACGAATATATTTGGTTGTTACAAACAGCAGCACAACGTCATTATACCCAAACCACATAGTGGTATAGGGGGGTATAACAAACTCATTTTTATTACAAACACATTAACAAATTTAATAAACACACACATAGCATTGTATAATTACACCCTATACCACTATGTGGTTTGGGTATAATGACTTTGTGCTGCTGTTTGTAACTACCAAAAATATTTGACCTTGCCCCATCTTTTATTATACCGATCGAATCAGAATCACTAACTGATTCTATTTAACGATGTCCGTCCGTCCGTCCGGCCGTCCGTCCGTCCGTCTGTGTGTCCATGTAAACCTTGTAATCAAACTGCAGGTCGCAAACATAAAAATATTTTGATGAAATTTGGTATATAAGCTTCTATCGGCCATAGGATGAACGCTATTGAAATTGGTGAAATTCGGTCCATGTTCAGACCTAGCCCCCATACAAATGACCCCTATGAAATCGACATAAATTGCCATAAGATCCAAATTGTCATATCGATCTTACTCAAATTGGGATTGTATGCGTGTATTATATCCATTAATGAGTAATCCAAAAATTATTCCTATGGGACAACCCTCACTCATAGGCCCCATGTAGAGCTGCTTCCCGATCTGCCCTTAAATCTATCAAAAAACAAAAATATTGCACTGATTCTTTTCAAATTTTGTTTGTATATATTTTTGCAAAATACAAGAGACTTTACCAACCATGGTCCAATTTTAGGCCTAGTGCCCATATAGATATAGCATCCGATATGAACTTTATCATATCTGCAGCCAAAAAAATTAATAAAAATCCCACTAAAATTTGGTTTATCTTATTTTCTATGTCCAGTTAGTTTGACCTAAGAGATAGGGTCTCTAAACGCATGGTATAGGGTATCGTATAGTCGGTCTAGACCGACTATAAATTTCTTACTTGTTTTCTTACTTGTTTTATGTATGTGTTAGTAGCAACTTTAAATGCAATTTGCTCAAAATAAAAAGAATAGAAGAATATACGTTTGGTCGAAATCGGAATAAAGCGGTAGAACAAAACATCGGTCGCAAGAAACCGCCTAGGCTATTAATATTATAGATAGATAGTGCTGTTCTCAATTTTAAAAATCATCCTAAAGAATAATTATTTAAGAGTGGCTTAAATATATCTGCATATTCCAAAAAATACTAAAAGTATTCAACCTAGAACCTTTTATTATACAGATCGGCTCAGAAAATGATGTTGTCCGTCCGTAGTGTAATCTATCTGTCTGTCTACCTATCCATGTAGACCTTATAATCAAATTATAGGTCAAAATATAAATACATATTGATGAAATTTGTTATATTTAAGTCGCTATTGGGGAAATTCGCTGCATATGCAGAGGCCATGCCAATAGGCCCTATGGGATCACCTTAAAATGCAGTAAGATCAAGATTATTCTATAGATACTGTTAAAATTTAGTTTATATCTTTTATTATATCCATTAATCATTAGTCCAAAAATAGGACCATTCTTAATAGTAGTCTCCATATAATGCTGCTTCCCAATGTTTACTTAAATCTATCGGAAAAACAAAAATATTCCCAAGATTTTTCTCAAATTTGGTTTATATACCTTTTTGGGAAAAATAACGGACTTTACTAAATATGGCTATGATCGGTCCGATATAAACTTTTTCATATCTGCAGGCCAAAACTTAGCATCAATGCCACTCAAATTTTGTTTATTATTATGTTCTATATCTATATGTGACCTCATCAAAGTTGGATCCAAGACCCCTTCTCGAAACTAATGGCTTAGGGTAGCGTATAGTCTTTCTAGATTGACTATAATTTTTATACCCTATACCACTATGTGGTTTGGGTATCATGACTTTGTGCTGCTGTTTGTAACAACCAAAAATATTTGACCTACACCCATCTTTAATTATACCGATCGAATCAGAATCATTTTTTGAGTTGATTTAACAATGTCCGTCCGTCCGTCCGTCCGTCCGTCCGTCCGTCCGTCTGTGTGTCCATGTAAAGCTTGTAATCAAACTGCAGGTCGCAAATATGAATATATTTTGATGAAATTTGGTATATAAGCTTTTATCGGCCATGGGATGAACGCTATTGAAATTGGTAAGAATCGGTCCATGTTCAGACCTAGCCCCCATACAAATTACCCCTATGAAATCGACATAAATTGCCATAAGATCCAAATTGTCATATAGATCTTACTCAAATTGGGGTTTGTATGCGTTCATTACGTCCATTAATGAGTAATCCAAAAATGATCCCTTTGGCCCCATATAGGGCTGCTTCCCGATCTTCACTTAAATCTATTAAAAAACAAAAATATTGCACTGATTCTTCTCAGATTTGGTTTGTATATATTTTTGCAAAATACAAGAGACTTTTCCAAACATGATCAGGATCGGTCCATTTTTGGACCTAGTCCCCATATAGATATAGCATCCGATATGAACTTTTTCGTATCTGCAGCCAAAAAAATTAATAAAAATCCCACTCAAATTTGGTTTTTGCTTATTTTCTATGTCCAGTTAGTTGGGCCTAAGAGATAGGGTTTCTAAACGCATGGTATAGGGTATCGTATAGTCGGTCTAGACCGACTATAATTTTCTTACTTGTTTTACTTGTTTTTTCTGCACCATCTCCAAATTTTTCGTGGTTAGTTTAAAGTATTCTTCTGTATCAGCAATAGATCAGCTCATGCTGCTACTGTGTTTGTATTGTAATCTGATATATTTCGAACAAAAGATATATGTATATTGTTTTATTTTTAAATAAATGAATGTTAACACAATGGGATTTGTAATATATATGTATACATATATATACCTATAAATCAACTATATACTATTGTATTATTTATTGACATTCCTTAAGCTATTTAACATTGAAACCAGTTTTTTAAGAGGAACTAGTTTCAAACGTTTTCTTTTGGCGCTCTCTAAGAAAATTGTTTTGCTTGGCATTTTTTTTTTTTTAATACCGGCTAACCAGTGTGGGCGACAAATATCTACCATGTGCCGTACGAGTTTTGCAAATTAAGATAAAGCTGCCATTCATTAATCACAAATTCAATTACATTTTTCCACAAGCCTATTATTACCATAACAAAATATTACATGCTCGTACAAACGAATAAAGTCGTTAAGTGAGAAAATTAACAACAGAAGTAAATATTTAAGTATTGTTGTATTTTTTAATTGCTTTGTATGCACGGCGACAGTGCTGACAGGATAATTTAAACACGAAATGGCTTGTAATTCAAACCGTATAAGTAAATTTATATACAATACTCTCTCACACTCTCTCTCTGTCTCTCTCTCTCTCTCTCTCTCTTTGGAGAGATGATGGATGGTCAGCTGACACAAATTATAAGCAAAGTCAAGTCGCATTGAATTTATTTTTAAGGTGCGAAAATGAATGATTGTAAGCGTGTGGTCTGTCCTGGTTTTCACTTGCTTAGTTAAAATTGCTTTGGCACCATGTCTGTCACTGTCACTGACCAATAGTGGTGTCAGCCACATTACAACATGTTAAGCTGTCAATTAGGCGCTCTGTGTATGGGTTTTGTCTATGTACTATATTGCATTTATATTAACAATTGTATTAAGTAACTTCTTTCAAATTTTAAATACTTAAATACCCTACACCATTATGTGGTAGAAACAATTTTTACTTTCGTATGTAACTACCGACAATAAAATTTGATTTCGAATCAATTTTTTGGCAGCTATTGTCTGGAAGTTATTCAGCCCAATTCTAAACAAATATTCCGCATGAAATTTTTTACCACTCCCTTTTCTTATATTATGAATAAAAATTCGATGGGAAAAAAGTATTTATTCTCAATGCATTTGAATTTGTTTTTTTTTCTCTAAAAGAATTGCACTTGCAAAACAGACGGGAGTATACATAGGAGTGTCAGTAGTATCTTGATAAAACAAAATTTAAATAAAAAAAAAATATATTGTACTGTTCTTGTACGGCTACAACTTTCGTTAACTTTAATGAAAGCTATTAAGTGATTGCGGTTTCCGTAGATTCATCTCGCAATTGTCTTCTAGCAATTATTTGGCTATTTCGTTGTTGTTATTCCACAACACCAATTTCCTCCATAAGTGCTCGCTCCCAGCTACGCTACACACAAAAAAATAGAAAATTATTTGTTAATCAGCAAAACAACTGACTTCGAAATTTGATGATGCTACTTATTCATTTTTTTTCACACGGAATTTATAATTGCAGTATTTTTTTTTTTCGAGAAAAGTACTTTCCTAAGTAGTCCTAAAATAAACCCTATTTGTTTCTTTGTTGCAAACTTTGTACGAAGGCTGTCTTTTAAGTATAGCGATAAATAAATAAAAAAATGTGTTTATAATAAACTGACTTTATTGTTTGGCAAAGTATTCTTCATAATTTTAATACATTGAGGTTCCATCAAAATATGCATTTTAAACGCATCAACTGCTTCTTAAAATGTGGGAAAACGAGAACTCCGCAATTTATTGCGGTTCTGGGTTATTAAAGGAAGTCATATGATACCAAATTATGGTTGTGTGGAGCAGGACTCAACAACTCTAAGTATTTCCGATAATATACATGGTTATTTGAGACGATTTTAGAGATCTCGAATGGTTGTGGTGGTGGACGATCCGTGTTTGACGTTTGATTTTCCGAGAAAATCAAAAAAAAAAAAACAAAAAAATTGGGTACCAATGAGAATTGATCGTACTACGTTGCTCGAATAGTACTTTTGCAAATGGTTTGGCTTTTCCAACGGAACAGACGATAACACTGTGTGACAAATGGTAGGGGTCAGTGATCGGGATGGGATCAAACCACCGGGTAAAGTTAGATTGGTCAAAAAAAGTTGTACGTGTCCCGGCATTTCGCTGGGTCACGTCTAGGAATCGAGATATATCGATTTGAACTTAGTAAGTATCGTATAAGGGAATTTGTCACGTTTTGGGCTCTTTTGTTTGACATAACTCGAGAACTACTAGTTTGATTTTGCTGAAACAAATTTAGAAAAATTAAGAATTACAATTCCTTTAATCTGTTTATATAACGTTTCGCTAAATAAGCAACAGTTTCGCAGTTATAAATAAATGTATGAAGAAAAAAAAATATTTTTTGCATCTCATTTTGACAAGAATATTGATTTTATGTTTCAGTGAATTTGGATAATATTTTTTATATATTATTTATTATTAACAAATACAATTAAAAATATCGGGTTATTACATAGATACATAGATGATAAAAATCGATGAATGCATAAATTTATTTTCGTTTGTTTGTTCCTAAATCTTTCGTGTCGAAATATGGGGGTTGGTTCTTCCAATCGATGCGGAACCCATGCTAAAGCGGTCAAAGAAATCTCCAAGAAAAAACAAAGAAAAAGATGAAGGTTTTCTATAAAGAATCGTATAAAGTAAATTTAATTTTACTTTCCTTTATTTTTTTTCACTTACAAAGATGGCGGGTTTACAAATCAAAATTTACAATAATTTTAGTGGCTGCTTCGCAAGCCATCTTCAGGCATTGACGATAATTTAACGAGTGACAAATTCGCGGTTTAAAAGATATTACATTTCACAAAAATTTAAATAAATGTCAATCAAAAGAAAGGCTTAAAAACTAAAGCGCCCTCTGGATTTCAAATTCCATACCAATTCGAAAAGTAGCTTCTAATGCTCACGTAAACAGTTCCCTTTACTTTCTTGCGTGGTGGTTCGCCTTTTTGTTCAGAGTCTGTATCGGATGAGGATCTGTCTGAATCTGGAAAAAAATCAATTGTTTTTAATCAGTCAGATAACTTCAATTTTGTGACCCTCGTAGGGAATGTTGGTTTTTTATTATATATATGTAGCAGAACGACTTTCAGGCTTAATTTCGATGAATCGATGAATATTCGCCTATCACCTGCGACGTAATTAATGGCCATCGCCTCCATCAGTCCCTCTATATCGTGGCAGTAAACAAATGTGTTCCCTTTGTTGACTGTGAAGGACCGTTGCAATGGCAATTGTCGTATTCGATATCCGGTGACTTCGACATTAGGCTCCAAATTGTTGCCTTCTTTCAAAAGCAGGGCTTCACGTTGAGACAAGTTTAATTCTGCAACAATCTTGTCCATTCTTGCTTGTGATATTGGAATGATTTTGTTCGATGGGCCGTCTTCTGGTATTGGTTCGTAGGTGGAATCCTATTGATTCGTTGTTGCAATAGAAAAGTAAGTTTCTCTGTCAGGACTTGGAATTGGTATGTCACACGAATGCGGAAGAGGTGTTTGTGAACATTTAACAGAGATGTAAACTCTTTGTTTAAGGCCTCTACGATTTACTCCATGTATTATGCTTGCACAAGCATAACAGTTGTCGGAATTGTGCTCTCCTAAATCAGTCCAAATCATTGGTACACCAAAAAAAGTGAACTGCGTTTCCCTTGGATCCACATGTTAAGAGCATTGTAGCACGTTTTACAAATTTTTTCTGGCGCCCACGAAACGCCGCAAATTATTTCGGAATCAAAATAAAGTTAAAGAGCACGCTCCACTTGTTCAGTGAGTAATGCAGTATTTGTTGAAAAAGCTCTTTTGCCACAAACGTAACAAAATAAATTTAGATTTTCTGGACAATTTGCACTCATTTCGATTTTATACTCATATTATCTTTTCGTCACTTTTAAAAAACCGTACTTTTCGCATTCGTTGAAAGACATAAAACGACAATGAACACCTATATATGCTACGTATTTTTCACATATTTAACTGACAGGTTCTTATGAATGGACGCATCTGTTAAGGGTGCATATTTACCTGATTGAGCCTTCTAAAACCAGGGCTCATACAAATTTGTTGCAAATTTTTTATAACTTTTCAAATAATGAGCACTCATAAATGTGTGTGGAATTTCTGTAAAAAATAATCCCTTACAGGTAGGCAACGGAAAACCCCACATCAATAAAAATGTGCACTTTCCTATTTTCCTTTTAATTGTCTGTGCACGGAATAGGTATCATGAAAGAACAAAAAGAGAAATTCAGCGGCTGCGCACATTTGAGACCGTTTTTTAGTTTGTTACCGCAATCATAAAAATGAAATAACCTTTTGTTTATTCCTTTTTTTTTTAATTCTGAGAATCATAAAAAAGTCATCAACGTTTTTTTTTCAATGAAAAGCCTTTACTTCAAAATGAGACAGATGCCTTCACTTAATTGTGAATAAAAGCGAAACGCGTCCAACGATTTGTCTCACTTTGTGCACAGGTTATGTGACTTTACGCCAAAGTAATAAGACTTGACACTTTTTCCCGTTTTGGATTTTGCATGATTTTTAAAAATACAAAATTGTAATTTTTTTATGCAGAATATTATTTTTTTTTCTTCATAAATTTATTAATAGCTGCGAACTGTTGATTGTGTTCAGAAATGGTATAGCAGTAGATTAAAGTTAGTGTAATTCTTAATTTTTCTAAATTTGTTTCAGCAAAATCGGACTAGTAGTTCTCGAGTTATGTCAAACAAAAGAGCCCAAAACGTGAATTATTCCCCTATACCATCCATACTTACTAAGTTCAAATCGATATATCTCGATTCCTGAACGTGACCCAGCGAAACGCCGGGACACGTATTACTTTTTTTGACCGATATAACTTTCCCCGGTGGTTTCATTACATCCCGATTTTGGCTGTCGCACAGTGTAATTTGCTTCGAAGTGTTATATGCGCGAACTATTTTTATTGGATTTGGTTCACCTTGAAAGACCCATACAGTCAACTATATTTTCTGTTTGACTAATACGTGATTTGGCCGCACTACGATCGTATTTTATATAACAAGTTACACGCTCTTTTTTTTTTTTTGAATGATCAAAATTATGTTGAATCTAATGTTAACAAATCTTGTTGACGCCTAGTGAAACTTATGCCTATAGATGATTCCATCTCACGATATTTGATGGCAAAGCAATTGACCTTGTACTGAAATCGTCTTTAAGACAACGGTGGCTATGATTAAATTCAGCCAACTACCGAAACACGGGCATCAGTTGTTGTGGTTCATCTCGAAAAGCCGTAACTAGTTTATGTTTGCCAGGTTAGTTCTCCCAGACAAATACTTTAATGACAGAAATAATTTCAAATTTTCGCAGTCGCAAACGAACGTATTTTTATAAGAACATGCGAATTTTTGTATTTTTGGGATTTTCTTATACGATAAGGAATAATATGTGACGAAATTTCTAATTTTGATATTCGATAACGAGTGATCATTCGAATGCAACCTTCTGAAATTTTATGTGAAAAGATATTTTTCTCCAATAAAAAAATATAATTTTAGTAACTTTAGATCAAAAATAAATAAATAAATACTAAAATTTTTAAATTTACCTAAATTTTGCAATCAGAGTGAAAGAATTGTATACGCGTATAGAAAACCCATCATTTTGCCAATTTTTGTACGAAAAATAAAGGGTTTTTCAACAGGGACGCTACAAAAGTAGAAAAAGAGGGACAGCAAACGACGCCATATTTCTTGCCGCTCCTTTGACATTTCTCTTCAGTAAGGTTTGCCATTTCATGATGGAAAGATATAAGAGCCAACAACGAGTCGAAGTTATTAAAATTTACTACCGAAATTCGGAGTCAGTGGCCTCAACGTTAAGAGCGCTACGTCCCATTTATGGTTGTCATAATCGTCCTAGCAGATCAACAATTGAGCGTCTAGTGGAAAAATTTGAATCCACAGGCACAGTACAAAATGTTCTCGTGCCAGTGAGACAAAGAAGTGCCCGTAGTGTCGAGAATATTGCTGCCGCTGAGGCTTCAGTTGAAGAAAGCCCAAATGTGTCTCTCACACGTCGTTTTCAAGCATTGGGCATCTCTGTGACGTCGTTGTGGCGAATTTTGCGAAAAGATCTTGGCCTACATCCTTACAAGATAAAATTGACGCAAGAACTAAAGCCGCTTGACCACCAGAAGCGTCTTATGTTCGTGAATTGGGCTGAGCAACAACTTGAAAATGATTCGGATTTTCATTGAAAAATCATCTTCAGCGATGAGGCTCATTTCTGGCTGAATGGCTTCGTCAATAAACAAAATATGCGTTATTGGTCAGACAGCAATGCACACGTACTCCATGAGTCATCATTGCATCCCGAAAAAATTACGGTTTGGTGCGGTTTATGGGCCGGCGGCGTCATTGGGCCGTACTTCTTCCGTGATGATCAAGACCGGCACGTTACTATGAATGGGAATCGCTACCGTTCAATGATAACCGAATATTTTTGGCCCCAATTGGATGATATGGACTTGGACGACATGTGGTTCCAACAGGACGGCGCCACAAGCCACACAGCGAATGTCACAATCAATTTATTGGAAACCAAGTTTGGAGAACGTGTTATCTCACGAAATTGTCCAGTCGATTGGCGGCTTTGGTCGTGCGATTTGACGCCGTTAGACTATTTTCTGTGGGGCTGCGTCAAGTCTATGGTCTATGCCAACAAGCCAGCGACGATTGAAGAACTTCGTACGAATATCGAACGTGAAATTGCAGCAGTATCGGCCGATTTATGATTGAAAACCGTCGAAAATTCGGTTCATCGTCTGGACTTCTGCAAGCGTGCCCGTGGTGGCCATGAAAAAGAGATCGATTTTCATATATAATGGCATTGAACGTACTTTCACAGGAATAAAGAATTTCATTGATATCCAAAACCGTTTTTGTTTTATTTAAAAAAACTTTTGTAGCGCTCTTATTGAAAACCCCTTTATTTTAAAAACTAAGAGTTTCGAAGATTTTTTCAGCAAATTGACGACGCCTTTGCAATATATTTTTTTCTCAATGAAATTAGTACCCCGAAAAAAATTAATAATGTGGCCTTAACCATTTGTCGGATATTAACCAAACCGATCCCTCAGTGCTAATGAAAATTTGCTGGATATTTTTCGAAGTCATGTGTATAATTTCAACATCTTCGGCCGTCATATTTTGCTCATAAGCACAACGAACTACCAGAGTTCAGAAAAAACACACTGAATAAGAATTCGTACATATATGTAAACAAACATAGCTCAACACATATCTTTATTTTCATATAAATTATGTGTGTTTCTAAATTTTGTACGGTACCCAACACAATCATGACTGTGTTTCGTTTTAATATTTCGTTATCTACACAAACATTTTTGTGTCACGTATTTTTTTATTTCGAACACACATAAACCACATAGATTCGAGTGTAGCTTAATTTTAAGTTCGTTTTCTTGCACGTGTACTGCTAAAAAAAACAGAACATGCAGTTATAAAAAAAAGATAATAATAAAAATAAAAAAAAAATAGAATTATAAAGATGGTAATAAAATAGAAAACAGAGAAAACATTAGATCTCTGGTGGGACCCAGCAAAGAGCCCAATAATAACATATTTATGCTTGTCATTTCGTTGTGTGGCTTCGAGATGTGGTTGAATGTATTTGGAGCTTTAAACAAGTTGCTATAACCACCCGAGATATTAGTCTCTCAAGAAAATAAGAAATATTTACACTATCGAAATAAATTTCGGTACGGAATTATATCGATCACGACTGCGAAAATTAGGCCCTTGGATGAAATCCTCAGATCGTTTTGACTCTAGGATATGTTGTCGTTGAAACTACCCAGTCTCATATTTAGAGGTGAAGGGGGAGTGTTTTTTTTTCATCATTGCTCCATAGTATCACATAATCTCTAATTTGAAGACATTTCTAGCCAAGGCTATGCAAGAGAACATCAAAATATTCAGTGGTTAACTGTGGGCTTTTTTCTGCAATTCAAGTATATTAATCTCTACATTTTTCAAGGAATACGTAGCCGAGGTTTCCCGAAGCAACGTCATTGCCGTCAAGTTGCAACTGTGGGACCAAAACATAGCCGATATGGATATCACTGTTTTTGTTTTAATCTTTTTTATTATGATCCTATATACTAGCAGACTCCAGCGCTCGAAATTCTAGTGCAATTTCTAGGCAGCTTAATTTTTCAACTTAGCCAATTCACAGACCATCACTTTTATGGTTTATTTTTATTGTGAAAGAAGATAGCAAACTCATTAACAAATTTAATAAAACACAAATAGTATATGTGTAATTTTATGTGTAATTTTATGTAATTTTATGTAAAGGAAAAAATTTAAAAATCTGAAAATCTGCAAAACGGCTAAAAAGAAATACCTTTCAAATAATATACATTTGGTCAAAATCGGGACAAAACGGTAGAACAGAACATCGGTCACAAGAAATCACCTAGCCTATTAATATTATATATATATATATATATATATATATAATTGTAAATATCTCAGATCTAATGTGTGATCCCATGCTTAGCTTTATAACTTGCACACTTTTGAAGAGCTTTCCAACGATGTATAACACTTAACATAATATACTCACGTAAATGATATTATATGGTAAAAAATTTTGATTACATATAACAATAACAGTTTTACATATAACAATAAAAACAAGTAAGAAAATTATAGTCGGTCTAGACCGACTATACGATACCCTATACCATGCGTTTAGAAACCCTATCTCTTAGGCCCAACTAACTGGACATAGAAAATAAGCAAAAACCAAATTTGAGTGGGATTTTTATTCATTTTTTTGGTTGCAGATATGAAAAAGTTCATATCGGATGCTATATCTATATAGGGACTAGGTCCAAAAATGGTCATGTTTGGTAAAGTCTCTTGTATTTTGCAAAAATATATACAAACAAAATTTGAGAAGAATCAGTGCAATATTTTTGTTTTTTAATAGATTTAAGTGAAGATCGGGAAGCAGCTCTATATGGGGTCAAAGGCATAATTTTTGGACTACTCATTAATGGATGTAATGAACGCATACAAACCCAATTTGAGTAAGGTCTATATGACAATTTGGATCTTATGGCAATTTATGTCGATTTCATATGGGTAATTTGTATGGGAGCTAGGTCTGAACATGGACCGATTCTCACCAATTTCAGTAGCGTTCATCCCATGGCCAATCAAAGCTTATATACCAAATTTCATCAAAATATCTTTATATTTGCGACCTGCAGTTTGATTACAAGGTTTACATGGACACACAGACGGACGGACGGACGGACTGTATTTTGTGATTAACTATCTTCGATGTTCCTAAACCGATTTGAAAGAGAAATTCAATTTAATGTCAGTAGTACTTAATTTATAATTTAAATTAAATTTAATGTTTCACAAAGTAAAATAAAATAATTGCAAATGTTTATTATTTTCTATTTTTACAAATATAAAAATAAAAAATTTAATCAAGCTCAAGATCAAATGGTATTAATTTAAACTATCAGATTCCAGCCCTCGAAATTCGAGTGCAAATTCTAGGAATTTTTTTTTTCATTAAATAAGGACCCTGAAAGTATGCTAATCAATTATAGTCAATTCACAAATCAACACAAAAAACAAACTCATTTTTATTACAAACACATTAACAATTATAATTTAATGTATTTGTTAGTATCAACTTTAAATGCAATTTACTCAAAATAAAGGAAAAAATTTAAAAATCTGTAAATCCGCAAAACGGCTAAAATGAAATACCTTTCAAACAATATACGTTTGGTCAAAATCGGGATAAAACGGTAGAACAAAACATCGGTCACAAGAAATCGCCTAGCCTATTAATATTATGGATAAAGCAAAAAACATTAGCACATAGGTTTCAAAAACGGAACTATATTCTACAAGACAGCTGTTTCAGGTCGAATCACCACCCCTCATCAGTAAACAAAAGCAGTTGATAGTTTGTTTGGTAAAAAGTTCTATTCAAACACATTTGCTGAAATGAAACTAATGAGAATCCTAGCAAAGAGTTATACTAATTGGGCTTTTTCCAATATATCAAACTAAAAAAAATATAAAAAACTTATTAACAAATGAGTTTTTGTATATGAGTACACATTTCACACCACGTATATACGTTTCAAAGTTGTTTTATGTTGTAGGTTGCCATATTTGAACAAGTAAGAAAATTATAGTTGGTCTAGACCAATGGTTCCCGAATGGTGGTCCGCGGACTCCCAGAGGGTCATTCATTGCTCTTCAATGTGATGAAACCACAGACGTTTCTTAATCAAGCCAACTTTTATTGTAGATTTATTGCAGAAAATTAATTTTATGAAGAGTTTTTATTTATGAAAGCGTTGCATACAACATCAAAAGGAACTGATATTTTTCAAATCCTTTCTGATTTTTTAATGGAAAACAATATTCCCTGGAAAAAAGTAGTGGGAATATGCACTGATGGTAAACCGTCAATGATGGGTTCTCGATCTGGGTTTTTAAAATTAGCCAAAGATATGAATAAAGATATGATTGTGTAATATTGCATAATTCATCGAAAATCACTTGTTGCTAAAACCCTTCCAGATGAACTGAAAGTGCTCTGCAGACTGCAATAGATGTCGTTAATTTTGTTAACACCAGCGCATTGAGAACTCGAATTTTTGCAGTGCTATCTCAAGATCTCAATGCAGAGCAAACCAAATTATTTTTCCACACAGAGTTGCATTGGCTTTCAACAGGAAATATGCTGAAAAGGTTGTTTGAATTAAAGACTGAGGTTGAAATTTTTCTTTTGAAAGAAAAAAGTGGCAATCTTTATGAAAGATTTACGGATGCAACATTTATTTTTTATTTCGCATACATTACTGTTTTTTTTTTTTTTTGAAGCATTAAACAACCTTAACTTAAGATTACAAGGCAATCAAACGAATATTTTAATAGCATTTGATTCAGATAATGTTTTTATGTCTAAAATTTTACTGTGGACAAGTCGTCTTCAAACAGCTACGTCGAAATATTCATCCTTTCCGCTTCTTAATGATACCATGGATTCTTGCGATATCGAAAATATAAACTTAAAAAGTGTAATTACAAAACATTTAGATACGCTGCATGATGAATTCACCAGATATTTTCCAGAGGAATCTTGGCAAACTAATTTACTTCGCAATCCTTTTAATGTGACTATTGGTGACATACCCGATGCCTTTCAAGAAGAATTAATAGAGCTACAGTACAACTTATGTGCAAAAAATCACTATGGTTCTATGAAAATAGACACGTTCTGGCTGAAATATTACAAATATTTATTAGTTTGTATATATTTTTCAAAATATAAGTTACTTTACCAAATATGGCCAGGATCGGTCCATATTTTGACTTAGTCCCCATATAAATATAGCATCCCATATGAACTTTTTCATATCTGCAGTCAAAAAAATTAACAATTCCACCCAAATTTGGTCTATGCTTATTTTCTATATCGAATTAAATGGACCGAAGAGATATGGTCTCTAAACCATGGTATAGGGTATCGTATCGTCGGTCTAGATGGACTATAAATTCTTACTTGTTTTTTTTTTTAAATTGTCTTTTCTTCAAAAAACTACTTTTTATTAAAAAGTACTGTTTCTACAAAAAGTGACTTTTCTTTTGGAAAGTTACATATTTTAGAGGCAAATTTGCTACAAAACCACCATTGTTTATAAAAAAGTACCCTTTTCTAAAAATATACATAAATAAGTACCTTTTGTAAATAAAAAATAGTTTTGTAAAAAAAGTTTCTTTTTTCTCTTTGCAACACATAATAAAATTAGAGTTTCTTGAATTGCAAAAAATCGTGGCTGCAACATTAAAGACAACTGCATGTTTATAAATATACCTTATAGGTGGATTGATTCTTCAATAGGGTTGATTGAAAAAAACGTTTTTTTTTTCTAAATCGCTAAAGACTAAGTTTATCAATAATATAGAATTTCTTCTCGATCATTATGATTTATGAAAAAAAATGTTTTTGGAAACTTTTTATGTATTTAAAAAATGATGAATTAAAAATAATACGTTTCTTTTGAAAGAATCCAAATAAAAATAATGAAATTAATAAAATATTTAAAAGCGATGTGGAACAAGGGAATTTAAATTAATTCAATTTAATTCACAGAACTCATTCTGCGAATATTATCATAAATCAAAAAGCAAAACTTCAGTATTATTTAGCAATTTGGCTTGACCTCAATATGTACCCTAACAAATATTTAAAATAGTTAATTTTTTATATTGAATATCTGTCAACTGAGCAGATGTAAATATTTTTCTGTTACTTTATATATGTGCCGCTCAAAATAATATTAATTTTTATCACTATACCCTATTTGTCATAGTGACTTAGGAGTTCGCTTTACACTTAAGAAAACGAAATTTAGTATAAAAAGAAGGCAGTCATTTGGTTATAAACACAGCCAGTCAGTCAGTCAGCCCACCATCACGCAAATACGTATAAAAACCATTAAAATTAAAATTATGTTTAAAGGGGTACAAGCATTGTATAAGTATTGAAACGAATGGCGAAAAATTAATATAATAGCTGATTTACAAATATTACGTCCTTTAATTTTGTTTTTATGCCTCTCAACGAAAAAGGGAGTAGCTCGTAAAAAAAATGTATATGTAGAACTAGAAATTGTATCGAAACAGAAACAGTTTAAATGTATATAATAAAAATAGTTTTGGGTACTAAAACTGATGACCCTTAACAAGAAATTATACACACTAAACTTTTGTAGCTCATTATTCGAAGTCCAAAAGCTGTTAATTGAAACTTGGATATTCAAGGCTGTCCTGTTGACAATTATAAACTTCATATAATTTTTTCATAATTCAAAATTTGTCTTCATAAATTCTAAGACTTTTAATAAAATTAATTAAAAAGGACAAAAATAATTTTGTTTTTCATATTTTTATTTATCAAATCTTCACTTATAAACAAACAATATTTATTCAAACTTGCAGATTCCACCGCTCGAAATTCGAGTGCAATTTCTAGGCAGCTTTATTTTTCAACTTAGCCAATTCAAAAATCAACACTTTTATGGTTTATTGATGTGTAAACATCTATACGCGCAGGGGGGTAAATTTCTATTTCACAATACAATCGCAAAAACAGCGTAACACATCGGTGTGAGCTGAAGTGTAAATCGGTGTGACTTTATCTGATTGTATTTGTGAAAAAATTATGATATGCTCTTTTCTAAACATTTTCCAATTGTCTTTCAAAAAACATCAATTGTATTTCAGAAAACATCAATTGTATTTCAGAAACCATGAATATAATTTCAGAAAACATCATTTAAATTTCAGAAAACATAAATAGAATTTCAGAAAACATCAATATAATTTCAGAAAACATCATTCGAGTTTCAGAAAACATCAATTGAACTTCAGAAAACATCAACATAATTTCAGAAAACATCACTTGAATTTCAGAAAACATAAATAGAATTTCAGAAAACATCAATATAATTTCAGAAAACATCATTCGAGTTTCAGAAAACATCAATTGAATTTGAGAAAACATCAATAGAATTTCAGAAAACATCAATTGTATTTCAGAAAACATCAATTGTATTTCAGAAAACATCATTTGTATTTCAGAAAACATAAATAGAATTTCAGAAAACATCAATAGAATTTCAGAAAACATCAATTGTATTTCAGAAAACATCAATTGAATTTCAGAAAACATCAATAGAATTTCAGAAAACATCAATTGTATTTCAGAAACCATCAATATAATTTGAGAAAACATCATTTGAATTTCAGAAAACATAAATAGAATTTCAGAAAACATCAATATAATTTCAGAAAACATCAATTGTATTTCAGAAACCATCAATATAATTTCAGAAAACATCATTTGAATTTCAGAACACATAAATAGAATTTCAGAAAACATCAATATAATTTCAGAAAACATCATTCGAGTTTCAGAAAACATCAATTGAATTTCAGAAAACATCAATAGAATTTCAGAAAACATCAATTGTATTTCAGAAAACATCAATTGTATTTCAAAAAACATCATTTGAATTTCAGAAAACATAAGTAGAATTTCAGAAATCATCAATTGTATTTCAGAAAACATAAATAGAATTTCAGAAAACATCAACATAATTTCAGAAAACATCACTTGAATTTCAGAAAACATAAATAGAATTTCAGAAAACATCAATATAATTTCAGAAAACATCATTCGAGTTTCAGAAAACATCAATTGAATTTCAGAAAACATCAATAGAATTTCAGAAAACATCAATTGTATTTCAGAAACCATCAATATAATTTCAGAAAACATCATTTGAATTTCAGAAAACATAAATAGAATTTCAGAAAATATCAATATAATTTCAGAAAACATCAATTGTATTTCAGAAAACATCAATTGAATTTCAGAAAACATAAGTAGAATTTCAGAAAACATCAATTGTATTTCAGAAAACATCAATTGTATTTCAGAAAACATCAATTGAATTTCAGAAAACATAAATAGAATTTCAGAAAACATCAATTGTATTTCAGAAAATATCAATATAATTTCAGAAAACATCAATTGTATTTCAGAAAACATCAATTGAATTTCAGAAAACATAAGTAGAATTTCAGAAAACATCAATTGTATTTCAGAAAACATCAATTGAATTTCAGAAAACATAAGTAGAATTTCAGAAAACATCAATTGTATTTCAGAAAATATCAATATAATTTCAGAAAACATCAATTGTATTTCAGAAAACATCAATTGAATTTCAGAAAACATAAGTAGAATTTCAGAAAACATCAATTGTATTTCAGAAAACATCAATTGTATTTCAGAAAACATCAATTGAATTTCAGAAAACATAAATAGAATTTCAGAAAACATCAATATAATTTCAGAAAACGTCATTCGAATTTCAGAAAACATCAATTGAATTTCAGAAAACATCAATAGAATTTCAGAAAACATCAATTGTATTTCAGAAAACATCAATTGTATTTCAGAAAACATCATTTGTATTTCAGAAAACATAAATAGAATTTCAGAAAACATCAATAGAATTTCAGAAAACATCAATTGTATTTCAGAAAACATCAATTGAATTTCAGAAAACATCAATAGAATTTCAGAAAACATCAATTGTATTTCAGAAACCATCAATATAATTTCAGAAAACATCATTTGAATTTCAGAAAACATCATTTGAATTTCAGAAAACATCAATTGTATTTCAGAAACCATCAATATAATTTCAGAAAACATCATTTGAATTTCAGAAAACATAAATAGAATTTCAGAAAACATCAATAGAATTTCAGAAAACATCAATTGTGTTTCAGAAACCATCAATATAATTTCAGAAAACATCATTTGAATTTCAGAAAACATAAATAGAATTTCAGAAAACATCAATATAATTTCAGAAAACATCATTCGAGTTTCAGAAAACATCAATTGAATTTCAGAAAACATCAATAGAATTTCAGAAAACATCAATTGTATTTCAGAAAACATCAATTGTATTTCAGAAAACATCATTTGAATTTCAGAAAACATAAGTAGAATTTCAGAAAACATAAATAGAATTTCAGAAAACATCAACATAATTTCAGAAAACATCACTTGAATTTCAGAAAACATAAATAGAATTTCAGAAAACATCAATATAATTTCAGAAAACATCATTCGAGTTTCAGAAAACATCAATTGAATTTCAGAAAACATCAATAGAATTTCAGAAAACATCAATTGTATTTCAGAAACCATCAATATAATTTCAGAAAACATCATTTGAATTTCAGAAAACATAAATAGAATTTCAGAAAATATCAATATAATTTCAGAAAACATCAATTGTATTTCAGAAACCATCAATATAATTTCAGAAAACATCAATTGTATTTCAGAAAACATCAATTGAATTTCAGAAAACATAAGTAGAATTTCAGAAAACATCAATTGTATTTCAGAAAACATCAATTGTATTTCAGAAAACATCAATTGAATTTCAGAAAACATAAATAGAATTTCAGAAAACATCAATATAATTTCAGAAAACGTCATTCGGGTTTCAGAAAACATCAATTGAATTTCAGAAAACATCAATAGAATTTCAGAAAACATCAATTGTATTTCAGAAACCATCAATATAATTTCAGAAAACATCATTTGAATTTCAGAAAACATAAATAGAATTTCAGAAAACATCAATATAATTTCAGAAAACATCAATTGTATTTCAGAAACCATCAATATAATTTCAGAAAACATCATTTGAATTTCAGAACACATAAATAGCATTTCAGAAAACATCAGTATAATTTCAGAAAACATCATTCGAGTTTCAGAAAACATCAATTGAATTTCAGAAAACATCAATAGAATTTCAGAAAACATCAATTGTATTTCAGAAAACATCATTTGAATTTCAGAAAACATAAATAGAATTTCAGAAAACATCAATAGAATTTCAGAAAACATCAATTGTATTTCAGAAAACATCAATTGTATTTCAGAAAACATCAATTGAATTTCAGAAAACATAAATAGAATTTCAGAAAACATCAATATAATTTCAGAAAACATCATTCGAGTTTCAGAAAACATCAATTGAATTTCAGAAAACATCAATTGAATTTCAGAAAACATCAATTGTATTTCATAAAACATAAATAGAATTTCAGAAAACATCAATATAATTTCAGAAAACATCATTCGAGTTTCAGAAAACATCAATTAAATTTCAGAAAACATCAATTGAATTTCAAAAAGCATTATTTGAATTGCTGAGAACATTAATTGTATTTCAGAAAACATCAATTGAATTTCAGAAAACATCAATTGAATTTCAGAAAACAGCATAATCGACTTATTTTTTATGCACTGGAAAGTATGATGTTGATGTTTTCTTTAATTATTAGATGTTTATACATCTCCCTTGTGATCGGACTCACATGATTTTTTATTATTGTGAATAAAGATAACAAACTCATTCACAAACACATTAACAAAGTTAATAAAACACACATAGTATATGTATAATTTTATGTATGTGTTGGTAGCAAATTTAAATGCAATTTACTCAAAATAAAGGAAAAAATTTAAAAATCTGTAAATCTTGTGAATAGCTTAATAGAAATACCTTTCTAATAATATACGTTCGGTCAAAACAGGGATAAAATGGTAGAACAAAAAATCGGTAACAAAAAACCGCCTAGCCTATTAATATTATAGATTCATTAAATTTAAGAAATTTTTCAAAGAATTTTTGTCAACATTTGCTGTATAGGAGAAGTTTCCAAAAATAATTTAAAAGATACATTTTTGTTATGTAAGTGATACCAGTTCTCAGAAAATTTCATAAGTGATAACATTTTTCTTCATAAAATTTATGAACGCTATTAAAAATAAAAAAAACCTTCTTAATGTTATAGAAAAACTCATTAAATTGAAGTAATGTCTCACCACTCTTTATTAATTTAGTAAATTTATTACTGAATATTATGAAATCAATTTAATTAAAATTTTCATAAATATTACGACATTATGATGATGCCGACGATGACGACGACAGGTTTGCTGGTTGGCTAGCACTGAACGCGTTGTGTGTGCTTGTTCATGGCGAGATAGCTGGCAAAAAAAAAACTAACCTGTTTAAAAAGTAAATAGTCAACAAAACTACCAGTTCTGAAAAAGCATGTTTTTAAGAAAGTACCTTTTGTTAAAAAATACCCATTCTTGTAAAATAACCTTTTGTTAAAAAGTGCCTTTTAAAAAAAAAAAAAATTAATATTTCTTAAACAAATACCTTCTTTTAAAAAGTACATTTTTCTTAAAAAAGTACCTTCCCTTAAAAAGTTGTAAATTAAAAAAGCACCCATTGTTAAAAAAAAGGTATCTTTTGTTGAAAAAAGTTCTGTTTGTTAATAAAGTAGCTTTTCTTAAAAAAGTCCGTTTTCTTCACAAAGTACCTTTTCATAAGAATGTGATTTTTAAAAAAATAAATATTCTTAGAAAGAAAAAGTACCATTACCTTAAAAAGTACCTTTTGTTAAAACAAATAAATTTTTAAAATTAGTACCTTTTGTTTAAACAATACGTTTTTTTAATAAATAAGTACCTCTTGCTAAAAAAAAGTACCTATTTGTAAAAAAGTAAATTTTCTAAAAAAAGTACCTATTCTTAAAAAAGTTCGTTATGGTGAAAAATACCCTTTGTAATTTGTGATTTTGTAAAAGAACCTTTTGTTAAAAACTGCTGTTTCTTTAAAAAAGTAATATTTCTTAAAAAAAGTTCCTTCACTTAAAAAGTACTTTTTTCTTAAAAAGTTGCAAATTAAAAAACCACCTATTGTTGAAAGAAAAGTATGTTTTGTTGAAAAAAGTTCTGTTTATTAATAAAGTAGGTTTTCTTAAACAAATTCTTCTTCTTCAGAAAGTACCTCGTCATAAGAATGTGACTTCCTTTGAAAAAAATTAATATTCTTAGAAAGAAAAAGTACCATTACCTTGAAAAGTAACTTTTGTTAAAACAATTAAATTTTTTAAATTACTACCTTTTGTTTAAAAATTCCTTTTTTTTATTAAATAAGTACCTCTTGCTAAAAAAAAGTACCTTTTCTTAAAAAAAAGGTAATTTTCTAAAAAAAAGTATCTATTCTTAAAAAAGTTCGTTATGGTGAAAAATACCCTTTGTAACAAGTGATTTTAAAAAAAGTTAATTTTATTCAAAAGTACCATTTCTTAAGTACTTTACTTAAAAAGTACTTTCTCTTAAAAAGTCGCAAATTAAAGAAGCACGTATTGGTTAAAAGAAAAGTATATTTTGTTTAAAAAAGTTTTCTTTGTTGAAAAAGTACCTTCCCTTAAAAAAGTACCTTTTCTTCAGAAAGTACCTTTTCATAAGTATGTTATTTCTTTTGAAAAAAATTAATATTCTTAGAAAGAAAAAGTACCATTTCTTTGAAAAGTACCTGTTATTAAAACAAATACATTTTTTTTAAGTTTTTTTTTTTTTAATTAGTATCTTTTGTTTAAAAAAAAATAAATTTTTTTTCTTAAATAAGTACCTTTTGTTAAAAAGTATTTTTTCTTTAAAAAAGCTAATTTTCTAAAAAAAGTACCTATTCTTAAAAAAGTTCCTTATGGTGAAAAATACCCCTTTTAAAAGTAAAGTAAATTTTCTTCAAATGTACCAAGTATATTTTGTTTAAAAAAATTTTCTTTGTTAAACTAGTACCTTCCCTTAAAAAGTACTTTATCTGCAAAAATTGCCTTTTCATAGGAATGTGATTTCTTTTGAAGAAATTAATCTGCTTAGAAAGTAAATTTTTAAAATTACCTTTTTTTAAAACACATACCTTTTTTAAATAAGTACCTTATGTTAAAAATAACATACCTTTTTTATTAAATGAGTACCTTTTGTTCAAGAAGTACCTTTCCTTTTAAAAAGTAAATTTTTTTTAAAAAAATAATCTATTCTTGAATAAGTTCCTTATGTTAGAAAAATACTTGTGTCAAAAAGTAAATTTCCTCCAAAGGTGTCATTTCGTAAAAAAATGCCTTTTCTTAAAATGTACCTTTTGTTAAAAAAGTATGTTTTGTAAAAAAAAGTTTAAAACAGTACCCTTTGTTAGAAAAAGAACATGTTGTTTGAAAAAAGTACGCTTTTTAAAAAAATCTTTCTTATTGAATAAATTTTCTTCAAAAGTACAATTTCTTAAAGAAGAACTTTTGCTACAAAAAGTACTTATTTTTAAAAAAGTAACTTTTTTTTAAAAAAGTCCATTTGCTAAAAATGTAAATTTTCTTAAAAAAATGTGACTTTTGCTTAAAAAGTTACTTTTGTTAAAAAAGCACCCTTCTTTTTCACTTCTTAAAATAGTACCTTTTATTCAAAAAGTACCTTCTCTTAAAGAGGAAGGTACCTTTTGTACCTTTTGTTAAAACAAATACCTTTTGTTAAATAATAGTACCTTTTGTTATATAAGTACCTGTTGTTAAAAAAATAACTTTTCTTAAAAAAGTGAATTTTCTAAAAAAAAAAGCACCTGTTTGTAAAAAAGTAAAATATGTTCTAAAGTATCTTAAAGAAGTGCGTTTTCTTAAAAATTACCTTTCGTTAAAAAAAAAGTATATTTTGTTAAACAAAGTACCTTTTTCTTAACAAAGTACCTTTCCTTAAAAAGCTGCAAATTAAAAAAGAAACTATTATTAAAAGAAAAGTAAATTTTGTTTAAAAAAGTTTTGTTTGTTAAAAAAGTACCTTCCCTTAAAAAAGTACTTTTTCTTCAGAAAGTACCTTTTCATATGAATGTGATTTCTTTTGAAAAAATTAATATTCTTAGAAAGAAAATATACAATTTCTTTGAAAAGTACATTATGTTAAAACAAATACATTTTTTAAATAAGTACCTTTTGTTCAAAAAAAAAATACCTTTTTTTTATTAAATAAGTACCTTTTGTGAAAAAGTACCTTTTCTTTAAAAAAGTAAACTTTCTAGAACAGTACCTATTCTTAAAAAAAGTTCATTATGGTGAAAAATGCCCTTTGCAGCAAGAGATTTTGTAAAAGAACCTTTTGT
Source organism: Cordilura impudica (assembly GCA_963682025.1). Lineage (NCBI taxonomy): Eukaryota > Metazoa > Arthropoda > Insecta > Diptera > Scathophagidae > Cordilura > Cordilura impudica. The sequence goes on from OY821517.1 coordinate 301,030,921, forward strand.
TAAAAAGTGCCTTTTCTTTAAAAAAAAAAGTAATATTTTTTAAAAAAGTTCCTTCCATTAAAAAGTACCTTTTTCTTAAAAAAGTGCTTTCCCTTAAAAAGTTGCAAATTAAAAAAGCACCTATTGTTAAAAGAAAAGTATCTTTTGTTGAAAAAACTTCTGTTTGTTAATGAAGTAGTTTTCCTTAAAAAAGTACTTTTTCTTCAGAAAGTGCCTTTTCATAAGAACGTGATTCCTTTTGAAAAATTAATCTACTTTGAAGGTAAATTTTCATCAAAAGTACCATTTCCTTGAAAAGTCCCATTTGTTAAATAAAAACTTTTTTTTAAAAAAGTACATTTTCTTTACAAATGCAAATTTGTAAAATAAAAGTATCTATTCTTAAAAAAGTTCCATATGTTAAAAAAATATATGTGTAAAATAATGCATTTTCTCCAAAGGAGTGCAGTTTCTTGCAATGTACCTTTTTTTTAAAATATCTTTTGTTAGAAAAAAAGTACCCTTTGTTAAAAAAACATTTATTTTGTTTAAAAAAGTACGCTTTAAAAAAAATTATTTTTAAATAAATTTTCTTCAAACGTACAATTTCTTAAAAAAGTACTTTTTCTTAAAAAAGTACATATTCTCAAAAAAGTAACTTTCATTTAAATAAGTACATATGCTAAATAAAGTAAATTTTCTAAAAAAAAATGTGCCTTTTGTTTAAATTTCTGTTGTAAAAAAGCACCCTTTTTAAAAAAGTACTTTTTTAAAAAAAGAAAACTTTTTGCTTTTCTTAAAAAAGTAACTTCTCCTAAAAAGTCGTAAACTAAAAAAACACTTATTTTTAAAAGAAGAGTGCCTTTCACTGAGAAAATTTCTGTTTGCCGAAAATGTAGCTTTTCTTAAAAAAGTACTTTTTCTTCAGAAAGTGCCTTTTGTTAAGACTGTGACCTCTTCAAAAAAAAAAAAAAAAGTAATCTGCTTAAAAAGTAAATTTTCATCAAAAGTACCATATCCTTGAAAAGTTCCTTTTGTTATAACAAATACCTTTTGTTAAAAAGAATGCCTTTCGTTAAATAACCACCCTTTATTAAAAAAGTATGTATTCTATAAGAAAGTAAATTTTCCAATAAAAATTACATGTTCTTAACAAGTTCCTTATGTTAAAAAAAAATACTTGGTAAAAAAGTAAATTTTCTTCTAAAGTATCATTCCTTTTCTTAAAAAGTACCTGTTGTTAAAAAAAAGTATGTTTTGTTAAGAAAAATGTACATTTTGTTAAAAAAAAATTTGCCCTTTTAAAAAAATAATTCGTAAAAAAGTAAATTTTTTCAGTGAATTAATGGTAATTCTTAAAAAAGTAAGTTTTCTTCAAAAACAATTGAAAAAAAGTGAATTTTCTAAAAAAAAGTAGATATTCTAAGAAAATAACTTTTCTTAAAAAGTACATTTTGTTAAAAAAAAATCACCCTTTTTAAAAAAGTACTTTTTAAAAAAAGCAAATTTCCCTAATTTCTTACAACAGTACATTTTCTTAACAAGTTCCTATTTTACCTTTTGTACGTTTGGTAAAAAAAAAGTCCCTTGTGTTAAAAAAAGTGAATTTTCTTAAAAAAAAAAGTTCCTTTTCCTAAAACAGTACTTTTTCTTAAAAAAGTTGGTTTTCTTAAAAAGTAAATTTTCTTAAGAAAATATCTTTCCCTTAAAAAGTACTTCGACCGGTATGATAAAATGTCATCATATTTGGTAGATATAAACATCAGCATAAAATCATAATGCCACTGTACCATAGAGTAAAACAAAAAAATAAAAACCCCGATCATAGTCTCCTATAAGCATTGTCTCCTATAATTAAAAGAAAAAATAAGAAAAAAAACTGACAATAATTTATTCGGCCATACACAAAATCCATTATTAAAAATAAATTGTACGGCATTTGCATAAATTTGTAGGTAAGTGTAACATGTTATTAATTTAAAATTGTCGTAATGAACATATGCATTCAAGATATTTTTTATTTTATTATGCAAAAAATTTGTATGAAAAATTTGTAATCAATGAGAAAAATACATATCGATTAAAATTCTTAAACACTAGTTTGTTATTGTCGTCATTCGTTTCTCTATATTCAATGGATGGCGGTATTTTAACGTTGTCATTTCAATTGTGGCACATTGAAATTTGAATGGTGTTAAAGACTATAACATATTTCTTTCTTCATGTGTATTTCCATGATATTTAGTAATTAAGCTATTATAAGCCACATGACGACAGCTATTGAATTTGAGACCTACCCCCGATATTGTAATATCACATATAGCCTGCTTAAATCTATAATAATAGTAATAATAGGCAAGGCAATTTCTTGTGACCGATGTAACTTTGTCAGTTTTACCCCGACTTTGACCAAACATACCTCATTTGAAAGGATTTTCTTTTTAGCTATCCACCAATTTATAAATTTTTACATTTTTAAATTTTTTTTGGAGTAAAATGCATTTAAAATTGCTAGTAACACTTACATAAAATTATACAATGTTATGTGTGTGTTTATTAAATTTGCTAATGTGTTTGCAAAAGTTGTACTTAAAAAGCCTTGTGTTGAATTGAAAAATAATTTGGTTACATACACCAATAACGAAAATAACGACAATAACGCAATCGAATTTCATTATAATAATTGCACATCAGACGCCGTATGTTTAATTGTGAACTGGCTAAATTTAGCATATGACATAAAACATTGAAAGAAATAAATTGAATGAAGAATAAAATTTCCTAGAATTTGCACTCGATTTTCAAGCGCTGGGCTCTGCTATTTTGTTATATTCCTAAATCTGCATTCCCATTTTGATCATAATGCCCATGTAAGTTATCTAAAGTCTTACGACTATTGTATATTCAACTCAAATATATTTTATATTTTTTGTTTAGTAAAGACTAGTAATCTCCAAAATTTTTTTGGGCCTACTTTCCTCATACTACAATCATTGAAATTCCATATGTGAAGTTTAAATTAAGTATTTGCTGTCAAATTATATAATTTTTACTTATATTTGGTTCATACTTATCTTTCTCCATATCCAATAACTCAGTCCAGACCGACTTTCGTACTTATTTTATTTCAATATGGTTTATGAATCTTTTGATGATGATGATTTGAAAGCAAAGTTTTTACGCAACAACTTTAAATTGACAGCTTTGGGAGTCCAGAAAAGTTTTTACTTTGAAAGCAATGCAAAAGCGATTCTTTTAGCAAGACAATCCCGAGTATCCTGCAGTACTGTGTTATCAAAATTAACTGAGTTTACTATCACTAGACAGGAATGCAGTAAAATACTCGTATAATCTTTCGCTTGCATATATTGGCTTGACCATACAAAGTCGATCTAGACCGACGATACGATATCCTATACCATGTGTTTACGGAAAGGGTTATGTTAGGTTGGAAGTGGCTGCGAAATCAAAGGAAAATCACACTTAGACTCTGGGGTGCATTGTGATACCACGGGACGAGTAGGTGTTCCCCTCAGTCCCCACCGTAGAACCAGTTTGAGCTCCTGATGAAGCCCCTGATATGTGAAATGTTCGCATTTGAGAGATCAGAGAGATCGTGAAGAAACGGCGATCCCAATGTTCGAATTCTCGTTCTGGAGAGCGCCGGGCAATAGCAAAGGATGTGTTCTATGCTCTCCACCTCGTCCACATCCATGCAGCTACGACAGAAGTCATTTGACGAGACCCTGAGGCGTTCAGCGTGTCTCCCTATGAGGCAGTGCCCAGTGATAACAGCAACTACTGTTGAAATCTCCCCACGGGGGAGTAATAGTAGCGCGCTAGTGCGCTTATGATTTAGAGCCGGCCAGATCTGTCTCGTGATCCTGCACGTTGATCCATTAGCCCATCTGTTGTCCGTTATGCCAGTGGTGCGAAGCCGAAGTTCCAGCTAGCACGATTCCAGGGGTGTACCAACACATTCCAAGTCCGCTGGAACCCGTAAGGTAGTGCCCTGTCTTGCCAGCTCATCAGCTTTACAGTTTCCCGGTATATTCCTGTGCCCTGGGACCCATATGAGTCTGATGTCGAACTGCTTGGCCATCTCATTTAAAGACGTGCGGCAGCTAAGGGTGGTCCTTGTTTTCAGGAACATTGATTCCAAGGATTTTACCGCGCCCTGACTATCAGAGTAGATGTTTACTGCAGTTGTAGACAGAATATTCCGACCCAACCGGTTAGTAACTTCCTTTATTGCCAGTCTCTCTGCCTGATAAACACTGCAGTGGTCTGGCAACCTGCGAGCCAGATTTAGTCCAAGCTCCTTTGAATAGACTCCGAAACCAACTTGACCACACAATTTCGATCCGTCAGTATAGAAATTTATGGAACGCCTGCTACCTGGAATCCTCCCTGATCGGTATCAGAGTATTGTAGTGTCCTTCGAATACACTCCACGGAGTAGTATAATCCACGTTCAATGGTAAGTTCCTGTTAGTCAGGATCACTCCATGGCCACAATTATGACCACGCCATTGTATTGTGCTTCTTAGTCGAATGGCCGATGAGGCCGCCGACTGCATTCCTAACATGTCCAACGGTATTAGGTGTAAGATGATGTTCAAGGCATCCGTAGGTGTAGAACGAAGGGCACCAGTGATACACATGGAAGCCATTCTCTGTACCCTTGCCAGAAGGTTGGTATTGGAGGCCTTCTCTTGAACGGAAAGGGTTTTAGGTCCAAAGAATTGTATGTAGAAAATAAGCATAAACCAAATTTAAGTGGCATTGTTTTGCCTGCAGATATGAAAAACTTCATATCGGGTTCATATATATATATATGGGGACTAGGCCGAAAAATGGACCGATCTTGACCATATTTGGTAATTAATTTTTTTTGTAAAAAACATACAAATCAAATATTTTTGTTTCTGAAATGTTTAAGTGAAGATCAGAAGGAGCTTTATATGAGGGCAATGTCTAAGACTTGCTCATAGACTTTGTTTTTGGACTACTAAGTAATGGGTGTAATAAACATACACATATTTATAATTAATAATTTGGATATTATAGCAGTTTAAGTCGATCTCAAAAAGGGTCATTTTATCGTTGAATGTGCTTGGATTTCCACTAACTTCTATAGCATTCATCCTATAACCGTTGAAATTTTATATACCAAATTATATCAAAATATATTAAAAATTGCGATCTACAGTTACAATGGTTACATACGTCTGCGGAAAATTTCCCGAAAACAATTTCCAGAAAACAATTTCCCAAATACAATTGCCCGAAAACAATTGCCCGAAAAAACAATTCCCCGAAAAAACAATTCCCCGAAAACAATTTCCCGAAATTTCAATTTCCCGAAAACAATTTCCCGAAAACAATTTCTCGAAATTACAATTTCCCGAAATTACAATTTCCCGAAAACAATTTCCCGAGAACAATTTCCCGAAATTACAATTTCCCGAAATTACGGTTTCCCGAAAAAAATTTCCCGAAATTATAATTTCCCTATTTTTAGTTTACAACTTCCCATATATTTTTGATTTCGCCCATAAAAAAAACTTGCTGCATACGATTTCTTGAAAAAACAATTTCCCGAGTATACGACTTCTCGAAAAAACAATTCCCCCACCCCGCACCGCGCCCTTCCTCTTCCACCCTCCCTCGTCATCCGGACCTATTTATTGGAGTGTCATACGCTTATTTTTTCATTGCGACATTGAACACTTCGGTATTCAGACTTCCCGACGGATAACGCTCACTCCATCACATCCTGCTCATGCAGTAGCTGCTACGGAATCGTTACCATATTGCATAGCGAAGTTTTTTAGTTATTTGGGTTGTAATACTCAGTTACTATGCCACTCGAATTCCTGGATAGCGAAAAAGGTAAACCGAGGTTGCTTTTGAATGGTTTCTTGTATCATGACGACGGACAGTCCGTCGATAGCGTTTATTGGCGTTGTATCCTTTATCGAGGAAAACATTGTACCGGTAGGGTCATAACAACGATACTATAAAAAAAGAGGCTCTTCACAATCACAGTGCCGAAGCGGCTTTCGTTGCTAAAGAAAGATCTTGCCCGGACCACTACATCAAGTGGTCATGAGCTGATTGCTCGCGCTCCGGCCGGAATTTCTGATGGTATTGTTTCGGAAATGCCATCAACAAGCTCTTTGAAGAAATAGTAATTTCGGGAAATTGCAGTTTCGGGAAATTGTGTTCGGGAAATTGTATTTCGGGAAATTGTAATTAAGGGAAATTGTAATTTCGGGAAATTGTGTTCGGGAAATTGTAATTTCGGGAAATTGTGTTCGTGAAATTGTAATTTCGGGAAATTGTTTTCGGGAAATTTTCCGCAAATCGGTTACATAGTCACAGATGAACGGACGGACATTGCTTAATCGACGCAAGAAGTGATTCTAATGCCGTTTTCTTCTCTGACAAAAAACTTCGCATTTTATTCGCACTTTTTTCGAAAAGTGTATTTTTTATGTATTCTAAATTAAGAGCAACCTTATTTTATACATCAACCGAAAGGTCTCAAAGTCGAGCGCTCGTAAATCGCAAAAAACTGTAGCCATTGACTTCTTTCAGGTCATAGTGTGAGAATATTTCCACATTGTTTCCATTTTTTGAATATTTCCACCCCATTACTTCAAAGAGGATAATAATCAAAATTTTTTACATTTTATGAACACGGCATTTTTTTTTAGAAAAAAAAAAATCGGCATAAGGCATTCGGTTTAATAACACCCTGGCCTGGTGTAAGGTATAAATATTCTTAACTTAATCGTAGAACGCCTTGAACTTGCATCTATTTTTTGATAGGTTATTGACCTTTTCCTTACTTTATTTTAATGGAGTACCAAAAAATAAAATGATTCGACAAACAACAACAACAACAACAATAATAATCTATTATCAATTAATAATAGAGTACATACTTTTTTGAAACTTTTTAGTTTAAACACAGTAATTTGTGTCGGCATTGATCCGATCATACATATGAGCGTATGATGAATTACACATAGGCACATACACACACATACACAAACATACATTTTCCATGTTAAACACTAAATAACACATAAATATAGACTTTATAAAATCGTTTGTAGCAATAGCTAAAAAAAATCAATCTAACATTTATGGCCTATGCAAGAAAGAAAACACCTATTCCTCGATTTAATACGAGTTTTATTTCGTAAAACGGTAAAAGAAGCGCTCGCGTAAACACTAATGACATAAAGTCTACAACTTTGGCATTTGGTTGTCCATTGAGTTTATTAACAATGTTTTCTTTTTTTTAAATAATACTGTGGAACATTTTTGGTCGTTGTATGCGGGGTTCGGGGGGAGGTTGTTGGTGAATGTTTGCTTCTTTACTATATATTAGCTCGTTGTGTCTGCTTGTCGAAAAAATTTTGGATCGATTTTTAATCCCTTTCCCGTGACCCAATCGATCTGCAACTTTGCAGGCTGGCTCGTGGCGATGACAAAAATTATCTAGCAAATTTTTTTAGTGATGCCAAAACAATGGAAACTTTCTACCAGAGTTCATAAAAAAATGTACAAAGGGTTAGTTTTGATTATATTATTACCACAACGTCGTCAAGTCTAGCTATGACGACAATACAACATTTATGCCGATTTTCTCAATGTATCGTCAAACTGCCTGTTACTTAACCAGGACATAAATTTATTGTACCGATAAACTGCCGGTTAACAATTTTAGTTTTCACAATGTACCGACAAAAACATTATTTTCAATTGGCAATGCCTCTCAAAATACGTATGAAAGTTGGGAGAATTATTTTCAGTTGGCAATACCTCTCAAAATTGATATGAAAGTTGGGAGAATAATTTATCTGTACGATAAATAAATAATTGGCAGATGAGTGCCGGTTAGCTTTGCGACAAAATAGAAGCAAACCAGACATTGAGAAAATCAAATTTCTTTAATCGGCATTTTCTCGTTGGAATAAAAGATAATCGCCTATTGAGAAAACGGGCATTAGAATAACAATAAGAACAATACAGAAACATATATTTTTCAATTTTTTTTACTTCTTCAGTGATTTCTCGGGACCTATTAAACCGATTTTCAGACACCTTCTCATGATGTTAGTTTATCATCCTGGCTAAAAACGAGCGCCCAGTTATCATATTGCGGTTGTGATCGTGACAAGAACAACATAGACAAATCATATTTTTTCAAGACTTTTTTTACTTCTTCATTCAATTCTCGGGACCTAATCAACCGATTTGAACGATTTTAAATGGAAAACTTTTCAGGATGTTAGTGAATCATTTTTTATGCCAACGATTGAAGCCGTCATCGTGATTTCCACAGACGGACAGACGGACATCGCTTTATCAACTCCTCTTGTTAAAAGAATCACAAATATATACATTTCATGGGGTTAAAAATTTTTTTTTCTAATTATTACAAATGGAATGACAAACTTATATATACCCTCTGCACACTGGGGTGGAGGGTAAAAAAAGGACAAAATTCCGAAATCCAATTTTATGGATACTATCTCCAGAGCTATAGCAGGACTCCAGGCAAAATGCGCCGCATGTATCATATATCATTTTGTTCGTCTCTTCATAAAGAATCTATTGATATATGACTTATTGCTCAACTCATCGTGGTAGGTACCGAATTTGAATTTAAGTAAATGAAAAGGGCCAAAATTCCGAAATCCAATTTTATGGATACTATCCCTAGAGCTATAGCAGGACTTCAGGCAAAATGCGCCGCATATCTCATATATCATTTTGTTCGCCTCTTCATAAAGAATCTACTGGTATATGATTTGTTGCTCAACTCATCGTGGTAGGTAGCGAATTTGAGAAATTCCAAGTCAGGGTGAAAGTACCAGGCCAGTATAGTAGAACATCAAAATCGCTTGACGTTTTCAGGTTTCACACTTCCATTTTACGCGTTAAATTAAATATTTGTACCTGAAAAACTAAGCAAACGAACATGATGATAAGGAAAAACTATAAAAGGTCGTAAAGAAAAGTTTGACCTTAGAATGCCAGCCTTTTTGGAAGTTTTACAATAATGACCTAGTAATTTCACACTATGGTGGAATTTCTCGACCCCCAGAATGGTTGCGCTGTGCAATCAAATAAAAATGACACTTGTTAATGAAGTAAAAAGTCTTTATTTATTCTTACAAATTAATTTCATCGCCTCTAAATAAATTCCTCAAAATGTTATCAAAGTTAATTTCGGGATTGGTTTTTAATGGAAGCATCGAATCGAATCAACCTACTCAATCAATTCCCAAGAATTGTTTTTTGAGTTTATTGAATAGCCAGAAGTGACACGGTTCCATACGAGGCAACTACGCTGGTTATGGAACAATATGATTTGAATTTTGTTCGAAATGATCTCGAAGGACCACTGCATTATGAGAGGGCGTATTATCTCGGGCTGGTCTATATTAATTCCTTTACGCAAATTATAAATAACAATCAGAAAATATTCCCTGTTAATAGCTTGGACCGGTAGAAGGAATTCATAATGCTCCAGACCATGATAATCGAAGCAAACACGACCTGGATTTTGGAACGATTTTGGCCTGAGGCCTATTCACCGCATTCAACACCGAGTAAAATCCATGGAAATTCCATATTTTGGTTTATTATTTACAGAAGATGAACAAACATCAGTCCTAGTTTTACTTTTATTCTTAACTAGGGTCCATAATTCGTTAACTTTAACAGAGTTCAGTTATTCTAACCATATTATTTTGGAAAATAAAAAAATAATTTCGATCGAAAAATTTCGATAACAAATGCGGTGATTTGGCCCCTGATTTTCTCCGCCTAGCTTGGTCTCTTCAATGAAATTTAGCAAGAATTGATTCTGTTGGTATCGTTGTCAAAGATCCAAGTCTCTTCACCCGTAAAGATCGGTTTCATTCTGTTCTGGTAGTCAAAAAGCATTGTTTCGGCGATAGTAATGCAAAGCTCTCTTTATAAAGAATTGGGTGTTTTTGATTTCTTTGACATGTTGTTTATCAGTCGATATTTTTTTCTATTAAAAAATGGTACCATCAATCCAAAAAAGAAAATGTTCTTGCTCAAATCGACGTTTAAATTGAAAAGTGACCTTTTCGCTTGTTCGCAATACTAAATATATTTATGGCAAAGTAATAACTTTACTTCAATAGTTGAATCGGATACTTTTTCATTTTAAAACAAAATTATTGTGTTTTGATTTTTTTTTTTTTTTTGTAAATAAAGTCAGTGGTGTAAGTTTGGCAGCATGCTACACTCCTACATTGTAAAATGGAAAGGTAGCGAGAGTAAATGTTACCTTACTTTGATTTCTGACTTCTTGATTACCTTAAATTGTTGCACGTGTTTACTGTTTTCCAAATGCACTCAACTATGGGCCAAGCCATTTGGAAATGTGAAAATAAAGTTCTTAAGAAAATTCAGCAAACTTAAACATTATCAAACATCATTTACTGACTAATCTTTAAGAAAATTATAGAGACTAGAAAAAAAGGATCACTTTCAAACTAATTCGACTTTTATTTAATATCATTTAAAATTGTTACCAATCGGAAGTAGAACTAAAATTTTTTTAATCGTTTTGTTTATTAATTTCAGAATCAGTTTGATTCACGGAGATTTATTTCTGAATGACTAGTTCCCAACATTTTGAATAATGTCATGTATCCTCTGCGGAACAAGTTGCGGTATCACTAGTTCCAAGAATGAAATTAAAAAAATTAAAAAGGAAAAAAATTTTTGAAAAAAACTCAAGTCTAACAAATTTGGAAAACAAATTTTGAGACAGTTGAAATTACTTGGAATTAAAGCTGAACCCCGTTGACCTATTGTCCACATTGCAAATCGTTGCAAACGGACATTTCCGATCTCTGAATTGTTACAAGTGCTAAGGATACTGACAAGGACTGTCTGACAAGTACTTTGGTTTATCCCATTCAGGAAATCGGCTTTAACAACTGTTTGGAAAATTAGACAAAAATCTTTGGCATAGGTATGTTGTTTCGGATGGGAATTACTTTGAAGGCGAAGAAATTGATTTGGAAGCATAAATGAAGATATTTCAAATTTCCTCATATATTTATTCGACATTTTTAAACTTCTCTCGCTCCAGTGTGTTCCTTAACCACATAAAATTTCTAAATCCGCTGCAGTTTCTTTATTGAATGTTGCATTACATCATTTCCAGAAAAGTATTTCTTTCTCAGAAATAATTTCATGCTAAACAAAACGCCGTATTAGTAAAAGTGAATGTATTTTTAAAAAAAGTTTTAAAAATCATTGATAGGTTTCCTTCTTTAAGCATTTCAAATCACACACGATTTACACAGTTTTATGTTTTCATAATATTATCAACAACAAACGATGAAATAAAGGAAAATAAATAGGAAAAAAGAAATACACAATGCATAAAAAATACACAATGACTAAAAAGTATGCAGATTGTAATAAATCTTAAATAATCTAACCCATAAAAACAAAGTTTTTACTAAAACTCTTTCTTTCCTTATGCATATGAGTTTTGAATCTCTCCGTTACTGTGCGTGACTTTGCGTGACTATTTTAAAATTAATCTTTGGTCACAACAAGTCTATGGACCAAGTTTCAGATTGATTGGATGAAGGGAAATGGAGTTTAAATCATTCCGTGACTATGTGTGACTGTGCGTGACAGTGTGTGACTATCTTAAAATTAATCTTTGGCCACAACAAGTCTAGGGACCAAGTTTCAGATGGATCGAATGAGGGGAAGTGACTATGCGTGACTGTGCGTTGCCCTGTCAAAGTTAATCTTTTTTCATAGCAAGTCTATCGACCAAATTTCAGACCGATCGGATAAGGGGAAATGGGTTTTAAATCACTCTGTGGCTGTGCGTAACTTTGCGTGACTGTGCATGACTATGTCGAAGTTAATACTTCTTTACAGAAAGTAAATCGACTAAGTTTCAGATTGATTGGATGAGGGGAAATCCGTTTTAAATCTCTGCATGACTGTGCGTGACCATGCGTGACTGTGCGTGACTAAGTCAAAGTTAATCGTTTTTTCACAGCAGGTGTATGGACCAAGTTTCAGATCAATCGGATGAGGGGAAATGACATTTAGATCACTCCGTGACTGTGCGTGACTATGCATGACTGTGCGTGACTACCTCAAAATTAATCTGTAGTCATAACAAGATTATGGGCCAAGTTTCAGATCAATTGGATAAGGGGGAATGGGGTTGCCCCACGACAGACTGACAGACAGAGAGTATGAGTTATTTGGTACTAAGGTCCTTAAAAGGTCCTCAAGTTCTTGAAAGACCTAGTTTTCATTTCCTTTAAGAACCGGATAATTTTGCAAGTTGGATTTCAATGTCTGCAAGTAAATATTGTATAATATCTTTATTTTATTTTTTATTTATTTATTAGGTCAATGGAATAAATCCTTACAGACCTGTATAAATGATATAATTACATATGAACATACATCTATTGAAACAATTAAATGATTTAAAAAAAAAACAAATAGTTAGGAATTTAAGAAAATAATGATATTATGCTTAATTACATCAGTATTCAACGAAAAATCAATTAATTGATAAAGATTATTATAAACACAACAAATTCTTCTAAAAGGATCAGCTAGAGCATAGTTGGTTTGAAAAGATTTAACAAAGAGTGGTTGGAATTGACGTGATACTCGTTGAGGAACATTAAAAGTTATATTGTTGACAAGAAAGTCAGAACAGATTCCACCCTTAATTAGGTTGATCATAAATGTTACTTTTAGCACAGTCCTACGGCTTTCCAAAGTAGGTAATTTTATTAATTTAAGTCGATCAACGTATGAAGGTAGATTAATTGCAGAATTCCAAGGTAAGCCACGTAAGCAAAAGAGTATAAATTGTTTCTGTACAGACTCGATTCGTTGAATATGAATGTTATAGAAGGGATCCCATATTATTGACCCATATTCTAAAATAGGTCTTACAAGAGATGTACAAAGTTGTTTAGTTATGTAAGGATCAATAAATTCTTTTGCCCATCTTTTAATAAAGGCGAGTGTACCTCTAGCTTTATTAACTGTCATGGTGACGTGAGATACAAAGTTTAATTTAGGATCAAGTAGAATCCCTAAATCCAGAAAAGTATCAACAAGTTCAAGCTGATATCCGCCCAAAAAGTAGTTAGCAGGAAAAACATTATGTCTAGAAAAACGCATACATTTACATTTTTTCAAATTTAGTTCCATTAGGTTACGGTTACACCACGAAAAGAAATTGTTGAGATCTGATTGAAGATGAATATGATCATTATGTTGACAGTAACTTAAAAAAATTTTAACATCATCAGCGTACATTAAAACGTTGCAAAAATTTATCACTTTTGGAAGATCATTGATGAAAAGGGAGAAAAAAATTGGTCCAAGATGGCTGCCTTGAGGAACACCAGAAGTCACAGTAATATCTTTAGATGACATATTATTATACATTACACGTTGTGTTCTCTCAGAAAGATATGATTTTATCCATTTATGGCTTAATGGTGTTAAACCTAATAAATCCAATTTGATCAGTAGAAGGTTATGGTTTACTTTATCGAAAGCCTTACTAAAATCGGTGTATACTGCATCTGTTTGTTTTTTCTTGACAAAACCATCGTTAATTATTGTCGTAAAATGAAGCACATTTGTAACGGTAGAGCATCCTTTACGAAATCCATGTTGAAATGGTGACAAAATTGACGATGAGTGATAGCACAAAAAATCTGTAATAAATTTCTCGAAAAGCTTAGGGATTGCACTAAGTTTAGCAATACCACGGTAATTAGAAACATCCGATCTATTTCCAGATTTAAATAATGGAATGATGTAAGAAGCTCTCCAAAATTTTGGTAAATAACCGTTTTTTATTGACGCATTAAACAACAGAGTCAGTGGTGTTGCCAAGGAATAATTGAGTATAGAACTAGGTACTCCATCAGGTCCATGAGTAAATGAAACTTTAAGTTTCTTCAGGCTATTAACAAGTTCTGCCTTATCAATTAGGGGAAAATATATAGCTTGATTTGTGTTTATTGGATATGAATAGCTGTTGGAACAATATTGAGCAACAGAATATGTACTAGCAAAAAGGTCTGCAAACATGTTACTTATTATAGTATCATCACTAGACTCGATATCGTTTAATTTCATTACAGATGGATAACCAGTAGTTTTTCTTTTAGAATTAACAAAGTTGTAAAATGCTTTAGGATCACGATTGAAATCTTCCTTCATTTTGTTAAGACAGTTTTTGTATAAATAATTGCTAAGAATTTTATATTCGGCACGATGAATGGAGTATTTTTCAAAAAATACAAGATAACCAAAAATTTTATACTGTTCTTCAAATTTTTTAATCTTGATAGTTGTTTTGAGTTCCAAGGCGGACCAGTTCGTTTGTAGACAGAACGCTTTGGGATGCATTCATCCATAAAAGAATACATAGTTCTATAAAAGACCTCCACCATTAAATCAATAGAAGTATGGCACAACAAATCATTCCAGTTAGTGTTAGAAATTAGATCAATCAATTTGCTATAGTTGGTTTGTTTAAAACAAAAAACTTTATCTTTATTAATACGAATATTGGATCCACCAAAAGTAGGCAAAACACAGCTAATTTCAATAGTTGGATGAAGGCGATCTTCCGGCAAGGTGATAGGATCAGAGCGAGTTATTATACAGTCTTCTGGATTATTTGTAAACACCAGATCTAGCAGTTTACCATATTCATTAAATACGCCATTCATCTGGTAAAGACTAAGATCAACTATCTCATTCAATATTAAATCATCACAGTTATTAGATTTAATTGGAATAAAATCCGGAGCACCAGGCGAATTTTTCCATATTATAGATGGAAAATTAAAATCTCCAACAACAAAAATTAAATCCTCAGGTTTAGCACGTTGAGCAACTGATTTGATGGCCTGAACGTGTTCAAGGTATATTTCTTCGGGAGAATTAGGAGGTATATACGAACAGGTTATGAAAATGATTTTATAATTAAGCTTTATCATTACACTGACAAACTCAATATTTGGAGAAGATTCAGATTGAAGAGATTCGGAAGCAAACAGGCATGAAACAGCAATTAAAACACCACCACCATTACGATCGTTTCTGTTATATCTATATATTTGATAATTGTTACATAGTAACTCAGAATTAAAAACATTATCTTTCAGCCACGTCTCAGTAAAGATGATGACATGAAAATTAAAATCATAACTGTTAACTAGTAGATTAAACCACGAACATTCTGATACATAATGATTAGTCGTTCAACGGGTAAAGAATCTAGTTTTTTGAATTAATGTTGAAATTCGTATTTTCATTTATTCGATGTCGTGGCGGAAGCTCAGCAATGTTGTTTCTCCGTGGATTTTCTTTAAATTCATATTCACGAACTAAAGTATTCACAGGCCAGAAACCAGGGTTAAAGATTTGCTCATAAAGATCGAACGGAACGGTTATTTTAAAAGATGTAATCCTTCTTGGTACGGAATAGGAAAATTTATAGAAAACTTAATGTCATCAGTGGAGGTATCCGAAGAAAGACGCGAAATAAAAATAGATTTTTTGGCGGTATTACTTTTAGTTGTTTCGGTATCGCCTCTTCATTAGTTAAAGATGGTGGAATAGCAGTTGTAGGCGTCAAGGACGTATTATTTAAAGATTGTAGCATTGCAGTTTTAGACATCCAGGGAGCAGTATTTGTAAAAGTTTGTATATTATCAGTTGTAAGTATCGATGATGCTTTATTAAAAGATGGTAGGACAGCATTTTGAGGCATCAAAGGAGAAGTAATTGTCGTAAGCACATTTGCAGAATTCAGAGTTGTATGGATTGAAGAAGCAGTAGTATTATGAGGGTTTTCTCTATTCATGAATCTGGGTGACTTACGGCGATTTGGAGATGGTAATTTAGGTGATTGGAGTCCATCCAATGACTTGAAATCATCGAAAAGCTTTCCATAAGAGTTTATTTGCCCGGATAAATTAGCAAAATGGTTTTGAATTTGCAAAAAATTGTTTTTAGTGCTTTGGAAGAAGCGGTAAAAATCAGCGCCAATTTTTTGACAGTCATTACAGCGCCAATGCAAGTTTTTATGCTTCGATACAGATTCGGCTACTAAACCAGATTAGTGACATACACCAAGACAAAGCCAGCAACTCAACATTCTCTCGTCATGACCTTCCAAACCACTTTTTGTTTATTAGGAATTATTATTGTTGTTGTTTGGTTTTTATATATTATATATATATGTATTATATATATTATGGACCTTTTCGGAAAACCTTCCATTATGTATTTTATAGTGATCAACAAGTCTCGGGGGTCCGATGCTATATAAACACTGTTATTGAAACAGTGCTCTTCGAAGTTATTTGGTCAGTTGAGCAACCTTTTCAGCTCTTCGCACTGTGCGGTAGTCTTTTCCTCTTGCTGGCAGGTTGCCAATCTTCAACCAATCCCTAAAAAGGTGTGGCTGATAGCTCTGTCAAGTATGGAGAGACCAACTTACTTCTCACTGATCGACAATATGGCTTCCGTAGAAAACGTTCTTTCTGAACGTTGGAGTCACCCATTCACAATTTTGGTAAATGTAAACTGGTTGCTCTAGATATTTCAAAGGAGTTGGATCGCGGTGTGCTAATACCAAAGCTTATTGCATTTGGTGTCGTTATTGATTTCTCTTGATTTGTATCGAGTTTTCTCACAGACCTCGCAATACCCGCTGTTATTGATGGGGTCTCATCCAATGGGTTTCAGCTTTATTTAAGGGTAATCCAAGGCTCTCTTTTTTCTCCCTCTTTTCGTTACCGTTCTTAATGACCGACTTAGTCATACCTTCAGTTCTATTTACTCCTTTGCAGATGATAGCAACATTTATCGTTCATTTTGCTTCTATTGAAGGCCAAGCCTCTTTGAGCTTGGGAGCAAAAGGTTGACGATGCCAAAATTACTTCACTTCTTCGGATCTGCTCAAAATATATACTGGCTACATTCGAATGAAAATTGAATACAACTCCCACATATGGACAGGAGGTTCAAAATCTATTTTGGAGCTACTGGAGAGTGTAGGGTATCAAACTTTATTGAGTCGTTGCAACATTGTCTGAAGGTGAGTTTTGTACCACTGTTCTATAGATACTACCATGAGAAATGTTCTGTTGAGATTTGTGGCCGAGTTTAAGTTCGTGCTACCTACTTCTCTAGTATATCACATCCGTTTGAAGTCTATTGTCCAGTTGATCGCACAACCTATTGCAGAGAAAATTCGTCTATCTGTCGAAATAGCCCTATGTGGAATAAAATATCCACACAACAATTTAATAAAATCTAACTCGAATATCAACAAACACCAACCCCTCTTTCGTCCTTCCCATAACCTATTTTCATGAGATCAACACAATGCCCAGCATTTGTAGGGGGCATCCCTTGAATGTTGGTTTTTATAACTAAAAAAACAGGTAGTCCTTCTTCGTTTAATATCTACAACATTTTGGAAGGCTTTTTTTTGTGCTGCTCAACTCCCTATTCGCAAGGGCCCAATATCTCTCAACTAGCACCGGCAGTTTGGAGTATTTGCCACCTTCGGTACAAAAGCACTTTATTGTTCTTGTACCATTCAAGAGCTTTCTTAGTAGTGATAGAATGCCAAAAAGGAGCCCGTTGTAGTAAATGACTTGCTTCTGTTGCTGCAACTGCATATTGGTTACCATACTAGGAAGTTTTTTTTTTTTTTGAAATTTCGTATGCTGAGGGATCCTTATCTTCAACATTTCCTGGGGTATTAGTAACATAACAATTTTGACCTGCGAAAAATCTGACAGGACATACGTTACGTCGTCCATCTGCAGCAAGAGCATTTTTTAATGAAATATGATTTAAATTTCTGTGCTTTCTACTTTCTTGGCCTTCCAAACATCATGTGGACTTTTCTTTTTTTTTCGAACCATGGTCAAATTCTTCTGATACTTTCTAATAGCATTGGGACCAGTTTGACGTTGACCTTGGATTCTTTGGCCATCTTTTTATAGGACCAAGTTGGATTTTGTTGAAAATATTTAATAATTTTGGCGCTTACTTTTATTTCATCTCTAATGTTAATCAAACTAACAATATCTGAGCAGGGTTGTCATTATACATAATAACTGGCTGACGAATCGAAATTTGAGGTGTTAGGCCCTAAGAAGTGAGTTTTTGTGAGGCACTCAGCTGAAGAACGTGCGTCGCGTGCACACCTATTGCCAACAGTCACGTACGGGGGAGGTTCAGTAATAGTTTAGACTGACTTTGCTGGCAAAAACTTTGCTGAGTTATGCCGAATTGAAGGAATACTCGATATAACCCAGTACAAAACTATCCTAAAAGATCGTGCCATTGTCACTGCATTAAGAATTGTGGGTCGGAAATTCATATTTCAGTAAGATAATGACCCAAAACACACACCAAATTTGTAAGCAGTATTTAGAGGACAAGGAAGTATAAATGTACTGTGGAATGCATTGGAACAAACTGCAGGAAGCATGGAGCCAGATCGCTCTAGAAACTTTGAGAAAAATTGATTCAAAGGATGCCAAATGGAGGTGGTATCATTGATGAATTTAAAATTTAACAGTATTTTAAATAGTACAAGTAATTAATTAAGAACATATGTTTTAAATTTGAAGATTGAAACATTAAAGAGATATGTACATTTGAAATTTAAGTAGGAGGGGTGGCAAATACTTTTGGACTGTAGAGTAGCTCATATAAAATTTTTAATTTTAGAGTTTGGATTGACAAAAGCTTACTTAAAAATATTAATTTATAATAAGTAAAAAAATATAATTTTCATTGAATTCGATTACTTTGAAATAAGTGATAAATCATCGAGGTTTCGAAAAATACACACATGAAACACACAATGTTCAGTTCTAAAGCAGCCAACGCATATTTTTATTTTCATATCAATTATGTGTGTTTCTAAATTTTGTACGGTACCCAACACAATCATGATTGTGTTTCGTTTTAATATTTTCTTATCTACACGAACATTTTTCTATCACGTACTTTTTGTTTCGAACACACATAAACCACACAAATTCGAGTGTAGCTTTAAACATCTAAAAACTAGACCATTACCCATCTTTTCATTTTTATTTATTTTTTATTTTTTATTTTTATTTTTTTTATAACTGCTAATGAATTATGTTAGATTTTTTTTTAAATAAATTTGGTTGAAACAATTGTTGTCTTTATTATAGGGGTGTTTCAGATTTTTCCGAGTGGATAATGTTTTATTTAATTTTTAATACGTGTTGAAGAACATATTCTATTTTTTTTTTAGCAGTACACTTGCAAGAAATTGAACTTAAAATAAAGCTATAGTCGAATCTGTGTGGTTTATGTGTGTTCGAAACAAAAAATACGTGATAGAAAAATTTTCATGTCGATAACGAAATATTAAAGCGAAACACAACCACGATTGTGTTGGGCACCGTAGAAAACTTAGAAACACACATAATTGATATGCAAATATAAATATGTGTTTGTTGGTTTGAACTATGTTTGTTTACATATATGTACGAGTTTTTTATTCAGTGTGTGTTTTTTTCTGAACTCTGAAAAATATATCTTTTTTACAATTAAAGTTAAAAATGACAAACGTCTCGTTTCTCACAAGTTTAAGTGAACTTTTAAGCCTTTTGGCAAATTAAGGGTGCAGTTAAATCTTTTAAGTCCTTAAGTAAAAACTAAATAACTTTAACTTTAAAGGTAAAAATGAAAAAACCAATCTTCGTCCGAAATTGTTGAATTTGCAGTTGTTTACACTTAAATTTTGTAGCACAGTGTAATCTTGAAAATCGTTTACATTGATTTAAATCGTTTAGCTTGAAGGGTATTCCAACCACGAAAAACTTTATTGCAAAATTGTTTTATTTAAGCAATGTTCGATTGCTAAATTATTATACAAAATTATTATGATTTAGAAATACTTCAAATTCATAAACATTGGCCGATTTTTCAATAGAATTTAATTCATAATCATTCATGACCCTCTGTAGGTTTTTTAAATCCAACTAAAGAATAAAGCGCCAGTTTTTTCTTTTTTTTTATTGGACGCAACACATCAAAGCAGTTGTTTCGTTGGAAGCATTTAAGTGTTGAATTATTCTTAGATTAAAAGTTATGATTTAAAATGTTGAGAGAAGCTTTAAAGTTATTCTGCGATTACACTGTATGACATGACTTGGCTTCACACTGAACAGTTTCTGAAAATATAACTAAAAAAATATCTGTGTCTCCCGGTTTTTTTTTAGATCAACCGTCCTTCTAACTCCTGGGGAAAGCACTATTATGCCCACAAGATCGATGGTTTTTTTACAGTGAAAAATATCGTACATGAGAAATTATAAAATGCCTTAAAGGAACAGTTTAATAAAATGTCATCTGCGCCGATTATACCAACTGGGATATATTGTATTAAAAAAAGTGCACTCACTAGGGCGGGTTTATTTGTAGGGAGGCAAAAAATCACTCAACTGACAAGGGAAATCATATTCTAGGGATCAAAATAAGAAACTTTGCCCAAGGAACCATACCTCTAAAACGAATTCTGATGTCCCCACTTTTGACCTGTCTATCTGTCTGTCTGTCTGCTATGGGGCAACCCCATTCCCCCTCATGCAATTGATCTGAAACTTGGCCCATAGTCTTGTTGTGACTGGAGATTAATTTTGGGGTAGTCACGCAGAGTCACGCATAGTTCCGATCGTTCTTTTTGAATAACATAACATAGTCAAGGCATATGATTTATTTGCAGAGTAGAAGATACGTATACGTGTGAGTGTTAATTTTAATATTAAATCATAGTCAGCCCAATTCTAAACAGAAAATGTTGATTTTTTTAAATGTTTGTATGGGGCACCCCCAGGGGGGTTAGAGGCTGTGTGTCACTGGCATGGGTGGGTCGGCCCTTCAAAGTTAGTGGGGGTCGATCATACATTTGGACTCGATTGGGGCACTCTAAACGGGTCAAAGTGAGACAGACAGGTCAAAAGTCGGGACATCAGAATTCGTTTTAGAGGTGTGGTTCCTCGGGCAAAGTTTTTTATTTTGATCCCTAGAATACGATTTTCCTTGTCACTTGAGCGATTTTTAAATCGACCCGCCCTAATACTCACATTTGTTTTCAACTTTATATTTTATTTTTTATACCCTATACCACTATGTGGTTTGGGTATAATGACTTTGTGCTGCTGTTTGTAACAACCAAAAATATTTGACCTAGACCCATCTTTAATTATACCGATCGAATCAGAACCACTTTCTGAGTTGATTTAACAATGTCCGTCCGTCCGTCCGTCCGTCTGTGTGTCCATGTAAAGCTTGTAATCAAACTGCAGGTCGCAAATATGAATATATTTTGATGAAATTTGGTATTTGATCTTTTATCGGCCATGGGATGAACGCTATTGAAATTGGTGAGAATCGGTCCATGTTCAGACCTAGCCCCCATACAAATTACCCATATGAAATCGACATAAATTGCCATAAGATCCAAATTGTCATATAGATCTTACTCAAATTGGGTTTGTATGCGTTCATTATATCCACTAATGAGTAGTCCAAAAATGATCCCTTTGACCCCATATAGAGCTGCTTCCCGATCTTCACTTAAATCTATTAAAAAACAAAAATATTGCACTGATTCTTCTCAAATTTTGTTTGTACATATTTTTGCAAAATACAAGAGACTTTACCAAACATGATCAGGATCGGTCCATTTTTGAACCTAGTCCCTTTATAGATATAGCATCCGATATGAACTTTTTCATATCTGCAGCCAAAAAAATTAATAAAAATCCCACTCAAATTTGGTCTATGCTTATTTTCTATATCGAAGTAGTTGGACCGAAAGATAGGGTCTCTAAACCATGGTATAGGGTATCATATAGTCGGTCTAGACCGGACAAAATGGCTAGTTCTTACAATAATATAGTGGCTAGATTTTGTTAGAGGTACTCAAAATGAATTAACAAAAAACTTAGGTATTTTCATGATTTTAAATAATATCAATTATTAAAAGCTATCAGCATAAATGTAAGAAGTAAGTAGCGTTTTTTTTTTTAATTTTTTAGTGGCGGGGAAAAAATTCACTGCTATGCTATCATTTCATATATTCGACTTATTTATATTTACTAGCAGATTCCAGAGCTCGAAATTCAAGTGCAGTTTCTAGGAAGCTTTTTTTCAACTTAGCCAATTCACAAACCAACACTTTTATGGCTTATTATTATTGTGAATGAAGATAACAAACTCATTAACAAATACATTAAAAAATTTAATAAAACACACATAGCATATGTATAGTTTTATGTATGTGTTAGTTGCAACTTTAAATGTAATTTACTCAAAATAAAGGAAAAAATTAAAAAATCTGTAAATCTGCAAAACGCCTAAAAACAAATGCCTTTCAAATAATATACGTTTGGTCAAAATCGGGATAAAACGGTAGAACAAAATATCGGTCACAAGAAATCGCCTAGCCTATTAATAATATAGATTATTTATATTTCACCCCACATGATAATAATTTGTCTATACGAAATTATTCTATTTAATAAATAAAATTATGCAAACTAAATGAGAATGATAATATAGCTTTTATAAGTTTCCATGCCTATACAAAACTATTCACCATACATACAATTACGTTTTTATTTGTTTAAAGAGAGTTAGAGTATACCCATCCGTGTTATTCGCTTACCCTCATCGATAAATCATTCGTTCACATGTAAAAAAAAAAACCGAAACAAGCAACTAAACATGTGTATGCATCGCTGATACATATATAAAAAACTGAGACACGCACAATGGCGCCATTTGATGTTTTGCGTTGCAATAATCATAAATTTTGAACCAGTTGAGACAATCAAATAATTGTCCACCCTATGAAATAAGTGTTTGGACAAGGTGCTGCCTTCCAGATGCTTACTTATGGGATACCAAAGTTGAAATAAAAAAAAAAACATTATTTTTAACCATTTATATTTTTTATGCTTCTATTTGAAAGTTTTTATGTTTTAAAATTATTATCCATAATGAAAAAAAAAAATAATCTGATTTTTCGAATTAATTTTGTCACATTGCTTCAGAATAATTAACACAATTCATAACGGAAAGTATATCTAATTAACTAATAATTTCTGAACTATAGTTATTGGATTTTAACCCTTTTCGTGACTTCACATGTCGCAGAGATGAAATAAGTGGATCGGAAGATGCGGCCAACATGTTAAAGAGGTCCTCATTGTGCCTCACTCTGGATGCTTTGAACGTGTTCGATTACCTATATTTTTTATAAAATTTGTTGAGCGACTCGTTAGCTTCTTCGGAAAGCTCTCCAATTGACAAAGACTGGTGCCAAATCACCGCATTCGATATCGAGTAAAATCAATCGAAATTCCATATTTTGGTTTATTATTTACATAAGACGGACAAACATCAGCCCTAGTTTCACTATTATTCTTAACTAGGGTCCATACTTCGTTAACTGTAACAGAGTTAAGTTATTCTAAGTGTACTATTTGGAAAATCAAAAAATAATTTCGATCGTAAAATTTCGATAACGAATGCGGTGATTTGGCCCCTGATATTTTATGGGCTGTCGGGTTCAGTTACTTTAGTAGATAAATTTCCGCCAAATGTGATGCCGTTTTCGAAACATATTCTCCATACATTATAGAATTGAACTTTTCTTTGCAGTTTAAAACATTCAAGGTCGTTCCCAATCTTTTAGTGATTTGATTGTTAATTCTAGTGAATCTCCGCAAAGTGTTTCCATCATTTGAGTTTCCGTATCGTCACCTGGGGTAGTTTACGTTTATTCCAACTTTTTGGAAAAAAGCATCCTATATTCGGTTCTATCTATTTTGCTCATCTTTATCTACTGTGTTTGCATCAAAGTGTTCCTCCTTTTATGGAAGGATATCCCTAAACTTTGGCAAAAACTCCATACACCTTATCCTTGCGAGCAATGGTGAGGTTCCATATTCATAACTAGCTGCTTTTACCCGGTCTTGCCCGGAATCCAAAGGCCTTTGACTTGAAAAATGGTTCACTATGCTTAGCAAGCGCTGAGTAATTAGTCCCCAATGAACAAATTCCTCAAAAAATGATCTTTCTTCCCAACAATTTGTATAAGATTGGTGAATTTGTTCGTGATGAAAAAATACCTCAATGTTTACGTGTTTTGGGGAGTAAATTCATTTTTTATTTAAATTAAAAATTTTTGATTTTTTAACTAAGGAGTTTTTTATAAGACGCTAAAATGCTGCAAAAATAAGCTGCGAAACTGCCTTAAGTTTTTTTTTTTCGAAGTTTATTTATATAACGGAATCGTTTGCAAATTAAACGAATCCGAACTTTTAAAAATTGAATTACTTCATTCAGTAAGTGATCATCATTGAGCAGAGACGTCAAATTCATAGAAGTTTCAGAAATGTAAAATTAATGCGATGTTTAAAATTGTGTTGTTGTCAACTTATTTTAATCACCAAAATATATTTGCGAGATCATTCCGAAATTTTAACTGAGCTGTGTTCCGAAAGCGCTTCGCGAATGCGTCCGCATGTCCACGTGCCGCTTCCGCGCGTTTGTTGTCGTCAACTTATTTTAATCGCCAAAATAAATTTTTCAGATCATTCCGATTTTTCAGCTGAGCTGTGTTCCGCGAGCGCGTCACGTCGCGTTCGCGCGCTGCTTCTTCGGATGCTATTGAAAAGACTACAGATTTTAAATACGTTTACTGCAGGACAGATATTGAGAGCAGCATGGGAAATTTGTTCATTTCTTTTGGGTTTTCTAAATTTGGGGAATTTGTTCATCGTGAAGTTATTCTCCAATTTTTCGGGGAATAAGTAAATTTTTTTGGGGGAAATTTGTTTCTTGGGGATTAAGGACTAAGCGCCTGCTTACTATTACAACTAACTATGTTTATGCATGGATTATTTTGGGATATACATTTCTGGTTTTTCCTTCTGGTGCACATACGGAAAGATTGTGCTGGCTCCTAACTCTGGAGCAGGCGATATATAATTGTCTATGAGAAAAACAGGGAGATTCTAAGTTGATACCTGCTACCGTAAGAGATTGTCCTGTTATGTACGGTATGTTAGGAAAAACTTATTGTAACATCTCTTGCAATGAAGGAACCAACTCACAAAAGTTTTCTGATAGGGATATTACAGTTGATTCAGGAGTTTCACATTTCCTGGAGTCAGCTTGTCTTACCGGTTTGGTCTGAAGAGTTTGGTGTCTCGTTTCAGGATTTTCACATTCCCTGGGCTCAGCTTGTCTTATCCGTTGGGTCTCAAGATATTGTTGAGTCGTTCCAGGATCTTCAGATTCCCTGGACTCAGCTTGTCTGAAAACCTTGTTTAATCGTTTCAAGAATTTCACATTCTTTCGACTCAGCTTGTCTTAGCCGCTGGATTTCTAGACTTACTTGAGTAGATTCAGGCATTTCCGCTTCTCTTAACAAAGCTTGTCTACATCTTGTCTGTTCAAGACGTTATTGGGTTTGCATAATTGCAAATAGTTCTTGTTACACCTTTACAACTCACTTATACAGTGAAAAACATGAAATTGAAATTTTTGTAATAGGTTGCTTTCCAATGTTGCCAAAAGGCGAGATGGAAATAAATGTAAGATTTCGTTTTCCAATGTAGTTAAAAAGGCGATATGGAAATACTTGTATTGTGTAACCTCATCGGAGTCATCCTACAGTGATAGTCAACCTGTATCTGCTCACCCAGTAAATAAATCTGCACTAATTTTGAGGTGTTAAAACTCGTATAGTAAAAAAGGCAAGACGGGAATATTTGTAATAGGTTGATTTACAATATTTATTTCATAATGGTGTAAATTCAAGAGTAGTAAGTGGAGAGATTTATGCACAAAGTTTTAGGGATGTCCATTGAAAAACACCAAACATATATAGAAAATTAAAAAACTAGGCGTGCCGATAGAAATATATGACGACCTTGCCTGGGATATGAGAATAATGTGCATTAAAATCGAGCGAAACCCGTTAAAAAATTTAAAAAAGTGGGCGTGAAAGTAGGCGTGGCTGGTAAGAAACACATGGCGACCTTCTCTGGGGTATAGAGATCGTGTGTACCAAGTTTCAGAGAAATCCGTTGAAAAGTTAAAATATGTGTAGCAAATATACCAAAAAATATTAAATGAATTGTATATAAAAAGCGGGCGTCAAATTAGTCGTGGCCGGTAGGAAGCATATGGTGACCTTTCCTAGAGTATAGAGATCGTTTGTACCAAATTTCAGAGATATCCGTTGTAAAATAAAAATTTGTATGGGGAACAAATATCAAAAAAAAAAAAACAGAAAATGAATTGGTTATAAAAAGCGGGCGTCAAAGTAGGCGCGGCCGATAGGAAGATCGTGTGTACCAAATGTCAGAGAAATCCGTTAACAAATAAAATTTTTTAAAGCGACCAAATATACCAAAGTGGGCGTAAAAGTAGGCGTGTCCAGTAAGAATCATATGGCGACCTTCCCTAGGGTACAGAGATTGTGGGTGCAAAATTTCAGAGAACTCCGTTGACAACTAAAAATTTGTATAGCGGTCAAACAAACAATCAAACAAACAGAAAATGAATTTTATATATCTGTTTTCTGGAATAACCGCGTATGTCCATTTTTGTCAGTTTTGAGTTAACGATGTCAAATATATTAACTTTTAACGCCCTTTACGTGTGTTAAATTTAAAAAAAAAATATTGACCATTTCTGAGTTTTTTCTTTAAATAACGACGTAACTTAAATGTTCATTAAATTAATTTGCAGCACTATCGACGTATGTCAACCTACGTTTGATCACTGACAAATTATTTTCTCAGAAAACGACACATACCGACATACGTTGTTATTAATGAAAAAAAATGCAAAATAATTTTGGATTATTCTTCAGTTTATAACCACTTATAAAAACTTGTGTATTGTACGTTGTTATATTCTCACCATAAGTCCCGTTAACTTTTTGTTGGCGAACAAAAAAATCAATTTTTCAAGCAACAGCAACTTATGTCTACATGGGTGGCTGCGTTGGTAGTTTTCTATTTCGAAGAAAACGACGTATGTCGACATAAGTTGTTTTATCTGCACACACTTTAAGTGTTATTTACATTTATTTTTTGTCCTTCTCTAGGATTTATTCCTCTGAAGATTTTTTACTCAAAATTTTATATAAAGTATTTATTGCCCATATCTACAGGACTGTTAAATAAAAAGCTCTAATAACTTTATATCGAGCCCATGAATTCAAATATAACGTTTTTTGGCTCCCCTGAACATTTTGATTTTATGACAAACGCGGTTATTGTAGAAAACCACAGATATATGGATTGCTCTCCTCGATTGTAGAATCGCTCAAATTCCGAATTTCTTTAGGGTATTTTTGCAAATATGTCATGACAAGGTTGAGATTGAATTTGTCTCTTCGTTATTACTTTTCCGTCAACCATGGTCAGATGGAACTCTTAACTAAAGGGTCCGCCATCTAACGTTTTTTTTTCAACTAGTGCTTATTTCGTAAATGGTATCCTTCCGCTGAACGAATATGGTTGTGTATACGCTTGAACAACGCTGGGAAATATCGCGACATTACTTTGAAAATCATGGTAATGTTGCAGAATGTGTGCGAAAATTGCGTACGGATTTTCGAAGAAGAGAAGCACCGTCAGCTCCGTATGTTCGTTATCTTGTGAAAAAAAGCGAAGGAAACTGGCATCCTCATCGATAAACCAAAGCGTGAAAAGCCAAAAACAGTGCGTACACCCGAGAATATTGCTGCTGTGGCAGAAAGTGTGCGTGAAGCGCCATCAACATCAATTCACCGTCGTTCTCAAGAACTGAACATTTCGGAGGCATCATTGAGACGAATTTTGCATAAAGACCTTGGTATGACACCATACAAAGTCCAATTGGTTCAGGAGTTGAAGCCAACTGACCATCCAATGCGTTTTCGCTTCGCTAAGTGGGCCTGCGATCGACTTACAGAAGATGCCGATTTTGCCAAAAAAAATCATCTTTTCAGATGGGCCATTTTTCTTCGAAAATGAGCAAGAAGTGGCCGTTACAGTCAATGGCGATCATTATCGGGCCATGTTGAACGAATTTTCGTTCACAAAAATTGAAGAGGAGGATATTGGCAACATTTGGTTTCAACAGGACGGCGCTACGTGCCACACAGCCGAAGCTACACTCGATGTTTTGCGCCCTGTTTTTGAAGATCGCATTATCAGCCGCAGAGCTGATGTCGTTTGGCCACCTCGGAGCTGCGATTTGACACCGTTGGACTATTATTTGTGGGGTGCCCTCAAAGATAAGTGTTACGCCAACAAGCCAGAGACAATTGACGCTTTAAGGGATAATATTCGTGAAGCCATTGGTGAAATACAGCTGCACACAATCGATAATGTGCTTAAAAATTGGACCGATCGTGTAGGCTACTGTATGGCCAGCCGAGGCAGCCATTTGAATGAAATTATTTTCCATTATTAACCGGAAGGATTGTGCTTTCAAAAAAAAAAAAAATTTGAGATAATATTCAGTAGTTTTTTTTTATAGCATTTTCAAAAAAAAAAAAAAAAGTTATTTGGTGGACCCTTTACATTCAAGATATTTTCCTTCATTAGTTTTCAGCACTGCGGGTTTAATCTTTTCAATTTTCTCTTGAATGTCCTACACTGTGGTCCTCATGACTTCCGGCAGTAATCTAAAAGAATAGTTTATTTGTGCACCCTGTATCTGAATTTCCCAGAGATAAACGCCATAGAATTTCTGGAACAATGTCTTTTTACCATTTTTTTTAACTCCAGCAATCGAAGGAGCAGCTGGACTTTGTTAAATTAGATATTTTTGTTTGATTAATCAATTTATCGATTTTTGATATTGCAATCACTAGTTACGACGTTCTGTATTTTTTACCAAACGTTTTAAAAAGCACATCCTTTCCTGTATCTGTATTAACTAAGATTTTGCCCAAAATCTTATATCTGCTTATTTTATTTGTCGATTTTCCATCTTACCCAATATATTTCGTAGCAGCCAAATTTTTTCAAAAACATAGAGTATTGGGTACCGTTCAGCCTGCTTACAACGAGTACAACTTATTTAGCTAATTTACTTAAAATGACATTCAGCAAAAACGCAGGAAACGCGTTAATTCTCTTACTTAGAACTTAAAAGTTCCGGCCATTAACAGAATTAAAATCTTTTCTAATGTGGGTTTTTAATGTCATTGTACGACAATTTGAAATTAATTAAATAATTTATATGTAAAGTATATAACATTTATTTTTTGCCTATTTTATATTAATTAGACCGATTAGTGGTGTTTAGACTTCACTTCTGATTATACAAAATATTAATTGATATGTTATTGTATTCATATAATGGTCGGCCTAGAGGTTATAACCTAATTCTCATTTGTCAAACCTTTTAAAATTAGCATTTTGTATCATTACTGATCTTTGGTTAAGAATTATTGTTTGTTTTTTTATTAAATGTTTTTTATAAGCAAGTATGTAAATATTTTTAATTACAAAAAATTACTAAAGAATTACCTTTTCGACTTTTCCCACCGTTTCTCTGACATTCATATTTAAAGCTCTTATTTTGTAAGTGGTGAAATCTGCAAGATATTGTCTAGCTTAACAGCTTAACTACCTGTTATTTATAGACGTTATAAATTAGAGCCCATTCAAACAAATAATTAAAGATCCAAATGATTAAAATGTCTCCAATCCGTTTAGTTTGAACACACTAATGCAGCAATTATTACTATTATTACTATTTAATTGTCATTCATTAAAAATCAATTTATAACTTAAATGAAATGGCATATGTTATAAATTAAACCAGTGTTATTAATAAAACAAGAAATCTAAAGTCGGTCAGTTCCGATCATTTCCTGCAAATGGCCCTGATCGGCTTTGAATTTATTCAAAAATTAATGTATTTTTTGTCTACTCTACCATACCATTATGTGGATGCCTCAGTTGCCAAATAGATTAACTCCATTTTCTGATGTATAAAACTTTTAATTCTAAACGAATTTCTCTAACAACAATATGACAATATCACATTAAAATTTTCATAACTTAGAACGTGAAGCTAATCGACTTGGAAAATGAGGCGTTCATTTATGTATCTTCAAGTTAAAATAAGATCCACTGATCTTAGATCAACACGCAATCATTTGCGAAAACGTTTAACATATTACCTTGTTAAGAAAACGTAATTTTTCCTTGCAAATTAGAACTAATGGATTGGCAAGTAATTCATAGAGTTTTGCATTTTTAATGAGCAAGCTTATTGGTGGTTAGGCATATAACTTTTTACAATTTTTGCAAATACGAAAAACGGCATACCATAGTCGAATAGAGCATAAAAAAGTATGAACCCCCATTATTTTTTTTTTGCGAAATTGCAAAAAAGTTTCCGCGCAAAACGAAATTACTTTTTTATCAGAACTGCTGAAAAAAACAAAAAAAGTTTTGTACAGTGCACACGTTTTTCTTCATAATAATAGATATTTATTTAACTAATAATCTTCCTATTATTCCAAACGCCTTTTAATGGACCCAAGGGAAGTGCCCCAACCACCCCAAACTAATTTTTCTTTAGAAAATTCTGATTCAATATTAAAAAATTTAAAAAAGAAAAAGCAAGTTATTCAAGAACTCGCATAGTCAAATAATAACAACACAGCTGTGCGCGCGACAATGTCTTTACATCTGACGAGACGAGAGCGTAGCTACATACTTCTTCTCTTTTATTTAATGTTCTCTATGCAATAATGATAAAAGAAAGATTACGTTGAATGATTTCCCGTTAGATGACGTAACACAGCCACCTTAAGGGTTACCAAGTATGTTTCATTTAGGAAAATTGTAAAATCTTGCGAAAAATGTATGTATTATGTGTTAGTTGGCAACCCTATATATATAAATATACAGATGGAGCTAAAGAAGTTTTACTTCAGTTGTGTGATCTTAAGCACATTTGTTTTATCATTCAATTTAGAAATTGAAATAAATATTTCAAATCTGTTTTTATCGGGATAATTAAATATTGTTTGTGTAAAAATGTTTAAGACAAGTGCTAAAAATGTTGAAAAGTATTGTTATACGTGGAAAGAAAATTTAGCTAGCAATACACAATGTATAAAAAATGTGGACATTCCATTGTTCGAATTATGTAAAAAGCCCAAAGAAAAGTTTGTTATTGGAAGATTTAATAGCCTTGGAAAGGAAATAAAGTGTAAGAAAAGAAGAACACAAATTATCGTTAGTGAACTTTCAGTTTTGTGGAAGAAACTCAATTTTAAAACACTTTCCTTAAGGTCTATTAAATGAAATGTGGAAAGATTAATAAAGTCGTGCCAAAACTTTTTAAAACGCCGTAATAAATATAGTTTTAATAAAATTTTTGATATAACTTCAAACAACGAAGAGCAACAATCACACGAATCGGAGCATTTCCCCATTTCAATATCTAAAACCGATAATGTGCCGTTGGATGATGATTACAAACTTCCAACCATAATGGACGATGATCAGGTGTCATCAGATGATGATATTACCTACAAACCACCTGCCAGCCTATTACAAAAAAGAAGCCTATGAAACCAGCTGTAAATTTAGTTATGAATGCAAACGTTACCACTAGAAAGGCCGCAAAAATATGTAAAGAGTTGTCTGAATCTGGTGTAGAGATATTGTCGCCATCCCAACCTGGAATTTACAAAGCTTACACCAAAAATGCCGAACAAAAGAAAAAACTGTTGAAAAACAGTCTTAAAAACGAAAACTGGTGCTTGCATTTTGACGGGAAAAAAATTGGAAAGAAGGAATATCAGGTCGTAGTACTGAAAAATGCTTCCAGGGAAGTAAAATTGAATGATGGAAAAGCGTCGACGATATTTCACGGAATAAAAGAATTATTATGTGATTTCGACTTGTTGGAATCAATTAAAATGATAATTTGCGATACAACCAGTGTGAATACTGGCAGACACCATGGTGTTGTCACTCGCCTACAAAATTTTTTGAAATCATTTTCATTGCCCGCTCCACAGTATATTGGTTGTCAACATCATGTGCTAGATTTGATGTTAAAACATGTCATGGATGAGCTTTTAGAGGGAAAAACATCATCGCCCAATATTTCATACAATTTTATTCCCAATTTAATAGAAAATTACGATGATCTAAAAAAAGAGTATGAACAAAATAAAGAGTGTATTAAGGTTAAAAGCATTAAATGGCGAAATGACATGCAATACTTATATGAATTGGTCGAAGCTTTTAAATACTTCGAGAAAAATTAACGTTTTCCCTACATAAAATTTAAAGCAATACCAGCACTCAGCAATGCCCGTTGGAATTCTAGAGCTATTTTGGCACTTTTAGCCTTTATACTTATTCCTGAATATCGTTTACAATTATATCCTATTTGTAAGTTTGTGTGCGGTGCTTGGAGCGAAATCTGGTTTTCCGATCATACTTTCAACAAAAATAATTTCGCCACACTACAGAAATCATTGGCCGGCTTCACAAAAGCAAATGAATGTTTTCTCAGACATTGGGTAAATAAACCATCAGCTATTGAGGAAGTTCAGCGAAGTAACATCTGCGCTGAGCGTGCAACTAAAATTGTGCAAGACATTTTACCATTGTGTAAATCATCACATACTTTAAACTTAAAAATTATTTCATATAACAATTGACAAAAATTTAAAAATAAAAATATTTAAAAAAATTAAAAAATATTAAAAAAAAAAAATCTGACTTTTTTTAGAAATCCATTTTTGCGCGGAACGTTTTTGAACCGAAATCACCTAAAAAAGTGATATTCATTACTTGTACAATATTTGCCACCACGTGGTGGTATGCCAAATTTTTCGTCAACATTTGTTATATGCCTATGGTGGTGTTCTGATTAATGTTCCTTACTAACAATTACCGGTTGTTTCTTTCAAAATAAATTATTATTACAAGTTCGTCTGTCAAGAACACTATTTCAAATAATGTTTCAGTTTATGTGCTTAAAAATTATTAAATTGTTGCTCTGTAGGGCGGTCCGTTGTTGCTTCGAATATGAAACTTATTAAATCTTTATTGTACCCTTCACATCACTGTACTGATGACATATATCATTCCGTTTGCAACGCATCGAAAAATTGATTTGCCATCCTTATAACAAATTGAGTCGGTATACAAATGTTCATCTATTTGCCTGTCTGTTGAAATCACCCTCATTCACAAAATAGAGGATATAGCTGGCTTTAATTCAGATAACATTCTTTGTACATTCCTAAAACGCACATTTTCTGAAAAAGTGCTTTTAAAAAGGCAACATTTCATATAAAATACCTTCTATTTTTTTTTTTTTTTTTTTTATTTAAAAAACTATCATCATTACAATTAAAATAATTTATACATATATTTAATACCTACAGTTTTTGAGATTTTACTGAAAGTATTGCAACAAATAATTTACTTTTTTTTTTTTTTTAATAAGTGAAAAAACATT
Organism: Cordilura impudica; assembly: GCA_963682025.1. Taxonomy (NCBI): domain Eukaryota; kingdom Metazoa; phylum Arthropoda; class Insecta; order Diptera; family Scathophagidae; genus Cordilura; species Cordilura impudica. The sequence continues at coordinate 301,064,584 of OY821517.1, forward strand.
TGGGATTATTACATGTAGGTAAAAAGATAGGGAAAAAACCTTTAAGTTTTCTAAGAAATTCTTTCTTTAACCCCTTCTTGCATCTTCTATTCAGAAGTTACAGAAAAAGTTAATTTTACAAATTTCTTATTAAATCAAAACTTGAAGACCTGTTTCTGTCTTCGAATCTTGTTGTTATTTTACTAATGACAGTTTTAAACAGATCTCGTTTAGAATTTCTGTGTAGCAGTGCAGTTGAGTATCTTCTAGGCAGGTTGTATATAATCTTCAAGTTTTTATTTTGGATTATTTGTAGCTTTTTAAGATAAGTGTTGGCACATCTCGTTGACCATACCTGGCAGCCATATGTCATTATTGGTCGTATACACATATTATATAATAACAGCTTATTTTTGCAATTTTGTTTGTTATATTTTCGGTTAAGCAGAGGGAAAAGCGCTCTTCCGCACTTTAGTGCCTTATCACCCGCTTGTGTGACATGATTTTTGAATGTTAGTTTTTTATCGAAAACAACTCCCAAATATTTGACTGAATCAAGTATTGGAATTTCAGTCCCTTGCATACAAAGTGTTATTTGCGGAATTCTTTTTGGTGACTTGTTAAAAGGGAAAATAATTGCTTGTGTTTTCCCATGATTTATCTTTATTTTCCATTTGTTGAAGTATTTTTCAGCATGGCTTAAAGCTTTTTTCATGTTCTTCACTATTGCATTTGAAAGTTTTCCACTCGTTATTAATGCGGTGTCATCTGCATAGAAGGCCGCTGTTTAGTTTCTTAGGGCTTTAAAGTCTGAAGTATATATAGAGTACAGCGTTGGTGATAAGATTGATCCTTGCGGAACTCCTGCAGGAATGTGCCTTTGTGTAGATTTTTCGTTATCCAAATTGACTGCAAAGTATCTGTCTGATAAAAAACTTTTTATAATTTTTTGTAAATATATAGGGTAACCAAATTTATTGAGCTTAAAAATAATTCCATTGTGCCATATGGAGTCAAGAAAAGCTATTCCTGTGCTTTTACGTTGATTTTTGTTGCTATTTATTAAATTTACAATTCTCTTCACCTGATGTATCGTTGAATGTTCTCTTCTAAAACCAAACTGCTCATTACTCAAAATATTGTTTTGTTCTGTAAATTCATTTAGTCGCGTTAGTATGATTTTTTCAAAAATTTTGTCTAAACCATTCAACATACTTATGGGACGATAGCTTTTGGGTGATTTTTTATCTTTTCCTGGTTTAAGTATTGGTATTACCTTGGCAATTTTGAATTGCTTCGGGAAATAACAGTTTTTGAAGCACCAATTGAAAATTTTTGTAACAAAATTGAAAAATACATTTGACATCAGTTTTAAAACTATTGGTTTTATTCCATCTATACCAGGTGCTTTTAAAATTTTTGCTTAAAAATTAAAAATTTTACTTCGTCCACGGTTGTCAACATATCAGTTACATTGGTAGGCACAGATTGTAAGTCTAACCATTGAATGTGTTTCGATACCATACGTTCAACTGTCGATTGTTGATTATAAGTTATTTGGTGTTAATTTTCAAAAACATCCGCTATAATATTTGCCTTTCTTTCATTATTGAATACCGCCATCTATTGTCAAATTTTCTACAGTTGCTTTATTCCCTCTTATTGCTCTGTTCAGCTGCCAGAACTTTTCGTTGCCAGGTGGCAATTTTTTAATAAAATTATTCCAGTTGTCATTTCTGTCATTTTATACGTGAAAGTTGATTAAAATATTCAGCTGTTTAACAACAGATGATAAGTAATGTCTTTCCGAAATGTTGGTTGCTCTTTGTAAATTACGTACAAACCTTTTTCTTTGGCCAATTAAGTATAAAGTTAATTGAGAAATTTTTTTCTGCCAAATTTGTTTCTCCTTAACTGGAATTCTTATAATTATAATTTGTTCAATGTTTGACTCGGTTATAATTGCAGATAGTAAATAATTTCTTCGAATCTCTTGGTCTACCCATTGATTGATTTCATTCCAATTTGCCATCTGATACAGTGGAATAAGTATTTTTCTTTCAATAATGGAACCATAAATTTGACATGTAACTGGAACGTGATCAGAGTTTAACATACCTGGATGAGTTTCTATTGCCGAAATATTTAAGTTCGAGTTTGTAAGAAGAAGGTCAATAACTGATGCTTGTGTGGGTGTTGAACGCTGCCCAAATCGAGTAGAGGTGTTGGATGAGTAGATGTAATAATTGGAATTCATTTGATGGTTACATAGTTTTCTACCAGCAGTGTTGTTTCCTTGGCAGTTCCAACTAGTATGGTGAGCGTTAAAATTGCCAAAAACAAAAAATTCAGACGTTGTTGTGGTGATTTTGTTTAAATCTTCAATGAAGCTGTTAGTGTATCGTGGGCAGTATGCAGCTGTAAATCTAATTGGCCGATTATTAATATTTATTACAATGGAAACATTTTCAATAATTGTTGTTTACATTATTGTATATATTGGTGTGGAATTGTAGTTTTAATCGCTATTAATACACCTCCTCCATGGGTTAATCGATCTTGACGGTAGATTTTATAATTAAGCAATTTGAATTTGTGTTTTTGTTTTAAAAAAGTTTCATTAATAAAAACTACATCGACTTTTTTTTTCATTTAAAAAGTGTTCCAATTGATATATAGCTGTTTGATTAGTTATGCCTTGGGCATTCCAAAGCATAACATTGATTCTATACATTGTTGTTTCTTCATATGACATGTTTAAGCATATTTCCAAGTACTCGCAGCTTGTCATATTTGTTTTTACATTTTTCTAGAGCATCGACTGCATCAAAGAAAATTTCTAATAGCTTTTCATTAGAGAGATCATCGTTATCATGATCTATTATTTGAGCTGCTTTAGCTTTTGCTGCGTAGGAAACTTTATTGAGAGCATTATGTGCTCTACTACTTGATGGAATTTCATCGGTGCGAGGAAAAATACGCACCTTATTACTTGATGATATATCACGGTTATTTGGGATATCGTCATCCCAGATGAAAGGATCAGGTTCCGAATGTCGTGGCATTTTACGAATGTGTTGTTTTCTGGAAACTCTTTGTCGTATTTCTAGGTACTCGCGGCACGATGGATAGTTTATGTCATCTGCTCGATGATTAACATTTTTCAAGTTATTCTTAATACAATTAAAACATTTATATATCACAGGGCCGTCATTTGCAACTTTATTTAACTGGCAACACGAATAGTCATGTGGACCTCCACAACCTAGACATACATTTTTTCTAAAACAATTTGATGAGCCATGACCATATAACGCACATTTTGAACACTGTGTCGGTCCTCTTGCACGACGCCGGGGATTTCTCCAGTGGACTACCATACCATAAAAGTATTTTATCTTAAATACTTCTCTTTTAGAAATCTGACTTCTGTTAAATTCTAGCATATACAAAGCATCGTCAGATGTGGATCGTGTGGTTTTAATTTCATTTATGTTTGTTGGTTCTATATTGTACGTATTTTTGAACTCCTCAAGAATCGTTTTTAGTTCGAATTGTGGGAGACCAAAAAGCATAAGTTTAAATTTCTTGTTGTCTTTAACTGGATGCGTAAAGAATTTCATTTCTTCGTGTTTAAGTTTTTTTAAAGCTTCATTGAAGTCAATCAAAGTGTTTGGCATCACTCTTGTACCTATCGACATTCTCTTATACTTGGAGTTCGAGCCCAATATCTTTATGATATCAGTGAACTTATGACCACTATCAACAATAATTGGAGGAATATTGTTTGCATCTCCACTTACTTCACCTTCTTCTTCGCTGGTGTCGTCATCCATGTCAGATAGCACTTGGAATCTGTTATTTTCTAACTAGAGGTTTGGGTACTTTAAATCTAGGGTTGTTACCCCAGAATTTTTTGCGTTTTTGTGTGGGGACCATTCTCAATTATTGCAAATAATTGAAACTAAAAAATTAATTGTTTGTTTACAAAAATTTAACACGTGAGAAAAGTTGAATTTTTAATAACACGACCGTATGTTGAGAGTGTCAACAAACAACTTACCTTCTATTTAAAAAGTATATTTTCTTACAGAGGTTCCTTTTCTTACAAAAGTACCTTTTCCAACAAAAGTATCTTTTCCTACAAAAGTACCTTTTCTTAAAAATATACGGTTGCTTAGAAAAGTACTTTTTCTTATAAGAGTGCCTGTTCTTGAAAAAGTACATTTTCTTTAAGAAGTACTTTTTCTTAATGATGTACCTTTTCATCAAATAAAAAAGTAATTATTTTAGAAATACCCTTTCTTAAAAAATACCTCTTCTTAAAATAGTGCATTTCCTTTAAAAAGTACGATTTCTTAAAAAAGGACCTTTGCGTAAAAAAGTACTATCTTGAAGATAATACCCTTTCTGACAAACGAGCCTCTCTTAAAAATTTACACTTTTTAAAAAAAGCACTTTTCCTTCAAAAATATTTTTCCCAAACAAGTACATTTTGTTAAAAAAACTAAATTTATTTAAAAAAAGTACATTTTAAAAACTACTTTTTATTAAACAAATACCTTTTCTTAAAAAAAGTACATCTTCTTAAAAAAGAACATTCTACTAAAAAAGTAAATTTTCTTTACAATTTTCTTTAAAATTTTCTTTTTCTTACTTAAATTTTCTTAAAAAGTACCTTTTTATCAAAAGTAATTCTTTTTTTAATCTTATCTTGAAAAAATATATCTCCTTTAAAATGTACCTTTTTTAAAAATTTACCTTTTCTTTAAAAAGTACATTTTCTTAAAATAGTACCTTTTATTAATAGAATGCCATAAATTATTATTACAAGTTTAAGTATCACTGTCAACATTAGTATTGCAAATTATGCTTCGCAGCATTGATTCAGTGTTTGTGCTTAAAAGTCCTTAAATTGTTGCTTGCTAGGGAGGTCCGTTGTTGTTTTGAATATGAAATTTATATATTTTATCTTTATTGTACTCTTCATATCACTCCGCAGAAGATATGCATCAGTTTGTCGTTCCGTTTGTAACCGGAAAAAAGTATGTATAAAGTATATTTATTCGTGATGTTATTATAAACTCGAGTCTATATAGCGATGTCGGTATGTCTGTCTGTCTGTCTGTCTGTTGAAATCACGCTCGTCCATATAGAAAAGATCATATACCTGCGTTAAATCAAAAGTAAATTTTCTTAAAAAGTACCTTGTTTTAAAAAAGTACTTTTTCCTTAAAATTAGTTGCTTTTATTCAAAACGTATCTTTTCTTAAAAAGTATTTTTTCTTGAAAAAGTACCTTTAAAAAAATAAATTTTCTTAAAAAATTAGAATTCCTTAAGAATTTTAAATTTTCTTAAAAATTACTTTTTCTTAAAACCTTTTTGAAAAAGTGCCTTTTCTTAAAAAAGTACCTTTTCTTAAAAAGTGAATTTTCCTAAAAAAAGTACCGTTTCTTGAAAAAGCATATTTTCTTAAAAAAGTACATTTTCTTAAAACAGTTCCTTTTCGTAAACATATACCTTTTTCAAAAAAGTACTTTTTCTCAAAAAAGTGAAATTTTTAACAAAAGAACCTCTACTTAAAAATTTACCTTTTCTTAAAAAAGTACACTTTCTTATGAAAGTACCTCTTCTTAAAAAATACCATTTGTTAAAAAAATATTATTTCTTAAAAAAGTTCCTTTTCTCAAAAAGTAACTTTTCTTAAAAAATTACATTTTCTTAAAATCTATAGTTTCTTAAAAAAGTAGCTTTTCTTTAAAAAGCACCTTCTTAAAAAGGGATATCATCTTGAAAAAGTAAATTTTTTTTAAATAAACCTTTTCTTCAAAAAGTATCTTTTACGAAAATATACCTCTTCTTAAAAAAGTACGTCTTCTTAAAAAAGTAGTTTTTCTCAAAAAGTACACTTTCTCAAAAAAGTACATTTTCTTAATAAAGTGGCTTTTCTTAAAAAAGTAGCTTTTCTTAAAAAAGTACCTTATTCTTAAAAATAGTACATTTTCTAAAAAAGTACCTTTCTTAAAAAAGGACCATACCAGGAAAAGTACCTTCTCGTAACTTTCTTAAAAACTATTTGGATTGTTCTTCAGCCGACGACTTATCGAGCGTTCACACTACGAAATTTTTACGTGGTTTAGCTCGTGTTTTGAAAAACAAAACACAGGTGTTCACTCTCGATTCAGTGTGTTTTAGGCAAGGTTCAGAAAATACACACATGAAACACACAATGTTCTGTTCAAAAGCAGCCAACACATATCTTTATTTTCATATCAATTATGTGCGTTTCTAAATTTTCTACGGTCGTGTTTAAAATATAACTGAACTCGAACCTGTTTACTGTACATGTTCTGTTTTTTCTCACTACACGAGCCACAACACGACTTAAAATATAACTGAACTCGAACCTGTTTATTGTACATGTTCTGTGTTTTTTTTTTCAGTACACGTACCAGAACATGAACTTCAAATAAAGCAACACTCAAAAATGTGTGCTTTATGTGTGATTGAAACAAAAAGTATGTGATACAAAAATGTTCGTGTAAATAACGAAATATTGAAACGAACACAGTCATGGTTGTGTTGGGCACCGAAGAAAATTTAAAAACAAACATAATTGGTATGAAAATAAAAATATGTGTGTGTTGGTCTAAGTTATGTTTGTTTACATATATGTACGAGTTTTTTATTCAGTGTGTGTTTTTTTCTGAACTCTGGTTTTAGGTGAGCATTTCAGCGGTTTGAACAGCTTTTTTTTTTGAATCAACACTCAAGGGATACAAATGCAGTGCAATGTGTTGATTTCAGGCAAATAGGTTATGGGAAGGAGGAAAGAGGAGTAGTGTTTGTGGATATTTCACTTAAATTTTATTAGATTATAACTGTCAGGAAAGACTTCTGCAGGGAGTTTATTCCACATACGGCTAGTTCGACTGATAAACGAATTTTCTCTGTAATGCGTTGTGCGGTCAACTGAACAATAGACTACAAACGGATGAGATCTACTAGAGAAGCGGGTAGAGCGAACCGAAACTCGGGCACATTCCGACGATGTTCCAACGAATCAATAGAATTGGATACCCTACTGTCATTGATGACAGCCAAAATAGACTTTGAAGTTACTGCCCATATATAGGAGTTGTATTCCATTTTCGGTCGGATGTAAGTGGTATAGATAATAAGGAGATCAGAAGGAGTGAAGTCATTTTTACACCGTTTTAGAAAACCAAGACACTTGAATGCTTCTTTCGACACTTCAAAAACATGCTCGTTCCAACGAACATCACATTGAATTCTCATGCCTAGAAATCAAGAGTATCCGATTCCTCAATATCTATACCACCCATATATACAGATGACATTGTTGATTCCATGATTCTATGGGTCAGCATACAACATTGAGCCTTCAGCGCATTAAACTCAACCCTATTCGCTTTACCCCACTCGGAGATTATTAACAGATCTTAATTGAGTGTGTCATTCATTGTCTGCCTTTTGCCCCCAACCTCCTACAGTTAAAGGAAAATGAATGACAAATGCTGCTTTCATCTGCGAGAGAGTATATAGAATTAAAAGTTTGACCAAAAAGGTCGTTCAGAAAGATAAGGAAAAGAGAAGGAGAAAGAACGGAACCTTGGGGTACCCCTGAATTAAGCGGAAACTCATTTGATGAGACCCCATCAATAACAACATGTATTGTTCGGTCTCTGAGAAAACTCGATATAAATCGAGAGAAGTCATTACAGACCCCAAATGCAATAAGCTTTGATATCAATGCACCATGCCACACACGATCGAATGCCTTGGAAATATCTAGAGCAACCACTTTACTTTCGCCAAAATTGCGAATGGATCGACTCCAGCGCTCAGAAAGTAGAGCTAACAGGTCTCCCTTGGCACGATTTCTACGGAAGCCATACTGTCGATAATTTAGAAGTGAGTTGGCCTCTAGGTAGTTCACAAGATGAAAAGTTATCATGGTCTCCACCACCTTTGAGAGCGCAGAGCAGATTGCAATTGGACGGTAATTTTAAGGGTTATTAGCCGCACCCTTTTTACGAATTGGTTGCACATTAGCAACTTTCCAGCAAGAGGGAAAGACTCCCGCACGGTAAGAAAGGTTGAAAAGGTTGGCCAATGGACTGGCTAGCGTCGATGAGCACTGTTTCAGCACCACTGCTGGTATACCATCCGGTCCCGAAGACTTATTAATGTTAAGATCCGAAAGAACATTTTTAACTGCACGTGCTCGAAAGAATATTTTAGGCATAGTACAAGATACACTTTCAAGTTCGGGCAGAGGTTGATCGCTATCCGGCAAAAACGAGTTTTTTGCAAAAAGTTCAGCTAAAAGGTTAGCCTTATCAACCGGTTCAGTGAATATTTGGTCATTCTGTAAAAGAGTTGGGATAGCAGAACTAGCATTACTCTTTACTCTTTTAACAACTGATCTGAAGCTCTTACTACCCCGAGGAGGAGAGTGAACTTTAGCACGAAGAACAATTGAAAAGTTGTAAAATTTTCAAAATGAATAAAAATAATATCATTATATTGGTAGCCAACTACTTTAATTCTATTAATGATGCAATTATCAATACTAACAGATTCCAGCACTCGAAATTCGAGCGCAAATACTAGGAAATTTTGTTTTTTCATTAAATAAAGACCCTAAAAGTATGCTAATCAACTATAGCCAAAAAACAAACTCATTTTTATTACAAACACATTAACAAATGTAATAAACACACACATATTATTGTATAATTTTATGTATGTGTTAAAAACAATTTATTCAAAATAAAGGAAAAAATTTAAAAATCTGTAAATCTGCAAAACGGCTAAAAAGAAATACCTTTCAAATAATATACATTTGGTCCAAATCGGGACAAAACGGTAGGACGAAACTTCAGTCACAAGAAATCGCAGAGCCTATTAATATTATAGATATATGCGTTATTTTTATTTTTTTGTATTGTAATTTTTTATTGTAATGGCACTTTAATAGTAATGTCAAAAACAAGGATGCCAACTTAACAAAAATGGGAAATATTGCACTGAACATGCTCAAAATTAAATACAACTCTGTAATTTTTTCGTTTTTTGAGACGTTCAATATTTAAACAAGCCAATAGAGATTTTTAGCCAAACAAAAAAATGTATGGGGAAACAAGTCAAAATTAGCTCGTTTATTCCATAAAAACTAAACACTTGGCTAAATGAGTGAGAACTCAGTATTAGGCGCTTTACAGCTTACGACTTTTTAATAAGAAATGCAATAAATGTCTTAAGATTTCAATTAACGTTTATCAGATTTTGATACATTTTATGCAACCCTTTCGATTTAAGCAGCTTTTCTTTTGAGAACTCTAAAATTGAATTTTGTAGAAAAATTTTCATGCAACTTTTTTCATAACAAAACATCAGCGCCTTTCCTAATGTAAGATTTTTTAAATTCAATTTAATATGTTTTGATGAATTGAAGATATTTATTCTGAAGAAAAACTCTCAGATTGGTTTAAGCTCTTTATATTTTAAATTTGTGTCTTATTGAGTACGCTCAAAGTTTATTATTTAATATTTGCCAGATGCTAAAATTTTTGCAATAAAATCAATGAAAATCTAAGAGAGTTTAAGAAAGGTTAATAAAATCTAAGGACCAAAACTTATTTTCCGTAGTTTTGACAAAAATAATACTCTAAGTCTGGAAACCCTTGCCTTATAGCAATTTATACATACAAACAGACCGACTGTGATGTCTACTGTATCATTTGACATTTTACAATTATTTGCTAGGAGTGCTAAAAATCTTTAACATTTTGCTTTTTTACATACTTTTATTCAAATCTCCTTGTCTGGTCACCTATTGTGGCCGCCTTTCCTTCAATGTTCGCTTAAGAGGTACAGGTACAGATACCATGTGATGATTTCATCCGGTTTTAGCAGATGATCCCACCGATTGAAGAGCATTGTCATGCATAAGGAATATATCATTTCAAATACGTGAAATTCAAAGTAGGCTATGAAATAAATATGATGAAAAAATAAAAAAATTATATAATTTGAAAAAAATGAATTTCATTAAAAAAATATATATATGGGGGATTTTATGTCAAGTGCACCAACTTTTGAAACCGATGTCTTCCAATCACCAAAGTTAGTCCTATTGGATAGTAGTTTAGACACAATTTTTCAACAAGATCGGTCCAGATCTCTCTGAGTTAGAGGGGATCAAAATTTGCCATTTTGGCCAAACAGGTGTTTTTTCTCATCCATGTAACTTATTACCTATTGTTCTTAGAAAATTTTCTCCCAAATAGTTTTGATAGCTATTTCTTCAATATTTCGGAAAAAAATACTTTAAAAAAAAAAAAATTTGTAGCCTTTTTTTTTGCTTAATTAAAGCATTTTTTGCCTTTATTTTCAAAAAGGGCATTTTTTTTTTTTTTTTTTTTTTTTTTCATAAGAAAGCTTAGGATTTTTCCTTTAAGAGCTTTTTTGTCGCTTAGTGGGATGGGAGTGGGATATCTATCAAAATAAATGGTTTGTAACTCAAGACAACGGTTTTTAAATTTTTCACAAATGCACTATTTTGAATTTTTTCCTATTTATGTCTAAAACTTATACTGAGAAATAAACTTATACTGAGAAACTAGACAAACTAAACTTTCCGAAGGTATATAACATACCTAACTAAAATTTTATACCCTCGATACTGTAATACCCAGAATATGTTATCCTCATGAAAAAATCGCTTTTTTTCTATAGAAATGTTGAAAAATTATTATTTTTTATTTATTTTTAATAATAATTAAATTAATGTATAATAATAATAATATTAAAAATAAAAAGATAAATAATTTATTAAAATTTAATCTTAATTGCATTAGATCCATTTATATCATAACTATCTTTATACTTAATTTATTGTAGCTGATGAAGTACTTAAGTCTTGTAAATTTTTAAATACCCAGTCTTTCATCCAGCTTTCTTGTCGCCTTTATTTACTGCGTTTTTTTTGTCAATCCTTTCTTGGCGTTACTAGGTTCAGCTGTTGATTTCGCTGCTGGTTTATTTGTTGTCTTTGGAAAGAAATCGCATTGAATAGAGGCAGAAAACTTTTTCAACTTGAGTCTTCCATCGACAAGCGGTATAAAAGCATGGTATTGAGCGGTGCCATCGATTGTTACCGCAGCATCGAATCTGCTCTTCAGTGTTTTCAATGTTTCCTGATGATCCTCTTTGCTACTAAAAACTATTTTAGTTTCTTTACAATAACTCTTTGCCCAATGGAATAAAGCAGTCGCATCTAAGATGCGATCTTGATGAGAGCACTGGAGGCTATACTTCGCTGCATTTCTTTTAAAGTTTGCTGCAATACCATCACATGCTCCTTTACCATGAGCTGTAGGATGAAAATGCCACTCAGCTGGCATTCCAAAATCTTTTTCATGGGCCATAAGATTTGCCAAGCTACTTTTGTTTTTAAAATGTTAACGAGCTCCGTCCGAAACGTAGTATACCTTCTTTACTGTAAATTTAGATTTTAGATATTTTAGTATTAACTTCTGGTACTCAAAAACTGCAACGCTATCATGTTTTAAATCGTCGGATATGATTGCCATACTTTTGTGTTCCAGTTTTTCATCTTTCATGTAGTAAATAACTACTGTGAATATAGTTGCTTGGTCGTTATTGAAGTGGAATGCTTGTATGGCATCCTGAAGAACATATTTATAGTTTTCTGCGAAATCATATGAAATAACGAATTCACCAGACTTCAAATTTATGTTCAAATCCTTGAAAGTCATGGTTTCTCAAGTTTAGCAATCCTGTACACATTTCTTCCACAAAATCATCCACATTTAAAATGATTGTTTTCAATGTGTATCTGTCAGTCTGAATCCAAGAATCAAATTTGACCTCCTCTATATATTCTTGATCTAAAGAGTTGATTAAATTTTCTTTGATGAATGTGGTTTTCGGGCAATTGGTACATTCACCTAAGTGGCAAGAAGTTGTTGCATTAGGACACATGGTCAATTTAAGGCAATCGCGGTAATCGTGTAAATCTTCTGCCGAATCATCTGTTAAATACTTTAAGTTGGTTTCCTTCAACATCAGTTTAACATTTTCATGGTAAATGCAAACGCATACTGTGTGAGTTCCGCTGCTTTCTGCCAAAACGCAATTTTTTGGCCTCATTTGGGTTAATTTCGTGAAGCCAATTCTAACATCCTCGTGTTCAGATTGAAATGTTGCAAATAACTCTTTCAGGTTACAGATAACCATTCTCTTCTGTTATGTTATGAAGGTATGTTACATACCTTCGGAAAGGTTAATTTGTCTAGTTTCTCAGTATAAGTTTTATTTGTAAGATTTTACACACAAATATGAAAAAAATTCAAAATAGTGCATTTGTGAAAAATTGAAAAACCGTTGTCTTGAGTTACAAAACATTTATTTTGATAGATATCCCACTCCCATCCCACTAAGCGACCAAAAAGCTCTTAAAGGAAAAATCCTAAGCTTTCTTATGAAAAAAAAAAAAAAATGCCTTTTTTGAAAATAAAGGCAAAAAATGCTTTAATTTAGCAAAAAAAAAGTCTACAAATTTTTTTTTTTTTTAAAGTATTTTTTTCCGAAATATTGAAGAAATATAAATGCATCGTTATTACTCGAAGATCAGTGTCTTTCCTTGTTATACCAGATATTATGCTTAACCGTCAAATTATTGAAATTACACAAAAAACCAAAAATCTTGGAATTATTTTCAATAAAACTCTCACCTGGTCTGATCATATAAATGTCGCTTCGGGAAAAACGTATTCAATGCTTCGATCACTGTGGAAAGCTCAACATCTTACACCAGTCCATGTACGAGTTCTACTTGCAAAAACCTATCTAATTCCAACTTTGTTGTACGGATGCGAACTATTTGCTAGCTGTGATTCTATTAGTTCTAGGAAATTAACAACTACGTTTTATTCTATATTGAGATACGTCTACAATTTGAAAAGATCATCCCACATAACACCGTATGCGCGAAAACTTTACGGTGTGAATTTTTGCGATCTCTTGAAGATACGATCATTGATACTGATGCATAAGATTATATTTACACGTGAGCCTACATACCTTTTTAATCGAATATCCTTTTCTAATTCAAGAAGAAATAATTCTATAATTCAAATAAGACATAAAAGTTTGGTCTCTGAATGGCAGTTCTATATACACTGCATACGTCTTTGGAACTTGCTACCGCCGATATTACAATATTTAAGCAACGCAGAACATTTTAGGAAACAAGTTTTCCAATTTTTCAATACCATTTAAATATTGTTTAAACTTTGCTTTATTTTGAATATATGTATGTAAAATAATTTTTGTTATCTTATTTTATACAAATTATAAACTATGTTATATTTTCATTAAATACTGTATCACATTATACCGATCCTGTACTTTAATTATAAGACTCTTAGTCTTGTTGTGCAGGAAACCAAATAAATAAATAAATAAATAAATAAATAAATAAATAAATAAATAAATAGCTATCTAAACTATTTGGGAGGAAATTTTCTAAGAACAATAGGTAATAAGTTACATGGATGAGAAAAAACACCTGTTTGGCCAAAATGTCAAATTTTGATCCCCTCTAACTCAGAGAGATCTGGACCGATCTTATTGAAAAATTGTGTCTAAACTACTATCCGATAGGACTAACCTTGGTGTAAATTTCATCCCGATCGGAAGACATCGGTTTCAAAAGTTGGTGCACTTGACATGAAACCCCCCATATTATAAATCCGTGTCCATTTCATTCTCAAGTTTTCTGAATGGGACAATTTTTACCATGATTTTTACCACTATCCGTGGTAGACTAGAACTTTTCAGAAGTGATTTATTTTATTTTGTAGAAAGCTTAGAAAAAAATAAAATAATAAGATGTTTGTGTCATAAACAAATTTTTGGTATAAAATAAATTTCAGCAACCCCGTACCTATTTCCAAAAATCTGAAATAATTTTCTAAAATCTTTTGGGCTGTAGGAACTCATATTCAGTTTTAAAACATGCAAAATTAAGCAAACATTTTTGATAAAACGCCCTATTATACACACTATATATAATATTTTGAGGTTTTTATATACATTTAACCTCATAAATTTTGATCCATCATTACCAACACCGATTGTCAGATATGGGTGTGATTGTGATTTCAATAGACGGACATCAGCAGGTAACTAGATAAATTTATCACAACTTAAATCCATTTTGCTAATGTTAAAAAAAAAACTTGTTTCAAAATAAAATATTATTATAATGTGTTTTTATATTGTGATCGCTTGAATCGTTACAATACTTTTCTGCACTGAACCAAGAATAGCAACTATTTCAACAACGTTACACTCTAGTGATATGAAAGAAAGCATGTGCTCGTATTGAAGACAAAATCAAAGATTTTCTTTGTGTTTTCTTTTAAAAGCATCTTTACATTAAATGTAGTATTGTCTCTAGCAGAACTTCTCAAATGCGGGTCCATAACGTCCTGGAGATTCGTCATAAGAAGTTTTAAGTTCTTAAAAAGTGTTGTTTAAAAAGTTTTTCCCTTTTAAATTATTTAAGAATGAGTAAAGAGTCATAATATTTTGTTTCACCTTTAAATATTTTTCAAATAAAAATTAATTATTTTATTAAAAACAAATGCACTTCAAAAATTTGTTTTATTGCCCAATATGTGAGCACTAACCGATTTATATTTACTAGCAGATTCCAACGCTCGAAATTCGAGTGCAATTTCTAGCAACTTTATTTTTCAACTTAGCCAATTCACAAACCAACACTTTTTGGTTTATTATTATTGTGAATGAAGATAACAAACTCATTAATAAACACATTAACAAATTTAATAAACACACACATAACATATGTGAACTTTTACGTATGTATTAGTAGCAACTTTTAATGCAATTTACTCAAAATCGAGGACAAACTTTAAAAATCTGTAAATCTGGAAAACAGCTAAAAAGAAATACCTTTCAAATAATATACGTTTGGTCAAAATAGGGATAAAACGGTAGAACAAAACCTCGGTCACAAGAAATCGCCTAGCCTATTAACATTATAGATACTTATACATAAATCGGTTTGTCCGAAATTTATTACAGAGCTAAATCTATAATAAACTTACTAAAAATCGCTGCGTATAATTTTTCTTTTAAGCTTTTAAATAAAATCACTTTGCTTCCCATTGCATATGTTCGAAATAAAAGTATTTTAAAATTTAGCATCACAAATTAAAAAACTTTTAAAACTGCTCCTTCGACTGCTAAAGGTAAAAAAGTCATGTTCCAGAAATTGTGGGGGATGCACATCCCTGCTAAATACAGGTAAGATACACGATGCACAAATAAACTATTCTTTTAGATTAGCAAGTAAGCAATTAATATAGAACTATAGTAAACCATCCAGTCACAGAACAATAATATTGCAACATTGACTAACGTTCGCCACATGTGTGCCTTCTTAATTGGGCATAATATCAAAATTGCGCAATTCAACCTAAATATCATAAGGACCAAGGTGAAGGACATTCAAGAACATCCAGCAGAGCTGAAAATTACAGAAGGAGAATATCTTGAATGTAGACACGAGCTCCACCTGACCATGGTTGACGAAAAAGTCGTAAACGAACTGGCAAATACAACCTCAAAATTGCCATGCCCGATTTGTAAAAAAACGCAAAAGAACTTTGGAAACTTGAACGATCCTACAAACGACAAGAGCAATTGTGAATATGGAATCTCACCATTCCTTGCAAGGATAAGGTGTATGGAGTTTTTACCTTTGATGAAAATACATTAGATAAAGATGAGCAAAAGATCAGAAAGAACCGAAAACAGGATGTTTTTTACAAAGAAACTGGAATAAAAGCAGAGTTCAGAAAAAAACACACACTGAATAAAAAACTCGTACATATATGTAAACAAACATATCTTAGACCAACACACACATATTTTTATTTTCATACCAATTATGTTTGTTTTTAAATGTTCTTCGGTGCCCAACACAACCATGACTGTGTTCGTTTTAATATTTCGTTATTTACACGAACATTTTTGTATCACATACTTTTTGTTTCAATCACACATAAAGCACACATTAAGTCGTGTTTAAAATATAACTGAACTCGAACCTGTTTATTGTACATGTTCTGTTTTTTCTTACTACACGAGCGACAACACGACTTAAAATATAACTGAACTCGAACCTGTTTATTGTACATGTTCTGTGTTTTTTTTTTCAGTACACGTACCAGAACATGAACTTCAAATAAAGCAACACTCAAAAATGTGTGCTTTATGTGTGATTGAAACAAAAAGTATGTGATACAAAAATGTTCGTGTAAATAACGAAATATTAAAACGAACACAGTCATGGTTGTGTTGGGCACCGTAAAAAATTTAGAAACGCACATAATTGATATGAAAATAAAGATATGTGTTGGCTGCTTTTGAACAGAACATTGTGTGTTTCATGTGTGTATTTTCTGAACCTTGAATAAAAGTAAACTACCCCAGGTGAGGATACGGGACCTGAAATGATGGAAACAGTTTGCGGAGATTTTTTGAAAATCATGATGCAGTACCTCGAATCACTGGAATTAACAATAAAATCATTAAAAGGCTCGGAAAGATCTTGAATGTTTTAAACTACAAAGAAACGGTTAATTCTATAATATATGAAGAATAGGCTTCGAAAACTGCATTGATTTTTGGCGGGAATGTATCCACTAAAGAAATTGACCTCGACAGTCCATAAAATATTGGTGCATGACAAAGATATAATTGAATATCCGTCTTTGCCAATTGGAGAGCTTTCCGAATAAGCTTAGGAGACTCTTAACAAATTTTATAAAAAATATAGGTTTTCGAACACGTTCAAAGCATCAAGGGTGACGCAAAATGGGGAGCTCTTCTTATTTCATATCTGCGGCAAGTGCAGTCACGAAAAAAGTTATATATACTTTCTGTTATAAATTGTGATAATTATTTTGAAGCATTTTGAAAAAATAAATTTTAAAAATCTTAGTTTTTTATTTTTTTATTTATGGATAATAATTTTAAAACCTTGAAAAAGAAACATAAAAAAATTAAATGGTGAAAAATCATGTATTTTAGTTAACTAAAACATGATTTTTTCATTCCGTTAAGAAATTTCAACTTTATAACCCATAAGTAAGCATCTATGTAGATGGTGTAGCACCTTGTTCAATCACATTTCTTTGGTTGTACAATTATCTTTTAACTTATTCAATTATCACAATTGGTTGAAAAGTTATGCTTTTTGCAACGAAAAAGGTCAAATAGGCATAATTCGTGGTATTCCCCTAATTGTAAATGTACGAACACTTTCGCTGGCACTTATAGTTGCCATGCTACATTTTTTGTGTTGTAAGAAAAAATTTAAGTTTTTTGGAAAAGCAAGTAAACTTCCTAATGTTTTAATGGTAAAAAGTTAATTTCTCAAAATATTTTATTAATATTTTTATTAACATTATAAATTGTTATCTTTAAGTTATTGTATTTATTGTGTTACAATTCCATCGATCTTATTCCTTATTTGGCAAATTTAGTGCAAAAAAAAAATATTTCAAACTTATTTTTTTAAAATTTATGTTAAATTAATTTTTAATATTTTAACCAAATTTTGGTAACGTAAGCCAGTTGGCGTTTCTGAAAGGAGTCGTAAAACAAATGTTAGTGAGAACCTCTGATGTACAACAATAAATTATATTAAATGAAACACATGTAACTAAGAGACATTATATATCAAATAGCATAAACAAAAGAGGCAGACAGAGGGACGGGCACAGACTCAAACCGAAACGCATGAACTATTTACGTCAGTGAAGTAGATTATTTTTAGTCATCTAGTTGTTGTCCTCATTACCTTTAAAATATTTGTACAATATAAAATTGTGAATAAGACTTAATATACATACATACTCGTAGCTGTAGCAATAAGACATTTTATAAACATTAATATCGGCTAATTTTATAATAAAGACCTCCTAGTTCCATAACTCTAATATAATTCACTTTTCACTTTTGGTATTCTTTAAATTGAGTTATTAATGTGAGTAGTCTGATTAAAAAATGGGACAGATCGGAACAGGGGGCTTGGCACCCCCATACAAAGTTATTATATAATGCCTTATAACTTTGTCTGAGTTCATGAGTTATTGGATTGGACCAATGGGCGTGATAATTCCCATACAAAAAATATGAAGTACTGTGCAAATGACAGTCTTGAAACTTTTGACAAGTTCAATATTAATTACAAATGTGAGTAGTCTTGAAAAATATGAGCGGAATCACCAAAATCAAAAATCGCCAAAATCAAAATTACAAATAACAAAACTCGTAAAAGTCAAAAATTGCCAAAAACGAAAATCGCAAATAACAAAAATATCCAACAAAAACTGCCTAAATAAAAAACCAGAAAAAATAAAAAACGCTAAAGCCAAAAAGCGATAAAATTCAAAAATCGCTAAAATCAAAAATCGCCAAAATGAAAATCGTAATATACAAAAATCGCCAAAATCCAAAATAGCAAAAAGACGAAAATCGCCAAAAGCAAAAACAGCAAAAAAAAAATCCCAAAGCCGAGAATCGCGAACAACAATAATCGTCAAAATCAAAAATTGACAAAACCGAAAATCGCGAAAAAAAAAAATTAATCGTTCAAGTCAAAAATCGCCAAAATCAGTAATCGCCAAAAAATAAATAAAAAAAAATTTTCTACAAAATGTATTCCCAGTTTTTTTTATTTAATTACCATGGGTGTAGCGAAGCGAATCGGGTTACTGCAAGTATCTGTTATATTAATAGGTAAGGCATTTATTGTGACTAATGATTTGTTCCACAGTTTTCTCCCGTTTTTGACCAAACGTATCTTATTTGAAAGGTATTACTTTTTAACTAACTACCAGACAGATTTTCAAATTAAAATTTTTTTTTTATGTTACGCTCATTTAAAGTTGCTACTAACGCATACATAAAATTATACAATGATATGTGTTCATAAAATTTGTTAATGTGTTTAAAGAAAAATGAGTTTGGTTTCTTCATTCACAATAATAATTGTGTTGAATTGAAAAATTTTTTTGGACATAAACCAAAAAAGCGTTGAATTGTGAACTAGCTAATAATATATTAAATGAAAAATAATTTATTAAATGAAAAAAATAAAATTTCCTAGAATTTGTACTCGAATTTCGAGGGCTGGGATCCGCTAGTATGTATAAAAACGATGGCAAAATTGCATAGGAGTCTATCTTCCTGAAATTTATACAGTCTTACTGTGTATCTGGAAGGAACTTTAGGCTATAGTTTTTAATAATGTTTTTAGTGGGCGTAGCACTGCCCATACAAACTAAATATATAATATCATATAACTAGAGTACTATAAAAGAGAAAGCCTTGACACTTTCTATGATATGAATATGCGTAGTCAGATAAAAAATGGGCGGGATAGGATTAGTGGCATACAAAAAAAATATGAAGTACTTGAAACTTGGCCAGTATATTAATTTATTAATTACCAATGTGAGTAGTCGCGGAAAATATGGACGCAATCGCCCAATTCAAAAATCGCAAAAAATTAAATTCACAAAACCGAAAATCACAACAAACAAAAATCGTCTAAACCAAAATATTCAAAATTAAAAAGCGGCAAAATCAAAAATTGCCAAATGATATTCTAAATTCAAAGCCAAGCGTTATGTGTTGCTGGATTTTATTTGGAAAATCCATATTTTTATTATGGAATGCCGAAAAATTTTATAATATTTGCACTGAAAATATTGTGTACCTGTGTATTGTGTAGCTCTGAATTAAAAAAAAATGTAAAATAATTAGAATAAAATGTTTTGATAGCAATACAAACTTGGAAGGAAAAATTGATTATGAAAACATACATGTCAATAAGACTCGGTAAATCGTAAAGAAACTCGACTGGGCATACTAGTATAAAATAAAATTATTATAACATAAAATACATGGTTGTATTATAATTGTGGCCAAAGCTTTTCGAGCACTGTGAACTTGGCACCCGACTTTTGAAAATCGGGTTGTTTTGCGATTCTTACAGAATTTCGTATGTAGTTGATTGTAGTAATAAATATTTCGTTTGTAGTTGCTTAAAAAAAAGTTATAGGACTTTGAAAAAACCCATCCCCCGGATTTGAAAGCACTCAAATCTAATGGTTGATTCTTATAGAGAATTGTTTGTAGTTGCTTGTAGTGAAGGAATTTCCGTTAGTAGTAGCAAGGAAAAAAGTTATAGCCGATATTTATACCCTATACCACTATGTGGTTTGGGTATAATGACTTTGTGCTGCTGTTTGTAACAACCAAAAATATTCGACCTAGACCCATCTTTAATTATACCGATCAAATCAGAATCACTTTCTGAGTTGATTTAACAATGTCCGTCCGTCCGTCCGTCCGTCCGTCTGTGTGTGCATGTAAAGCTTGTAATCAAACTGCAGGTCGCAAATATGAATATATTTTGATGAAATTTGGTATATAAGCTTTTATCTGCCATGGGATGAACGTTATTGAAATTGGTGAGAATCGGTCCATGTTCAGACCTAGCCCCCATACAAATTACCCATATGAAATCGACATAAATTGCCATAAGATCCAAATTGTCATATAGATCTTACTCAAATTGGGTTTTTTATGTGTTCATTACGTCCATTAATGAGTAGTCCAAAAATTATCCCTTTGGCCGCATATAGAGCTGCTTCCCGATCTTCATTTAAATCTATTAAAAAACAAAAATATTCCACTGATTCTTCTCAGATTTTGTTTGTATATATTTTTGCAAAATACAAGAGACTTTAGTAAACATAATCAGGATCGGTCCATTTTTTGACCTAGTCCCCATATAGATATAGCTTTTCCGATATGAACTTTTTCATATCTTCAGCCAAAAAAATTAATAAAAATCAGACTCAAATTTGGTTTTTGCTTATTTTCTATGTCCAGTTAGTTGGGCCTAAGTGATAGGGCATGGTATAGGGTATCGTATAGTCGGTCTAGACCGACTATAATTTTCTTACTTGTTTTTTTTTTAAATTTTTTTTTTTTTTGAAAATTGTGTTCGTGCTCTATAATCATTTGGGCAATCATTTGTAGTTCATTGTATAATAATTTTTAGTTGGTTGTAGTGACTGCTAATTCGTTTGTAGTTTCGCGAAATCTAAGCGAAAGTCAGAATACATCGAGATGTCGCTCGGAAATCATTTGTAGTCGATTGTAGTGACGATTTGCGGAAAATTTCCCGAAAACAATTTCCCGACAACAATTTCCCGAAAACAATATCCCGAAATTACAATTCCCCGAAAACAATTTCCGGAAATTACAATTTCCCGAAAAAACAATTCCCCGAAAAAAATTCGGGATATAACAACAGTGGTCCTGTGTGCATGTGTCAGTTGTGCGTTGACACTTTTCGGGAAATTGTAATTTCGGGAAATTAAATTCGGGAAATTGTAATTTTCCGAATTGTTTTCAGGGAATTGTAATTTCGGGAAATTGTTGTCGGGAAATTGTTTTCGGGAAATTTTCAGCTAATCGTCACTATGATCAACTACAAACGATTTCTGAGCTAGATCTCGATGTATTCTGATTTCCGGTTGCTTTTTGAGGAACTACAAACAAATTAGCGCCCACTACATTCAACTACAAACGATTTCCGACCTAGATCTCAATGTATTCTGACGACTCGTTGCTTTTCGAGGAACTACAAACGAATTAGCGTTCACTACAATGAACTACAAATGATTGCCGAGCTAAACCTCGATGTATTCTGACTTACGCTTAGTTTTCGCGAAACTACAAAACGAATAACCGGTCACTACAATCGACTACAAATGATTTCCGAGCGAGGTCTCGATGTATTCTGACTTACGCTTAGTTTTCGCGAAACTACAAAACGAATAACCGGTCACTACAACCAACTACAAATTATTATAGAGCACGAACACAATTTTGAAAAAAAAAAATATATATCGACTATAACTTTTTTCCTTGCTACTACACACGGAAATTCCTCCACTACTATCAACTACAAACGATTTTCTACAAGAATCAACCATTAGATTTGAGTGCCTTCAAATCCAAGGGATGGGTTTTTTTCAAAGTCCTATAACTTTTTTTTAAGCAACTGCAAACGAAATATTTATTACTACAATCAACTACATACAAAATTCTGTAAGAATCGCAAAAAAAATCCCGATTTTCAAAAGTCGGGTGCCAAGTTCACAGAGCTAGCTTTTCGTTTGCACGTAGGAATAAATTTGTGGGCAAGCGCAAACCAATTCAATCACTTTAATCACTTAAATTTGCTAAATGAATAAACAAAATTTTTACCTAAAAAACCAACATGCATCAGCAAAAACAAAAAAATTTAGAAACAGACAATATTTAGAAACAAAAACAAGTAAGAAATTTATAGTCGGTCTAGACCGACTATACGATACCCTATACCATGCGTTTAGAGACCCTGTCTCTTAGGCCCAACTAATTGGATATAGAAAATAAGCATAAACCAAATTTGAGTGGCATTTTTATTAATTTTTTTGGCTGTAAATATGAAAAAGTTCATATCGGATGCTATGTCTATATGGGGACTAGGCCCAAAAATGAACCGATCCTGACCATGTTTGATAAAGTCTCTTGTATTTTGCAAAAATATATACAAACAAAATTTGAGAATAATCAGTGCAATATTTTTGTTTTTTAAAAGATTTAAATGAAAATCGGGAAGCAGCTCTATATGGGGCCTATGTCTAAGAGTTGTCCAATAGGGATCATTTTTGGACAACTGATTAATGGATGTAATATATATATACAAACCCAATTTGACTAAGATTTGTATGATAATTTGGATCTTATGGCAATATATGTTGATTTCATAGGGGTCATTTGTATGGGGGCTAGGTCTGAACATGGACCGATTCTCACCAATTCCAATAGCGTTTATGCCATGGCCGATAAAAGATCAAATACCAAAGTTCATCATAATATATTCATATTTGCAACCTGCAGTTTGATTACAAGCTTTACATGGACACACAGACGGACGGACGGACGGACGGACGGACGGGCGAACATCGGTAAATCGAATCAGATAGTGATTCTGATTCGATCGGTAAAATTAAAGATGTGTGTAGGTCAAATATTTTTGGTTGTTACAAACAGCAGCACAAAGTCATTATACCCAAACCACATATTGGTATAGGGTATAAACACACTGGTCGTGTGCACAAAGACAAAAAAGGACTACGCATTGTCGCGACTTTTTAAATACAAACTAAAATTCTATTCTTTTTCAAAATCTATAAAATTAAATCCAACTGTAACTAACTTAACTAGTGTGGCCTATGAAGTGTGGAAAATGTCCTAAAAGGTCCAAACTTTTTTTTTTAAATCTATAATATTAATAGGCTAGGCGATTTCTTGTGACCGATGTTTTGTTCTACCGTTTAATCCCGATTTTGACCAAACGTATATTATTTGAAAGGTATTTCTTTTTAGCTGTTAACCAGATTTACAGTTTTTTAAATTTTTTCCTTTATTTTGAGTAAATTGCATTCAAAATTGCTACTAACACATACACAATAATAATAAACCATAAAAGTGTTGGTTTGTGAACTGGTTAAGTTGAAAAATAAAGTTGCCTAGAAATTGCACTCGAATTTCGAGCTCTGGAATCTGCTAGTTATTATCAATATTTACACATAACTTTTATAAACAAAAAAGTTTTTGCTATATACTTAAATGCCCAAGTTGAAGGTTGCATCGTAATAGTTTTGATTTTGCAAGATTTAATAGGAAAAATAAGCACTTGAATCGTAAAGAATTTAAATTTTTCCACTATTCGCAAAACCAGCAATAATTTTCTAACTTTGACAGCTCACAGCAAAAAAAAACACATAATTAAAAAAATAAATATTTAATTGATTTTGACAACTGGTGCTAAAGAATCTTATATACCCGATACCAAATTTAAATACAAAAACTGGATTTCTAAGTTTAAATTTATCACTCAATGTGTGACGGAGCATGCTTAAAATTTGACTGTAGTCTATTAACAATTGGTAGTTAACGGTAGCAGTGTTAATTTTAATTAACTACATGGGAAGCTCAAAAACTCTTGTACCTACTAAGCTGCCCTCATAATTGGCAATTTATTCTATATTATCTTTCCAATTTGATGGTTTTATTACTTTGAATAATTTTTAGTCCCATAGCTGCATTAAATTTTTTCCGAAACCTTTTGCGTCATAAACTGTTTTTTTTTTTATGAAATATCTTAACTATAACTCTATTGCCAACTTCGGATTCATAATTAAATACCAGTTATCGTGTATGTCCATATACAGATTGTGCAATCCATGTCACTTCTAGCAGTGTTCCAAAAAATAACCGCCTATTGTTGCAAATGAAGTCAGCGGTTTTTCCAGAAAAGTGTGCACAATTTTATTCCCTTAATGTGTCTTCTTATGTTGTCTGGGCTTTCATATTTGCCGATGAACTTAACACATGTTTAGTTTTACATTCTTTGGAAGTCTGAGAATTCGTTTATGGTTGCCAGAAGCGCAATACTAACGCTCAAACCTGTAAAAAAAAATTCTGAAGTAATGTACCGCTGGTCATATAAATAAGCGGGCTATAAATATGTGCATATATTGAGATTGTTTGCATTGGATGTTGTTCTTTCTTTTTTGATTCTGTAACTTGTTTTAGTGTTGTATACCCTACACAACTCTGTATGATTATGTGAATAGTATTAAAATTATTTTGCGACAAATAAATAATAAAAAAAAAACAAATTTTAATTATAGAAAATTAGAACATAAGAAATATTTTTTTTCACTCCGACAGAAGGAGGTAGAGGAAGTACTTCGAGCGCTGGACTTGGCTCTGCTTACGATATCTTGCTCTTTACTTTAGGACTCATATGCAAAGAAGTATGATTCGTGATCTATTAGAATTCTAATGACGTATTTTGTAGAATCGAAAACAAATTTATTTCATCATTTTCTGATACAAATCTACACGAGCCCTATTTTGGCACGATTGTGAAATTATGTATTACTGAAATATCATTCCATGCACATCGTCGGTTATTTTTTAGCAAAACAACCGATTTTGAACGACGTTATTAGAAATTGTCCTTGTGTCAACGACGTACAGTGTTTGAGCAGGGGGTTATTTTTTAAATATTCACCTTTAATTTGCCCATATATCCCTCTTTTAGGATTTTTAATTTCGGCTCATATTTTTTCTTCAATTTGTCTCCAAAACTTGGTTTTTACGTAAAAGAAAAAATTATTTTTAGTGCAAATGTAACCTCACGGAGCATAAGAATGGGATTTTTAAAAATATTTTTCAGCTGAGAATCTTTGTTACCATAAATACTAAAAAACTGTCTGCGGGAAACTGCGGCTAAAAATTTTTAATTTTTCCCAAAAACGGAGAAGCGATCTTTTACTGGGAAATTATGCAATTTTTGAAGAAACTTTATTGAACAAAAAGTGTTCGGATTGATTTATGGAATACTCAAAAATTTTTTCAGAATTTGTGGACACAATTTTTGACATTTCAAAAAGAAAATTTTTTTTTTCGCAAAAATTCTGAAAATAATGAAAAGTGAAAAATTTTCCTCCGCAGTTTCATGCAGACAGTTTTATAGTATTTATCGAAATGAAGATGCTCAATGTTTAAATTTAAAAACATTTGCTCTTGTTTTCTAACCATTTTTTTATGCTTGTATTCAAGAATGAAAAATGGACAAAGATGGCTAATTCGGAAAGTAAACATTAGGCGAACTTTGCCATTTATTTTGGCGACGCCTCCAGTACTAAAGAAAGAGTCACAGGCGGCGCCAAGCCGGCTTTAACGATACATACACAATCATTAAAAAAATAAAGTGAGTCAACTCAAAATTTACAAATTTTCAGTAGAGGCAAAAAACGTGTTTTTTAATATTTACTATAAAATTTAAGAACAGTTGTTTCATTGTAAAGAATTGCGAATAATAAGTAAACAACAGTAGTTGTTCTTGCGATTTTGCCAGTGATCATCAAAACTAAAAATTTTTTGGGTGCAACTCAAAATATGTCTTTTTAATGGATTCTAAAGAAGCTGCTCTTATACACAAAGAGGGTTACAACTGTATTTTTTTGCGAAAGACTAGAAAAACCGATGTAAAATTTTTTACAGTGGATAGACATGATCACTGTGTATCGCTTTCTTGCAAAAAGTGAAAATTGAAAAATTTTGAGTTCACTCACTTTAGAGGTACAGGTGCGAAATGCTAGAAACACAATGACCACAACAAGCACAACTACCACACACAAACGAGAAAATTTAGAATAACGACAATAATAAGAACAATATAGAAAAATCATATTTTTCAACAGTTTCTTTACATTTTCTTTCAATGAAGCATTTTCACTGAAAACGGACAGCGGGCTGATCTATTGAGGGCGTGGTCGTGATTTCCCTAGACCAGTGGTGGCCAACACACATACTATCACGCAATATGGTTGTGTGTGTAGCAGCGAAAAACGAAATTGAAATTTACTCTCACCAGTTATACACCGAAAAAACTTTACATTTGTGGAAAATAAAAGATTTTTTTTTTTTTTGCATTTTTATAGTATTGTTATTTTATTTGAACTTTTTTATGTACATATTATTTTTTTTTGTTAACTAATTATATTTATAATAATTTTTTATTCATGTAACAATAAATTAGTTAATAATAATAAATAGTAATAATTTCCAATTTCCTTTAAGCTCAGCCTACTAATTCATCCAGATTAATATCTCCTCTATATTCCTTGATGCGCAGTAGATCGGCTATGTGTTGGTCTGTTAACCGATTACGTACCTTACTTAAAATTATTTTCAGGCTGGAAAATGCAACCTCACAATTATAAGTGGTTCCAAACATTGAGAATAGCTTGTAAATTTCATTTTTGAGATTTCGATATTTATTGTCATCGATTTTCAACCAAAATTGTTCTCCAGTTTCCAGTGGAATTTCTAGGTCTTCCCTTAATTGCCTAAGTTCTTCATGCAGTATGACATCCTGCTCCTCTATTTCACAAATTAATGGATAATTATACAATTTTATTAGTTTTTCAATGCATGTTAAATCTTGAAATCTGTCTGTATAATTCTCCTTTATTGATTCCACGATTTCAGCATATTTTTGTATTTTAACAGAATTAGTGATATTTAATTCTGAAAGTATTATCGCTGTTTTTTAAGGTTTGCAGTACTATTATTTTTGAGTTGGTGAACCAATAAATCCAATTTTCTATGAAAATTCTGTATTAATGTTGCTAAGCGGAAAATTGTAATATTTTTACCTTGAAGAGTTAAATTAAGCTCATTCAATATTTCGGTTAAATCGCATAAAAATGCCAAGTCCAATTGGAAGTCGTGGTCTTCCAGTGAAGAAACAAGCTCTTCGGTGTCTTGTTTTGGTGTACTTTTAAAAAACAGAATGATTTCTTTTCTCAAATTAAAAAGCCGTTCTAAGCTTTTGCCTCGACTAAGCCAACGAATTTCAGTGTACAACAAAAGATCACCATACTCTGCATTAAGGTTTTCTAGAAAATCTTTAAACTTTCTGTGAGTCAGTGCGTTGTGTCCACCTCTTATTTTGTTAATTGTTCTAACAGCAATGTCCATAGTATTGGTCATACTTAAACCTTTAGAAAATAATGCTTGCTGATGTATAACACAATGGAAAGCTGGGCAATAAATTCCATTTTTGTTTAAAATTCCCAAAAGACCCTTATTTTTCCCTTTCATTACTTTTGCTCCATCGGTGCATATTGAACTTAACTTGCTTTTGTCAACAATTGAAAAAACATTTGATTTTATTGCGTCATACAAAACTTGACCTGTAACATTACTGTGAAGGGAAATAACTTCCAAAACTTCTTCAAAAGTGGTTAAATTTGCATCAACAGTTTTGATGCAAATAATTAGCTGACAAATATTATTAATGTCAGTACTCTCGTCAAGAGAAACTGAAAAATATTTGCAATTTATAAGCCTATTTTTAGCTGCAGAATAGATAAACTTACTTATCTATTCTGTCCTACGAGTGATTGTCTGTCGAGACAAAGGGATATTTTGGCAAAGATTTACAGCTTCTTGGCATTTTTCACCAAAACAATTTAAAACATCTGATGTTAAATTTAAAAAAAAAATTCCATCCTCATATGGCCGACATTGCTTTGCTAAAGTCAAAGCAACTGTATAAGATGCCTTTTTCAAAGCCAATGAATCATTTATTAAATTATTTTGGTTATGAATAATAGTTTCACCAACCATAAATTTTAAAAAATACTCTGCTTTTAATTGCAATAGTTTCAATTTACGTTCACCCCCCATTAGATCATTAAAATTTCCATGACAAGTGTCGAAATGCCTTTTTAAATAGTAACTACATATAGAACTTAAAACGCGATAACAAATCACGCATTGAGCTTCGCCATCCATATTTTCTATAAAAAAAAAGTCATTTTCATATTTTTCGTCAAACATTTTTATTAGTGTATTTTTAACAGTCGGATCAGCGATACTCCTTCTTCATGAAGTGATCAAGTGCAACTGATTTGTTTAACTATGTCAAAATGTAAACAAACCAATAGCCGAACTATTGTAATCGTTAGTCATACGAAGGTATGGCTTCATGTTTATAGTGTACGTGTGTTTTAATTGCGTTAGCAGAATTTTGTTCATCAACCCCGCGGGAAAGGAAATTCTCTCTTTGGCCATCGCTGCCCTAGACGGACATAAGTCTCTTGTGTTTAACGTGAGCTTGAACACTTACCTCACGGTGATTAAACACTAGACCGATATGATGCGTCCGCCCAACGCCCTACCACAAAACAGTTTGCAAACTAGGATAAATGTGTTTGGCATAACTCTATCCTTTGTTGAAGGATCCGGCCGATCTAAAACCCTTTTGCTCTATGGGTCGCATCAACCGGTTGAATGCAACTCCACATTGAACTTTGTTTTTCCCGCTATTATGGGCCACCACAGCTACCACAAAACTTCCCGAGGGGCCGTTCCCAAAAAAGTCATTTAAGGGTTCAACACTTCCTTGTTGATCTTCAGCAGATCTTACAAGCACACATACATCTTCTCAGACATCTCTTGACACTTTTTGATAACGTCTACTGCACTCCTTCCTGCTACCTCTGTCATCCCTATGGCTGCACATGCGAGGTGACATCGATAGCTTTCCAAATTCGTTTTTCAACTACTGGCCATCTTCCGTCTACTACGCTCATTCTTACTGATTGGCACTATCATGCAGGGGTGATGCTATCGACAATGTTGCGAACTCGCTTTTCAACTTCTCCAAATAGTCATCTCGGATGCTATATTGGCATCATGCACTACCTGCAAGCGCCTTTGACTCGTCTTCAGCCCAACACTCTCCAACTTCTTGTCAGCTGTAGCTGACTCCCGGCCTCGTTTTCTACCCATGTTCCATCAACTATGTCTTCAACTAATCGGCAGTAATCTTGTCAGTGTGGCAGCTGACGCAAAAACTATCGGAGTTCGTTATCCAACTTACAACACTAACGTTTGCTTCACACATTCTTCTTGCTGTTTATATCAGTGGTAAGAGATAATATAGACACCATTCCATACTTCGTTTTCCAACTCATTTTACATCTGCACCACCTTGTGACACCTTGACCGTCGTTAACAGCGCACAATTATGTGTGTTTCTCTGGTAGGTTTTGAGTACGTGTTCGTTCTGCTTCTGATATGGACAATTCCGGAAAACCTCCTCGTAGCGTATACGGCTTACCCGTGGTACGAATTTATCGCCTTTGGTGAGGCTTCGTTACCAAGCTTGGCCTTGGCCACTGCCCGGTTCCCGCCAGTTACCCCCCAAATAGGGTGGGACTGGTCGCCCCACAGACGGACAGACAGACAGACGGAGATCGCTGTATCAACTTCACTTGTTATTATTATCATTTGCAAACGAAATAACGAACTAATATATCTGTGGTCATAAGCGATAACCGCCTAAGTCGATTTAAGAACGATTTGAGTTAAGTATGCTATCACATACTACTAAAGACGCTTTATATATACGTGGAATCTCTAACACTCTTTATTCAAAAGTTATTAATGAAAATATACTGACCTAAGTCGTAATGAAGCCCCATTGTATTTATATAAAAAGTTGTTTTTCTCGAAAGCATGATTTTCGACTTAGGCGGTTAATGCTTGTGACCACAGATATAACCACTGTTGCATAGTGTGGAGGGTATAAGAATGTGGTTATGTAATATAAATTTTTTTTATTTTTTCCCCCCAAGTTTCTATGGGCATAAAATCTAATGCGTTATATAGGTTTTCAAAATACATACTTTACATTTGAACTCCATCACGAAATTTGAATATTTTAGTACAAATCTCATGTTAATGAATGAATGACTTAAAAAATTATTTCCTTTTAATTAATTTTTTTTTTTTAATATTTCTCCAAAAGTGACAAGAAACAGATTGGTTTCAACTGAAAATTATTTTGAAGGTCTATCGAACGGACGTAATTTTAAATATAGTACATTTCTCGATTTATTTAGCAATGAGCTTGGAAAATATTGAAGTTTTCGATTAAAATATGGTCGCGGTTAATCTGGCACTTTTCAGAAATGAAAATAATGAACGAAAAAAAAAATTATATTTCTTAACCTCATGGCGGATTATCTATAATATTAATAGGCAAGGCGAGTTCTTGTGACCTCTTCTACGCTTTAAGTTATGAACCAATTTTTACAAGAAATATACCATTTGAAAGGTATTTCCTTGCAGATATGCACCATCGTCACAGATGTGCGCTATCTGATACATTTTTTTTTTTGGAGTGATAATCATCTAACGTTGCTACTAACACATACATAAAACACATAAACTATACAAGGCTCTGTGTGTGTTTATTAAATTTGTTAATGTGTTTGGAAAAATTGTATTCAAAAGTCCTATGTTGAATTGTGAATTGGCTAAAATTGATTAGCATACCTGTAGGCTCTTATAAAATTATTTATTAACAAACTCATTTATATATCTTCTGTGTGTTCAACAAATATTTATAATGAAATTTAATGAGTTTTATTTAAAAATTCACAATTTAATGCATATTGTTTAAAAATTCTCAACTTAATGAATTTTAATTAAATATTCATAAACATTGAGAAAAAAAATCATGTGAGTCCGATCGCAGGGGAGATGTGTAAACATCTAGTAAGTAAAGATTTTTTATAGCACTTTCTTAAAATCAAACAGAAAGCGTTTCACTTATTATTATTATTATTTATTATTTTAACCGGTTAATTTTGAATTTTTCGTTTTTTACTTTTTATTTTTCGTTTTTCATTTTTCGTTTTTCGTTTTTAATTTTTTATTTTTAATTTTTAATTTTTTAAGTTTAATATTTCATTTTTTATTTTTTCAATTTTTATTTTTTAATTTTTAATTTTTTTCTTCATATTTCATTTTCCAATTTTTATTTTTCTTTTTCGTTTTTATTTTAATATTTTTTTTTTTTCAATTTTCATTTTTTTTATTTTTCATTTTTCATTTTTTATATTTAATTTTTTATTTTTAATTTTTTATTTTTCATTTTTCATTTTTTATTTTTCATTATTAATTTTTAATTTTAGTTTTTCATTTTTCATTTCTTATTTTTCTTGTTTCATTTTTTATTTTTAATTTTTTAGCTTTAATTTTTTATTATTCATGTTTTATTTTTCATTTTTTCCTTTTTATTTTTTTTTTAATTTTTTGTTTTTCATTTTTAATTTTTTATTTTTCATTTTTCATTTTTCGTTTTTCATTTTTCATTTTTTATTTTTCTTTTTTCATTTTTCATTTTTAATTTATTTTTCATTTTTTATTTTTCATTTTTCATTTTTCATTTTTAATTTTCCAATTTTTACTTTTCATTTTTCATTTTTCATTTTTTATTTTTTATTTTTTATTTTTTATTTTTCATTATTCATTTTTAATTTTTCGTTTTTCGTTTTTCATTTTTTATTTTTCATTTTTCATCTTTAATTTTTCATTTTTTATTTTTCATTTTTCATTTTATATTG
Source organism: Cordilura impudica (assembly GCA_963682025.1). NCBI lineage: Eukaryota > Metazoa > Arthropoda > Insecta > Diptera > Scathophagidae > Cordilura > Cordilura impudica. The sequence goes on from OY821517.1 coordinate 301,096,786, forward strand.
TGCATTTTTTATTTTTCATTTTTCATTTTTTTTTTATTTTTAATTTTTTTTTTTCATTTTTCATTTTTTATTTTTCATTTTCTTTTCATTTTTTATTTTTCATTTTTCATTTTTTATTTTTCATTTTATATTTTTCATTTTTTATTTTCCGTTTTTAGTTTTCCATTTTTTATTTTTAATTTTTAATTTTTTATTTTTCATTTTTTTTTTTCATTTTTTATTTTTCATTTTTCATTTTCAAACAGGTTATCATAATATCATAATTTTTTCACCAATACAATCACATTTTGTCTTACGACTCACATGTTACGCTTACATGTTACGCTGTTTTTGAAATTTACCCCCCTGCGCGTATAGATGTTTACACAAAAAAAAAAAAAAACATATTCTAACCTAATATTTTGGATTAAATCGTTTTCAGAGACCACATACCTTTGAAAAAATCTCAAAAAATTTCAAATATCCAAAAGCTTTTGGTGCTAATCCACATTCCCCATTAAAAGTTACAAATAAAAACCTTTTTGGTGAAACACGTTTTTACCAATGTTACCAATACATTCTAGATATAAAACCTTTCGCCGATATGTTCCTTAGCATTTTCTGAGGCAAAAAGTACCTCATAATATCTCCATTAAATACCTTTTTCAATATGGTTTATATTTTATTTATATTTTTAGGAAACTCTTGGTGTAAGGTAACATATATCCAGTCAATACTGACTATAACATTCTTGTTTTTTTTTTTATTTTTTATTTTTTCCTTAAACAGTATAACTTATAGATGCCTGACCACTAACAAACAAGTTTTTTATGTTACTTATATGCTGGTACGGTTATTTTTGCTTCGTTACGCAATTCTTGATTAATAGTGCTTTTACATTTGGTTGATATCTCAAAAAATTGTATTTCAATGAAAATCTCACTAACATCATGAGATTTTCCATAAAAAATTTAAATTTCTCGACAATTGTCGAGATCTGCACGTAAATTCATCCAAAATCAAGTGATAAAATTAGTACTAGGTACTGAAATTTTTTAAATTTGTTGTACCTTATAGAAATCATTTGTTTATATTAGCGTTGACAAACAAAATCTCGCTATTGCAATGTAAACAGTGTATGATTTCTATATTTTAAGCGCAATCTGAAGATTTCAATACAGTTGTAAACGCAGCAGAAAAATGTTTTTTTTTTTTACCTTAACAATGATATGCTGTGTTTTAACTGGCATCGCTCGAAGAGTATTCATGGCTTCACTAACAGGTGACTACAGTGTTTCTTACGTGGGTAGCAATTAATCAAGATACCATGTTTTACAACTGCTAGGCTTGAGTAAATGATTGTAATTTATCGAATTATGGGAAATAAAAATAAGAAAAACAATGAACATTTCAATATATTCTTTTTTTGTTCTGACTATTGAGATGCTAATCAAATATAAAATTTTTGGAACAGATAAAGTAATTTAATTTGTCATTATCGCCGTTTTAAATCGTTTTAAATTTCTTAAGAAAATGTATTTTTTCCAGAAATGGTACTTTTTAAGAAAATGTACTTTTTTAGAAAAGGTTATTTTTTGGTACATTTGTTAGATAAGGTAATTTTTTAAGAAAATTTCATTTTTTTAAGAAAAGGTAGTTTTTCTAGAAAAGTTAGCTTTTTAAGAAAATGTACTTATTTAAGAAAAGATCCTTTTTAAGAAAGTTCTTTTCGAAAAAGATAATATACTTTTTTTTAAGAAAACGTGATTTGTTAAGAAGTTTTTTTTTTGAAAAAGTACTTTTGAAAGAAAGGTACATTTTTAAGAAAAGGTTCTTTTTTAAAAAAAAAGATAATTTTTAAAGAAGAGTTAATTTTCTACGAAGAGGTACTTTTTTGGGGAAAGGTTTTTTTTTCTAAAAAAGATATTATTTTAAAAAATATACTTTTTTAAGAAAAGTACTTTTCTAGAAAAAGTATTTTTTAGAAAATGTACTTTTTTAGAAAAGGTACTTCTTTAGAAAAGGTACTTTTTTAGAAAAGGTACTTTTTTAGAAAAGGTACTTTTTTAGAAAAGGTACTTTTTAGGAAATGCACTTTTTTAGAATACGTTCTTTTTAGCAGAGGTACTTTTCCTGGAAAAGGTACTTTGAAAAAAGGAAGGCAGTTTTTTAAGAAAGGATACTTTATCAAGATTACGTACTTTTTTCAGAAGAGGTACTTTTTTGACGATGGGATTTTTTTTCAACAAGGATATTATTTTAAGAATATATACATACTTTTTTTTAGAATGTGTAGTTTTTTAAGAAAAGTACTTTTTTAGGAAAAGTACCTTGTTTAGAATAGGTTATTTTTCAGAATAGTACTTTTTTGGGAAAAGGGGCTTTGAAAAAGAAAAGAAGGCTTTTTTTAAAGAAAGCAATGCTTTTTCAAGATAATGTACTTTTTTCAGAAGATGTACTTTTTGGGGGAAAGGTTCTTTTCTAAACAAGATTTTTTTCAAGAAAATCTATTTTTATTAGGAAAACGTACTTTTTTTTAAAAAAATAATTTTTAAGAGAAGCATATTTAAAAAAAAGGTACTTTTTAAACAAACATGTACTTCTTTAAGAAAATGTACTTCTTTAAGAAAATGTACTTTTTAAAAAATGGTACTTTTTAGGAAAACAAACAAACCGGAAAACAACATTTCTTCTTACAGACCAATTAGTCTATTAACAACATTTTCTAAATTATTTGAAAGAATATTCTTACGTAGATTGTTACCAGTGCTGGAAACAAAAAACATAATTCCAGACTACCAATTTGGTTTTCGGCAACATCATGGCACTCCTGAGCAATGTCATCGGATAGTCAACATTATAAGGGATGCATTAGAAAGAAAACAATATTGTTCGGCGCTGTTTTTGACATCCAACAAGCCTTCGATAGAGTTTGGCACCAGGGACTTCTATTCAAATTAAATATATTACTTCCATCACCATATTATTTTTGCATTAAGTCATGCATAAACCAAAGATTCTTCTGCGTAAAAGTAAATGCTGAAACCTCCGATATATGTCCAATTAATGCCGGGATTCCACAAGGTGGTGTTTTAGGCCCTATCCTTTATACCATATTCACATCGGACATGCCTATAGGAGAAAACATTTGCAACATATGTTGATGATACAGCTATAGAAGCAACAAGTGATGAACCAGATATTGCTTTAGCAACGATCCAAATTCAACTTAACGACATTGGGTTATGGCTACAGAAATGGAATATAAAAGTTGATACCCAAAAATCTACCCATGTAACGTTTACTTTAAGAAAAGGAGATTGTCCAGTGCTTACATTAAATGAAACTCAAATCCCAAAACAAACTAAAGTTAAATATCTTGGTCTTCACCTGGATCGCAGACTTACATGGAAAGATCACATTAAAGCAAAAAGGCAACAATTAAATATAAAAACAAGAAAAATGTATTGGCTCCTTCATCCAAAATCAGAGCTTACTATTAACAATAAACTTCTTATTTACAAAACAATACTAAAACCAGTTTGGACTTATGGCACACAGCTTTGAGGGACAGCTAGTAATTCTAATATTGAAATCTTGCAAAGATACCAATCAAATGCACCATGGTTCGTAACTAATAACAATATTTACAAAGATTTACAGATTACTACAGTTCAAGATGAGATTAATAGACATAGTTCAAGATACTTTGACAAACTTAGTAACCGCAGTAACCCATTAGCAATATGCTTATTAGATGAAAGTGAGGAAATAAATAGACTGAAAAGGCACCATATATTAGATTTACCTTATAGAAAATGATATCTTATTTTACAAATTTGTAAATAATTTAACTGGATTAGAGTTCAGATTATGTTAAGTTTATTTAAGTTTAACAAATTTCCTTATTGTTATATAAAAACAGATTGTGAATAAAAGACCAATTACCGATGTTCATCTGTCTCTCTAATTTAAATTCCAAATCACGTTCTAGCACACAATTGGCGCCCGGGTTAATTTGCTTTCAAACATGACCTTACTCAGTTATGATTTTATATGCAGAGAACATTCAAATCTGCCTCAAAATTCATATAAAAAATAGATAATTTAAGTTTGTTTTTAATTTCTTTAACAAAAAACAATTATTTCATCTATTTTAATATTATTTGATGTAGTGATATAGAGGAATGTCCTTAGATATCTTAAAAAGTAATTCTATTCTTTGATAAAGTAAAATCTAAAACATGCTTTTAATGTTACCTTTTGCAGAAAATACAACGTTAAACAATGTAACAATTTTTTTTTGCGTGTATTAATATTATCAGTAAATAACATTACTCGAATCTTGAAGTACTTACACGTGTAACATCAAACTAATTGTTACTTTTTGCCCGATTACAAATCGAGATAAAAATCAATATTGATAATGCAATTAAAGTAGGTAAAAAAACTACATATTTAATTGGTTAAATATTGCCGTTGGCTTATAAAAAAACAAACACTTTAAATTTAATATTTTACTAGATAGACATAGGCAGAGTACTTTAAAAACAAACGTGTAAGTAATTTGAACAATTACAATTAATTTGAACGAATAAATTGACTCTGGTATCTACCATAACGGAGCTTATATTCGGTAGTAGAAATATATTTTTTTCTTTAACTGCAGTAATTTATAATTAACTAATATGTTAAGTTATGCAGTGTTGTCAGTTTCGGTGGTTTTCTTTTTAAAATTAAGATTTTGATAGGAGCTTTTTCAAAAAATTTTTTAATAATATATTTAACATTAAAATATTTTACGCATATTAATTATTAAATGTTAGTAAAAAAAAACATAGTGTAAAATACAACAAATTGAACAACTCTTTTATGTTATTCTGATTAGCATCAAAGTTAATATAGTTACGATCATTAATAACAACACTAGCCAGCAAGGTTTTGGACTGGAGCAACCAAACATCTTTCCCAGGGTAATTTCGTATTCTGATTTCGAATCTGTAATTGGTGTTTCTCTATCACGTCAGGTTTTCGAGATACAAAAAATGTTCTTATTCGTTTTTAACATAAAAAATCATAGTTTATTTAAAAATCAATGGATTTTCAAAAGTGAATGACATTTTTTGAATTTGTTGTATTTTGTTGGTTCGGTTTCACGTATTAGAGTCCAATAATAGTCTCCCAGATGCTTTTCAATTTTCATTAAATCTTGGTGAGCACGCTCTCCTTGTTCGTCGCTGGAAAAAAAATCTAAATGCGAATGAAGAAAATGCATTTTTAGTGCTATTCGTGCACCTAATTCGTGATAATTTTTCAATAATTCAGCAACAATTTGTCTGTAGTCTTCACTCTTATTATTTCCAAGAAAACTGTCCACAATGCTCTTGAAAGATTTCCAGGCTGCATATTCTTTGTCCAATAAACATTGTGAAAAATTGTCATCATTCAATAGGTTCCTGGTCTGAGGGCCAGCAAATATGCCTTCTTTGATTTTAGCATAAGAAATTTTAGTAAAAACCTCTAAGAAATATTATAATGCTGCACCATCTTTGTCCAGAGCCTTGACAAAGTTCTTAAAAAGGCCCAATTTTATATGCGGCGGCGGAAGAAGAACGTCGCACTGTGGTCAATATTTTGAGATAGCGGCCAAAACTCCTTTTGGTTTTTGTTCTCCGATTTTAAAGTTATTACACTCATATGAAAGAAGGCAGTAGTAAACCTCGGGAGCCAAAAAATTAGAACTCTATTTCAACTATTTCACTGAGAACAGGGTGGTCCAAAATGGACTTTTTCAGAATTTTTAAAGTTTAAATGATCATAACTTTTTTGTTTTTCAAGATTTTTGGACGAAATAAATTTTGTGTTGTAACTTAACTTATTTCCTATTACTGGTAAAAAAATTGAAGCTCTACTATTTTCAGAACAATTTAAATTTTTTTTTAAAAAAGGTCAAATTTCTTGGAAATTTCCTACTTCATAGAGCACAACTCCTGTGAGTCAAGCTGAGTCAAAACACAAATTTACTATTTTGTAGTCCTAACTCTCCCCTACATTCCTATATATACATGTCCATGCATCGGGAGTGCACTTTTTGAGCTACAGCAATTTTTCTGACCCAAGGTAAAATATTCGGTACAAATGCACGTCATATTTTTTGAGAAGTTATTTGTATGTGAAAGTGGCTATTATGCATATATTTTGATGAAATTTTGTACAAGAGTTCTTATTGACCCAAAAAATAATTCTGTTGAAATTAGGAGAAGTTGGCCCATATTTGGACCTAGTCCACATAGAAGGGTGTATCAAAATTTTGACAAAAATGACAATAGAACTCTCAAATTATGTGGTATCTGGCAATTCATTTGGAAAAGGTAAAAAAGATTTTATTGCCATCTAATATTACACAACTTAAATACGTGAAAATTGCAAATAAATTTAAAACCAATGGAAATAACTGGTAAAACCAACTACCTGTTATATTATGTTTCAAAGAGGTAAAAAAGATCATGTTGAAACTTCGAGCAATAGTATATTAATCCATGCATTCATTTTTTTTCTTCATTATTGTTTAAACAATGGCTAAATTCAGTTATAGTGTTCTGTCTGATATATATTTTGAACGGAAAGATGAAAAAGACATTATTTTACATATAATGAATAATCCGTTCTTCAAAATATGCGACAAACAAGAAATTAAAATTCATAACTTAAAAATAAAAAACTTTTTAAATACTTTAAGAAAACGGTACAATCAATGTTCCAGAAACAAGAAATTGTTTTACTCACGCAACCAAGAATGGCTAAGAAATAAACTTATTTTTAAAAAGCCATCAGTAACTACCATGGAAACTGGAAAAGGTGGTCGACCAGCAAAGCCAATTGATAATTGTAGTGAAAGATCACGAAGACGCAATCTTAAACATATCAATGAAGAAGTTTCTTGTAGCATCATAAAGGATTCATTTCTGCATCAAATTCAACCATCGAAAACTAAAAAGGGTAAAATTGCTATCATTGAAAAAATAGTGGAAGCAAGCCCCAGACGCACAAAAAGGATTTTAGAAAGTATGCCGACACCAACTGAAGAAAATAAATTTACTCCAGAAGAAGCATTTGCACTATTTTTGGATTTGAAAATGACTAAAAACCAATATACAGAATTGCGGAAGCGAACCAATGAAAAAAATTGTGGAATTTTTCCATCATATCGAGATATAGTTTCTGCCAAAAAAGATTGCTTACCTTCACCAACTGCTATTAGTGCAACTTCAAGTTCAGCAGAAATAAAATTGCAGGATCTTCTTGAACACACTGCAGAACGATTATTAAAGACATTTGATGCTGACTATTTAAAGAAGTTTAAAAATTGCAGCATGACGTTCCTATCAGTCGATTTTTACGTTTGAACACGCAAATTGAAGCTTAAAGTCCCTCCTATTGAACAAAACAAATTGCGTAAAAAAATACCAATCTGGTCAAAAGTTATAGAGTTTTGACCGCTATCTCGCGAAATTGACCACTGTGCGTCGTTTGGATCAATTAATGGTTTATTTGAAATGTTTTGTTTTTCTGGTGAATGCTCAGTTCTTTTTCGCCACTCTGTTCTGACGTAAGGATGACATGTAGCGCTACCATCCCATAGACAAAGGAAACAACAATATTTTGTGAAACCTCCTTGCATAGCAGTCAACAAATCAATGACCTGAAACAGATTAATTTACAGTTATTTACGATGGTCTCTACTATATTAAGGTGGCCCTTCATTATATGGATGGGAACAAAAGTGTTCAAACTCTCGGTATCACCCCCTAGAAATATGCGAATAGCAAAAAAAAAAAAAAACTGAGAAATACAAAGTTTTGGACCAATCAAAAAACATTTAGTCGTGCCTCATCGCGATTGAAAATTTCCAGTGTGTTTATATGGGAAATTATGACTTTTTTTCAGATTTTACGAAAATTTCGTTCTATAGTTAAATTTTTCCAACAAGTTGTTATATAATTCGGGATCAGTATTAAATTATACTTTCAAAGAGCTATAAAATTTCAAAATCGAATAAAATCTTGCCAAGAAATAGCAAATGCCCCAGACCACCTTTGTGCTAAAAAAAAACTAGCTCATGAAATTTGATGGCATTTTTTTCAACTTTGAGAAATTGATCCAAGCTATAATTTCTTTTTGGTCTCTATACTAATAAGTACTCAGATATGACGTACTGTTTTATTACCACGTTGTTAACCTATTGCGCATTGAGACCGAAAATGGGAATTTTTTTTGATAAAATTTTGAGAACTCCTTTTTCAAGTTTTAAAAAAATTTTCTTAAACAAAATAAAAAGAAACTGGATATAAAACTCTAAGATTTTGTTAAATACATGTTACAGATTAACTGTGGGAATTTTTAAGTAAATCCCTGTGCCATAATTTTTTTGACAAGGATTTTATTTTTACGGTTTCCGAGAAAATGGGATTTTACTAAAATATTCTGTAAATGTACTCTCTCTAAATACTTTGTATCAAAAATTCATCACGTTTCTACTTTTAAATATTATATTTTATTTTAGTAGCCTAGGGTTTTGGAAAAAAATAATACGACCCCATTAACTTTTTTGTAATTGGGGTCACATATGACCCCAAGCTAATAAAAGACAATTTATTCAAAAAATTCAAATATTTTGTAAGTTCTGCTGAATTTTTAGATGCGATGCCTAAAATATAATAACCAAATGTGTAGAAGTTGCGCTCCCAAAATTTGGGATAAATTCGAAAACGTTAACCCATTATTTGCCAAGGCCAGCAAAATGACCGAAAACTAGTTTTTCTATTAAACTCGGTGAAAGCACTATTTAGAATTTAAGAAAAATAATTCGGTTAACTTTTATTTATTTAACCCTTCAGTGCTCCTGGGATCAAAATAATCCATTGTGATATATCATTGGTGCAATTATCTGCTTATTGCTCGCGATTATAAAGTAAAACAACTTTTAACCAATTTTGTTATAAAATTATTTTATGTATAAAAACTATCTATATTTTTCTGAATTAATATGACCCAAAGCTAATAAAAGACACCTTATTCAAAAGAATATGAATATAAAATTAATTCTATTTATTTTGGTGTATTTAAGGATGATTTAGTGTGCGATTCAAATTGTTTTCTGTAATCACTTACGACTTGCAATAAGTATTAATTTTCTTTAATTTTATATTTCATATTCATTTGAATAAAATGTATTTTATTAGCTTTGGGTTATTTGAGTGTCTTATTATTTTATATAGCATATTTCTAGGTGGTGAGAACACTTTTTTTTATTAAGGGCCACCGTAATACTATATATACAAAGGAATTTAAATCACACATATTAAGGCCACCATAGAACTTCCATTTATGATCGTTGTATTTGAATAATGTCAAAATTTCAGTCAATGATTCGTAATTTTCATTTGTATTAATGGCATGAACAATTGGTATGGATGGTTTTTCATTCCCATTAAGCAAAAGAAGAGCCTTTAAACTGTACTTAGAGCCATCAATAAATAATCTCCATTCGGTTTTATCATTTTGCTGCTACATTTTTTGAAATAAACCATCAACATCAGTACAGTATAGAATAGAGTGTTTCTTTTCAAAATATGCAGCCAATTCCAAGCTTATACCTCTATAGATTGTTACTTTTAGCCCAACTAATGTTTCCACTGCTGCATGCGTGAAGCTAGTAATTCTGCGTCTTGCTTCGTTAAATGTAAATCCCGAATTAGATAATTCAGCCCAACTTGAGTCACTAAATGGCGTTCATCATTAGCCTCATACAAACTACCGCTGCTGGTGAAAGATGTTTCGGACTCACTGCTCGGGTAGCACTGGGAATGACTGGTAATGTATCATTTGGTGGACGTTGAACTGGTTTGGAAACCGATTTGATATTGGCTTAAATAATATTTTTTCGAATTTTGATTTGAACCCAGCAATTTTTGTTAAACAGAAATAATAATCGGTTTAGTTGTTACTTGACTCTCTCCAAAGTGCTGGAATTGAAGAATCGAAATAGATCTTCTTGCCATTTGACAATTTATATAAAACAGTTCTGCAACTATTGCATAACACTATCGGTGTCCACGGCTTGTCCAGGTTTCTGAAAGCAAAACCAAAATAATGTGAATATTCATATTTTAATGATTCTGATATCGCATATCCTATTTTTCACTCAAATATTCATCATACACAATGCAAAAGTGGCTTGAATCAGTAACACACTCCCTGACATGCTTAAACTCTACTATTATGAAGATTTAAAATGAGTGTCGGTTTCTATCAAATTAATAATTGTGAAATTCTAGATTCGAATTCAGCGCACCCAGAGCCCAGCCCTCAAAATTTATTTCTTTCAATGTTTTTAATCTATTTAATTCATTAACTTTATTTTATATAAATGTTTGATGAACACACAGATTAGTTAAAAAACACTAGCAGAGCCCAGCCCTCAAAATTCGAGTGCAAATTTTAGGAAATTTTATTTTTTCATTCAATTTATTTCTTTCAATGTTTTTAATCTATTTAATTCATTAACTTTATTTTATATAAATATTTGCATGCCACCTTAAGGTATTCAAATTGCTGGCAGTTCGCAATTCAACACAGGGTACGTGTTGTGAAATTATTGTAATGAAATCCGTATGTTAACTTTCGTGTTGCATAATGTAAAGTTGATTGTGCACGCATAACTTTCCTCAAATCAAACGAATTTAAGCAGTTAATAGCTCAAAAGAAAGAGCTTGATCCACAGAGTGTTCTGAGAGTCAAGATCCATTCATTAGAAGAGGAGCTATGAGAATTCGAATTGCTTGAGTGAATGTATCCCATAAGAAATGTACATGGAAGAATCGCGTTTGAGTATAACTTGAGTAAGGTGGGAGTTGAGTAAATTTCAATGATTGATGACATATCTGTGTCTAAATACCTTTCATAAAAAAAATGAAGGAAATCGGCCGGATAGAACGGCCAGACGGACTGACTTTAGTTTTCATAGATTTTTTTAATATATAAGATGCTTCGTTTCTGCAGTCAATTTTTTTTAATTCGTAGACCATTTAATAATTATTTTTATAAGATTATCACTTTTTCATCTAAGTATCTATAATATTAATAGGCTAGGCGATTTCTTGTGACCGATGTTTTGTTCTACCGTTTTATGCCGATTTTGACCAAATTTATATTATTTGAAAAGTATTTCTTTTTAGCCGTTTTGCAGATTTACAGATTTTTAAATTTTTTCCTTTATTTTGAGTAAATTGCATTTAAAGTTGCTACTGTCACATACATAAAATTATACATAAGCTATGTGTGTTTTATTAAATTTGTTAATGTGTTTGTAATAACAATGAGTTTGTTTTTGTGTTGATTTGTGAATTGGCTATAATTGATTAGCATACCTTGAGGGTCTTTATTAAATGAAAAAATAAAATTTCCTAGAATTTCCGCTCGAATTTTGAGGGCTGGAATCTGCTAGTTAAAATAATCGTACACATTTTACTAAAAAATTAAATTTGCTTATAAAAGTACCTTTTCTAAAAAAGAACCTTTTCTTAAAAATGTATATTTTCTTAGCAAGCAATTTTTCTTAAAAAGTGCCTTTTTTTTAAAAAGTATTTTTTTTTAGTTTCCCTTTGCTAAAAAATATATCTTTCGTTAAAAAAGTAATTTTCTTGAAAAAGTAATTTTTCTTTAAAACAAGTAAGAGTGTTAAATTCGGCTGTGCCGAATCTTTGATACCCTCCACCTCGGTTTGAGTCTTGATAATAAATGTAAATGAAAAAGTAAACAATTTGTTAAACTTAATACCAAATTATTTCAGCAAATTCTTTGGGTTGGTTTTCTTCTTTTCTATTATTTCGGATATATTTCGGTGTTTGCTTTTTGGTCATCGTGGTTGCTGATCGGCATGCATTTTGGTTATATACGTATATACATGCGTTTCCGGTTATATGACATAACTTCTCGTTTAATTTAGTTTTTGCTAATTAAATAGCTCGCCCTAACCTCCATTGCAAAGGTAATGGTTGTGTAGAGTGGCTATATGCATTAAATCGTGCTAATTGGAGATGGCTGTATAGTTTCTTTTAACTGGCCAAATATTTCTTCATTGTGGCCATATAGGTCGGATGGAGTAACAAAATAATAACCAAAAAAAAAAGCTCTCTCAACTTTTTTTTAAAATATTGCCATATTTTGAAAACATAGAGAATAAATTTATAATAATAAATAATCAAATTAGGGATGAAAAACGCAAAAAACGAAAAGTCCCAAACATTTTAAATAAAATAATTTAATGTTATCTTTATTTTCTGAAAAACTTCAAATTTTCATCCAAAAAAAATTGTGAAAATTTATATATAAAAAATAACATTCTCATAAAATTACGTTTACTTATGTAACAATTTTTATGTTAGCAATTCTTAAATATCATTTGAGGTTTTCTTAAATTCATTGAATTTAAATTAATATCGACAAATCTGTTTTTCTATTTATTTAAATTGTAAAGAAGTGGCATCTCTGTCAAAATAAGCGAAAAACACAAAGAATAGAAAAAAACAAATTACTTCGTGTTTGACAGGATGATTTTATGTTTATGTTTAATATCTTTATTTTTTTTACTAATATTTCTGTTTATTTATTTGAAAATGAAATAATGAATTAAATATGCTATTTAATTTCTTTATTTATATAAAAAAGTTTTTTAATTAAAGCAAAATATTTTCACTATTTCATGATTTTTATTTATGTATGACGACATTTCAACCTAAAAATTTAAGTTTTTATCGATTGGATAAAACACACAAAAATGGTTGTCGTTTAGATAACAACAACAGCTGACTTTAACAATAGCGAATATCGTTTCAAAATTTTACTGATAATTTTGCAATTTTCTTTTTTTTTACAATTCGACTATCGTTAAAAGAAGTTACTGAATCGCGGTACTGAAAAGTTATTAATATCTCCTGAATGGCAATATTTTTTTTAAATGTAAACATTTTTAAATGTAAAGATATTTCTAAATTTAAAATTATTATTTCCGACGTTTTGATATGATTTTCTGAAACTCAATTAATATTTTCTAATTTATAATTGGAAATTTTATTTTCAGTTTTTATTATAATTGATATTTTCTTAAATTTGAATGGAAAATTTAAAAAGTGAAATTTTGTATTTATGTGAATAATAATGCTTTATTAATTATAAACAATTTTTAAAAATTAGATGTAATCGCAATCAGATATTTTATAGGTAAAGCAGAATAATAATTCTATATAACTATGTAGAACTCTTTTGTAAGCAAAAAACTCATTGACGAACTCGGTAACTCTATTTTGTAAAGACAACAAAAAGTTAACCCCCCAATCTCACATCACACTGAAATTCTAAAATCGTTGTGTACGTATTATCAACGAAAAATTGTTCGAAGTAGTCGAATCCATCGCCATTAAATTTTATGCTCAAACATCTGACTGCAATCTCATTTTTAAAATGTTGTCGAAGCGTAAACTTGAAAAAATTTGTATACTTCTCTCTCTTATTTTATTTTAAGTAGAGTTACTAAGTTTATTATACAGGCACATGTTTGAGGGAAAATGTTTACATTTATTATTATTAGTATTATTTTAATAATAGTTAATAATATTTATGCTCTATAATTAACAAACGTTTTTGTATGCGCATTTCAAAAAATAAATCATTATAATAGATTTAACAAGTTAAAACTTTAATTACAATTTTACAGGATCCAGTAAATTTGCATTAAATTTATAACAGGGTAACATTAATCATCGTTAGTGTCTGCCACTATTCGCACGAAAAATTTGGTGCCATTAGTGTGACCACTGCGGAAAATGTGTGTGTATTAGTAAAAAAAAATGTGAGTGTATTGAGTTTTTCGAACTTGCAGTGTGATGTGAGATTGGTGGGTAATATGCCAAACTTATGTTCATATTTGTAAAAGAATAATGAAAAAACGTATGAAATAAAAGACCAACCCGTGTATACTCTTAACATTGTTCTGTATGATATCTAGTTGAAAATATTAACATTCATGTTAAAATAGAAATAACTATTGCAAAGCTAATTAGAACAAACAAAAATTATGGCGGCATCTACTGTGGCATAGTCACGCTGAGCAAAATGAAGTGACACTCTGTTAATACAAAAGAAATGTATTTTCCCCACAACAAAATACTGCAGAATTTTATGTAAATAAAATAACCGATTTATTTCTAACATGCAGTTACTATCAATATACATACATACATATATATAATATATGTACATTATTTGTATTATTTAATATGTGTATGTATGTATATTTAAATATTACACACAAAAAATACAACATCAAACGTTATTTTTGTGTTTTTCTCTTTAAATAAATTAATACATAAATTTTTTTGCTAAATTTACATTTGGGCAATTCACAACAGGTGTTGTATATTGTATGTTGTATTGAAATACACAATACAATCATTTGTTGTGAACACTCAGTTGTATTTTCATATTGTAAAACGCTTTCTTTAGTAATTTTCGATCCAACGAGGAAAGATCGCTTCGTCGCTTCTGCTATTTTGTATAAGAGAAAACACTTGTCAGTGTTTGCTTCTTGGTCGTGAGATATACCCTGGAGTTTTAGTTACGTACCTCTTGCATTTTAATTTATAATGAAAAAAAAAAATGTTAAATGTTTTGGTTGGTACTGAAAGAGAAAATACATACTAAAAATATAAACATTAATTTTTATATAAATAAACTTATCGATGTATTTGCGTTATTTGCATTATTTGCCATATTTTATTTTATAATTATTTATGCTGATAATATTCTATGTATTTGTTTTTTCTTTTTCATAAAAACTGGCATTCACTTGGAACTGATATGTTATGATACAATATACAACATTTACAAAACATAGCAAATGAAGTTGGATCGTGTATCAGATTTTTCAGTGAAAATTACCAACAACAATTTTACACTATTGTAAAGTGATACACGATACAAGAGATACAACGATACATTACCCATTGTGAATTGCCCAATTGTTTTTTTTATTAACAACTAGGTATTTTAGCATTATTTGCTTTAGATGTTGGCGAATTTTTACTCCCTTTGTATTAACTCGTAGTGTCTGCTTGTCGAAAAAATTTTGGATCGATTTTAACCACTTTCCCGTGACCCAATCGATCTGAAATTTTGCAGGCAGGCTTGTGGCAATGACAGAAATGATCTAACATATTTTTTTAGTGATGCCAAAACAATGGAAACTTTTAAATTTTTCTACCAGAGTTGATAAAAAAATGTACAAAGGGTTTGTTTTTGTTATATTATTACCATAACGACCACAAAAACAACAAGTCCAGCTATGAAAACAATGCAACATTTAGAATAACAACAAGAAAAATATAGAAATATCATGTTTTTCATTTTTTTTTTACTTTTTCAGAGATTTCCCTGGACCTGTTCCACCGATTTTAATGATTTTTGAAGTAGAAATCTTTCCATGAATTTGGTGAATCATTCTCACTAAAAATGATCACTGTAGCTGCACTATTGAGGGCGTGATCGTGACAAGAACAACATAGAAAATTATTTTTTTTTTCAAGACTTTTTTAGTTCTTCATTCAAATCTCGGGCCCTAATCGACCGATTTGGACGATTTTAAATAGCAAACTTCTCATGATGTTAGTGAATCATTTTTATGTCAACGAGTACCTTAGCTGCCGGATTGATGCCGTCATCGTGATTTCCACAGACGGACAGACGGACATCGCTATATCAACTCCGGTTGTTATAAGGATCACAAATATATAAATTTTATGGGGTCCAAAATTTTTTTTCTAATTATTACAAACGGAATGACAAACTTATATATATCCTCTGCACACTGGAGTGGAGGGTATAACAACTCTACAACAGCAACAATGACAGTCATATGTTTTTCAAATAGGAAAAAACTGTTTATGTGTTAGTTTCGGTTATTCCCCAGTATGCATTGAAATATTATTTCTCCAATGTTGGAGAAAAGTTAAGTTCTTAAATTGATGTCAAATGTAATTCTCAACTTGGGTTGAACAATTTTTCTCCTTGTTTGCTTTCAACTTGACATCAAGTTGAGATTTAACATTTTTTCCAATCTTTGAGAAACATTTTTACTCTCAATTGGATATCCAACACTTTTCTCCACTTGAGACCAAACATTTTTTCAACTTGAATACGATTTGTGTTAAGTCTGAGATATTATTTAAATATGTCATAAATAATAAATTAAATTAAAAAATGCCAAAAAAGTACAAATAAATCATTGATATATTTTTAATTATTTCTGCTTTTTGTCGAATTTTTCAAAAAATGTACAACTAATTAATTCATTTATTTTTAATTCTAGATTTTAAAAAATGTACATAATATGTACATTTAATGTTAAATATGTACATAGTAATGTTAAATATATAATGAAATTAAATTGAAACATTAAAAAAAGTACATTGTTTTCTTTTCTAAAATTAGTATAATATTTTTTAATATGGCAATTCCGTACCTTCCATTTGATACCGATTGGAAATATTTCTTTGCTATCAAGTTGAGAATCACAAATTTCTCAATTTGATAACTATGAAAATCGCCATATAAAAATGTGCCTTTTAAGTTGAGAAGACTATATTCGAACTATTGAGGGCATTTGAGAATTAACGCTGGAGATTTGAGAAATGTATTTGATCTCAAATGCACCTCAAGTTGATAGCAAACAAAAATGTTTATTGGGACATTTATTGTAGGGTCGTTTGCACACACACAAAAAATAGAAAATAAATTGTCAATAAGCAAAGCAAGTGGCTTCGAAATTCGATGATGCCAGTTAATCATTTTTTGTTCACGCGGAATTTATAATTGGAGGAATTTTTTTCTCGAGAAATGTATTTTCCGTGAGAAAGAAATTCCTTGAGAATATTCATAATTGGGATGAATAACTTTTAATTGGAACTTTTTAGTCAGAATAAATCATAATTCTAGTTAGATATTGGTTAATATTTAATTAGAAAAAATATTGTGGTGGCATCTACGCAATTATTGAGGCAGTCACGGAAAAATTAAATGCAAGTCTGTTTTTTTTAATATAACAAAAATGGATTTTCCCTTTAACAAAATATGGCAGAATTCTTTATAAATGAAATGCAAAATGGAAAATCAATTTTGTGCTAATTCTTAACAAAATTAAGAATATATATATATGTATTATTATATTTATTAATATTTGTAATTTTATTTGACACAATTTCACACACAGTTTTACAGATCAACTGTTTTCAACTGATTTAGAAGTTTTCTGTTTTTGAAACAGTAGTGCCAATTTGTAACATTTTGTGATGTAATGAAAATCGCAGAATAATAAGTTAATACACAATAAAAAATATTAAATTTTTAAGTTTTACATATTGCAATAAAAAAAACTTTGGTAAATTTACATTGAAGATGGTCAGAAATGAATGAGAAAAATATATAGACATTTTAGAAAAGCACATTTAATGTTAAACTTTATGCACAAAATATATGGGTTTTTGTTGTTTCGAATTTAACTGTGGCTCTAAGTGAAAAGTTTTAGACCGATCGTATATTACATCTTGAGGATCCTCACCTAATATTTTCAAATATTTTAAATTCTTTTTAACTCATTTAACCTCATTACGAAAATAGTAAAACAGTAAATATGGAAAATCCACGCACCTCAAAAAATTGTTTTCTATGAAATAAATTAAAGACATTTCATATTATACAATTTTCTTTCAAAAATGTATCAATTATTGCAAATTTGAAATTTGACATATAGTATTTGTACATATATTTGTATAGAGTTCGCAGTATGAAAATAACTATTATTTCTTTATTTAGAATATATGTAAGTATTGCTCGCAAAAAAATGCAACATCATGAATGAAACACATAGACGACTGCTGGCAGCAGCATTTGTAGTCGTATAGTCAGCTACTTGATTTTTCTGAATACGACAGCAACATATAATACAAATGCATTTTTATTTAAATATACAATTACTTTTACTTATTTAAAATGCATTAGTACAACGTAAAAATAAATAAATTAGTTTAACGCCTTTTGATTATTAATGGAATTATAGCCTTTCATTTTGCGATTTTTTTTTTAAACAAAATAAAATATTTCATAGCACTAACTTCTTTTACATATTTTGTTATATTGTCAACACTATTTTTGTAGCCAACAAAACACACTTGCAGTTTTTTTTTTATTTGAAGAACATATGACTGCCATTGTTGATGTTGTAGAGTTGTTTTTATACCCTATACCACTATGTGGTTTGGGTATAATGACTTTGTGCTGCTGTTTGTAACAACCAAAAATATTTGACCTAGACCCATCTTTAATTATACCGATCGAATCAGAATCACTTTCTGAGTTGATTTAACAATGTCCGTCCGTCCGTCCGTCCGTCCGTCCGTCCGTCCGTCCGTCTGTGTGTCCATGTAAAGCTTGTAATCAAACTGCAGGTCGCAAATATAAATATATTTTGATGAAATTTGGTATATAAGCTTTTATCGGCCATGGGATGAACGCTATTGAAATTGGTGAGAATCGGTCCATGTTCAGACCTAGCCCCCATACAAATTACCCATATGAAATCGACATAAATTGCCATAAGATCCAAATTGTCATATAGATATTACTCAAATTGGGTTTGTATGCGTTCATTACATCCACTAATGAGTAGTCCAAAAATGATCCCTTTAACCCCATATAGAGCTGCTTCCCGATCTTCACTTAAATCTATTAAAAAACAAAAATATTGAACTGATTCTTCTCAAATTTTGTTTGTACATATTTTTGCAAAATACAAGAGACTTTACCAAACATGATCAGGATCGGTCCATTTTTGGACCTAGTCCCTTTATAGATATAGCATCCGATATGAATTTTTTCATATCTGCAGCCAAAAAAATTAATAAAAATCCCACTCAAATTTGGTTTTTGCTTATTTTCAATGTCCAGTTAGTTGGGCCTAAGAGATAGGGTTTCTAAACGCATGGTATAGGGTATCGTATAGTCGGTCTAGACCGACTATAATTTCTTACTTGTTTTTTTTGATTTTGGTTCGTTAACTCTTTTGTATTAAAGCACCTCCAATATATGTATCCATTTTAGTTTGCAAATTCAGTATATTTATAATTTATTACTTACAGCAAAAAATAATAGAAACAATTTTATCAGTTATGCTTACGAAACTATATAAATAGACTTGAAGTTGGCTGCAAAAGCAGTAGCCTGTGTAAAGAACAAGTTAGCGACATGTAACTGTTACGTAACGTGTCAGCCTTTTTTTTCACATAAAAAGTATTGGGACGTTCCGGTTACGTTCGGTAACTGTTTTAAATGATTTTCATGTAAAAAAAAACAACTGACTCGTTACGGTTACGGTTAGAAAACATTGACCTTTTATATGTATTATAATGCTATGAATGCATTTATTTTTATTTTATTTTATTTATATATTCTTTTTTTTTGTATTGTATATTATTTTTTTTTTATTATTATTACTATTTCATTTAATTATTTTTTTCTTTAAATAAATTAATACATAAAAATTTGTTTTTTAAATTATTGGTGAACTTTTACTCCCTTTATTTACTGCCTTTATATTAACTGGTAGTGTCTGCTTGTCGACAAAATTTTGGATCGATTTTTAGCCCCTTTGCCGTGAGCCAATCGATCTGAAATTTTGCATGCAGGCTCGTGGCAATGACAGAAATGATCTAACAAATTTTTTTAGTGATGCCAAAACAATGGAAACTTTTAAAATTTTCTACCAGAGTTCACAAAAAAATGTACAAAGGGTTTGTTTTTATTATATTATTACCACAACGACCACAAAAACAACAAGTCCAGCTATGACAACAATGCAACATTTAGAATAACAACAGGAACAATATGGAAACATCATGTTTTTCATTTTTTTTTTAATTTTTCATAGATTTACCTGGACCTGTTCCACCGATTTTAATGATTTTTGAAGTAGAAATCTTCCCATGAATTTGGTGAATCATTCTCACTAAAAATTATCACCCTAGCTATCCTATTGAGGGCGTGATCGTGACAAGAACAACATAGAAAATTATATTTTTTCAAGACTTTTTTTAGTTCTTCATTCAAATCTCGGGCCCTAACCGACCGATTTGGACGATTTTAAATAGCAAACTTTTCAGGATGTTAATGAATCATTTTTTATGCCAACGAGCATCCTAGCTGCCCGATTGATGCCGTCATCGTGATTTCCACAGACGGACAGACGGACAGACGGACAGACGGACAGACGGACAGACGGACATCGCTATATCAACTCCGGTTGTTATAACGATCACAAATATATATATTTTATGGGGTCCAAATTTTTTTTTCTAATTATTACAAACGGAATGACAAACTTATATATACCCTCTGCACACTGGAGTGGAGGGTATAATTAAAATTAAAATTAAAATTAAAAATTAAAAAAATTATTTTTATGTAAAAACTTTTCTTTAAAAATTACTTTTTTTTTTAAAGAAAAAGTTTTGTTTTTTGTAATGGGTCAAGGTATAATGAGTTTGTGCTGGTGCTTGTAACTACCAAAATAATTCACCTGGACCCATCTTTCATTATGCCGATCGACTAAGAATTACTTTCTTAATCGATTTATCGATAATCATCTGTCCGTCAGTGCGAATATTACTCCGTCTGTGTGTCCACGTAGACCTTGTAATCAAATAACAAGTCGCAAGTATGAAAATATTTTTATGAAATTTGTATGTAAGGTTTCATTCGTTAAAATCGGAGCATGGTCAGACATAGTCCCCATACAAATGACCCCTAAGTTCACAGTGTGCATACATATGTCGGACGTATTTATTACACATATTGATCAGTAATTCAAATATATAACCCTGTAGGGCAATTCTTAGTCATAGCCCTCATATAAAGCTACTTCCCGATCTTCATATAAATCTATCAGAAAACAAAAATGTTGGCCGGAGTTTTCTCAAATTTGGTTTGAATTTGTTTTTGTAAAAAATAACTGACTTTACCAAATATGATCAGGATCAGGATGAACCTTTTCATATCTGCGGGTGAAAAAATTTTCTACCCTCAATTAGTTCGACCTAAACCTCGTTCTCTAAACGAGTAGTATAGGGCATATATAGCCGGTCTAGGCCGACTATAGTTTTCTTACTTGTTTTGAAATATGCCTTAAAAAAGCACCTTTTCCTAACGAAAGAACTTTTCTTAAATTGGTACCTTTTTTAAAAATAGTGTTTTTTAAGTACCTTTTCTTAACAAACTATCTTTTCTTAAAATATTACCATCTCCTGAAAAAGTACCTTTTCTTGAGAAAGTAAATTTTCTTTTAGAAAATAACCTTTTCTTAAAAATGTTCGTTACATTTTCTTTAAAAAACCTGCATTTTCCTAAAAAGTAACTTTTCTTAAAAAGTACCTTTTCTTTAAAATATTTCGAAGCTTAAAAAGTAAATTCTCTTTATAAAAAATTACCTTGTAGCATTTTTTGGAAAACTACATTTTCTTAAAACAGTACCTGTTTTTGAAAAACTACATTTTCTTAAAAAAGTAAATTTTCTTCAAAAGTAGCTTTTTGAAAAAGTATCTTTTTTTAAAAAGGTGAATTTTCTTCAAAAATGTATCTCCTCGAAAATTTCTTCAAAAGTAGTTTTTGAAAAAGCATCTTTTTTTAAAAAGGTGAATTTTCTTCAAAAATGTATCTCCTCGAAAATTTTCCTTATATTTAAGTACATTTTCTTTAAAAATTTATCTTTTCCTAAAAAAGTACTTATCCTTAAAACGCTTTCTTAAAAAGATGCCTTTTCTTTAAAAAATAAATTTTCTTAAAAAGGTACCTTTCTGTTTAAAAAATTCTTTTTCTTAAAAAGTAAATGTTTGATGTGTAAACATCTATACGCGCAGGGGGGTAAATTTCAAAAACAGCGTAACATGTAAGCGTAACATGTGAGCGTAAGACGTGAGCGTAACATGTGAGTCGTAAGACAAAATGTGATTGTATTGGTGAAAAAATTATGATATTATGATAACCTGTTTGAAAATTAAAAATGAAAAATAAAAAATGAACAAAAAAAAAATGAATAATTAAAAATTAAAATTTGAAAAATGAAAAAAAAATTAAAAATTAAAAACGAAAAATTAAAAATAAAAAATTAAAAATGAAAAATAAGAAATGAAAAACTAAAAATGAAAAATGAAAAATAAAAAATTAAACATGAAAAATAAAAAATAAAAAATGAAAAATGAAGAACGAAAAATTAAAAATGAATAATGAAAAATAAAAAAATTAAAAATAAAACAATGAAAAATAAAAAATTAAAAATTAAAAATAAAAAATGAAAGATGAAAAATGAAAAATGAAACATGAAAAATAAAAAAATAAAAAATTAAAAATTAAAAATTAAAAATTAGAAATTAAAAATTAAAAATTAAAAATTAAAAACTAAAAATTAAAAATTAAAAATTAAAAATTAAAAATTAAAAATTTAAAATTAAAAATTAAAAATTAAAAATTAAAAATTAAAAATTAAAAATTAAAAATTAAAAATTAAAAATTAAAAATTAAAAATTAAAAATGAAAAATTAAAAATTAAAAATTAAAAATTAAAAATTAAAAATTAAAAATTAAAAATTAAAAATTAAAAATTAAAAATTAAAAATTAAAAATTAAAAATTAAAAATTAAAAATTAAAAATTAAAAATTAAAAATTAAAAATTAAAAATTAAAAATTAAAAATTAAAAATTAAAAATTAAAAATTAAAAATTAAAAATTAAAAATTAAAAATTAAAAATTAAAAATTAAAAATTAAAAATTAAAAATTAAAAATTAAAAATTAAAAATTAAAAATTAAAAATTAAAAATTAAAAATTCAAAATTAAAAATTAAAAATTAAAAATTAAAAATTAAAAATTAAAAATTAAAAATTAAAAATTAAAAATTAAAAATTAAAAATTAAAAATTAAAAATTAAAAATTAAAAATTAAAAATTAAAAATTAAAAATTAAAAATTAAAAATTAAAAATTAAAAATTAAAAATTAAAAATTAAAAATTAAAAATTAAAAATTAAAAATTAAAAATTAAAAATTAAAAATTAAAAATTAAAAATTAAAAATTAAAAATTAAAAATTAAAAATTAAAAATTAAAAATTAAAAATTAAAAATTAAAAATTAAAAATTAAAAATTAAAAATTAAAAATTAAAAATTAAAAATTAAAAATTAAAAATTAAAAATTAAAAATTAAAAATTAAAAATTAAAAATTAAAAATTAAAAATTAAAAATTAAAAATTAAAAATTAAAAATTAAAAATTAAAAATTAAAAATTAAAAATTAAAAATTAAAAATTAAAAATTAAAAATTAAAAATTAAAAATTAAAAATTAAAAATTAAAAATTAAAAATTAAAAATTAGAAATTAAAAATTAAAAATTAAAAATTAAAAACTAAAAATTAAAAATTAAAAATTAAAAATTAAAAATTAAAAATTAAAAATTAAAAATTAAAAATTAAAAATAAAAAGTTAAAAATTAAAAATTAAAAATTAATAATTAAAAATAAAAATTAAAAATTAAAAATTAAAAATTAAAAATTAAAAATTAAAAATTAAAAATTAAAAATTAAAAATTAAAAATTAAAAATTAAAAATTAAAAATTAAAAATTAAAAATTAAAAATTAAAAATTAAAAATTAAAAATTAAAAATTAAAAATTAAAAATTAAAAATTAAAAATTAAAAATTAAAAATTAAAAATTAAAAATTAAAAATTAAAAATTAAAAATTAAAAATTAAAAATTAAAAATTAAAAATTAAAAATTAAAAATTAAAAATTAAAAATTAAAAATTCAAAATTAAAAATTAAAAATTAAAAATTAAAAATTAAAAATTAAAAATTAAAAATTAAAAATTAAAAATTAAAAATTAAAAATTAAAAATTAAAAATTAAAAATTAAAAATTAAAAATTAAAAATTTAAAATTAAAAATTAAAAATTAAAAATTAAAAATTAAAAATTAAAAATTAAAAATTAAAAATTAAAAATTAAAAATTAAAAATTAAAAATTAAAAATTAAAAATTAAAAATTAAAAATTAAAAATTAAAAATTAAAAATTAAAAATTAAAAATTAAAAATTAAAAATTAAAAATTAAAAATTAAAAATTAAAAATTAAAAATTAAAAATTAAAAATTAAAAATTAAAAATTAAAAATTAAAAATTAAAAATTAAAAATTAAAAATTAAAAATTAAAAATTAAAAATTAAAAATTAAAAATTAAAAATTAAAAATTAAAAATTAAAAATTAAAAATTAAAAATTAAAAATTAAAAATTAAAAATTAAAAATTAAAAATTAAAAATTAGAAATTAAAAATTAAAAATTAAAAATTAAAAATTAAAAATTAAAAATTAAAAACTAAAAATTAAAAATTAAAAATTAAAAATTAAAAATTAAAAATTAAAAATTAAAAATTAAAAATTAAAAATTAAAAATTAAAAATAAAAAGTTAAAAATTAAAAATTAAAAATTAATAATTAAAAATAAAAATTAAAAATTAAAAATTAAAAATTAAAAATTAAAAATTAAAAATTAAAAATTAAAAATTAAAAATTAAAAATTAAAAATTAAAAATTAAAAATTAAAAATTAAAAATTAAAAATTAAAAATTAAAAATTAAAAATTAAAAATTAAAAATTAAAAATTGAAAATTAAAAATTAAAAATTAAAAGTTAAAAGTTAAAAATTAAAAATTAAAAATTAAAAATTAAAAATTAAAAATTAAAAATTAAAAATAAAAATTAAAAATTAAAAATTAAAAATTTAAAATTTAAAATTTAAAATTAAAAAATAAAAATTAAAAATTAGAAATTAAAAATTAAAAATTAAAAATAAAAATTAAAAATAAAAAATGAAAAATGAAAAACGAAAAATGAAAAATGAAAAATAAAAAATGAAAAATGAAAAACGAAAAATTAAAAATGAAAAAAAACAATAAATATGAAAAATAAAAAATTAGAGAAAAAAATAAAAAGGAAAAATGAAAAGTAGAAATAAAAAATTAAAACTAAAAAATTAAAACTAAAAAATGAAGCATGAAAAATAAGAAACGAAAAATTAAAAACAAAAATTAAAAAAGAGTAATGAAAAATTAAAAATGAAAAATGAGAAATAAAAAATGAAAAATAAAAAATTAAATATAAAAAATGAAAAAAAAAATGAAAATTGAAAAATGAAAAATAAAAAATGAAAAATGAAAAAATAAAAATAAAAATTGGAAAATAAAAAAAATTAAGAAAAAAATTAAAAATGAAAAATAAATAATGGAAAATAAAAAATGAAAAATTAAAAAATTAAAAATAAAAAATGAAGAATTAAAAAAAAAATGAAAAATGAAAAACGAAAAATTAAAAATGAAAAACGAAAAATTAAAAATAAAAAACGAAAAATTAAAAATTAACCGGTTAAAATAATAAATAATAATAAATATTTTTATATTAGCCCCTGCAGTTGATTGCTATAAGTGATTCGCTTTCTTTCTGTTTGATTTTAAGAAAGTGCTATAAAAAAATTTTTAATTTTTAATGTTTACACATCTCCCCTGCAATTTTTTAAATGTACTTTTTCATAAAAGTACCTTGCTCGCAAAAAGTGCACTTTCGCGAAAGGGGTAGAGAAGTAACTTTTCTTAAAAAAAGTATCTTTTTTTTAAATGTTCCTTTTCTTAATGTTCCTTTTGCGGAAACTTAACCCTTTCTTTTAAAAGTACCTTTGAAAAACCACCCTTTCCTAAAAAAAAATACCTTTTGCTACAGAAGTATTATTTGCTATAAAAACTAACTTTCAAGTAGCCTTTACTTGAAAATGTTCCTTTTTTAAAAGGTATATTTCCTGTACTTGTTAGGAAATGATTTTTTAAAGAAAAAAAGTTCCTCGTCTTAATAAGGTGCCTTTTCTTGAAAAAGTACCTTTTCCGGAAAAGGAATCTTTTCTTGATTATGTACCTTTTCCTAAAAAATGCCTTTTCTTACAAAATTCTACTTTTCTTAAAAAAGTACCTTCTGAAAGAGTACATTTAAAAAGGATCAGGTTTAAAATATAATAAACATAAAATAAGCGTAACTAAGTTAGTAGGTGTTGTCTGATAACATATAGACTTCATGTCGGATGTGATTACAATTTGGAAACAGGGTTTCAAAATAATCTGAGCACGTATGGTATCAGCTACTAAAACTGAAAATGAGGTCATGCAAACCAATTTTGTCTTAACAATTATGTTTGTCTTTGGACAAATATAAATGAACTTGACTCAAAATGTTATGCCTGATTGTGATTAATAATAACTGGATGTCTTACATGAACATTTAGTTATTCATGAAATATAAGCGCGGTAGCTATTTATAACTTGGTGCTCCAGTATCAAAGGAGATAAGTAGTAATCTTGACCATGTAGTAATAAGCGTGTAAGTTTAGTGCCCGTCATGTAACTGATAAAAGTACTTGTAGCGTTTTGTATGAAATTATCATAGATCATAGTACAAGTTTTTGTAACTTGTGAATGTAAAAGAAAAATAAAAGCGTTAATGTATCCTTGTATATATAGATCGAACTTTGACATAAAAATTTGAATTAAAGTAAACCTGACAAAATACAGCAGAGTCGAACAGATTTCACTAAAAAAGTTATATCAATATTATTGGGGAAAAAAAGTAATCAAGTCTTGTAAACTAATATCAAGTCGAAGCGAAACTCTGTAGTCTTTTTACTACAAAATAGCAAATTTTTGATGGTGTCGGCCTTGTTTTTATAAGATCCGGGGTTAATGCTGGGAACTTGTAAATGCTTTTGTGGATTAAAAGCAAATGGGTAAGATCAGTTAGCTCTATGTCTGATACCTCAGATAGGCCGTTCAGTATGTGTCCAACTAATGCTCTGAGGCTAGAACTTTACACTCGCAGAAAAAATTTGATACTTTAATAATAATCCAGGTGATCCTTGGGCTGAAGTTCGAGTCTTCCTTCATGTTTAACGAACTGCCAATGACCCGTTTAAAGAGCCGTAAGTCTCGTATGTCTCTTCTTCTCCTACTGAGGAGAGATTTAGTCCATCTTAAATTAGATTCAGGCCACGTCTGCCCTGCAGTCCTATAGAAGTCAATATTCTTCATTATCCACCATGATTATCTTGATCACGGAAAACACAATTAATGGGGAATATTATTGTAAGTTTTTATGCAATTTAACGACGATATCAAATACCATGACAAAATTTTATGAATTTCACTACTAAGTGTTCTCTCATCCATTTCCAAAACTGAAGAAATGGCTTGGCGGACCAATATTTGGCTTAGAGGGTTTAAAAAATAATATTATTTGGAAGAGACCAAATAAAATTTTAAAATTTAAACAAGCTCTATCAAGCCATAAAAAAATGCTATGTTGAAAACTGAAAAAGAATTAACACAAAATAATCTACTTTTGTTTTGAAGGACTTTTCAAATGGTCCTCATATATTACAATATATGTATCTTCATTATAAATTGGCAAAGTGTACTAATAATTTCATTTCTATTTTTCTTTTCAGGTACGTTCAATATTCAATATATCTATTCTGGAAGCAATTTAATCCGTAAGCTAACTCTCAAACGACTTTATTTAGTTGTCTATGAATATAAGTACACATATTTTTCGCGACTTTCGGTTCTGGCGATTTTGGATTTTGGTGCGTTTTGTTTTTTGCGATTTTCGGTTTTGATAATTTTTGATTTTGAGAATTTTTGATTTTGGCGATTTTTGTTATACGCGATTTGCGATTTTTGGCGATTTTGAATTTGGAAATTTAAATTTTTTGAGTTTTTTGTTATTCGCGATTTTCAGTTGTGGAAATTTTTGTTTCTGGCGATTTTTGTTGTTTGCGATTTTTGGTTTTGGCGATTTTGGACTTTGACGATTTTTGTTTTTTGTGACATTTGATTTTTGGCATCGATTTCACGATAGAATTCCTTCGAATTTACAATTAGATTTCTAGCTGATACAGTTGAAATTTTAAAAGGATCTGTCAATGCCATTTTAAAAGACATTTTGGGCCTGAAATCGCTATTGGTTCCAAAAACACTAAATTATTTTGGACCATAACGTTCAAATAAAAAAAATACTTTCTGACAACCAGAATGAAATGAAAAGCATTATTACGAGTAACGAAACTTGCATCTATCCCTACGACCCCGAATGATCAACCAATCAAAACAATATCTGTCAAAATCGAAAAGATCACTTCAAAGTCGTTAAAAAATCAAGGGCATTAGAAATTCCTTCTGCTACATAGTGAATTCAAAGCCTGGATCCAGGGTATATAGAATATCTTAAGGTTAATGGGATAAAATTATTTTAGAAGAAGTCATAACACTTTAAAAACAAGTCATTATTCAATGATTAATTTGTACTTTATATTCTAACTATCTGTAAACAAAGCCTTCGCTACACCCATCGGAACGAAATAAAAAACTGGGAATATATTTTGTAGAAAAAAAAATTTATTTTTGGCGATTTTTGATTTTTTCGATTTTTCTTTTTGATGCTACATAGATATGGGGACTATGTCGAAAAAAGGACCGATCTTGGCCATATTTGGTAAGGTCACTTATATTTTTGCAAAAACATACACAAACCAAATTTGAGCAAAACCTCTGCAATATTTTTGTTTTTGAAGATCGGGAATCAGCTTCATATGGGGGCTATGACCACGAATTGTCGTATAGGTTTTATTTTTGGATACTGATAAATGGATGTAATAATCATACACAAACTTAATTGTATATTATGGCAATTTAAGTCGATCTCATAGTGGTCATATGTATGGGGACAGAGTACGGACGGACGCACAGGCGGACATCGCTAAATAGACTCAGAAAGTGATTCTGAGTCGATTGATATTATAAAAGATGGGCCTAGGTCAGATATTTTTGGTAGTAACAAACATCAGCACAAAGTCATTATACCCTGACCACATTGTGGTATAGGGCATAAAAATTACAAATATTGGAAAAAGTTATATTCTAAGCCATAAAAACAAAGTTTTTATTAAAGCTCTTTCTTTCCTTATGCATATGAGTTTTCAATCTCTTCGTGACTGTGCGTGACTTGGCGTGACTATTTTAAAATTAGTCTTTGGTTACAACAAGGCTATGGACAAAGTTTCAGATCGATCGGATGAGGGGAAGCGAGGTTTTAATCTCTCCGTGACTGTTCGTGACTATGCGTGACTGTGCGTGACTGTGTCAAAGTTTATCTTTTTTCACAGCATGTTTACCGACCAAGTTTCAGATCGATCGGATAACTGGAAATGGGTTTTAAATCACTCCGTGACTGTGCGTGACTGTGCGTGACTAAGCCAAAGTTAATCTTTATTCGCAGCAAGTGTATGAACCAAGCTTCAGATCGATCGGATAGGGAGAAATGGGTTTTAAATCACTCCTTGGCTGTGCGTGACTATGCGTGACTGTGCGTGACAATGTCGAAGTTAATCTTTTTTTCACAGCAAGTGTATGGACCAAGTTTCAGATCGATCAGAGGAGGGGAAATGACATTTATATCACTCCGTGACTGTGCGTGACTATGCGTGACAATGCGTGACTAAGTCAAAGTTACTCTTTTTTTCACAACAAGTATATGGACCAAGTTTCAGATCGATGAGATGAGGGAAAATGACATTTAGATCACTCCGTGACTGTGTGTGAACATGCGTGACTAAGCGTGACTAAGCCGGAGTTACTCATTTTTTCACAAACAGGTATATGGACCAAGTTTCAGATCGATCAGATGAGGGGAAATGACATTTAGATCACTCCGTGGCTGTGCGTGACCATGCGTGACTATGCGTGACTAAGTCAAAGTTACTCTTTTTTTCACAACAAGTATATGAACCAAGTTTCAGATCGATCAGATGAGGGGAAATGACATTTAGATCACTCCGTGTCTATGTGTGACTACCCCGAAATTAGTCTTTAGTCACAACAAGA
This sequence comes from Cordilura impudica, assembly GCA_963682025.1. Lineage (NCBI taxonomy): Eukaryota > Metazoa > Arthropoda > Insecta > Diptera > Scathophagidae > Cordilura > Cordilura impudica. Next base: position 301,126,887 of record OY821517.1, read on the forward strand.
CTATGGGCCAATTTGCAGATCAATTGGATAGGGGGGAATGGGGTTGCCCCACGACAGACAGACAGGGAGATTGTGTTAAAAGAAAGAGTTTAAAAATATATCCAATTCTTGGTTCCCTTTTTCGGTAAAACTATAAAAAAAAACTGATAAATCTGATAACATATTTAAAAGAGGTACATTTCAGTACCAAAATGCATAATTGTGCGATGGCCCCTTCTATGTAAGTTCCAGTTTGTATTGTAAGTAAACCTATTCGAAAAAAGAGGCCAGTATCATGGGCAGGTCACTTTTGGATTTTCTACCCAGCTAATGTACTGCCTAATATTACATTGGTTCTTTGAGACCACTTCGCACTAAATTCAACTCATATCGTTCCAAAACTGATGTATTCGTCTGAATTAGCACCATGTTACTTCTGGCTGTTCTAATATCTCGAACTGGGACAGCGTTTTAAATAGTTTTTGAAAATTAATTCCATTTCAGCAATCGTCTATAATAACTGTTTCAAAGATTACAAAAAAGCCTTAGAAAAAGCGTATTTGAAGGCGATAAAATTGATTTGGAAGAATAAATAAAGATTTGTTATTTTATAACTAAGACTGTGTCATAGGATCATAAAGTCTTGTTTTGTTTAAGTAATCACTAAGATCTAGTATATAGTATAACAATTATATTATGCTAGTTTCTTTCTAGTTGTAGTAAGTAAAACATTTTGAAAATTAGCATTTTTTTTTGCCAACCTAAGTCTAGACGTTTTGAATTGTTTTTGTTAAATTGTTTATTCAACAATTATAAAAAGTAATAGTTATTGAAATTTTGTTCTCGTATTCATCCATTAACAGGTGATTAGAAAATATTGTTTAAACAAACACATCTGTTAGCAACTAATATTCACTTTTTTTTACACATACCGTGCTAAATACTAATTGCATATAGATACAGTAAGTTGGATAAGTATGTACACCAAACTATATTATTTACTAGATATTCACAATATTCTATTAGCATTTATAAATCTCAGTGGAGTTCTCGAGTTTAGAATTATATATTTTTTTAAACTATTGAAATTTAAAAATCTTCATTATTTTGCACATCACTGTATATCAGTTAGTTTGATAAATAATGTTTACATTTGCTTGCACGCGTTCCACGATAAAAATGTTTTTTCAAGTACAAGGTCGACACAGTAATAGCAAAAAGCAGTGTTATCATTTCGAGTAAGCGATTAATCGTTTGGGCCCAAATATCGGTTGATGTTAAAATAATAAAAAACAAACAAACCAAAAAAAAAAGTTGCAAAACAAACAATTAAAATCTCAAATAAATTATCAACCCAGTTAATCGAACTGATCACTTTTATATTCATATATGTACATATCATTGGTTTTCTGTGATAATAGCATATCTCGTAGAACCAATTTGCAGGAAAAGCCAAAAAAATTACATTTAAAATTGAGGGGTTGTTATGGAATTTTTAATACTAAAGTTTCATTGCTTTTTGAAAAAAATTTTAAAAGAAAAATTTAGAAACCTTTATTTTTTTTTTTTAATTTGGAACCGGAATTGAATATCAAGCCATGAGCGCGGAAATGGCTTAAATGCCAAATTCAAAATTTTATAGGAGTAAATGTTTTTTTTAATTATGTTTAGCTTTTATTAACACATTGAGAGTTTGCACTTAAGCTAAATTTGCTTTTATACCAAATTGGTCGTAATAATCGAAAATCGATTATTATGTCACTTAAGCTATTTTTGCGATTATGGGGTAATATTTTTCTTTGGTTTTATCCAAACAGCGTTATGGGTTTATGTTTATAAAATCGTCATTCCATTTGTATATCATAAAAATAAATATCGGACATCGCCTAAAGTAAAAAAAAAACGGATAACCGGTTAACGTTTTTTAGCCAGAAACTAGAAACACTAACTATTCTTTAAATACAAGTGTTACAATTTGTATCGTATAAATATTATGCAATCGAAAAGTAAAATGAAAATGAAATAGCAACAGCAAATAAAATTTCAAATAAAATTTCAAACAAAATTGTATGAAGTTGAATAGCTTACGGAATATAATTAGAAACTTATTTGCATGAAATTGAGGTAAAACTTTTTAAGGGGGCTAAGGTTTTAAAGGCGAAAAAGGCGTATTTTCATAATCTTTTTTTTTTTTTTTTTTTTTTTTGAAGTCATGAATAATGTTGGATTATTTGTTTCATATACACATTATATTATAAAATTGGAATATCTTTGCAAAAATTTTCAACTAAAAATCTTAATAAATAAATGTATGACACGAATATCTGCAGGTGCCTCGAAAAAAAGTTTTTATGCGGTGAACAGCATAACTCGTTACCGGATCATGCAAAACAAAAAAATCGAAATGCGTTTAAAAGGTGATATGTTTCCCTATATAGTCAGAGTGAGGTTTTTTCGGTTCTTTTTATTTTTCACAGCATTTTGAATTGAAAAACATGATTTTTGCTATAAAATTTTGGTGCATTTGTTGTTAAAAAATTGAAAAAAAAAAAAAAATGGTTTAAAAATACACTCCATCTGATCGTCTGTTGATTTAGGTGTAGAAATAGTGTATAAAATTTCAAACGAATCGGTTACGTAGATATTGAGTTATGATGTTCACGGACTTCAAAAGTGTTGTTTCCGAGAAAATTGATTTAAAGTTTTTTGCAAACTGATTTATATATGATACCGTATGAGGGCCGGTCGTTTGAAACACTGATCTTCGTTAGTTTTGCTACGATTTGCTTGAAATTTTAACACAACTTTCTCGACATTCAGGAAAAAATGTAAATAAAAATAGTTTTAAAACCTTACTCCCCGCCCTTAAGATAGGTTTCATTGAAATCAAATTTCTTTTGAAATTATTCACGTAATATCACAATTACTAATATCATAATAAAGATCAGAAATATCAAGGCTGTCCCAAATAATATGTTTTACCCCATGTTTGGGTGGAATATTCGTAGTTTTCCTAAGTTTTACTGAGTTCTGAGGTGGAAACGAAAACCCGTCCTTTTATAATGAATATTGCTGTCCCATGCCCACTCTCTAGTTCAGCGACTATCTCAGTCGCTTTAATGATGTTCCTTCATTTGTCTATCAGTCTGTCTGTATGTTCATAAACATTTTTTAATAAAATTACAGATCGTAAATGTAAAGATGTTTGAATTGAATTTGGTACAAAAACTCTAGAAACATCGCTACTGAAATTACTGAAAATTTCTGCATGTTTAAATCTAGGCCCATATCAATGTTCCCTATAAATTGGGCTTAAATTATCCTAAAATCATGATTATCATATATCTATATATATAAAATGGAATGTGTGTTTGTTTATGTTTTTTGTTTGTACCTTATAGGAGACCAAACCTCTGGACCGATCTTCCTGAAATTTTTACAGCATTGAACTGGGACTCTGCACAATAGGTCATATGACAGCTTTTTCTGTGCGAAATTAGTAACTACTACAAAAACATGGTATTCAAACTAAAGCTTGTAAGAATTACATAAGGTAGTTTAACCCTATTTAAAAAAATGGAATTTAACCCATTACCAACCAATAATTAACCCTTTTTCAACCATTACAAAAACATGCATACAAAAACATGCACACAAAAACATGGTATTCAAACCAAAGCCTGTAACAGTTCCAGAAGTAAGTTTAACGCTATCTAAAAAAATTTCATTTTACCCATTAACGACCAATAATTAACCCTTTTTCAACCATTAAAACAAACAATGCATTGAATTGATTTATTTTTTTTATTATAATATAACATTTAGAAATTGCTTAAATCTAATTCATTTTGTAAATTTAAATCAAAAAGGGCTACTTCACTTTCATCAATATCATCAATTTCATTAATTTCTTCGTCTTGGTTGCTAAGCTGAAATTCTTCTATGGATTCGCTGCAACATAGTAGCTCAATAACTTCAGGTGGAAGTGAAGAACGCTTTTGTAAGCGTCTGGCTAAAAATATTGTGGAAATGAATGGATCTGAAGTATCGACAGCCCTATTAAATCCATCTAATAGGTTATTGATGCGGCTGTTTTTGCGGGCGTGATGCAACCGATCGGCCTTGTATATCTTGTGTCGCGATTCAGAAGCTTCTTCTCCAAGAAAACCTATTGGTAGTGCGCTGTTTTCTATTATTTGGTTTGAGTGTATGAGCACTTTATGGACCGTGTCAGTCATTGGCAACCAGGGATATAGCACCTGAAAACGTTTTGCTGTTTCAAAGCAATATATTTCAAATTTATTTGAATCTGTTTTGAACTGGCAGTATAAGCAAATCAAAATGATTTTGAATCGAAATATTATATCTTTGGCAACATCAGTTATTTCAGAAAAAATATCATGCTCAGAAAAAGCTCGACGAGCAGTGTTTCCGTCATTTGTGGAACCAAAACCACCTACTCTGGGCGTTTCCACGCGAAGTCCAAGCTTTCTCCAAAAATCGTTTTGTATTTTTTCTTTTCTTTTTAAGATAGTTACTTTATCATCTCCTCGTATTTGCCACTTTTGTAATTTGCATTTCTAGCCTAAATGTAATACAAATTCGAAAAACCTTAGCCAGCAATGAAGCGGGCTAAGTCCAAACTTTAAGTTTTCCTCTTTTGCACAGAATACTTCACTTTTATAATCAAATGTGTTCATGAAGTCCTTAGGTGTAGCAGTATAAATGGGACAAGCCTGGTTTGATTTCGTTCCAGTTATAATGTTCAAAACTTTCCCATCAATTAGTGTTAAAAATAATTTAAACGAAACTTCAACGAATTTTCCCTCACCAATTGATATCCGAAGGTTAGTCAGAGCGTCAATTTCATTGTTTATGTCCTGTTCTTCTTTTAGAACAACTTCTTTTGTCTCCTTTACGTACTCCAGTTTAATGGGACGACAAAATCGTACAGATTGCGGTGTACTGCTGTTCCAAATTGGCTTTCCCGATAAGGACATTAAACGTAAGGGAATAACTGAAGTAGCTAGAAGGGAGGCATCGCAGTTTTTTGACGAACTTGACTCATTAAATGCTTGCTTAAATTGAGCTTGACCAGTGCTACTATCAAACCCGTAGCTTAATATCAGTTCGGAGCTTAACAAATTACAGCTTGAACTACTTCTTTTTGCATTTCAACAATTCTTTCAGTCGTATGAAGTAAACTAGATTGCAACGAAACTTTTGCAAGGGTCTCATTTGCTGTTATACCCTGAGGTCGGCATTTTAATTTTGCGGCTGTAATTTTATTATAATGTGGATAAATATCGCAGTTTCTTGATTTGCTTTCGTGGCGTATTGTATTATATTGTTCTTTTGAAAAATTGTATTCAAGAAGAAAAGCTAAACCCTCATCCGCAGAAAGTGGAATTGGTTTTTTGGTATCTTGATTAGACATTTTCCGCATTTTGGATGGCCTTGTCGGGCTTTTCAAGCTTTCTTTCAGGACTGCAGCCAAATCAGAATCACCTTGTTTACGAGCCGATGTTGCTGCTGCACGAACGAGAAGGTTAGTATCAGGTTTCTCAGCTGAAAGATTTGCGGCTTCTCTTCTTTTTCCAAATTCTGATTTTGCGCTGAATGGGATAGCTGGACGCCCAACACCGGTAGAAGTAGGTTTTTTTGAAATATCACTTAGCACAAAATGTAATTCAGAATTCAGCCATGTACGATTTTGATCCTTACAGACATTGATCTTTCTGTGAAATTTTTCCCACTTTTGAGCCAATTTTACGCAAAAAAAATTTATTGTTTGCTTTATATTTTGATATATTTCATCCGAAATAATATTAAGATTGATTTTCTCAACAACGTGTTTAAAAACTGCATCACATTTGTCTTTCTTAATGCATTCTTTTCGTCATATTTCAAACAGATCGTTTTTTTTTGATACAGAGGTTACCTACAAGAAAAGGCATAACTCATAAAACGCAAAAAATCGCAACTTGCCACAAACCGAAATTACTCATTACATTATATTTAATCTATTTTATCAATATGAAAGAGGTCAAATGGGGTCAAAATTTTTAAACGCTTACGGAATGTAAATGTTTACAAATAAACGGACCCCTTTTAAGGTAATGTTGTCTAATGAGTTCTTTCCAAGTATATCGACATATATATAAAGCAGTTATAATTAAAAACAGTAGTACTTACCTGTCTCTTTATTTTCCATTTAAATTAATAAATAATAATATACACAAATCGAGAAATACAAACTTAAAATTGACCTTGCGCTATTGAACACTCTTGCACGTTTGTAGAAAAAATTGCATTGATTGACTTTGACTTACAAATGTGTAACGGTGCTTTTTTTTAAACGCAAAAAAACATCACATGTCTTTGTTTTGAAGCATTTTCAATTAAAAAACAACAACAACTTTTACTATTGTTGCACTTTGATTTTTATCAATTTAGCACAGAAAAAGCTGTCATTTAACCTATTGTGCTCTGGCATGATTAATAGGGTACTTTTTTCGACCACGCCCACTTTTTTAAAATTATATAATTGCTCCCATATAGTTTTTAACAGATTTACTTCAAATTGTATACACATTATACTCCAGGCGAGGTAGAAATAAACATTTCTTACGACACGCCCCCTTTCACGCCCCTTTTCACGCCAAATTTTCTTTGAAAGTTTTAAACTTTTTGTTCTCTGTACAAATTTGTTCCTTCCAACGTATTTTTTTTTTATTTGGTAGTATATTGCTCTTAATACTGTTAACGTCGCCATATAACTATGAACCACGCCCACTTCACCGCAATGTTTGCTATACAAAATACTTTTTTTGTAATATGTATTTACCTAAAGTTTTATACACTTTTTATCTACAGGTAAGGTAGCATACATACATATTTTTTAGTACCAAATCCCCCTTTTTCGCCCCATTTTACCTTAAATTATAATTAATCTGCTTTCAATCTATATATATAAAAATGAATATGTGTTTGTTTGTGCTTTATAGGAGGCCAAACCCCTGAACCGATCTTCCTGAAATTTTCACAGCGTGTTACTGTGACTCTGGAAGGAATAATAGGCTATATAAATTTTTGATTGGACAAAGGGGCGGTGCCACGCCCATATAACCCAAAACTTTAAATCGTCATATCTCCGGAATTTTTTGACCTACAGCGGTCATATTTGGTACATATGGTACTGGCATGAATAGAAATACATACCAGAATATAATTGGCCCCTTTTTAGAAAAATAAAAATCGTAATACCTTCTAAACTACTGGAAGGATCGTCATGAAATTTTCACAAAAGGATAGTTTTGCGAAATACTAAGTCCTTAACTATATAAAGTTGTTAGTGGGCAAAGGGGCGTGGCCCCCCCGTATAACCCAAAATTTAAAATCGTCATATCTCGACCATTTTTTAACCTAAGGCGATGATATTTGGTATATATCGTATTGAAATTAATAGTAATAGTACTACAAGTAAACTGGGCAAGACCACTCCCTTTTTAGAAAAATTAAAATCCATAATAACTTCTATTAAGCCCTTGACTATATAAAGTTGTTAGTGGACAAATGGGCGAGGCCCCGCCTAATAACTCAATATTTGGCATGGATTGATTTGCTTCTTAAATAGGTATACATTCCATGCGAAAGTCGGCGGGCCACGTCCCTTTGTTTCCGATTTGTAGGAAGCCGGACCTGTACACCATTCTTCTTTAATCTTTCACAGTGTGAAACTTTCACTCACTACAACCAATTTTTTATATTCTATTATTGATGTGCCAGGCTTTCCACCACATGTGCTACAACTCAAAATTGGAGTGCCCATTATTTTACTGCGCAATATCGATCCACCACGGCTTTGCAATGGTACTCGACTTGCAGTAAAAAAATGCTAAATAATTTAATAGAAGCGACCATTATAACAGGAAAATATAAAGGAACAGATGTACTTTTGCCACGCATTCCATTGATCCCAACTGATTTACCATTCGACTTCAAACGATTACAATTTCCAGTTTGATTAGCGTTTGCGATGACTGTTAACAAAACTTCAAGTTTGCGGCTTAAATTTAGCAAATCCATGTTTCTCGCATGGACAGCTTTATGTTGCATGCTCACGTGTAGGGAAACCCACCGACTTATATGTTTATGCTCCAGATGGACAAACTAAAACTATTGTACATCCTAAAGCATTGCAATAATTAATTCTAAATTAAATAAATAATATTTTGTTAATGTATAAATATTTTTTTTTACTTTGTTTTATTTTATAACTATGAGGGGTAGCAAAGTACACCGGGTTCCGCTAGTACTTATATATGTTTAAATATGATCACATCCCTTTTTTATACCTTCTTGACATTTCTTGAACCTTATAAAAAATCGAGTCGTCGAGTAGTTCCGCGAAGCCTAGTGGCTTATCTGCAGATTCTAAGTTTGGCTAGTTTTTTTTTGCAGCGACACACCAAAGCCTCTGGTGGGAATCGAACCCACAACCCCCGCATGATAGGCGAGCACGCTACCTACTCACCTACCGGGGCGTTTGTGGGCATTTCATGCAACTTCATTCTATTTTGCGTTTATGTACGTAGTGGTCGTCATATCATTGATTGCCGGCATCATTAAAAAAAAATTTAAATCAACTATTTAGACTTGCATTTTTCATAGAAGTAATAGCGGCTCTAAATGATTTTATTATTTATGTGTTTATGTCTTGTAATATTTAATATTTTTATTAATTTTTAATGATTTAATTATCATCTCTGATATTTACTTCGAACAAAAATATCGATTCAATTAATTATTTATAAATATCTTTGTGTTGTCATGTAGATTTTTAAATTTAATTCTTAAACATAAAACAAAAACTTTTGAAAAAGACATAACTTTTTAAAGGATATTTTAAGAAAATTTATTTTAAAATATAATTTATATTTTTTAAAAATAAAAACACAAGTTAAAAAAAACATTGTGCCTGAGTTTTATTTGCCGTCGGCAAACGTGATTCAGGCGCACATATGCGATACCATGTTACCTCAACATGACTTTTTTCAAAATAAAGTTGTACAATGAGGTTGTATCGTTTGTGTGCAAAACACCCAACTTGATTACTAACCAAGTTGTACCAACCGTCGTAACGTCTATGGCCTGCATAAGAAAGAACCTTTTTTTTTTACAAAATTGCCTGTTCTTAAAACGCACATCTCCTAGAAAAATACCCTTTACTTGAAAAAGTTATTTTCTTAAAAAAAGTTCGTTTCCTTAAAAAAAAACTTCCTCTTCCTCAAAAAAGTAAATTTTTTTGAGAAAGTATCATTTCTAAAAAACGCATTTTTTAAAAAAAGTACCTTTTCTTAAGAAAGTTTTTTTTTTCTTAAAAAAGCAACTCTTCCTAAAAAGTGAATTTTCTTGAAAAAGTGTTTTTTTTTTCTTAAAAATTATATTTTCTTAAAGAAGTACCTTTTGTAAAAGTACCATTCCTTAAAAAAATATCATTTCTTGAAAAAGTACCTTTATCTAAATAAGTACCTTTTCTTGCATAAGTATCTTTTCTTAAAAATTGTATTTCTGATAGAAGTAAGTTTTCTTAAATGTACATATTCCTAAAAAGTAAATTTTCTTAAAAAGTATCTTTTCTTAAAATAATATCTTTCATTAAAATATTAAATTTTTTTCAAAAAGTACCCTATCTGAAAAAAGTACATTTTCTTAGAAAGTACATTTTCGTAAAAAAGTACATTTTCTTCAAAAGTGAATTTACTTTAAAAAGTAAATTTTCTTCAAAAACTACAATTTCATAAAAAATTAATTAATTGTCCTGAAAAAGCATATTTTCTAAAAAAAAAAGTATACTTCTTTTTATATACATCAACACTTAGGGGACGTCCCCTATAAATGCAGTACACTTTGCTGATATCAGGAAAATTTGGTATGGATAGGATGAAAGAGGGAGTAGTATTTGTGGATATTTGATTTAAATTTATCCACATACGGCTTATGAGGCTAATAAACGAATTTTCAAGGTAAGACATTGTGCGATCCACTGGACAATATACTGCAAGTGGATGAGATCTACTGGATAAGTGGGTGGTGCGTTGAAAAACGTTGACTCTGGAGAAAAGTTCACTTATCTCAGCAGAACACTGCCCATTGTAATACCTATAATACAGTGTAACACAACTAACATTCCGATGATGCTCCCATGTGCCAATAGAATTGGTTACCCTACTTTCATTGATAAGCACCAACGCCCTCATTTGGACACGGTCCAGAAGCTTCACTGTAAAACCCCTGCTCATATATGGAACTTGTATTTCTTTTTTGGTTGGATTTAGGTGGTATAAATAGTAAAGATATCAGATGGAGTGTAGTACTTCCTACACCGAATAAGGAAACCTCGACACTTGAAAGCTTCTTTCGACAATTGAAAAATGTGTTTATTCGAACGGACATCACGACGTTTCATGCCCAAAACATCAAGAGCGTCTAATTCTTCAATATCAACAGAGCTCATGAATACTGATGATATTGATGACTCCATGGCCACTCCATGAGTCAATAAATAACACCGAGTCTTGAGAGCATTATAATCGATCCTATTCACTCGACCCCACTCATAGATTTTCAAAAAGACTTGCAATCCTCATTCCCTTGATCGAAGAACTATGAATGACACTTACTGCTGTCATCTCGAGAAGAGTAGATAGGATTGGATATTTTACATTGAAGGGCATTAAGAAAAATAAGAAAAAGTGAAGTAGAGAAATAACAGAGCTTCGGTACCGCTGCATTTCACCGAAACTCTTTGGATGAGACCCATCTAAAACAACACGTATAGTGCGATCTCTATCAAAGTTCGTCATAAATCGAGAGTAGTCATTACCAAGACCAAAAGCCATCAGTTTTGATAAGAGTGCCCCACACCCGATCAAATGCCTTGGTAATATCCAAACCATTGACTTTACTTTCACCGAATCGGTGAATGGATTGACTCAAACGTTCCGAAAGAAACGCCTTCAGGTACGACTAAAATTTATTTTCTTAACAACTAAATTTTCTTAAAAAAGTATATTTTATGGAAAAAGTACTTTTTCGTAAAAAATAACTTTATTTTTTTTTTCAAGCCTAGTTCCGCGAAGCCGAGTGGCTTGTCTGCAGATCCTAATTTTGGCTCCAGGGATAAGCCGGATTTGGCTAGTTTTGCAGCAACAGTCCAAACCCTCTGGTGGGAATCGAACCCACGACCCCCGCATGATAGGCGAGCACGCTACCACTCACCTACCGGGGTGCTTAAAAGTACCTCATCTTAAAAAATACCTTTTCTTAAAAATCTAGCTTCTCTTAAAAATGTCCTTTTGATAAAAAAGTATTTTTTCTTAAAAAGATTTTTTTTTAGTCTTTTCTTAAAAGATTATATTTTCTTAAGAAAATTAATTTTCTTAACCAAATACATTTTCTTCAAAATTGCGTTTTCTTAAAGAAGAACCTCCTCTTGAAAAAGTACCGTTTCCTTAAAAAGTACCTTCTCTTATAACGTATCTCTTCTTAAAAAAGATCTTTTCTTAAAAAAAGATCTTTTCTTAAAAAAGTACCTTTTCTAAAAAATTAAATTTTCCAAAAAAAGGTATCTTTACTCACAAAGGCATTTTCTTTAAAAAAAAGTACCCTTTGATAACAAATTACCTTTTTTAAAAAAGTTTCCTATTCTTAAAACAGCAGTATCAAAAAAGTATATAAAAAGTATCTCTTCTTAAAAGAGTAATTTTTTTTAAAACACCTTATTCAATTTACAAAAGTAGCTTTTTATACCCTATACCACTATGTGGTTTGGGTATAATGACTTTGTGCTGCTGTTTGTAACAACCAAAAATATTTGACCTAGACCCATCTTTAATTATACCGATCGAATCAGAATCACTATCTGAGTTGATTTAACAATGTCCGTCCGTCCGTCCGTCCGTCCGTCCGTCCGTCTGTGTGTCCATGTAAAGCTTGTAATCAAACTGCAGGTCGCAAATATGAATGTATTTTAATGAAATTTGGTACATAAGCTTTTATCGGCCATGGGATGAACGCTATTGAAATTGGTGAGAATCGGTCCATGTTCAGACCTAGCCCCCATACAAATTACCCATATGAAATCGACATAAATTGCCATAAGATCCAAATTGTCATATAGAGCTTACTCAAATTGGGTTTGTATGCGTTCATTACATCCATTAATGAGTAGTCCAAAAATGATCCCTTTGACCCCATATAGAGCTGCTTCCCGATCTTCACTTAAATCTATTAAAAAACAAAAATATTGCACTGATTCTTCTCAAATTTTGTTTGTATATGTTTTTGCAAAATACAAGAGACTTAACCAAACATGATCAGGATCGGTCTATTTTTGGACCAAGTCCCTATATAGATATAGCATCCGATATGAACTTTTTCATATCTGCAGCCAAAAAAATTAATAAAAATCCCACTCAAATTTGGTTTTTGCTTATTTTCTATGTCCAGTTAGTTGGGCCTAAGAGATAGGGTCTCTAAACGCATGGTATAGGGTATCGTATAGTCGGTCTAGACTGTACTTGTTATACATAAAATAATTTTATAACAAAATTGGTTAAAAGATATATTCGCGAACAATAAGCAGATAATTGCACCAATGATATATCACAATGGATTATTTTGATCCCAGGAGCACTGAAGGGTTAAATAAATAAAAATTAACCGAATTATTTTTCTTAAATCCTAAATAGTGGTTCCATCGAGTTTAATAGAAAAACTGGTTTTCGGTAATTATACCCTATACCACTATGTGGTTTGGGTATAATGACTTTGTGCTGCTGTTTGTAACAACCAAAAATATTTGACTGACACCCATCTTTAATTATACCGATCGAATCAGAATCACTATCTGATTCGATTTAACGATGTCCGTCCGTCCGTCCGTCCGTCTGTGTGTCCATGTAAAGCTTGTAATCAAACTGCAGGTCGCAAATAAGAATATATTTTGATGAAATTTGGTATATAAGCTTTTATCGGCCATACGATGACCGCTATTGAAATTGGTGAGAATCGGTCCATGTTCAGACCTAGCCCCCATACAAATAACCCCTATGAAATCGACTTAAATTGCCATAAGATACAAATTATCATATAAATCTTATTCAAATTGGGTTTGTATGTGTTTATTACATCCATTAATCAGTAGTTCAAAAATGACCTCTATGCGACAACTCTTAGTCATGGGCCCCATATAGAGCTGCTTCCCGATCTTCACTTAAATCTATCAAAAAACAAAAATATTGCACTGATTCTTCTCAAATTTTGTTTGTATATATTTTTGCAAAATACAAGAGACCTTACCAAACATGGTCAGGATCGGTCCATTCTTGGGTCTAGCCCCCATATAGATATAGCATCCGATATGAAATTTTTCATATCTGCAGCCAAAAAAATTAAGAAAAATCCCACTCAAATTTGGTTTATGCTTATTTTCTATATCCAGTTAGTTAGGTCTGAGAGATAGGGTCTCTAAACGCATGGTATAGGGTATCATATAGTCGGTCTAGACCGACTATAATTTTCTTACTTGTTTTAAACTGGTACCTTTTCTTTAAAAAGTAGATTTTCTTAAAAAAGTACCATTTCTTAGTAAATACGTTTCCTTGAAAAATTTCGTATTCTTAGAAAAGTAAGAGTGCGCTGTGCCACAAGCGATCGAATACCTTGGAAATATCCTGACTATTAACTTTACTTTCACCGAATCGGTAGAATGACAAAAATTTATATTCTTAAAAAGTACATTTTCTTAAAAAAGTAAATTTTCTGAAAAAAAAGTTTCGTTTCTGAAAAAAATACCTTTTCTTAGGAAAAATATATATTTTCTTAAAAAATAATATTTCGTTTACCTGATATTTACTAAAATCATAATATTAATAGGCAAGGCGATTTCTTGTGACCGATGTAATAACGTTAAATAATTACCGATTTTGACAAAAATTACCCCATTTGAAAGGTATTTCTTTTTCGATGTCCACCAGATTAACAGATTTGCACCATCTGGAATATTTTTTATGGAGTAATGCTCATTTATTGTTGCTACTAACACATATAGAAGACGTATACTGTGTGTGTTTATCATAAATATCAAGAGCCCTGTGTTGAATAAAATTGATTAGTAGGCTCCTTTAAAATTTTTATTAAATAAAAATTTAAATGAATTATTATTAAATTAAAAAATAAAATTTCCTAGCATTTGGACTTGAATTTCGAGGGCTTGATTCTGCTAGTATATATAAATACATTCAAATTGCTTGCAATAGATTTTATTCAAATTTGGTTAGTTTATTATTTTAGACTCATAAAATTTCGTCGTGTTCGAAAGAATCAAAAGAAAGTACATCTTGTTATCTATAATATTAATAGGCTAGGCCATTTCTTGTGACCGATGTTTTGTTCTACCGTTTTATCCCGATTTTGACCAAACGTATATTATTTGAAAAGTATTTCTATTTAGCCGTTTTGCAGATTTACAGATTTTAAAATTTTTTCCTTTATTTTGAGTAAATTGCATTTAAAGTTGCTACTAGCAATACATAAAATTATATCAAACTGTGTGTGCGTTTATTAAATTTGTTAATGTGTTTGTAATAAAAATGAGTTTGTTTTTTGTGTTGATTTGTGAATTCGCTATAATTGATTAGCATATCTTTAGGGTCTTTACTTAATGAAAAAATAAAATTTCCTAGAATTTGCACTCGAATTTCGAGGGCTGGAATCTTCTAGTAGCCATTAATGTCCCATTAATGCCCAATAAGTTTACCCTTTACAACTGTGCTCTAAGGAGCCTTATAGGTAGTCAGTCTTTACTGGTTACAACAGTCTGTTTTGTTGTCTGGACATGACACCTCAATCTTTTTTAAACTTCAGCCGCTTTTACAAAATGTACAAACTACATTGAATTCATGATAGGGGTTTTTAATTCTGGAAATATTTATTATTTTTATAATATATATCTCATTTTTATATTTTTATAGTATGCGAGTAATTTTGGTAATAAAAAATTTTTAATCTTTTTCTTTTTAAATAAAAATAGATTTTTATTACGAGTACAAAACATGTGATAAAAATCTCGGTTGGTATTTATATAGACCAATAAAGTTTAGATTGAAGATTTGCAGACTTGATATAAAAAGCTTCAGCTTCTTTCAAGCAAGAACATTGTGTCACAGGTTCAACAACCCAGCCACATTTCAGTCTGGTCCACAAAACTTTTCTCTGGAACAAATTGTTTTGGTGTCAATATCCAACAAAACAATCCAACTCTAAACAATTTTTCTAAAACATGTTGTGGAAAATATACCAGTTTCGCTGGCATCATGATGCATATAAATAAATATATTTTTTGTATTTTTATATTATTCAAAATAATCCTTTAAGCATATTTTTAATCCAGTCGATAATCTTACTTTAGTAATTCAGTTCTTTTGCATATTTTGGTTTTCTTCTGAAGAATTTAATTGTTACGACTTCCTTTTATTAACAACCATTAAATTGTACTTAAAGAACATGCGACTGCGTGTATGAATGTTTCTGTGTGTGTGTGTGTGTGTGTGTGTTTGTGAGTAGTGAATAGTGAATATATTTAAAATTTTAATCAGTTTTAAGAAAATAAAAATGCTACATGCTCAAAACAAAGTTGTAAATTTAAATTTTATGATTTCGTTTTTCTGCAGCAAATTGTTGTGTGAAGTTGAACTAAGAAAGCTAAACAAGAAAATGCCGCCAAGAATTGAGGCAGATAATTAAACTTAAAGTAAATGCGATTTTGTAAAATTTGTTTCTTTCTTTTTTTAAATGACTTTAATTTTATTATTGTACATAAAAAAAAACTAAAAACTAAAAAAATAAAATACTATATAAGTGGATATAGAAATACTAATATGAACATGTAAGAAAAAAAATATTTAGTTTTGTGGAAATAATAAAAAAAAAGATAGGAAAAAATGATTGCCTGCCAGTACAAATTCTAAAACTGAACATATTTTTATGACTTTAAACATAAAAAGAAAAGAAAAAAAATTGCCAAGACTTTAAATGTTGCAAATATTTTCAAAAAGATTTTATTTTGGGTGATCATGTTGTTGGTGGGTCATAAAATTAACAATCACCATACAAAAAAGAAAAAAAGGCAGCAAAAATAACTATTAAAAACAAAATATCATTATACGAGTATGTATGCCCGTCGTAAAATCTTATGTTGGAGTTCACAATACGCATGAGGATACACATATTAAAAAACAAATCAAAGACTTCTGGTAATTCCTTGACATGAGCATAAAATATACATAATATTATTTATAAATAATTAAATGTAGTTTTTTGTTTTTGGGAAATATTTTTTAAGACGTTTCAAAATTCAAAATTTATCCTTCAATGACGGTGTATACTGATAGTTAGACTTTACATTGTACTTACTGAAATGCTGGTATTAGGCTGACCATATACATTTTCAATCTTATTTTTTAAATTTTTTGTCCAAACTTCTTACACTATAAATTGTTCTGAGGGATTTGGTGTTTTTTTTTGAATATCAATTAAAATAATTTTGATTAAACTCATGTTTTTTAAACAATTATAGGTTCGTTCGTTTTAGGTTTTGAAAAACACTGTGTTGTCATATTTCACAGCTATACAAAATAATATAAAATTTTGTAAATTTAATTTAAAAACAAGTAAGAAAATTATAGTCGGTCTAGACCGACTATACGATACCCTATACCATGCGTTTAGAAACCCTATCTCTTAGGCCCAACTAACTGGACATTGAAAATAAGCAAAAACCAAATTTGAGTGGGATTTTTATTAATTTTTTTGGCTGCAGATATGAAAAAGTTCATATCGGATGCTATATCTATAAAGGGACTAGGCCCAAAAATGGACCGATCCTGATCATGTTTGGTAAAGTCTCTTGTATTTTGCAAAAATATGGACAAACAAAATTTGAGAAGAATCAGTGCAATATTTTTGTTTTTTAATAGATTTAAGTGAAGATCGGGAAGCAGCTCTATATGGGGTCAAAGGGATCATTTTTGGACTACTCATTAGTGGATGTAATGAACGCATACAAACCCAATTTGAGTAAGATCTATATGACAATTTGGATCTTATGGCAATTTATGTGGATTTCATTTGGGTAATTTGTATGGGGGCTAGGTCTGAACATGGACCGATTCTCACCAATTTCAATAGCGTTCATCCCATGGCCGATAAAAGCTTATATGCCAAATTTCATCAAAATATAGTCATATTTGCGACCTGCAGTTTGTTTACAAGCTTTACATGGACACACAGACGGACGGACGGACGGACGGACGGACATTGTTAAATCAACTCAGAAAGTGATTCTGATTCGATCGGTATAATTAAAGATGGGTCTAGGTCAAATATTTTTGGTTGTTACAAACAGCAGCACAAAGTCATTATACCCAAACCACATAGTGGTATAGGGTATAATGAGAAAGAGTGTTAAATTTGACTGTGCCGAATCTATGATACTCTCGACTGTGTATCAAACTCAATGTTGGGTACTGTAACTATTTTAATATACATGGCGATACTTAACTTTTGAGAGCTTAGAAATTGGCAGATATTTCAAATAAAGTTTCAAATTAGTTTTGACTAAAAATTTTGGCGATTTTTGTTTTACCGTATATGTACGTGAAATAATATTTACAAACTTTTTATACCCTATACCACTATGTGGTTTGGGTATAATGACTTTGTGCTGCTGTTTGTAAATAATTATAATATAATAATTATAATTTGTAATATAATTATAGCTAGAAGTCATTATAACCTAGAAAATAAAAAATGTTACGATAGTTATCTTAGTAAAATGAATTCAAATATAAAAAGAAATCCAAAAATGTTTTACAACTTTGTAAATTCTAAACGTAAAATTTCATCATACCCAACCACTATGAAAATGAATGGTACTGTCCTTTCAAACGATGTTGATATTGCAAATGTTTTTGCTGAATTCTTTGCGTCCACATTTTCCACAATGACGTTAAACAACACACGATAGCCCTATGATATTCCAAGGCTGACATCAATTAATATTTCATCCTTAGACGAGTTGACTGTTCTTAAGAATCTAAGAAGCATAAAAAGTTCACTTAATCCAGGTCCAGATGGTAATCCCAGCTGTATCTTAAGAAATTATGCTGAAATATTGGCTACCCCGTTAACTCTTATATATAATAACTCTCTTAAATTCGGCTTCTTTTCAAAGTGTTCATTTATTATTCCGCACTACAAATCTGGTAGCCGCAGTGATGCTACTAATTATAGAGCAATTGCAAAGCTTAATGCTATACCTAAACTTTTTGAGAAAATTATAACTGATATAACGGGTGATTTTTTTGAGGTTAGGATTTTCATGCATTAGTATTTGACAGATCACGTGGGATTTCAGACATGGTGTCAAAGAGAAAGATGCTCAGTATGCTTTGACATTTCATCATGAATAGACTTACTAACGAGCAACGCTTGCAAATCATTGAATTTTATTACCAAAATCAGTGTTCGGTTCGAAATGTGTTTCGCGCTTTACGTCCGATTTATGGTCTACATAATCGACCAAGTGAGCAAACAATTAATGCGATTGTGACCAAGTTTCGCACTCAGTTTACTTTATTGGACATTAAACCAACCACACGAATGCGTACAGTGCGTACAGAAGAGAATATTGCGTCTGTTTCTGAGAGTGTTACTGAAGACCGTGAAATGTCGATTCGTCGCCGTTCGCAGCAATTGGGTTTGTGTTATTCGACCACATGGAAGATTTTACGCAAAGATCTTGGTGTAAAACCGTATAAAATACAGCTCGTGCAAGAACTGAAGCCGAACGATCTGCCACAACGTCTAATTTTCAGTGAATGGGCCCTAGAAAAGTTGGCAGAAAATCCGCTTTTTTATCGACAAATTTTGTTCAGCGATGAGGCTCATTTCTGGTTGAATGGCTTCGTAAATAAGCAAAATTGCCGTATTTGGAGTGAAGAGCAACCAGAAGCCGTTCAAGAACTGCCCATGCATCCCGAAAAATGCACTGTTTGGTGTGGTTTGTACGCTGGTGGAATCATTGGACCGTATTTTTTCAAAGATGCTGTTGGACGCAACGTTACGGTGAATGGCGATCGCTATCGTTCGATGCTAACAAACTTTTTGTTGCCAAAAATGGAAGAACTGAACTTGGTTGACATGTGGTTTCAACAAGATGGCGCTACATGCCACACAGCTCGCGATTCTATGGCCATTTTGAGGGAAAACTTCGGAGAACAATTCATCTCAAGAAATGGACCGGTAAGTTGGCCACCAAGATCATGCGATTTGACGCCTTTAGACTATTTTTTGTGGGGCTACGTCAAGTCTAAAGTCTACAGAAATAAGCCAGCAACTATTCCAGCTTTGGAAGACAACATTTCCGAAGAAATTCTGGCTATTCCGGCCGAAATGCTCGAAAAAGTTGCCCAAAATTGGACTTTCCGAATGGACCACCTAAGACGCAGCCGCGGTCAACATTTAAATGAAATTATCTTCAAAAAGTAAATGTCATGGACCAATCTAACGTTTCAAATAAAGAACCGATGAGATTTTGCAAATTTTATGCGTTTTTTTTTTAAAAAAAGTTATCAAGCTCTTAAAAAATCACCCGTTATTATCACATGAAATGTCATCAATTCTATCACCAGCTCAACATGGCTTTTGCAAAGGACGGTCTACGACTACTAATCTAATGGAATTTACTTCCTATATAAACTCTGGATTCTGCAAAAATAAACAAACTGATGTTATATACACGGACTTTAGCAAAGCTTTTGATAAGGTTAGCCATGATCTACTGCTAGAGAAACTTGATGCTATTGGATTCTCCGGGAACTTCTTAAAATGGATTCGGTCGTACTTAAAACATCGTAAGCAATGTGTAATTTTCAATAACTCTAAATCGAAATATATAGATGTTACTTCCGGTGTCCCTCAAGGGAGTCACCTTGGACCTCTCCTATTTTTGCTGTTTCTTAATGATCTACCAAAGTCTATTCAATATAGCAATATTCTTATGTATGCCGACGATGTAAAAATCTACTCCACCATCATAAACAATGAAGGCAGTATACGTCTCCAGTCTGACTTAAATAGCTTCTACAAATGGTGCAATGTCAACTTAATGGAATTAAATCTAAAAAATGTCAGTCTATGACCTTCTCTAGATATTCGCCATCTTCGAACCACTATGTCATCCATGACACAAAACTAAACTCAGTTGAATCGTTCATAGATTTGGGAGTTCATTTTGATAAAAGACTAAGTTTTAATTCTCACGTAATAATGACTGTTAATAAGGCAAATGGTGTTTTATCTTTTATAAAGCGTTGGGCAAAGGAATTTAATGATCCTTATATAACAAAAAATCTATTCACGTATTTGGTCAGGCCGATACTTGAATACGCATCAGTAATCTGGGATCCACAGTACAATGTTTTCATCAAAAAACTTGAATCAGTTCAGAAACAATTCTTACTATTTTGTCTACGATATCTTGAGTGGAATGCGGAATTGAGTCTTCCACCATATCGCATTCGTTTGGCTCTAATAAAGCTTCCAACTTTGAAAAGTAGAAGGATCATTTCTAATATAACATTCTTCCTCAACCTGGTTCATGGTAAAATTGATTCTGAATGCCTTCTCGGAAAAATTTGTATAAATGTGCCTAACAGACAACTTCGATCGTATGAGCCGGTTTACCTGAATTTCCACAGGTCAAATTTCATTAATTTCGATCCATTCCAAAGAATTTGCACCGAAGTGAACAGACACTATGCTTTAATTGATTTATCCGATGATGTTGATATTATTAAAAGGAGATTAACGACATATTTGAACTCTAATGATTATGTTTATAACTGTATTTAAAGTCGGTATTATTTTTATAAAATATCTTTGTAAATATTGCTCAGCTGTTGCTTATTGTAGCTGAATTAAATAAATAAATAAATAAAAAAAAGGCGCGCCCAATAATTATGCAAACGATCTAAAATTTTTTATATATTTTTTTTTTCTAATTTGGAATCAATCTAAGGGGTTTGCCAAGTGAAAATACGGTCACACTAGCGCACAATCAACTTTCCATTATGCAACACGAAAGTTAACGTACAGATTTCATAACAATAATTGCATTACACATACCCTGTGTTAAATTGTATATTGCCAAAAATTTTAATACCTTTAGGTGGCATACAAGGTGGCCTTTATTTCTGTGATTAAAAACCTTGAAAGAAATAAATTGAATGAAAAATAAAATTTCCTAGAATTTGCACTCGAATTTCGAGGGCTGGGCTCTGCTAGTTATATCCTAAATATATTTTATATTTAATTTCTCGCTATGCGAGTTTGAGTGCCAAAATTGAACGCACTACAAAGTTAAAATTAAAGAAAACATTAACTTCAGTAAATGACAAAAACCATGGCAATTATGTTTATCGGCAAAGTTGGAGTCACATCTCGCGTGAACGGAATTAAATCAAAATTGCAAGTTGGCATTTACTATGAAATTAATTTTATAACTTGTGCGTGTGCAGCGCTTATTTTCAAAGAAATGTTGATTATTGCAATATTTTTGAACTGACAAAGATTTGTCAGGTTGCAATTACATATCTTAACTGGTAACGGAGCAAAAAATTTTAGAGATAAACACAAATAATCACTGACTCCGTAAGGTCGAATGAATTATCATCACTCATACGCCTCTTTATTATCTATTAACATTGCTTAAGTTTTATCTCTCATGTGTAAATTTTTGTAAAAAGAACAAAAACTATCAATTTTCGATAAAAAACCCATTAATTGGTAACCCTTGAAATCGTAATTTTTATACTACTGATAATTTTAACTCTTCAATCATCATTTTTACAAATTTAACAAATCATTTTAACAAATTGCAAAATCGTCGAAATTATAATAAGTTGTCAAAATTGGCAAAATTGCAAAATCGGCGAAATTACAATAAGTTGTCAAAATTGGCAACACTTACTAAACTTCTTCGTTTGTCTGTTTTGTTTTTCATCTCAAAATTGTTTTGTATTGTTAAGAGTACTTTCGCTCAGTTCATTGATGGCCAGCACTTACCAAAGAGCATGCTTTTTTTGATAAATATTTGAGAAAAAGAGATCTTCAATGTAGATTTTGTTGTTGTCCAACGTATGATTTCGGTTATAGCTCTGTATTGAAAAGCCTTTGAAAAAATAGTGCAATATTAAGTTTAAAATTTAAATTATTGTAACTTTGCATAATTAAATTACATTGTAATTTTAGAAGAGAGGTGGGAAAATAATTTTTTTTCACTCATAATATTAATTTTTGCATGATATGCCTTTAAAAAAATTTGGACAAACATAAATTACGTAAAAAGGTATATTTAAGATTTTAATTTGAATAATTTATTGAAATTATCATGGAAGAATTAAAAGCGATTTTTTTTTTAAGTAAAACTAATACGCGCGCATTTTTTATTTTTTCTTTTTTAGATTTATAGATAACTTTGCAAAAAATGTAATTCTCTTTTTTTCAGTTTACATGTACAATATGAAATATTTTTTTTGAAATATTTTTTTTCTTTTTTGTGTACATTGGTGTATTGGTGTTTGCATTTCCTTAAGGGGTGGTAGGTTTTAAAACCTTTTTTTGCATTTCTCTTCCTGAGTGCACAACATGTCGAGAGTGTTGTGTTAAAATTTTAAGTAAATCAGAGCAAAACTTAAGAAGATACAGCGTTTCCAGCGACAGGCCTCATACGGTATATAGTATACAAATCAGTTTTTAAAAAACTTAAAAGCGATTTTCTCGCAAATAAATGTTCGAAGTCCGTGAACATCTTCTTGACCGAT
Organism: Cordilura impudica; assembly: GCA_963682025.1. Taxonomy (NCBI): domain Eukaryota; kingdom Metazoa; phylum Arthropoda; class Insecta; order Diptera; family Scathophagidae; genus Cordilura; species Cordilura impudica. Next base: position 301,149,815 of record OY821517.1, read on the forward strand.
TCTTTTGAAATTTTAGACACTATATCTACACAAAAATCATCAGGTAACCACGAAGCTTCTTTTTAGTTCCATTTTCTTCCCCATTTTTTAACAACAAATTCCGAAATTGTATAGCAAAAATCGTTTCTCACTTCAAAATGCTGCAAAAAACTCTTCGTCACTACCTCAGGAAACATGTCACCTTTTAAACGCATTTCGATTTTTTTTTTTCAAATGGTCCGGTAACGAGTTATGATGTTCACCGCAAAACAACAACGCCTCCGGATATTGGCTGTCACGGACTTATTTATTAAAATTTTTAGTTGAAAATTTTTTCAAAGATTCTTTAAATGTTATGCTATAACGTGTATTCATGTCTTCAAAAAAGAATTATGCAATTATTATTATTAACTTTTAAAACCTTTAAAACCCCCCCCCCCCCTTAAGAAACTTTTAGGAACCTTGCTCTAAAACGTTTTTTTTTTTTCTATGCTATTCTATTTTTTCTACAATAAAATGGAGTTCGGTTATAACGAACTCGCCGGGACCGGCCAAATTAGTTCGTTATAGACTAAGTTCGTTATAACCGTAGTATTTTTTGTTTGTTTTGTCCGAAAGGTTTAAAAACTTTTTTAGTTGAATAAGTTTACTTATTTTGATGCATTTTAAAAAGTTATAAAACATAAATTAAATTATTAAATTATTAAGACTAAAATTACCGAATTTCTATCAAAATAAAATATTTTTTTAAAATCATATAATATTAAAAACTTCTTATGTATAGAAGCAGAAAATATAAAGCAAACGTTGGCTACTGGCAAACTTATGCGAAAATATACCTAAAAGGACCTTTTACAAAACTTCATTTGAAAATCGAAGTTTTTGGTTTGTATTTTTTACAACTGTTTTCCGATTTTTTTTTTTTTTTTTAAATTTTAAAAACATTAAAATTAATTTTTTTTAAATTTATAAAATATTGGAAAATTTTGAAATGGGAAAAAATATTTGTTTGTTAAAGTCAAAATAAACGGGCGCCTAGGCGCCACACAATCCAGTAGTTGAACCATATTTGACAACCATATATTAGAATAGGTCGTATTGAAGATTGATACATAATTACTTTAACCCTTGTCTTGATATATTTTGAAAAAAAAATAATTTCTTATACATGAAAAATGCTTTTCTCACGTTAGAAGTTGAAAATTGATTATTGAAATATAAAAATTTCTCTAGGTGGACGGACACCTAAATATTTTACCACTGGTTTATTTGGAATATTTATATTAAGGGTTTTCACTCTTGGTAGTAATGTTGTAGATACAGTAAAATTACTACTATTTACAACACCACAACAACAAAATGTGTGAAATTGAAATTTACTACGCTGTGTTAAAAGTTCAAGGGTAAAAGCTATAGTACATCTACAAGACTAAACATTTACAAGACTGAAACAGCTGATTGTTGAGCTACCAAAACAATTGTTTATTTTTTTATTTTTCATTTTGTGGTAAATGAATCAAAATAATAATAAATAAAATGTATCAAAATAATGAAAAGCCCCTTCTCCAGATGACCCGAGTCTGTATAGGACAATTGCTAACTGGTACTCAACTGGAAATTGTTCACATGAATGGGGTTGGGTAAATTCCGTATGTCCAGAAATCATAGACACCAGTGTATGAAACTCAATTCGACTAACCCTCAGCATTTGCAAAAATCTTTTGGAACCAAATTCCAAACTCCGCAGCGGTACACTTTACCTAAAATAATGTCATCAACTAATTCTTCTAAAATGTGGTCAATGGTATCATGTTCACATATATCTACAAATGGCGAGTAGTTATATTTTTGTATTATTTGTATTATTATTGCAAGTAATACCGTACCTTCAACATCCAGAATCTCTGCAAATTCTATTTCGTCAACTACATTTTGTTCTATAAAATTTATATTTTTTTCTTTTTCTGTAATTTTTTGGCATTTTACTTATTTGCAAATTCTTGTTGATAGTTTAAGTTTTCAAATTGATAAAAAAAAAATAAAACGAAAAACAGCTGATTCATTAGTTTACAATACACAACACAAAAGACGTTCACGCTTTGTAATATAAAATCGTTGTAAATATAACAGGGTTGTAAATTTAACACCAAGAGTGAATACCGCTACTGTTATTTGCTTTGTAACCAAACGATTTCCAATTCTTTTTAATATTGTTCTTACAGTTTCCAACGGGGGGACGAAAAAGGATAGTTTCACACTTTTTTATATTTATTTTCATTTGCCAATCAGTGGCATATTTTCTGCAATATTCAAATATTTTTCTAATTTTTCATTAATTTTTTCAATTTTATTATCAGCGCACAGTGGCGCCATTTTAGTTTTTTCGTTGCAAAAATCATATCTTTTGAACCGAATAACATAATTGAACAGTTTAAACAGCATATGATAGATAACTGTTCAGCCTATGAAATGAGCGTTTGGAAAGGGTGCTACGCTTTGTAGGGGCCTACTTATGGGTTATCAAAGTTAAAATTTGTAGAAAAATCAATTTTATGGTAACTAAAAAAAATTATTTTTAACATTTTTAGTTTTTTTTTTTTTTTTTTCTTTAGGGTTTTATGTTTTAAATGATTACCCAACAAATTAAAAAAAAATTACTTCTTTTTATACCCTATACCACTATGTGGTTTGGGTATAATGACTTTGTGCTGCCAAAAATATTTGACCTAGACCCATCTTTAATTATACCGATCGAATCAGAATCACTTTCTGAGTTGATTTAACAATGTCCGTCCGTCCGTCCGTCCGTCCGTCCGTCCGTCTGTGTGTCCATGTAAACCTTATAATCAAACTGCAGGTCGCAAATATGAATATATTTTGATGAAATTTGGTATATAAGCTTTTATCGGCCATGGGATGAACGCAATTGAAATTGGTGAGAATCGGTCCATGTTCAGACCTAGCCCCATACAAATTACCCATATGAAATCGACATAAATTGCCATAAGATCCAAATTGTCATATAGATCTTACTCAAATTGGGTTTGTATGCGTTCATTACATCCATTAATGAGTAGTCCAAAAATGATCCCATACAGAGCTGCTTCCCGATCTTCAATTAAATCTATTAAAAAACAAAAATATTGCACTGATTCTTCTCAAATTTTGTTTGTATATACTTTTGCAAAATACAAGAGACTTTACCAAACATGATCAGGATCGGTCTATTTTTGGACCTAGTCCCTATATAGATATAGCATCCGATATGAACTTTTTCATATCTGCAGCCAAAAAAATTAATAAAAATCCCACTCAAATTTGGTTTTTGCTTATTTTCTATGTCCAGTTAATTGGGCCTAAGAGATAGGGTTTCTAAACGCATGGTATAGGGTATCGTATAGTCGGTCTAGACCGACTATAATTTTCTTACTTGTTTAAATTTATTTTTTCAATTTTCTGTAAAATATTCATCACAATTCGTAAGAGAAGGTATATCTAAAAGACTAGTCATTTCTAAACCATAATTATTTTCCAACTCTATTCGTGACTTCACATGCCGCAGGCAAGAAATAAGTGGATCGGAAGATGCTGCGAACATGTTGAAGAGGTCCTCATTTTGCCTTACCCTTGATGCTTTGAATGTGTTCTGCAATCTATATTTTTTATAAAATTTGTTAAGAGACTCCTGTGCTTCTTCAGAAAGCTCTCCAATTGGCAAAGACTGGTATTCAATTATATCTTTGCCATGCGCCAATATTTTATGGACGGTCGGGGTCAACTTCTTCTGTGGATACATTTCTGCTAAAAGAGATGCAGCTTTCGATGCATATTCTCCATATTATGTAGAATTGACATTTTCTTTGCAGTTTAAAACATTCAAGATCGTTCCCAATCTTTTCACAATTTGATTGTCAATTCCAGTGATTCTAGTTACTGCCTCATCATTTTCAAAAAATCTCCTAGAAGTGTTTCCATCGTTTGAGTTACCGTATCCGTGCTTGGGACAGTCTACTTTTAGTCCAACTTGTTTAAAAAAAGCATCCTGTATTTGCTTCTTTCTGATCTTTTCCTTATCCTTTATTGATGTATTTTCATCGAAGTTTTCCTCCTCTTGTGGTAGGGTATACGCCAGTTTTAGCAAGAACTCCTTATCACCTTATCCTTGCGTACAATGGTGACATTCCATATTCGTAATTCTCCTCGTTTGTAGAATCGTTTAAATTACCAAAGTTCTTCTGACTCTCTTTGCAAATCGGGCATGACAATGTTGAGGTTGTTCCTGTCAGTTCGTTTACGACTTTTCCGTCAACCATGGTCAGGTGGAACTCGTAATTGCATTCAATATATTTTCCTTCTCCAATTTGCAGCTTTGTAGGCTTAATCTTGCTTATTTGTTCTTCAATGTCCTTCACCGTGGTCCTTATGAGTTCTGCCGATTCCCTTGCAAACTGAAACATTATTGGTCGGCAATAATGCACTGATGACGGACGTGGATTTTTCCAGTGTAGGGAAACATCAGATTTTAGCCGCAAAGGAACAACAGATGCCATAAACATATTTCCGTCCGATATTGTAGCGTCATCGGAAGATATCCTTTGCTTATAAACGCTTTGTCCGGATGATCCATCGCAGCCCCATTTGCTGATCAATTTGAGTTTCTCAGGAAGAATTTTCACCTCATTTTCAGGAAGACTCTCCAACAACCGTTTTGCTGTATGGCCCATGAGATCCTGCAGATTGGCTTTCACAGAGACTTTCGTAAACTCCGTATGCAGTGGTCGTGAATTTATTTTGGCTTGCGTAATATGATTGTATCCTGGTAAAACGTCAGCCCCTTGTCGCATCAAGGATGCCCGTAGTATCTCATATTTTTCTTTGGAAAGTTGTAAGTCCATAAACAAGGCCAAGGCTTCTTCGAAACCATACTTTTTAATGTGTGCGTTTGTGGGCGTGCGAATGCTTTCCTTAATCCTTTTTAGTCGCAGTGGGCTTGCATCAGCAACAGATTTTGTAATCTGCGACCTAACTCTTTCACTATCCTTTGTATATTTAATAAACAGCGCGTCCGATAAATGCTTCGTGGTCAAGTCATTGGTGGCATCGGCAAGTTTCCTCTTTCTTGTGAAAATTGAACACACCTCAATACTTTTTTTTGGCCTTCCTTTTGCTCCTCTGGTTGATGTGGAGTTGAAGTTCTGAATGGTTCGATTAGATTTCACCTATTTTGCCTTAATATTTGCATATATCACATAAAAATTATTTTTTATAATTTCGCTTCTCTCAATATTTCCGTATAAGCTATCAAGTTCTTCTAAAGCAGCTTCCGTGAAAAACTTTGGTGTGGTTGACCTTCTAAACAGTTCAAATAATTTTAAATTGTTTAACGCCATGGTTTCAGTACTTGTTGCGCCAACTTTCAGTCGTAGACTAATCCAGGCATTATGCTTATTTTGCAATATATAGGCTTATGCTACCATGCCTAAAAATTTATCTGTTCCCTGCATACATATGGATTTAGGCTGAATTATGCAATTTTGATATTATGCTCGTGTCTAAATAAGATTTGTGCCTACCTGGAGGGGCCATAAGTCAATATTGTTCTTGACCATTTGTACTCCAAAGTAATTTTTAAGTGAGGTGCGTACCTGCGAATTTCAATGAGTAGTTTTTTGTGCATCCTGTGTCTGTAACAGAATATTGGGAGTAGACTTTGGCAGAGGCTCACAGGTAGACAACCGACTTAAAATGCAATTTTCAAACTATTAGATCAAACTACTGTCAGTCAAAACATGTAAGGGATGCACGCCATACAATTTCTGCAACCATGTCTTTTTAACCTTTTTTACCTCTGGAAGCCAAACGGGCACGTACGGGCAGATGAAACCTTTTGAATTATGTAAAGAAATAATCAAAGAACATGTTTTGCAAATATGACAAATATAGAAAAATATAGATTTTTTTATTTTCCGTCAAAGTTGAAAAATAGTGAAAAAACGGATAGTTTTTAATTAGTGATTTACCAGGAGAAACACAAAGCAAACAGTTAATTTTTTTTTTTATCATTATACATCTAATAAATACATCAATCAATACAAATAAAAAATAAGGCGATTCGTTACCTATTTTTCGTGTATTACACCTGAAATCGCAACAAATTGACTAAAAATTGTGTGTTTTTTTGAAAACCGAAAGTCGGTCAACTTTGAACGGTTATATCTTCTAAACTAAAAATGTGATATTATTAAGAGTAGCATATTTGAAATCGTTGAAAAGTTTCCTATACCATGGGTTTATTCAAAACTTCGTCGGCGCACATGAAAATTTTGATTTTTGCAACCTCGTTTGCTCTACGGGCGCCACTGTGCAGCGTGGAAAATAATATCATCAGCAAAACCAATCGTAAAAATTAAAAATAATAGGAGAATTAACAGTACCTTGTTGTAAACCATTGACAATCGAACATTTTTTTATATTAACTTTGTCTTTATCACAGACTATAAAAGATTTGTTATTTAACATATTATGTATCTATAATATTAATAGGCTATGCGATTTCTTGTGACCGATGTTTTGTTCTACCATTTTATCCCGATTTTGACCAAACGTATATTATTTGAAAGGTATTTCTTTTTATCCCATTTGCATATTTACAGATTTTTAAATTTTTTCCTTCATTTGGAGTAAATTGCTTTTAAAGTTGCTACTAACACATATCGTACATAAAATTATACAATGCTATATGTGTGTTTATTAAATTTGTTAATGTGTTTGTAATAAAAATGCATTTGTTTTTTTTTTTTTTTGTTGATTTATGAATTGGTTATAATTGATTAGCATACTTTTAGGGTCTTTATTTAATGAAAAAATTAAATTTCGTAGAATTTGCACTCGAATTTCGAGGGCTGGAATCTGCTAGTAATAACAATTTGATGTATAGAGAATTTATAGTTACATAATTTGAAGATTACACCAGGAATCCAAATACTATCGAACGCTTTGTCAAAATCTATTACACAAGCTCTCGTTCATAAAGATTTGTTAAAGATTCCAAAAAACGTTTGAAACCTCTAAGTTTATTGCGTGAATTGTTGAGTGTTTAAATTTGAACCCAAATTGGTTATCATTTATTATATTTCTTTTTTTGCAGAATTCGATTATGTTGTTGTTAAGACAAACCTCAAAAACTTTACTTATATTTGAAAGTAAGCTAATTGCGCGCAAATTCTTCGGATTACTGGTATATTTTTCCTTTTTTGGTATAACTACTACTTTAGCAGTTTTCCAAGCATGAGGGAAATATGAATTGCTAAGAGAGAACTATTTCTTCTGTAATGTTTTTTTGATATGATATTAGGAATGTTATCAATTCCTGGGGATAATTTGTTCCTTAAATGACTGAAAATGTAAATAATTTTATCTTTTGATGTAAAAAATCTTAATATAATTAATTGACCTTTTTTAAAGGTACTAAATGTAGTTATAGAGGATTTATTGTTCACATATTCATTTTTAATTTCCAAATATCTAGAGAAACAGTTATCCACTTCCAAATGTAAGCAATTTTCGAGATCAATTCCTTTAAAATAGTGAAATGATTCCAGATACGACCCAATTTCGTTTAGTCTTTTGTTCAACATTTTTTACGATAAAATCATTAGTATCATTATATATTTCTAAATCACCAGAATTGATTTCCGCCTTTCTAAGTAATAATTCTTTATCTTGAAGAATTTTAACAATATCAATATTTAGAGATTGTGTTGTTTTAAACTGTTTTTTATTTCACTAAACATTTTTGAAGGATTTTTTTGATTAACGTTTTTGAGTTCATCTTGAATATGTATATTAACAGATAAAATAAAATTATCGGTTATAAGTTTTTTGATAAGTTTTAATATAGTTTGAAGTAAAGAAAGTACTTTTTCTTCAGAAAGTAAATTTTCTTGAATAATAATTTTTCTTAAAAACCTCTTTTTCTTAACTTTTCTTAAAAAAAACGTGTATTTTCTTAAAAAGTGCCGTTTCTTAAAAAATCACTTTTTCTTTCAAAAAAAAAAAAAAGTATATGTTCTTAAAAAGTGCTGTTATGTAAAAATTTTCCATGTCGTAAAAATGTACCTTTTCTTAAAAAATACATTTTCTTTAAAAAGTAACTTTTCTTAAGAAGTAAATTTTTCTCCAAAAGTGCCTTTTCCCAAAAAGTACCCTTTTTTTAAAATACCATTTCAGAAAAAAGTACCTTTTCTTAAGAAACAGACTTTTCTTTAAAAAGTACATTGTCATAAAAATTACCTTTTCTTAGAAAGTACATACTTCTTTACTTAAAAAGTACCATTTCTTAAAAAAGTACCTTTCATTAAAATTTTGCCTCTTCTTAAAAAGCAACTTTTCCTTAAGGTATGTCCTACCTTTCAATCCCACAAAAATAAAATTTTTTTAAAGTGCTGTAGCTCAGTCGTTTTTCAATTTATCAATTTATTTTGGGCTTTCTCTACGTAAAAGTAGACGTATTCTATCTTTTTCCATACTTGTTTGTGTTTATATTTTTTTTTATCCTCCCCTCCCAGAACGATGAAAAGTGGTACGTAAAAATGACAAGGCAAAAGGGGTGTCGTTTTTCTTGAGAACCAGATGTCGTATCGAAATTCGGCGGATGGCATTTTGTTGTTAATCACGTCGGGCAGGTCCTCAACTGGGATATTTCCAAAATATCAAAAATTAACAAAATGGCGCGGTAGTAATGTTAGTCCAATTATCCTGCCTGACATGATGACCTACAAAACGCCGCCAACCGCATCTTGATCCGACTTCTGGTTCTCGAGAAAAATGACACCCCAGTTTGAAACAAGTGATTTCGATAAAAACGCATTTAAAGTTTTATTACAAGAAACTTTTCCATCTGATTGCTATCGGTTTATTTTAGTCAGATGAGACCAAAACCAGCCTAAGAGACCAAAATCAACCGATACCAATCAGATGGAAAAGTTTGGTATTGGGACAAACCATTGACCATACCAAACCCAGCACATGTTACTTAAACTATAAAGCACGGAGGTGATTCTCTTTTGGTTTGGTGATTTGTAATACCAAATGGTGTGGGCCCACTTATACGGATCGATAGCATAATGAGAAGGGAAAACTATATTCGCATTTTGCAAGAGAATTTGCCTTTAGCTATCGCCCAAATTTCAGATAGATATGAATATGTCATCTTCCATCATGACAACGACCCCAAACATTCAGCGAAAATCGTCAAGGAATGGCTTAGTTCACAGGTGGCTGGGGGCATGGCGTTGCCAGCGCGAAGACCTGATCTCAACCCGATCGAAATTATGTGGGCTTATTTAAAACGTCGGCTGGCAGAGTACGAAGAGGCCCCGAAGAGCATTAATGAGCTGTGGGTGAGGTTACAGGCTAAATGGAAACAACTTAATTGGATTTATGTATCAAATCTGTACAAATCCATTCCAAGTTGAATGACTCAGTTGAAAAAAGTAAAGATATATTAGATAAACTATATAACTTAGATCAACAGAACCTTGGTGCAAAATTGAGGCAATGCCCCGAATTAGGCAATTGTTAGTTTGTTAGATACTTTAGTTACGAATTATTTTTTTTTTTTTTATTGTTTTTATTTTCTAAGGATTGATATTTTTATTTATGTAAATAGTTTTTAATTTGTTTAATAAATACCATGCCAAAAAATATAGTTGATATTTTTATTTCAAACATTGCCTCACTTTTGCACCAAACTGTATATACATATATAGCTCTGTAACTCCAAAAATAATTCGAATTTTAAAAAATCCCTTTAGGACATTATTTCTGAAGAAATTTAAAAGACACTTGTGGAAAAGAAATTCGAAAAATTTTTTTTTAAAGACAGGTCATACCTTAAAAAAATATTTCTTAAAAAGAGCCTTTTCTGAAAAAAGTACGCTCTCTTTAAAATTTACCTTTTCTTAAAAAATTATTTTTCCTTAAAGAAGTGCCTTTTCTTAAAGAAGTACCACCTTTTCTTAAACAGGTACCTTCTTTCAAAAAAGGAACTTTTCTTAAAGATATTCCTCTTCTTAAAAAGTATGTTTTCCTAAAAAAAAATTGATTTGCTTAGAAAAGTTTATTTTCTTGAAAAAATGCATTTGCTTAAAAAAGTAAATTTGCTTAATAATTACCTATTCTAAAAAAGTGCCTTTTCTTAAAAAGTAAATCTTCTTAAAATCTGCCCTCTCCTCGAACGTATCTTTTCTTAACCTACCCTCTCCTAAAACGTACCTTTTCTTAAAAAAGTAAATTTTCTTAATAATTACCCATTTTTAAAAAGTGCCTTTTCTTAAAAACAAATTTCTTAAAATCTATCCTCTCCTAAAACGTACCTTTTCTTAAAAACTACCTTTTCTTACAAAGTACCGTTTCTTAAAAAATTATATATCCTTGAAAAAGTACTTTATCTTAAAAAATTACCTTTCCTTAAAAGAATGCCATTTCTTAATAAAGTTCCTCTTTTAAAAAAGTACCCTTTCCTTAAAACTACCCTAACTTAGAAAGTATCTTTTCTGTAGCTTTTCTGAATAGAATAATTTCAATCTGAAAGAAAAATGCCTCAGAAATTATTTAATTAGTTATTTAATTTTAATTTTTTTATTTATTTATTTATTTTTTTTTTATTTATTTATTTTTTTTTTTTTTTGTTTTTGTTAACCTGGCCACCTTAAAATATTTCCATGTCTTTTTTTACTGCTACTGTGAAGTGAAATAATAAAAAAAAAAAAAGTTGTATTAAACATACACAAATGTTTAAAATTAATAATATGTTGTAGTATACACGAACCAGTAGGCTCTACCCTTTGGATCATAAAATTTTACAGCGTATTTTCTCAATAGAAAACATCTATAAAAAATATTTATGATTTTTTATATTTAAAGTGTCTGCGCATAACCAAAGTCAGCCAGCCAGTCATTTTACTATAGAACCAACACACTACTGCCGAAGACTGTTTACGCGTCATATTTCGAGTTTACAATTAAATATAATAAAAAAAAAAACAACAAATTTTAAACGCATGCTACACAAGTATTTTGCTCAAAAAAAAGATTATACCACCGACACAAATGTTAATAGTTAGCCTATGTTATGTTTATGTTTTATGTTAATATTAGCTAGTCGGAGACCATCATTATTATGAATCTGTGTGATTAAAAACTGTACTCATTTTCTAATTGAATATATTAAGCTACAAAACAGGATTTCTATTTGTTATTACTTAAGAAATTGAAAATTACACCACCTATGACTAGTCATGTTGAACCTCTTGCTGCATTCCTGCTTGTTTCTTTTTCAGACATTATTCCCGTTTTATATTTTTTTTTGCTTTTTTATACGCATACAATTAACAAACAGTCCTAATGAAGGTCTACTAATTGTTTTTTTCTGAATAAATTTTTAATCCGAAATTTAATTTTGGTTCTACCAATCTTTTATTATTATTATTATCATTAAACTGTTTAATATTTCTGTGAATTTACATTGTTAGCCGCTGTTTAATGTTGCTCTCAGCAACTTTTATTATATTTCCTCCTTGGGAGACGTTCCCTCCTTCGGATACTCCCTAGTTTATTATATTTCATTCGCTCACTCACACATTTACATACTCGTACATACTCATAGTAATAATAAAATATACTACTACCTAATTCCTTCAGATTCATCGTTTAATTTTATCATTAAATTTTAAAATTTATTATACTAAACATTATTGGCAGACATTTACTGCTTTGGCTGGCAAACTTGGCTGGTTTGAAGTTCTTTGTTTATCATTTGATTTTTATAATATTAGCCCGACTTTGCTGTTAAACTTAGATTTGTTAAAAAAATAAATAAAAAACAAAATTAAATTTTTTTCATGCTCATAAAAAATAAATGAATATCTAGCAAATTAACAAATAAACAAATCTCATAAGAATTTTATACAACATTTGAATGAGTTTTAATATTAGTCGAAATGAAGGCTCACAAAATTAAATTCCGAGAATCATGTTCACACTGCGCCACTAAAATTATTTAATTGTTAAGCAACAGCCTGCAATTCTCAGAAATTTTTCATTCATATCTACCATTTTCGTAAAGAAAATTCTTTTGATTATGCGATCGATTAACTATTAGATTCTGAGAACTAATTCGTAATGACAAATTTTCATATTTTAAGAACCGTTGGAGATTCGTAACAAATGTTCATATGTCTTAGAAAATTTTTATTTAAACTATCATTCGATTTTTTTCTTGTAGAGAAAAAATATCAGGCGTTTAGAGAAGGTCTTGTTTCCAACTTTGCTAAAGCAATAAGTGGATATAAATAATATATCCCATAAAAAAAGTTTTTATTAAAACTCTTCCTTTCCTTATACATATGAATTTTGAATCTCCCCGTGACCGTGCGAGACTTTGCGTGACTGTTTTGAAATTAATCTTTTGTCACAACAAGTCTTTGGACCAAGTTTTAGATTGATTGGATGAGGGCAAATGGGGTTTAAATCACTCCGTGACTGGGCGTGACTGTGCGTGACTATTTCGAAGTTGATCTTTCTTTACAGCAAATATATCGACCAAGTTTCAGATCGCTCGGCTGAGGGTAAATGACATTTAGATCACTCCGTGACTGAACGTGACCATGCGTTACTGTGCGTGACTACCTCAAAATTAATCTGTAGCCACAACAAGACTATAGGCCAAGTTTCAGATCAATTGGATAAGGGAGAATCGGGTTGACCCACGACAGACGGACAGACAGACAGACAGAGAATACGAGTTAAAAGAAAGAGTTTAAAAATAAGCATTAACCAAATTTTATTAGCATTTTTACTAAATAGTTTGTTAAATGCAGATACAAAATGTTTATACCTGATGTTATATTACATGGAGAGCAGGTCAAAAATGAACACATCATGGCCACGTTTAGTAAAATCACTGACTTTTGTCAAAAGCATATAGAGTATATACCAAATTTTAATAAAATCAGCTTTATATGGGGAAGATCGGATATCATCTTTATATGGGGACTAGCACTAAAATTTATCCAACAAAGTTTATTTTTGAACTATTATTACTATTATTATTAGGGGGTCTAATAATCACACATTCACCAAAATTTAGATATCATAAGACAATTGTAGTCGGTCTGATAGAGGTTATTTGTGTGGAGGATAGATCTTAGTATGCCACGCTTTTCATCAATAAAGCTTATATATCAAGTTTCATTAAAATGTATTCATATTTGCGACCTGTAGTTTGATTATTAGGTATACATGGACATAGACGAACGGACAGACGGTCATCACCAAATCGACTCAGAAAGTGATTGTGAGACAATTGAAAGAATAAATGGTGGATCTAAGTCAAATATTTTTGGAAGTTACAAACACCAGCATAAACTCTTACCCTGAAATAGGATATAAAAATGCTCAGAAATTATTAAAATTATTTAAGAATCTTATAAATGTTCTTTTTTTCATATATAAAATTATTGGAATTATATCGATTTTTCTTACAAACTCTCAGATTTTAATTTGGATTCTTTTGCTATAGCAAAACCGATATTATCTGAAGGCGTATTCTGCAGGCTTTTCCCTAAATGGAAAGGAACGAATTCTTAGGTTTTATTCCCAGAGAATTATATTCAGATTTCGAGTAATTATTTATAAAGAAGAATATCCAGGCATAATAAGTAAGAAAATTATAGTCGGTCTAGACCGACCATACGATACCCTGTACCTTGGTTTAGAAACCCTATCACTTCGGTCCAACTAACTGGATATAGAAAATAAGCAAAAACCAAATTTGAGTGGCATTGTTTTTAATTTCTTTGGCTGCATATATGAAAAAATTCATATCAGGTGCTATATTTGTATGTGGACTAGGTCAAAAAATGGACCGATCCTGATCATATTTGGTAGAGTCACATATATTTTGGAAAAATATACACAAACCAAATTTGACAAAAATCTGTGCAATATATTTGTTTTTTTTTTGATAGATTTAAGTGAAGATCGGGAAGCAGCTCTATATGGGGCCTATGACTAAGAATTGTCCGATAGGGATTATTTTTGGACTACTGATTAATGAATATAATAAACACATACAAACCCAATTTTACTAAGATCTATATGGTAATTTGGATCTTATGACAATTTATGTCGATTTCATAGGGGCCATTTGTATGGGGACTAGGTCTGAACATGGACCGCTTTTCACCAATTTCAATAGCGTTCATCCTGTGGCCGATAAAAGCTTATATACCAAATTTCATCAAAATATATTCATATTTGCGACCTGCAGTTTGATTACAAGGTTTACATGGACACACAGACGGACGGACGGACGGACGGACATTGTTAAATCGATTCCAAAAGTGATTCTGATTCGATCGGTATAATTACAGATTGTTCTAGGTCAAATATTTTTGGTTGTTACAAACTGCTGCACAAAGTCATTATACCCAAACCACATATGGTATAAAGGCTTCCTCAATAGGGCCATAAAAATTCTCTATTTATACCCTATGGTTTGGGTATAATGACTTTGTGCTGCTGTTTGTAACAACCAAAAATATTTGACCTAGAATAATCTGTAATTATACCGATCGAACCATAATCACTTTTGGAATCGATTTAACAATGTCCGTCCGTCCGTCTGTGTGTCCATGTAAACCTTGTAATCAAACTGCAGGTCGCAAATATGAATATATTTTGATAAAATTTGGTATATAAGCTATCATTGGCCATCGGATGAACGCTATTGAAATTGGTGAGAATCGGTCCATGTTCAGACCTAGCCCCTATACAAATGACCCCTATAAAATCGACATAAATTGACATAAGATCCAAATGGTCGTATAGATCTTAGTCAAATTGGGTTTGTATGTGTTTATTACATCCATTAATAAGTAGTCCAAAAAAGGTCCCTATGGGACAACTCTTGGTCATAGGCCCCATATAGAGCTGCTTCCCGATCTTCACTTAAATCTATCAAAAAACAAAAATATTGTACTGATTCATCTCAAATTTTGTTTGTACATATTTTCGCAAAATGAAAGAGACTTTACCAACCATGGTCAGGATCGGTCCATTTTGGACCTAGTCCCCATATAGACATAGCATTCGATATGAACTTTTTCATATCTGCAGCCAAAAAAATTAATAAAAATCCCACTCAAATTTGGTTTATGCTTATTTTCTATGTCCAGTTAGTTGGGTCTATGAGATAGGGTCTCTAAACGCATGGTATATGGTATCGTATAGTCGATCTTGACCGACTATAATTTTCTTACTTGTTTTTTTATAATTTGTCAAGATTTGTCTTTTATTATGGTGAAGTTCAGGAACAAGCAACGAAAAAAACTATTAGAAATTCCTACCGAAGTACTGTGTCGGTGGTCGCAATTTTAAGAACACGTAGAATAATTTTCGGTCATAATAATCGTCCCACCTGTCAGTCGGTGCTGTGGTGGATAAGTTTAAGTCATCATATTCACTATTGAATGTTCCTGTGCCAGCGTGACAACGGACCGGTCAATGTATCTCTTGCTGGAAGGTTGCCAATGTCCATCCAATCCCTAAAGAGGGTGAGGCTAATAACCCTGTGAATTGCCATCCAACTTTAAGCTGCATACTGAGGGCTGGAGTCGATCCATTCACAATTTCGGTGAAAGTAAAGTGGTTGCTCTGGATATTTCCAAGGTTTTCGGTGCTTTCGACAGGAGCATTTTGGAACTAATGGACCGTGTACAAAGGCGGGAGTTGATGCGTATTAATGACTGTAGGGAACATCGTCAGAATGTGGGTTGTGTCACACTGTTCTGAAGATACTACCATCGGAAATTTTCTTCTGAGATTAGCGAGCTCACTCCAAGTATCCGAGTTTCGGTTCATATTTCCCGCTTCTCTACTATATCGCATCCGTTTGTAGTCTATTCTCCCGTGGACCGTGCAACGCTTACAGAGAAAATTCGTTTACCAATCTTACTAATTGTATCTGGAATAAATTCCGCACACAAGTCTTTCCTGACAGTTACAATCCAATAAAATTTAAGTCTGATATCCACAAACACTACTCACTCTTTCTTCCTTCCTATAAACTATTTTCCTGAAGTCAACACAATCAACTGCATTTGGGGCATCCCCTAGGTGTTGGTTAATAAAAAAAATATTCCAACCATAAGTGATTCAATTGAAAATGAGTCATATCAGTCGATTCCACGCCATTAAAAGGAATTGCAAACCCTCAAACTATATTGCAGCGAATTTTATGTAAAGATCCAGTCAATACCCCTACAAAATCTAATTTGCTGAAGAACTGATTATTGGAAGCACCGAAACTTCTCTGATTGGGCTCAGCCAAATGTTGCAACAACTAATATGTGCTGCATGTAATGTAATGTGTGGTCTTGATGTCGTAGATATGATTATTTTTGGCCAGACTGAGACGTACCTGACATCAGCGATATTTGAATCCAACAAAATGTTGCCAATATGGAACCATAAAAACTATTGAGATTCGATTTACATCATAGGGATGATTCGAGCTCTTCTGGTGTTTTATTTTGAAGTCGACAGGAGTAATGGGCGTGGCACATCCCATACAATGTAAATATTTATCGTAATATATATAGAATGCTATCGTAAAGAGAGTCTTGAGTTTTGTGAATATTGACTTCTCGTCTTTGGAATGCTGGATGCAGTGATTTTCCCATGTCAATTGCGTTCTTCAAATTTTAGCCTTGGGACGTGGCCTGCATATATTTTCCTAAGATGAATGAACCATCTCATTTTCTGTTGTTCTATTTTACCGCTATTGAGATTCGCTTCTAGATTTCTTTTGTACTGTTCATGTCGGATACTGTTCCATATGGTTTTATTCGCCAACACCCTTCAAGAGGCAATTTCCTATGTTATTTCCTAGCATCCATCAGCGTCCACCTTTCACATCCTTATATTTCTCTTTTGATGGAATCTCTCCTATTTTAATAACGAGCCTTAAATAGTATTTCTTTGGCGGAAAATTACTTCTCGAGATTTTTGTCAGGATTACCATCCTTGCTAATAATAAAAATTCACGAACTTGTTTTAAGAGTATTTCATCTATCCATATTTCGTGTTATTTTTGTACTCTTTCTACCCTTACCAATTCGGTCTGTGACTTACTTATTTTATATACTCTTTTTTCGAATTCTTCCTTTAGTGTATTGATTTTCTCTTGCTGATTTTCGGCAGCAGTCGTCATAAATATAGTGTTATCCGCATCTGTCAGACTACACAAATTTACTTTGCGCATCATCAAGAGCAGGGAAATAAATACCTGAGGTAGGGAAGATCTGTTGGTCTAGCGATGAAATGAATTTATCAGCGAATCAACCGTCAGCACCCACAGTCGCAGTTAGGCTCCCAACCTGGTTATCTGAGAATAGTCAGACCACTCTGACATATTCGGTTTAAGGTCTGTTTACAGTTCATAATTTAAGGTACTTTACGAGGCAACCACTTCTCTGGAGAAAGACTAATGGAAAAATCATTCTCTTTCCCGAAATAAGCCCAAATAAAAAGTAAAATATTCGTAAATTGTTACTTTTCGTCGACAGTACACTAAGAATTTTTCCTGCCCCATAAACAAAATAATCGCCAACCGAATAGTTAGCAAAAAAATTTAAAAAATATAAACATTTTCTATTGCGAAACAAATTTACTAATTGCAATCGTAATCGATTCGAAATGCATCTATTAGCGTCAGCGCAATTGTTTGGCCACAATGAATCTTTTGCTTTGTGTATCAAACATTTTTGGATTCTTAGCAGAGTTCAGAAAAAAAGCACACACTGAATAAAAAACTCGTACATATATGTAAACAAACATAACTTAGACCAACACACACATATTTTTATTTTCATATCAATTATGTTTGTTTTTAAATTTTCTTCGGTGCCCAACACAACCATGACTGTGTTCGTTTTAATATTTCGTTATTTACACGAACATTTTTGTATCACGTACTTTTTGTTTCAATCACACATAAAGCACACATTTTTGAGTGTTGCTTTATTTGAAGTTCATGTTCTGGTACGTGTACTGAAAAAAAAACAGAACATGTACAATAAACAGGTTCGAGTTCAGTTATATTTTAAGTCGTGTTGTGGCTCGTGTAGTAAGAAAAAACAGAACATGTACAATAAACAGGTTCGAGTTCAGTTATATTTTAAGTCGTGTTTAAGTCGTGTTTAAAATATAACTGAACTTGAACCTGTTTATTGTACATGTTCTGTTTTTTCTTACTACACGAGCCACAACACGACTTAAAATATAACTGAACTCGAACCTGTTTATTGTACATGTTCTGAACTCGAACCTGTTTATTGTACATGTTCTGTTTTTTTTTTCAGTACACGTACCAGAACATGAACTTCAAATAAAGCAACACTCAAAAATGTGTGCTTTATGTGTGATTGAAACAATAAGTACGTGATACATAAATGTTCGTGTAAATAACGAAATATTAAAACGAACACAGTCATGGTTGTGTTGGCCACCGTAGAAAATTTAGAAACGCACATAATTGATATGAAAATAAAGATATGTGTTGGCTGCTTTTGAACAGAACATTGTGTGTTTCATGTGTGTATTTTCTGAACCTTGATTCTTAGGACTGAGAAACTATTTCTGAGGTTTTGTTCAAGAGATAGCGAACTTTTTCTTTCTTTTTTCGATTTTTAAGATTGCTTATAGAAAATCCCACTATATTGATGACTTTGACCACTTGATTCTGAGTTTTTTATCCAAGGGAAGATGTGGATTTTCTAGTCACCTTGTTGTATACAAAACATATTTTTCCGTGTTGTTAACTATTTATATCATATACATAATTAATAACTGGTTTTTGAATATTAAAAAAATCCGTTTTTCAAACCCGGTTTCGATAACACGGTTTTCAGGTTGTTTTTCGAGTCATTAAGTTACAATAGGAAAACATTTTCTTTTCAAATAAAACCCAAATCACTCGAAAACCTGAAGTTAAAAAAAAAGAACCGAAGAAATAAAAAACCGGTTAATCGAATAGATCAAAAAACAACAAACTTTAGTATTTTAAAGACGATTGCTCATTTTCTTAAAAAAAGAACCGAAGAAATAAGAAACCGGTTAATCCAATAGATCAAAAAACATCAAACTCTAGTATTTTAAAGACTAATGCTCTTTTTCTAAAAAAAAAAGTACATAAATTATCACATTATCATTTAGGATATTTCTTTGTCTAAATTTATAAAACCTTAACTGTTGCTGGAAGCTAATTGTTATGTCTGGAATTGAAATTTCAGGAGAATTTTGTTTGTGAAATATTTTAGCCCAGTATTTGTCATTTTCTTGTATCAATTTTGTCTTTTTAAGAAATGCTACTAAAGTGCCTATTTAAGGGATTAGGCTGCTTACGTTCAACTGCTAAAATTCATGCGGGAGCTACTAAATACAGAATTGCCAATAAAAATGGCTGATAGACGGAACATTGCATATAGTGTTTGCTAAGATATTGCATATAGTGTTGGTAAAGTAAATGTAAATGTAATGTAAAATAAGACTGCACCCAAACAATGACATATATTTTGGGGATTTCTCTACATTATAGCACATCAGCATGACTTTTTTATTAATGTATACTATTTTAAAAAGTTAATCGCAAAGCTTTTTGTTTGTGTCTCTTAAATTTGTATAAAGCAATTTCGTATGGTTTCAAATATTGTTGTTATTGTGATTTAATAAAAAAAATTTTAAATGAAAAAGTAAAAATAATTGTATGGGTAAAGTTAAACTATTGCATTGCGTGGAATATTTCTTAGTTTATTTAAAAAAGCGAGGCAAATCGTGTTGTTGCAAAATTTCTATTTTGCAACATATCAAAATTTATACTACTTGCAATAATCAATTTAATGTTTTGTAATTGATTTAAAAGGGATTCTTACACAAACAATGGAAGTTCTTAGTGAGAAGTTGCCATTAGAGATTGTACTAATATGGTCCTTCGAACCGGATTCGGAATTTCAAAGAAACAAAATTATTATATGAAATGTCTTAAATGCGTTATTTTTCAATTCAACTCTTACCAATCACATTTACGGTCTCAATGCCGGACAAACAGCAATCATATCTATTAACCACCAAATTTTCTTATTTTAATTTTTGCGACCATTACAACAGTTAATGGACAGTAAACCACCATAAAGTATGTCAATGCCTTATTGCGTGTGCCGTGTCTTGTAGTTAATTTTAGTATTGATTCATAAACAGTGTATGTTGAATGTTTCATGTGCACATACACCACGCATACGAAAGTGTTAATACCAAAAAAAAAAAAAAAAAAAAACAGATAGGCTCCGTAGAGATAATCCGGTATTGAATACAGAGAAATAAAATACAATAGATCATTTATACACTTACATATTTATGTATGTACATACATGCGTACATAAATGCTAACAATTAAATAAATGTGAATTTAAATGATTTAAAGGCAGAAGTGAATACTTCATAAAAAAACCACATATTAAGGAAGATTAAAAACTACTAATATGTTCTATTCTCATGGTTGTCATACAAACAAAGCTGAGAGCATACAAAATAAATTCATTCAAAACAGCTAAAAACGAGCTGAGATAAGTAAATAAATCACTCAAACTGCCACAAAATATTCTCGTCCATTATTAACCGTATAGTTACCCAGAGAATTAAGCGATTGAACAGATTATGGGAAGTTAGACATTACACAAAGTCTTGAAGCTAGAAGCTTTTTTTTTTTAGTGTGGAGAAATATTTCCAACACGTAGAAAAATTATAAAAATGCTTTGTGAAGAAAATTCACTTTCTTAAGTGAAGGCTACTTTCAGTTATCGAGATAGAAGCCAATTTGTGTCCTTCCCCCCTATCACAAAATGTTACATTTTTCAATCTGTTAAGCTTAAAAATAGTTATAGAAATTTCAACCATATTGCTCTACGATGCTTAGTTTTCTTAATATAAGCGAGATTTTATGTTCATTGGCAAGTTTTTACTTGTTTTTAAAGAGAGGACAAAGTCACCAATATTTTGCACTACATCGCTTAGTTTTCAATCTAATGTTTTCAGCCAAAAATAAATGTGTAGACGTAGTATGAGTGATAATAAATTATGTTCAGAGTTGAGTTACAAAATCAGTGCAACGTGTATTTTTTCCCTGATCTTCGTTTTTTTTGTCGCCTACCTGTCCTGCTTTCTCTGTGTACTTATTATAATAATAATAAAAAAAAAGTAGCACCCATCAGGTTCCTAAAAACAAATATATGTATATTATCAGTTTCACTTCACAACGCACAGTGGCGCCCGCAGAGCAAACGAGGTTGCAAAAATCAAAATTTTCATGTGCGCCGACGAAGTTTTGAATAAACCCATGTTATAGGAAACTTTTCAACGATTTCAAATATGCTACTCTTAATAATATCACATTTTTAGTTTAGAAGATATAACCGTTCAAAGTTGACCGACTTTCGGTTTTCAAAAAAACACACAATTTTTAGTCAATTTGTTGCGATTTCAGGTGTAATATCACGAAAAATAGGTAACGAATCGCCTTATTTTTTGTTTGTATTGATTGATGTATTTATTAAATGTATAATGATAAAAAAAAATTAACTGTTTGCTTTGTGTTTCTCCTGGTAAATCACTATTTAAAAACTATCCGTTTTTTCACTATTTTTCAACTTTGACGGAAAATAAAAAAAATCTAAATTTTTCTATATTTGCCATATTTGCAAAACATGTTCTTTGATTATTTCTTTACATAATTCAAAAGGTTTTATCTGCCCGTACGTGCCCGTTTGGCTTCTAGAGGTAAAAAAGGTAAAAAAGACATGGTTGCAGAAATTGTATGGCGTGCATCCCTTACATGTTTTGACTGACAGTAGTTTGATCTAATAGTTTGAAAATTGCATTTTAAGTCGGTTGTCTACCAGTGAGCCTCTGCCAAAGTCTACTCCCAATATTCTGTTACAGACACAGGATGCACAAAAAACTACTCATTGAAATTCGCAGGTACGCACCTCACTTAAAAATTACTTTGGAGTACAAATGGTCAGGAACAATATTGACTTATGGTCCCTACAGGTAGGCACAAATCTTATTTAGACACGAGCCTAATATTAAAATTGCATAATTCAGCCTAAATCCATATGTATGCAGGGAACAGGTAGGCATGGTAGCATAAGCCTATATATTGCAAAATAAGCATAATGCCTGGATTAGTCTACGACTGAAAGTTGGCGCAACAAGTACTGAAACCATGCCGTTAAACAATTTAAAATTATTTGAACTGTTTAGAAGGTCAACCACACCAAAATTTTTCACGGAAGCTGCTTTAGAAGAACTTGATAGCTTATACGGAAATATTGAGAGAAGCGAAATTATAAAAAATAATTTTTATCTGATATATGCAAATATTAAGGCAAAATGGGTGAAATCTAATCGAACCATTCAGAAATTCAACTCCAAATACGAGGACTGGCTTAATGAAGACACCATCCTGGATATATTGGCAGTAGATAAACCCACCACATCAACCAGAGGAGCAAAAGGAAGGCCAAAAAAAAGTATTGAGGAGTGTTCAATTTTCACAAGAAAGAGGAAACTTGCCGATGCCACCAATGACTTGACCACGAAGCATTTATCAGACGCGCTGTCTATTAAATATACAAACGATAGTGAAAGAGTTAGGTCGCAGATTACAAAATCTGTTCTTGATGCAAGCCCACTGCGACTAAAAAGGATTAAGGAAAGCATTCCCACGCCCACAAACGCACACATTAAAAAGTATGGTTCCGAAGAAGCCTTGGCCTTGTTTATGGACTTACAACCTTCCAAAGAAAAATATGAGATACTACGGGCATCCTTGATGCGACATGGGGCTGATGTTTTGCCAGGATACAATCATATTACGCAAGCCAAAATAAATTCACGACCACTGCATACGGAGTTTACGGAAGTCTCTGTGAAAGCCAATCTGCAGGATCTCATGGGCCATACAGCAAAACGGTTGTTGGAGAGTCTTCCTGAAAATGAGGTGAAAATTGTTCCTGAGAAACTGACATTGATCAGCAAATGGGGCTGCGATGGATCATCCGGACAAAGCGTTTATTAGCAAAGGATATCTTCCGATGACGCTACAATATCGGACGGAAATATGTTTATGGCATCTGCTGTTCCTTTGCGGCTAAAATCTGATGTTTCCCTACACTGGAAAAATCCACGTCCGTCATCAGTGCATTATTGCCGACCAATAATGTTTCAGTTCGCAAGGGAATCGGCAGAACCCATAAGGACCACGGTGAAGGACATTGAAGAACAAATAAGCAAGATTAAGCCTACAAAGCTGCAAATTGGAGAAGGAAAATGTATTCAATGCAATTACGAGTTCCACCTGACCATGGTTGACGGAAAAGTCGTAAACGAACTGACAGGAACAACCTCAACATTGTCATGCCCGATTTGCAAAAAGAGTCAGAAGAACTTTGGTAATTTAAACGATTCTACAAACGAGGAGAATTACGAATATGGAATGTCACCATTGCACGCAAGGATAAGGTGTATGGAGTTCTTGCTAAAACTGGCGTATACCCTACCACAAAAGGAGGAAAACTTCGATGAAAATACATCAATAAAGGATAAGGAAAAGATCAGAAAGAAGCAAATACAGGATGCTTTTTTTAAACAAGTTGGAGCAAAAGTAGACTGTCCCAAGCACGGATACGGTAACTCAAACGATGGAAACACTTCTAGGAGAGTTTTTGAAAATGATGAGGCAGTAACTAGAATCACTGGAATTGACAATCAAATCGTGAAAAGATTGGGAACGATCTTGAATGTTTTAAACTGCAAAGAAAATGTCAATTCTACAAAATATGGAGAATATGCATCGAAAACTGCATCTCTTTTAGCAGAAATGTATCCACAGAAGAAGTTGACCCCGACCATCCATAAAATATTGGCGCATGGCAAAGATAAAATTGAGTACCAGTCTTTGCCAATTGGAGAGCTTTCTGAAGCAGCACAGGAGTCTCTTAACAAATTTTATAAAAAATATAGATTGCACAACACATTCAAAGCATCAAGGGTAAGGCAAAATGAGGACCTCTTCAATATGTTGGCAGCATCTTCCGATCCACTTATTTCTTCCCTGCGGCATGTAAAGTCAAGTTAGAAAATAATTATAGTTTAGAAATGATTTGCCTTTTAGATATATGTACCTTCTCTTACGAATTGTGATGAATATTTTACAGAAAATTTAAAAAATAAATTTAAAATAGAAGTAATTTTTTTTTAATTTGTTGGGTAATAATTTAAAACATAAAACCCTAAAGAAAAAAATAAAAACAATCCAAAAATGTAAAAATAATTGTTTTTAGTTACCATAAAATTGATTTTTCTACAAATTTTAACTTTGATAACCCATAAGTAGGCCCCTACAAAGCGTAGCACCCTTTCCAAACGCTCATTTCATAGGCTGAACAATAATATATCATATGCTGTTTAAGCTGTTCAATTATGTTATTCGGTTCAAAAGATATGATTTTTGCAACGAAAAAACTCAAATGGCGCCACTGTGCAACGGCTCAAAACGTTTCTTCCACGTATAGTAAGCATTATACTAATAAGAGCACGAAAAGGCATATCCATTTGAAATTAAAGTTTTTTGGTTTTTATTAATTGATAATTTTGCGGAATTAATATAGCGATGTCCATCTGTCCATCCATCCATCTGTCTCTCCGTCTGTCTGTCCGTCTGCCTGTTGAAATCACACTCATTCACAAAATAAACCATTTACATCTGCAAATTAAGGATGATATTTTTTGTCATTATTTCGAGCATATTGTATGTAAAATGGGGTAAATCGGGAATCATTGTGCGAAGATATGGCCTAAAGTATTACGACATCTTTAAAAATGCTAAATAAGGAGGGAGAACGAAAAAATTCTGTCACATCGCAATTCGTTTGGGAATAAATTTGGTAGCGCACCCATAACATTTGTTCCATTTAACCAATTTTAAACTGGCAAAAGATATTTTCATTAAAAGCCAGGCCCCCTTTGCTACAACGCACTTATGCCAAACCTCGAAAAAAGTTTTTAAAGGCGATTTTGGGCATTTTTTTCAAAGCTCGCAGTGATTCGGTTATTATCTTCTCAATCGATTAAACACGGTGTCTCCGGAGTGATCTTTTGTGTTTTTGAATAGTCAGAATTCGCGCGATGTTAAATCAGGTAGATAAGGTGGCGATATGTGTCGAATTTTGTTCGAAATGGTTTCGAAGAACCAAGAGTTGTCTGCCAATAATTCTGAATTCTCGTAGCGAATAACTTCAGCGAAGGACGACCTTCGCTTATTATTCTTTGTAAACAGTATGGCCCGTGGGAAGAAATTATGAAGCGTCATGACGATGGGCGATGGGCGTGGTCAATTTTCATGAAACTTAAAATTTTTCTTAATTGAGTTCATAAAAGGCTCTGGGCTAAATTTCAATGTTCTACGAACTCTCCTTATACTGTCTGCCAAGAAATGTATGAAGCAATCCCACATTAATCGAATAAAATCATTAACATAGCCTTGATTTTTAATCGACTTTAGCCTGACTCTTTAGATCTTGGTTCGACATGGTAGCCATGGATCCAAGTTTCTTCACCCGTAATGATGTGTTTCATTTCATTCTGGTTGTCAGAAAGTATTGTTTCAGAAATATTAATGCGATGTTCTTTTTAGCATTTTGGAGCTATCTCCTTATTTTAGACCATATCTTGACACAGTGATGCCCGATTTAACCCATTTCAGATAACAACCTGCTCGTAGTTACGACAAATAATATTATTTTAACTTTACCCAGGTAAATGGTTTAGTTTATTGAATGACCGTAATTTCAAAAGACAGATAGACCGACGCATGTACAGACATTATATGGACGCGAGTTGTTATAGGGATTAAGAATACAAATACTTTATGGGGTCGCAATTCATTGTTCAATGCGTTACAACATAATAATACCAATAGTCACAATAAGGAATAATACTTTTCAATGTTTTGAGAGCTAAAAATTTTGCGGTATTTCAAAATAAAAGTTTCTAAAAATCTTGGCAATTTTTGGTTTGCCATAACCAGGAAAATGTGCTTTTTTAAAGAAGTACTTTAAAAGAATTTACTTAAAAAAAAAATTATTTAAAAAAAAGTTATTTTATATAAAAGATACTTGTTTGAGAAAAGGTAACTTTCTAAGAAAATTTACGTTAAGAAGAAAGATATCATTTTAAAAAGGTACTTTATTAAAAAAAAAGAGTACATTAAAAAAATACTTTTTAAGAAAATGTTTTTTTTAAAAGGGTAGATTTTTAAGAAAATGTACTTGTTTAAGAAAAGATGTTTTTTTAATTTAATTTTAATATGATTTTCTGAAATTCAATTGGTATTTTCTAATTTATAATTGGAAGTCTGAATTCCAATTGTTAGAATTGATATTTTCTTAAATTTGAATGGAAAATTTAAAAGGTGCAATTTTATATTTATTTCAATAGTATTGCTGTAGTAATTATAAACAATTCGTAAAAATTATATGTAATCGCAATCCGATATTTTTTAGGTAAAGCAGAATAATAATTT
Organism: Cordilura impudica; assembly: GCA_963682025.1. Taxonomy (NCBI): domain Eukaryota; kingdom Metazoa; phylum Arthropoda; class Insecta; order Diptera; family Scathophagidae; genus Cordilura; species Cordilura impudica. The sequence continues at coordinate 301,176,495 of OY821517.1, forward strand.
TATATAACTATGTAGAACTGTTTTGAAAACAAAAAACTTATTGATGAACTCGGTAACTCTATTTTGTAAACAAAACAAAAAGTTAATATGCCAAACTTATGGTCATATTTGTAAAAGAATAATGGAAAAACGTATTAAAATGTTGACATTCATGTTAAAATGGAAATAGCTATTGCAAAGAACAAAAATTGTGGCGCCATCTACTGTGGCATAGCAACACTGAGTAGAATGAAGTGACACTCTGTTTGTTAATACATAAGAATTGTATTTTCCCTAAAACCAAATACATATTGGAGAATTTTATATAAATTAAATAATATAACGATTTATTTCTAACATGCGGTTATTATGAATATGCGTATATAGAATATATGCATACATATACATATATAGAATATATGTAAATATATTATTTTACTATTTAATGTATGTATTTATGTTTATGTAAATATTACACACAAAAATACAACATCAAAAGTTATTGTTGTGTTTCTTTAAATTAATTAATACATAAAATTTTTTTTGGTAAATTTACATTGTTTTTTTTTTATTAACAACTAGGTAGTTTAGCATTATTTGCTTTAAATGTTGGTGAATTTTTGCTCCCTTTATATTAACACGTTGTGTCTGCTTGTCTGCTTGTGGACAAAATTTTTGATCGATTTTTAACCCCTTTCCCGTGACCCAATCGATCTGTTACTTTGCAGGCAGGCTCGCGGTGAAGACAAAAATTATCTAATAATTTTTTTTAGTGATGCCAAAACAATGGAAACTTTAAAATTTTTCTACCAGAGTTGTTTAAAAAAAATGTACAAAGGATTAGTTTTTATTATATTACTAGCTGTTTTTACCCGGTCTTGCCCGGGATAAAAAGGCCTTTGACTTGAAAAATGGTTCACTATGCTTACCAGGCACTGAGTACTTAACAAATTCCCCAATAAAATGAACTTTCTCCCCAAAAATTTTTATGGGCAGTAAATTCATTTTTTATTTTAATTAAATTTTTTTTGATTTTTTAATTTAGAAGTTTTTTATAAGATGCTGAATTACTTCATTCAATAAGTGATCATCATTGAGCAGAGACGTCAAATTCAAGTTTCAGAAATGAAATACTAATGCGACGTTTAATATTGTGTCGCAAGGTTTCTTTAAACAATTGCTTATAGTATATGTGTGGCCTATTTTGATCAACAGGTAATTATTTCACATACGTAGATAAAATTTATCATACGACATTTCACTAAGCTGTGTTCCGCGAGCGAGTCGCGTCAGCTTCCGCGCGTTTGGCAGCCACACCCGTGCTGCTGCGCAGTTGTTGTCAACTTATTTTAATCGCCAGATCATTCAGATCATTGCGATATTTTAGCTGAGCTGTGTTCCGCGAGCGTGTCGCGTCCGCATCCGTCGCGTTCGCGTCCGTGCGCATCGCGCCGCTTCCTCGCAGCTACTACCCGTGCTGCCGCTTAGTTCTCGTTAACTTATTTTAATTCCTAAAACATATTTTTTAGAGCATTGCGATATTTTAGCTGAGCTGTGTTCCGCGAGCGCGTCGCGTCCACATCCGTCGCGTCCGCGCGCCTCGCGCCGCTTCCTCGCAGCTACTACCCGTGCTGCCGCTTAGTACTCGTTAACTTATTTTAATTCCAAAAACATATTTTTTAGTGCATTGCGATATTTGAGCTGAGCTGTGTTCCGAGAGCGCGTCGCGTCCGCATCCGTCGCGTTCGCGCGCCGCGCGCCGGTTCCGCGCGTTTGGCAGCCACACTTCTGCTGCCGCGGAGCTGTTGCCAACTTATTTTAATTGTCAAAATATATTTTTCAGATCATTCCGATATTCTAGCTAAGCTGTATTCCCCGTGCGCATTGATTCCGCGCAACGAAATGATGCTATTGAAAAGAATACTCATTTTAAATGCATTTATTGTAGGATATATATTGAGAGCAGTATGCAAATGTTCACTAAAATAAATATTTAACAGAATTCATTAAATAAAAATATTTAAAAATTTAAGAATGAATTTGGGGAGTAAGTTCATTTTTTATTTCGATTCAAAAAAATGGGGAATTTGTTCATTTATTTTGGGTATCTTTTTTAAAGTTTGGGGAATTTGTTCACCATATAGTTATTTCCGGGTAAACCAAATTTCAGAGAAATCCGTTGAAAAGTACAAATTTGTATAGGGAAGAAATATACCACACAACCAAATGTGAATTTTATATGAAAATTGGGCGTACAATTATGCGTGGTCGGTAAAAATCATATAGCGACCTTCCCTGAAATATATACTAAACTTCGGAGAAAGCCATTGAAAAATAAATGTTTGTATAGCAATCAAATAAAGAAACAAATAAAAGGAAAAAATAATTTTTATATACATAGAAGTGGGCGCAAAGTAGGCGTGGCCTCTAAGAAGCATATGGTGACTTTCCCTGTAGTATAGAGATCGTGTGACCATATTTTAGATATCCCTTGAAAAATAAAAATTTCTATAGTGAACAAAAAAACAGAAAATTAATTTTGTATAAAAAGTGGACGTAGAAGTAGGCGTGGTCGATAAAAAAGTATATGATGACCTTAGCTGGAGTGCAAGGATCGTGTGTAGCGAATTTCAGAGAAATCTGTTAACAAACAAAAATTTGTATAGCAAACAAATATGCCAAAAAACAGAAAACGAATTGTATACAAAAAGTGGGCGTAACGGTAGGCGTAACCGGTGCGAGGAATATGGCGACCTTCCACGGAGCAGAGAGATCGTGTGTACCAAATTTCAGAGAATTCCGTTGAAAAATAAAAATTTGTATGCAAACAAATATACCAAAAAACAGAAAATGAATTGTATACAAAAAGTGGGCGCGGAAGTAGGCGTGGCCGGTAAGAATCATATGGCGACCTTAGCTGGAGTACAGGGATCGTGTGTACCGAATTTCAGAGAAATCCGTTGAAAAATAAAAATTTGTATAGCGAACAAATATACCAAAAAGCAGAAAATGAATTGCATATAAAAAGTGGGCGTAAAAGTAGGCGTGGTCGATAAAAAGTATATGATGACCTTAGCTGGAGTGCAGGGATCGTGTGTACCGAATTTCAGAGAAATCTGTTAACAAATAAAAATTTATATAGTGAACAAATATGAATAAAACAGAAAATGAATTTTACATAAAAAGTGGGCGTAAAAGTAGGCGTGGCCGGTAAACAGTATATGGCGACCTTTCTTGGGGTATAGAGATCGTGTGTACAAAATTTCAGGAAAATCCATTGAAAAATATAAATTTGTATAGCGGTCAAACAAACAAACAAACAAACAAACAAACAAACAAACAGAAAATGAATTTTATATATATAGATTACCACAATGACCACAAAAACAACAAGTCCAGCTATGACAACAACACAGCATTTAGAATAACAACAAGAACAATACAGAAACAAATACTTTTAAATTTTTTTTTACTTCTGCAGTGATTTCTCGGGACCTATTAAACCGATTTTCATGATTTTTCAAACAGAAACCTTCTCATGATGTCAGTCAATTATTCTCACTAAAAACAAGCGCCCCAGTTATCCTATTGAGGTCGTGATCGTGACAAAAACAACATAGACAAATCATATTTTTTCAAGACTTTTTTTTACTTCTTCATTCAATTCTCTGGGCCTAATCCACCGATATGGACGATTTTAAATAGCAAACTTTTCAGGATGTTAATGAATAATGTTTTATGCACATTAGCTGCCCGATTGAACCCGTCATCGTGATTTCCACAGACGGACAGATGGACATCGCTATATCAACTCCTCTTGTTATAAGGATCACAAATATATGTGTTTTATGGGGTCCAAGATTTTTTTTTTCTAATTATTACAAACGGAATGACAAACTTATATATACCCTCTGCACACTGGGGTGGAGGGTATAATTAAACCAATCGAGATTTAATGCGTTTATAGCCCAAAATATCTTTTACAATGGTGTTCACTGATCATTTTAAAATATCAGCAGTATCGTGAAAATCTTTTATTCCACTGTGAAACATTTTCGGGGTCATTGTCTGGAGGGTGAGAAATTGCCCGAGTACTGCCAGTATAGTAAAATCTCCAAAGCATTTGGTGTTCTCAGAGAAAGTTCAAATTTTTTTCTTATCTCAATATTTGTTTGCTTAGTTTTTCAGCTATAACTCCAGAACGATTCATGTTTTCTCATTTCAATCTTCAGCTAATAACTTCAGCAAATCAAGTAGGACTAATATTGTACAGTGTTATCAATCGATGATATTTCATCATCAAATCCTTGATTTCCATGACGTGTTCACCGTTTTTTTCCGTCAGGGGCTGTCTTTATCTTCAACGCTTTCTCTGCTCTTTTGGAACTTCTAGCTTGTTAACAGTTTCGTCGGCATGGCTTGGTCACTGAGGCTATCGGCAACATTTTTACTGTTTCTGGAGCAGAAATTTCATTAAATTAACTTTTAGTTGTTTACAAAAACTGGTGTCACTTTTGAACCAATGAAGATGTTGATATGAAATTTGGCACAGTGTAAACAATTGGACACATCTTTAATATGCATTTGAATTTATTGATCGAACAATTATAAACGGAATGACGAACTTACAAAAAAAACTATGTGAGTCCCATCACAGGGGAGATGTGTAAACATCTATTTACACATCAATTAAAATCAAACAGTAAGCGCCATCTATGTATAGCAAGCAACTGATATGGTTGTTTTACTTGATGGTTGCAGTTGTTTGCTATACATTCATGCGCGCTTTCTGTTGGTTGTTGAATCAGCTAAATAAATTTAAATCAAAATCTTTGCACCAATAAACTTACATATACCTCACACCGATTTTCCCTTACGCTGTTTTTGTGATTGTATTGTGGAATAGATTTTTAATCGCTGAGCACATAAAAAAAATACAGCTTGCTCAGTGTGATGTGTTTTTCTTTAATGACCACAAAAGTTAAAAAAATTATTTAAAATTATATCATTGGTGATATTTTAAATAAAATGAATTCATCTGATTTGCCATATAGCACTTTTATTTAGCACTATATGCTCAGTTATGCCAGTAACTGTAGTTCAATATTTATGCTGCATTGGGAACTTTGTGTGAAATCTTTCAGCGTTAATGGTATTTGTACGAGTAGTTTATGGACAGCCGACATACATTTGAGTTGTTGCTCTTGTTTTCATAACAACTTAAACGTGCTTTATTTTATTGTCAGGCGCTTTTTTTTGTTGATTTTATTTTTATTTTATTTTTCTGTACTCGCATTGTTTGACAAAGTCGATGCAACCACACATGACAATACAAAATATATATTTATATACTGTGTTTAATACAATAGCAACAAAAAAAAAAAAAAAAACTAATATATACAGCATATTTTTTTTCGATTTGAAATCATTGAAATCGCCAAGAACAAGCCAAGGCACGTGTGATTTCATACGAAATTTTAAATGTATCAGAATTTAAGAAGCTCTTAATAAAGAAACATTCACAAATAATGAAACTCGTTCTAGACGTCCAGTTGTCGCAGTTACTTATTTGGAAATCATTTATAAAATCCACGATATACTTTTGAGTGATCGACGCTTTAAGTTGAGTTAACTGGTTTAGGTCACGTGCATATCACATGGTTCTAGAGTTAATGATCAGTTTAGGGCATCCAACCAATGGGATATGGAAAAACGGCATAAACCAAATTTGGCATTGTTATAAATTGTTGGCCTGCAGATATAAAAACGTTAGTATCGAATGCTACATTTATATGGGGACTTGGACCGATACTGACCAAGCATACACAAACCATTTTTGAAGAAAATCTGTGAAATATTTTTATTTTTTGCTACATATAAGTGACGATAGGTATGAAGCTTATTATGACGAAGAGTTGTTCTATATAATTTATTTTTGGACCACTGATGAATGTACACACATCTTATGTCAATTTAAGTCGATCTCATAGTTGTCATTTGTATGGGGAGTAGGTCTAAAAATTTCGACTGGTTTAGAGCAATTTCAATAGTTTTCGTATGGCCGATATAAGCTTATATACCAAATTTCATCAATATACATCCATATTTGCAACCTGTAGTTTGATTACATGGTTTGCATGGACACACAGACGGACAGACGGACGGACATCGATAAATCGACTCAGAAAGTGATTCTGACTCGATCATTATAATAACAGATATACAGCAGAAATTAGAACTCAAGAAAAGCTCAAAAGGCAATTTGCCGACTCTGCGCAGAGTCGGAATAAGCGAAAAGTAGAATACGGAATTTAACTGTGGACTTATGACCAGAAAAGTTTTTGAAATGCCGGGACATCCAGTTGAGATTACTACAGAATAAATGGCCAACAGAATTCAGGACCTGACTATGGAAGATCGCCAATTGAAGGTTCGATAATTGCTAAACTCGTAAACATCACTATTGATCGAGTGAACATTTGCATATAAAAGGTCGCCGATTGAAGGTTCGCGAAATTGCTGAAAACGTAAAGATATCTATTTATCGAGTGACCATTGGTAAATGGAAAAGTTTTTGGGAACATAGGCGTCACTTTTGCTTCCTAAAAAGCGAGATCGAACAAATCTTACCATACATAAAATATAATAATAAGGAAACCAATGAATATAGAGTTTTGATTTTTTTTTTTAATTAAAAATTATGAGTTTATCTTTTTCCCAAATCCTTCCATTTGGAATTATAATAGTGGTTTCTGTCACTTTTTTGAAACAAGTAATCCATTTCCATTTAAAATTGTCCACAACTTTTTTGCTCTTCAACTTCTTTTGCACTGGCCTAAGCTCCGGCCAGTTTAGAGAATTTGCCTCTCTTGGTATAAAAACCAAGTTATTGTTCTTGCACCAAACCGGACCAAAAATATGCGGAAACATTGTATTGGCTTACGAAAGGAAGTAGTCTCTTTGCAAATTCAGATTCCAGCGCTCGAAATTCGAGTGCAATTTCTAGGCAGCTTTACTTTTCAACTTAGACATTTCACAAACCAACACTATTGTGAACATTATTGTGAATGAAGATAACAAACTCGCGCATAGCATATGTATAATTTTATGTATGTGTTACTAGCAACTTTAAATGCAATTTACTCAAAATAAAGGAAAAAGTTTAAAAATCTATAAATCTACAAAACGGTTAAAAAGAAATACCTTTCAAATAATATACGTTTGGTCTAAATCTGGATAAAAAGGTAGAACAAAACATCGGTCACAAGAAATCGCCTAGCCTATTAATATTATAGATTTCGGTATTTTAGATCCCGTTGTAACAAATGACTTCTTACAACGTAACTGCACATTGCTTGCCATATCAGGAACTTGCTTTGGAAATTTCTTCTACTTCTGGAACCGAAACTTATGTCGACATGTCCTCGAGCAGCAAATCTGCCAGTGCACATGTTTCGTCGTCCATTATCCAGCAGAAGTATTATTTATAAAACATGATTTCGATTTCCGTGCTCTTTTTTGGCCTCTAATTTTTTTACAGAGTTTCAGTCTGAAAACTTTTGCACCAAATAGTCTGAACACTGAACTAACCGAGCCATTTTTCTACCGGATGTGTCGGAAAATACTTTCAACATGCTTTCTCTATACTTGACCTTACAAACATCATGTGGACCTTTCTTTCTTCCCGAACCATGCTTTTGTCAATGGTCAAATTCTTCTGATACTTTCTAATAACATTGGAAAAAGTTTGGCGGCAGATCTTTGATTCTTTTGCCAACTTTTTGTAGGAGCAATTTGGATTTTTTTTTTTAATATTTTATAATTTCCACTTCTACAAGTATTTCATCACTCATTTTAATCACACTAACAACAAATAAACGAGGTTGTCATTTGGCATATTAACTGACTTATTTTCAAAACTAAATTGATCAAAAATTCAAATAATACTTGCGAAAAACGTTAAGAGGAAACAAGTAAGAAAATTATAGTCGGTCTAGACGATACCCTATACCATGCGTTTATATACCCTATCTCTCAGGCCCAACTAACTGGATATAGAAAATAAGCATAAACCAAATTTGAGTGGGATTTTTATTAATTTTTTTGGCTGCAGATATGAAAAAGTTCATATCGGATGCTATATCTATATGGAGACTCGGCCCAAAAATGTACCGATCCTGAACATGTTTGGTAAAGTCTCTTGTATTTTCTAAAAATATATACAAACAAAATTTGAGAAGAATCAGTGCAATATTTTTGTTTTTTGATAGATTTAAGTGAAGATCGGGAAACAGCTCTATATGGGGCCTTTGACTAAGAGTTGTCCAATAGGGATCATGGTCTGAACATGGACCGATTCTCACCAATTTCAATAGCGTTCATCCCATGGCCGATAAAAGATTAAATACCAAATTTCATCAAAATATATTCATATTTGCGACCTGCAGTTTGATTACAAACTTTACATGGACACACAGACGGACGGACAGACGGATGGACATTGTTAAATCGAATCAGATAGTGATTCTGATTCGATCGGTATAATTAAAGATGGGTGTAGGTCAAATATTTTTGGTTGTTACAAACAGCAGCACAAAGTCATTATACCCAAACCACATAGTGGTATAGGGTATAAAAAGTGTGTTAAGATTTTGTCGATTTCAATCCTTCTTAATCAAAATATGCAATCGTGTGACCACTTCTCAACATAATTTGGAGATAGTTACGAGGTAATAAGGAATATTTTTTGCGTCGATTCGTGATGGTGAACGCACACTGGAAATAGAATAATAATCGCAGTAGAGGATTCCTTCTAGTGAAAATGTTTTCCTAATTTGCCGCCCTCTGATTATTTCCTACTTCCAAATAAAAAAAATGGCTGAGTGGAATAGGACTTGACTTAAACAGTTAAGCTATCTCTGAAATGGATGCGTATTTAAGGATTTTTAAATCACACTAATTGGAAGGGATGATGAGACTTTATCGAAATTAGGTTGAAAAATAAAGCAAAAATCTGTGGTCACAAGCAATAACCGCCTAACTCGAAAATCATACTTTCGAGAAAAATAGCTTTTTATATAATATCTGTATTAATATCTTTTTAAAAAGCAATGTCAGAGAAATGAGGATTTCACGTAAATATAAAGATTTTTTAGTAGAATATGGTAGCATACACAACTCAAATCGGCCAAAATCATTCTTTCGAGAAATATAACTGTTTATATAAATGCAATGGGGCTTTATTACGACTTAGGTCAGTATGTTTTCATTAATAACTTTTTAAATAACAGTGTTAGAAAAGTGGGGATTTCACGGAAATTTAAAGCATTGTTAGTAGAATATGATAGCATACATAACTCAAAACATTCTTAAGTCGACTTAGGCGGTTATCGCTTGTGACCACAGAAATAATCTCTTGAGTTATTCATCATGAACTTATCGAAGAACCCTCGTATAGGCAAAAAGTTGTGTGTTATTTTTAGAATAGCTTTAGATTTTGACCTTCAAGTAACACCAAGGTTAACAAGTCGTGGAATATATTACCTATTATTTAGTATGTGTCCGCAAGGATATAAGGTTGCTACTACAAGAGTTAATTCTGTCGAAAGATTGGACATGACTGTATACACATAATGTAAAATAATATTATTCATATATATATATTTATTTCATTGCTGGCAAATGTTTTTATGTGGGAGTTATATTCACGTTGACTTTTTCAATGCACTCAGATTTAGTTGCAGAAATTTATTGATTATGGCTTCTACAATCAAGACTTACGGCTTATGCACTGACGGTATTATAATTTCGTATTTATTTTATTGCTCAATTTAAATTTATTTATAACTATATTTCTTTTTTATTTTACCATACGGGCTATGCCACGGTTATTAATATCTGTTTGCCGGCCGTTGGTGGTTTAAATCAATAATCTTCTGCACCGGTCTGTGATCAAAGTGTTATGGGCTGAAGTCTTTGCAATACTGGTCGGCTCTGAAATAATAAAAAAAGCAAGAAAAACATTTAATTGAAACATTAGGCATGGTCAAGTTTTTCATTAATGTAATTTTGTTGAATTAACAAATACTGAGATATATTATAAATTTCTATTTTAATTTTTTTTTTTTTTTTTAATTGGCAAAATAAAAATTTTTTATTGTAACCCTCAAATTTTAAATAAATTTTTGTTTTAATAAGATTTATTTTATGCTTCTTAATTCACTCATTAAATCTTTCACTAATTAAGAAATACAAATTATAAATAACATCCACTTGCATTATATTTCACGCTATCTGCAGTCGCCTCACTATGACAATAATTTTATATTTCATAGCCTATAATTTAGCTGCCATTGCACCTAAAATTTTTGTTCCTCGAATAACTGTTTCTGTTTTACAGATATTTGTTTTTAAATTGACATAAAATTATAAAAAAGTTACAAAGTCGAAGCAAGGTCATTAACAGGTCTCCAAATATTCATTAATTTCCAATCCAATCAATTTCGACAGCTTATCTGTAATATTAAAATGCTAGACTTTTTTTTGTTACCGATGTTTTGTTCTACCGTTTTATCCCGATTGTGACCACACACATATTATTTGAAAGGTATTTCTTTTTAGCTGTTCACTAGTTTTACAGATTTTTAAACTTTTTCCTTTATTTTGTGTAAATTGCATTTAAAGTTGCTACTAACACATACATAAATTTACACATATGCTATGTGTGTGTTTATTAAATTTGTTAATATGTTTGTTAATGAGTTTGTTATCTTCATTCTCAATAATAATAAACCAACAAAGTGTTGGTTTGTGAATTGGCTAAATTGAAAAATAAAGTTGCCTAGAAATTCCACTCGAATTTCGAGCGCTGGAATCTGCTAGTATGGGATTAATACCTTGGTTGCGGCACCAATTTATTGTAGGTGAAACAATTTGATTTGCAATTCAAATTAATTTAATTTTAGTTATAAGCAGCAATGCTGCACTATTTTCGTTGTTTCTGCAACACTGCTGATGTCAGTTTTACTAATATTTAAATTAATTTTTACATCAAAAAATTAAGGAGAAATAATATTTAGAACATAACAAAATATCGATCTAAATTTAGACTATTTCGATATGACAATATAAGAGTACAATTTCCGATATTTGTAACAAGTTATGAAATTTAAGCAAGAGAGAGAATATTAAAGCCTTATTGGAAATAACAAGTCGATTATAAACAAATATAATATACATATCCTATAGTACCTTTTGCTTAAACAAAGTACCTTTTATTAAAAATGTATTTCTCTGAAAAAAGTACCTTTTCTTGGAAAAAGTAACTTTTATTACCAGACTACCTTTTATTAAAAAATTACCTTTATTAAAAAGTATCTTTTATTAAAAAGTACCTTCCTTTTGTGAAAAAAAATTAATTTTATTAAAAAAGTACCTTTTCTTAAAAAAGCAATTATTCTGTAAAAATATATTTTCTTAAAAAAGTACATTTATTTGAAAAAGTACCTTTTCTTAAATAAGTACATGTTTTGAATAAAGCACATTTTCTGAATAAATAAATTATAAATTTTCTTAAGACAGTAACTTTTCTTAACAAGTACCTTTGCTTAAGGAAGTACATGTAAAAAAGTACATTTTCATAAAAAAGTATCTGTTATTAAAAAAAAATACATTTTCATAAAAAAGGTACCATTCCATCAAAAAGTACCTTATCTTAAAAAATACCTTGTCTTAAAAAGTACATTTTCTTAAAAAAGTACCGTTTATTAAAAAGTACATTTTCTTAAAAATGTAGCCTTTATTAAAAAAGTACATTTTCTTAAAAAGGAACTAAAAGAAGTTAATATTCTAAAAAATGCATATTCTTTAAAAAGTACCTTTTGATCAGAAAGTATATTTTTTTATAAAGTACATTTTCACCTTAAAGTGAATTTGTTTTTTAAAGTAATTTTTTTTAATTACTCTCCATAAAAACAAGCTTTTCTTAAAAATGAACCCTTCCTCTAAAAAAAAACAAACTTTTATTGAAAAAAAACCTTCTCTTTAAAAAAGTAACTTTTCTTAAAAAAGTATCTTGTATTAAAATGTACATTTTCTTAAAATAGTGGTGTTTCTTGAAAAAGAACTTTTTTTAAAAAACGCCTTTTCTAAAAAAGTATCATTTTCAAAAGTACCTTTTTTAAAAAATTAGCTTTGCTTGATTTTCCTAAATGGGAACCTTTTCTTAAAAAAATAAAAATTCTTAAAAAAAAGTAATTATTCTTAAAGGAGTAAGTATTCCTAAAAAAGTGCATTTTCTTAAAAAAAATACATTTTCATCAAGATATGAATTTTTATTTTAAATCATATTTTCTTTAATAATATATCTGCTTAAAAAAGTACCTTTTCAAAAAGTACATTTTCTCAAAACAGCACCTTTTCTTAAACCGTACCTTCACCTAAAAAGTACATATTTTTTCGTATAAAAGCACAATTTCAAAAAAAAAAAAATTAATTTTCTAATAAAGGACCTTTTCTTAAAAAAGTGTCTTTTCCTTTAAAAAACTACGTTTCAGTAAGAAAGTACCTTCTATTAAAAAAGTAACTTTATTTAAAAATTACATTTTATTAAAAAATTATATTTTATTAAAAAAGTTCGTTTTAGTAAAAAAGTACCTTTTAATAAAAAAAAAGTACCATTATTTAAAAATATCTTTTGTTAAAAAGTTAATTTTAGTAAAAAATAACTTTTTTGAAAGTACCTTCATTTAAAAGTGCATTTTATTAAAAAAATATCCTTTGTTAAAAAAGTACCTTAATTTAAAAGTAAATTTTATTTAAAAATTATCTCTTATTAAAAAATTTTGTTTAGTGAAAAAGTACTTTTTATTAAAAAAGTACCTTTATTTTAAAAAAAAACATTTTATTGAAAAAAAAAATTTTTATTAAAAAAATTATCTTTTATTAAAAAATTATCTTTTATTAAAAAAATTATCTTTATTAAAAAATTATCTTTTATTAAAAAAGTCTGTTTAGTTAAAAAGTACTTTATATTAAAAAAGCACCTTTATTAAAAAAATACATTTTATTGAAAAAAAAAAAAACATTTTATTAAAAAAACTTACTTAAAATATCTTTTATTAAAAAGTTCATTTTAGTAAAAAAAAATAACTTTTTTTGAAAGTACCTTCATTTAAAAGTGCATTTTATTAAAAAAATATCTTTTATTAAAAAAGTACCTTCATTTAAAAGTAAATTTTATTAAAAAATTTTCTATTATTAAAAAATTCTGTTTAGTGAAAAAGTACTTTTTATTAAAAAAGTACCTTTATTTAAAAAAAAAACATTTTATTGAAAAAAAAAAAATTTATTAAAAAAATTATCTTTTATTAAAAAAGTTCCGTTTATTAAACAATTACCTTTTGTTAAAAATGTAAAAAAGTGCTTTTTGTTAAAAAAAAAGTACCTTTATGTAAAAAGTACGTTTTATTAAAAAATTATCTTTTATTAAAAAGTTCCTTTTAGTAAAAAAAGTTAAAAAAATATCTTTTATTAAAAAGTTCCTTTTAGCAAAAAAAAGCTTTTTTTTTAAATTTCCTTTTATTTTAAAGTACATTTTATTAAAAAAATATCTTTTATTAAAAAAGTTCTTTTTAGCAAAAAGTATTTTATTTAAAAATTATCTCTATTTAAAAAGGAAATTTTATTAAAAAATTATCTTTTATTAAAAAATTCTGTTAAGTAAAACAGCACTTTTTATTAAAAAGGCAACTTTACTTAAAAAATACATTTCATTAAAAAAATAAATTTTATTAAAAAAATTATCTTTTATTAAACAATTATCTTTTATTCAAAAACTTCCGTTTATTAAAAAAGTACCTTTTGTTAAAAACGTAAAAAAAGTACCTTTTATTATAAAAGTACCTTTATTTAAAAAGTACATTTTATTAAAAATTATCTTTTATTAAAAAATTTCCCTTTAGTAAAAAAGCACCTTTTAGTAAAAAAATACCTTTTAATAAAAAAAGTACCATTATTTAAATAGTAAATTTTATTAAAAAATTATCTTTTAATAAAAAATTCTGTTTAGTGAAAAAGTACGTTTTATTAAAAAAGTACCTTTATTTAAAAAATACATTTTATTAAAAAAGTACGTTTTGTCAATAATGTAAAAAAGTACCTTTCATTAAAAAAGTACCTTTATTTAAAAAGTACATTTTATTAAAAATTATCTTTTATTAAAAAAGTTCTTTTTAGTAAAAAATACCCTTTAGCAAAAAAGTACTTTTTAATAATAAAAAGTACCATTATTTAAAAAGTAAATTTTATTAAAAAATTATCTTTTATTAAAAAATTCTGTTTAGTGAAAAAGTACATTTTATTAAAAAAGTACCTTTATTTAAAAAATACATTTTATAAAAAAAAAACATTTTGTTCAAAAAATTATCTTTTATCATAAAAGTTCCATTTATTAAAAAGTACCTTTTGTTAAAAATTCACCTCTTGTTAAAAAATTACCTCTATTTAAAAAGTACATTTGATTAAAAAATTATCTTTTAGCTAAAAAGTATCTTTTATTAAAAAGTACCTTTATTTAAAAAGTACATTCTATTAAAAAAGTTCCTTTTAGTAATAAAGTACCTTTTAATAAAAAAAGAACCATTATTTAAAAAGTAAAACTTTTTAAAAAAATATCTTTTATTAAAAAGTTCCTTTTAGTGAAAAATAACTTTTTTTAAAAAAGTACCTTTATTTAACAGTACATTTTATTAAAAAAATATTTCTTATTAAAAAAGTTCCTTTTAGCAAAAAAGTATGTTTTGTTAAAAAAGTACCTTTATTTAAGAAGTAAATTTTATTAAAAATGTATATTTTATTAAAATATTCTGTTAGTGAAAAAGTACTTTTTATTAAAAAAGCACCTTTATTTAAAAAATACATTTTATTAAAAAATACATTTTATTAAAAAAATAATCTTTCATTAAAAAATTACCTTTTATTAAAAAAGTTCCGTTTATTAAAAAGTACCTTTTGTTAAAAATGTACCTTTTGTTAAAAAATTACCTCTATTTGAAAAGTGCATTTGATTAAAAAATTATCTTTTAGCAAAAAAGTATCTTTAATAAAAAGTACCTTTATTTAAAAAGTACATTTTATTAAAAAAGTTCCTTTAAGTAAAAAAGTACCTTTTAATAAAAAAAGTACCATTATTTAAAAAGTAAAACTTATTAAAAAAAACATCTTTTATTAAAAAGTTCCTTTTAGTGAAAAATAACTTTTTTTTAAAAAAATACCTTTATTTAAAAGTACATTTTATTAAAAAAATATCTTTTATTATAAAAGTTCCTTTTAGCAAAAAATTTATCTTTTATTAAAAAAGAACCTTTATATAAAAAGTAAATTTTATTAAAAAATTATCTTTTGTTAAAAAATTCTGTTTAGTGAAAAAGTACTTTTTATTAAAAAAAGCACCTTTATTTAAAAAATAAATTTTATTATAAAAATACATTTGATTTAAAAAATTATCTACTAAAAAATTATCTTTTATTAAAAAAGTTCCATTTATTAAAAAAGTACCTTTTGTTAAAAAATTACCTCTATTTAAAAAGTACATTTGATTAAAATAATTATCTTTTAGCAAAAAAGTGTCTTTTATTAAAAAGTACCTTTATTTGGAAAGTACATTTTATTAAAAAAGTTCCTTTAAGTAAAAAAGTACCTTTTAATAAAAAAAAGTATCATTATTTAAAAAGTAAAACATATTAAAAAAATATCTTTTATTAAAAAGTTCCTTTTAGTGAAAAATAACTTTTTTTAAAAAAGTACCTTTATTTAAAAGTACATTTTATTAAAATAAATATTTTTTATTAAAAAAGTTCCTTGTAGCAAAAAAGTACCTTTTGTTAAAAAAGTACCTTTATATAAAAAGTAAATTTTATTAAAAAATTATCTTTTATTAAAAAATTCTGTTTAGTGAAAAAGTACTTTTTTATTAACAAAGTACTTTTATTTAAAAAATACATTTTATTAAAAAAAATACATTTTATTAAAAAAATTATTTTTTATTAAAAAATTATCTTTTATTAAAAAAGTTCCGTTTATTAAAAAGTATCTTTTGTTAAAAATGTACCTTTTGTTAAAAAATTACCTCTATTTAAAAAGTACATTTGATTGAAAAAATTATCTTTTAGCAAAAAAGTGTCTTTTATGAAAAAGTACCTTTATTTGAAAAGTACTAAATTTTATTAAAAAATTATCTTTTAAATTATTTTATGATCTTATACTCTAACTTATAGTATTGTTAGACTATAAAGTCATAAAATAATTTTTTCATTATTGTTACTCGTTGTTTTATGTTCTGATGATGCTTGCCGATGGTAGGCGAAATATTGATAATAAATTTATTAATTTATTTAAAAATGAAAAGGTCGAAATAAAGACATTTCTAGTTAAATTATCTTTTATTAAAAAAGTTTTTTTTAGTAGAAAGGTATATTTTATTAAACAAGTACCTTTTATTAAAAAACTACTTTTGCTTCTTGGAAGGCGCCTTATAATTACATGCATGTATGTTTGTACATGTATAGTTAAAAAAAAAGAATATGAAACAAGAAAAATTATGAAATATGAAATAGGAAGGCATCACTGAAATCATTGTTTTGCGATGAAGAAATTGTTGAGGTTAAAGAAAATATTCATATGCAGCTTGACAGAGGCCTAAATGCCATTTTTACCGCTATAGAACATTCCATATAAAAAGACAGGAACAATATAATTGAAAATTTTTTTATGAAGTCAACTTTGCATTCCTTTTGTTCAACATTATACTCAACCATGTAAAATTATATATAATCTATATTTTTTTTTTTATTTCGATTTATTTATTATTAAAATAGACTTTTTGTTTTTTTTTTTTTATAAAATCAGGTAACCGTGAATTATTTCAAAATTTTAACACTAGATTTTCTGATGATTGACATACGTAATAAATTAAATTTTTATTGAATTGCTGCTAAGGAACTTATTTCCTAATTCAGTATTAACGCCTTCCGACGTTGAAATCTAAGAATTGTGGTGCAGAGCTAAACCTAGGCCCCATAATAATAACGACTATTAGATCAAAATAAATTAAATTTATGTTTATTAAATATATCCGTAAACCATCGATCTAAAATGAGCCAATTTTATTTAAAGTCCCTACATAAAACAGTCTTGTCTATGTAAAGACTGACAAAGTGTCCGGTTTGTTTGTTTGGTATGACATTGATCAAACCATTTTTGGACAAAGTCGGAATTTAATAAACATCTCCGTTATGAATTTATATATGAGCAAAAATTAAATGCCCCTCTCACATATATTTGGTTCATGCTTATTTTTGGTGTCGAAGAGTTGTATCAATCAACGGATAGCACTACAATTTGATTCCCAAATCAAAGATTTGTGAATACCTTGGCATATCTCGTGTTAAAACATTTCGTATTCTGTTTTATTTCATTTTTTCCATTTAGTACGTGTGCACGTGTGCAATCAATGTATACATAGATGTTTTATCTTTACAATAACTACATTAATACTCAATATAAATTGAATTGAGAATCTATCAGCGCTAAGATAAAACAAAAATAAAAAACAATTGCACAATTCAACTGCAAATGTCAGAAAAATACAAAACAGTAAAAACGGAAAAAAGGGCAGGGCAATAAATGAATAACAAGATGCAAAAAGTTAGATTGCCCGAGTTGTAATGCTGAGTTCTGCAAAAGTGTTTCTTCAATATTTTCTCAATATTAATTGAATCAACCTTGTAGACCAACTGTTTGTAGAAATCACGATTACGGCCACCATAAACATGCAGGGTTGCTAGTTGATAAACATTTTAGTATTGAAATCGATGAAGCATCCTCTATTATGTTCGTATCTTCTTGAGATATAACCTGAAGAACCGTTCATCTATGTCTAAATATATGACAATACATATATGGCAGGGGTGGGCACGTAAATGGCTTGTTGGGCCAAATTTGGAATTTCACCTACTAACGGTGGGCCGCACTAGTTTATTTCTGTACAAATATTAATTTTCAAACAAAAAAGCAAAAAAACAAAAAAACCATTTTTAAACAAACACAAAATTTATTAATTCATTTTATACACTTTACAAATAAATTTTATACTGAAATATTATTAGTATTTATAAACATAATGTTATATTTTAAATTTTTTTGAGATCAAAGAATTTCATTTTAAATAAAATAAAAAAAAAAGGAATTATATAAAAATAAAATAAAATTATATGTAACAAAAAATAAAAAAGAAATTAGGAAGAATTTTTGATTATTTCTTTAAAATCAGGTGTGCAGTTTGTCAAAGTAGTCCGAATGAGTTCCGTAAGATGTTGGTTTGTTAAACGTGAACGAGTTTTGTTTTTAACATTTTTCACGGTGGTGTATAGAGATTCACAACAATACGTTGTGCCAAACATTGAAAATAAACGAGCAGCACCTTTTTTCAATTGTGGATATTGGGTTTCGTTAACAAGTTTCCAAAATCCAACTAGAGAAGTTGATTTGTGGTGCATTTTTAATACAATATCATCCTTCATTTCTAACAACTCCAATTTTCCAACATCTGGTTTTGCAAGAATTATATCGGATAATAAAAATTCATCATTTAGGACATCACACAAAAATAACCCAAATCTACATTTAAAATTTTCATGAAATTGTTTTAAATTATTTATGTATTCTTCCAGCTTATCGTCTTGTATATTATTTACGTTCAATTTTAAAAGAGGAAAAAATTTAAATTTTTTACATTCGAGGTCTTTTATAAACAAAAGAGGTTTAGCTTCGAAGCCTAACAATGATCCGACAAATCAAGCACTGTTTTGTCTTTGCCTTGTAAACTCAGATTAAGCGATTTAAGATGGTTCATTGTGTCAGTAAAAAACATTAAATCTGAAATCCAAATTTCATTCTCCAGATCTGGATATATTTTTCATTTTTCTTTTATAAACAACTTTATTGTGGGTAACAGCTCAACAAATCGATCCAAAACATTAGAAACGGATAGCCATCGCACTATGGACCAAATGGTGACATCGCTTGATAACTCATTGTTTTCTTCAACTTTTTGTAACTCCATAATAAAATTTTTAAACTGACGATGAGTTTTAGCGTTTGTTCTGATAAAATTTACAATTTCTACCACAACTTTCCAAACATTTTCATATTTAAAAAATTTTGAAACAAGATGCTCGCGATGAATAATACAGTGAATTGGTAGATAATGTGGGATATCTGGATCTTTATTTAAAAGACCAATCAAACCTTGATTTTTACCCACCATTGCAGGTGCTCCATCTGTGGCAACACTAATAAGTTTATCTCGTGGCAATTCAAATTTGTTAATTACTTCGAAAAGCGCATTTTTTACATCAATGCCTCGCGTTGTTTCAGAAAGAGCTACAAGGTCAAAATTTCTCCAGTGATATTAAATTCAACTGATACAGACCTAATGAAGATCGCCAATTGAGGAACGTCGCTAACATCTGTGGATTCATCAAGAGCTAAACTAAATGCTGCAGAATTTTTTAGATCGTTTTTTAAACTTGTCTCAATAAAAGTGCTGATATCTCCAATCCGATGCTCGGTTGTGCGCCATAATAAAGAAAGCTGATCTATCGGTTTATGCAGCTTTTTGTTATCAGGGTCGAGAATGCCCATAACTTTCTTCATAGTCTGTTTTCTTAACTCTGCTTCCCCATAAGGACGTTTATCACGGGCAATATCACAAGGTATTATGTAACTTGCTTCAAGTGATCTGTCATTTCCATGGCTAAAAGACGAAATAATGTTCTGTTCTTTTTCAATATTTGACTGTAATGCTCTCTAAGATTAGTATTAAGGGGATAATCTTTGGCAAATTGTGAATGAAATTTTTCATGGTGTCTACTTAAATTGTAAAGTTATTTATGTATGTGGTACAGTAATTTTGCAAATGAGGCACATAGGTATGCCCTTATTTTCAACAAATCCGAATTTGTGTGTCCATTCGGACTGGAATTTTCTGTTTTCATCACCTATCTTACTTTTTTTTATTGCTTATTGATGCCATTTTAATTCCTTAAAAGTAAAAAGCGGGACCGATATATGTTGAGTATTACCAGTTAATTTCAATAAAATGAACATGATATATAATTTAAAAATCGTCCAATTTGCCAATTTTATTTATTAAATTTTTTAAACAAAATTTTAAAGTTCAATTGCTTTTTAAAATTTTTCACGCGAAAATTTTTCGAGTTAGTGCATAGTGCTTTTTTTTAACATCAGTGACACCAACTCCTCAATTGCTGTTAGCATCACAAGTCGAATCTAATTTTGAAATTTTGTCAAGTATTGAAAATGGATGGCAAATAATCCGCCTGATGAAATGGCAAAATTATGAAAACACAATTGAATTTTGGAATGAAGTGAAATCACATAAAAATGCCACTGATTTCAATCCATTTGAAGCTGTAGCTAATCTCGATATTAAACTTTTGTCGCTTTCTTATTTAAACGCTAAATATGAGAGGGGTTTTAGCGACATGAACCTTTTCTAATCCAAAATAAGAAATCCATTGCCATTAAATTCAGTTAATGCTTTACTTCACATTAAAAATGAATTGAATGAAGAGAATTTCTGTTCCGAAAGATAAAAAATTTCTAGTTTTAATGAAACATTTAATTATCGGCACTGCTCTCATCCCCAAGCATTCAGGACAACAGGGCTTTTATTGAAAAAAGCAAAAATAAAAAATGGAAAATATAGTGTTTTTTCAAATTATGCGATTTTTGTCGGTTTAGTGCTTTTTGATATTTTAAAGTTGACAACCCTGAAAATAATGAACTATAAAAAACGAGAGAGAAAAATTATTATGCTCTGTCGTTTGCATTTCAAATCATGAGTGTGTTTTGCAAACATACAATTTTTAAAATGCATTTTTTTTTGTACATGCAACATTGTTTCTAATAGAAAAAATTAAGCATGCTAACAGACGTTACATTCAAATAATTTGTATTATTTTTGTGGCCCTATTGAAAATTTATACTCGTAGTAATGCTATTTTTGAACAATACTTTGAAATTTTGGGGCCGCATTTGCCCATGACTGATATATAGGATTTATTCATTAGAGGTGCAAATTAATTGGGTGGTGTTTTTACACAGAAGTCGCTTATCTTATTTCGCCTCGCACAAATTATGCGTTCTGTTGTTCTGATTTCATACTCAGATTTAGCATGCCAAAGACATATAAAAAGTTTGCGCGGTTAAATTCTCTGGGCTTGTGTTATCTCCGAATTACGATTTCCTTGCCTTGGATATAGTGCATGAAGTTGTTTAACTCTTGTATTCATGCTGCTACTCCGGCATGATAGTACTAACATCTCCATTTAAAAAATACTAATAAAAAATTTCCCTCGTCAGAAATAAAGTTTTAGAAACAATTTTCATCTGAAAAGTTCCATCTTAAGCCCAAGGCTCATGACTGAGGCCTGCCATGTCCTTAAAGAAGAAAGTATCCTTTGAGTTAACTTGAACAGCTGTCAGCGTTGCTACCAGATCCTGTAATGATCGTATTTTATACTTTGAAACTGTCGAAGAAAAGTGTCCGTACAAGCTCGCTTAAAGGTTCGCAAGTGCCCTGCCGCAATCCCTTTGTGAGCTCTTAAACCTTTCATGGTGTTGTGCTGTTCCAAATCACTTAGGTATCCTGTAGATGGCTGATGGAGTGTTAGGAATATCCTTTTACTATTTTTCAGGTCGCCAAAGCCTACTAAGAGTTTCATGCGAGGATCCTTCTAGGGTTTTTATGTAACTCTGTCGCACAATCCATTGTTCTGTGCATAAGACCTCTCTTCAAGTCTTGCGCTCCTCTAAACAAAATGTATTCCAGACAATGGTAAATATATATATTTTTTTTGTTTTTTTTTTTTAAGCCTAGTTCCGCGAAACCGATTGGCTTGTCTGCAGATTCTAATTGGCTAGTTTTTTTTTTTTTTTGCAGCGACAGACCAAAGCCTCTGGTGGGAATCGAACCCACGACCCCCGCATGATAGGCGAGCACGCTACCTACTCACCTACCCAGCCAGTTTCGGAAGAAACGCTATTAAAAGACCACCAATGCATTGAACTCCTATTACTGCCGCCTCTATAGATGATAACTCCTTTTTAATTTTTGCAACGTTTTAGAAAACCAGGACACTAGCATGCTAAAATTCGACACTTGAAATACATGTTCGTTCCAACGAACATCACATTGATTTTTCATGCCCAGAACAACAAAAGTATCCGATTCATCTGTACCTATACCTCCCATATATACAGATGACAGTGTTGAATCTAAGGCCTTCTGGATCAAGAAACAACATTGAGTCTTCTACGTATTGAAATCAATCCTATTCGCTTTACCCCACTTAGAGAATGTAAACATTGAGTGTGTCATTCATTGTGATCCTTTTGCCTCCAACCTCGAAAATGGTTGGCCTCAAATTGAAGGAAAATTAATGACAAATGTTACTGCCATCTGCGAAAGATAATCTAGTATTGAAGGTTTGACCAAGAAGGTCATTCATAAAGATAAGGTAAAGAGAGGGAGAAAGAACAGAACCCTGAATTCAGCTGAAACTGATTGGATGAGATCCCATCAATAACAACATGTATTGGGCGGTCTATGAGAAAACTCGATATAAATCAAGAGAAGCAGTACCGATCCAAACTGCAACAAGCCGTGATATCAATGCACTTTGCCACACGCGACCGAACGCCTTGGAAATGTCTAGAGGCACCACTTTACTTTCACCAAAATTAAGAATGGATCGACTCCAGCGCTTAGGAAGTAGCGATGAAAATATAAATAGCGTTAAAGAGAGCTTTTTGCCAGTACAACCCAAATCCTCAATAAGGAAACTAAACTCTATAATTAGTGACAATATTAAGTAAATTTATCATGTTACTGTATCCAAATTTAAGCTGACTTAAGCTACTAGACTCGTTGGTGTCTATATAGTCGGCTAATATTGTTTTCAAGGCACCAGTAATTCCTAATCCCATGAGACGTTGTATCCTTCAGAATTTCTTTAGCGTTACTTGCCAGTCTTTATATCAAACCATAACTCCATATCCTAAGATTGTTTTTTCTAAAGACGTGTGAACCTAGAATACGACCCTTGGCTTCTATTTCTTAATTGAATAGTAGGCTTTCTTTCTTAATTCTCTCCTCGAAGTTTTTGTTCTCAAATAGTTAACTATCCTGGATAATACCTAGAATTTTTGTGTGTGTCAAAAGCCCCATGAAAACATGTTGCGGGCATATTTTAAGAGGGAAAAGTATTCCATGTTAATTTAAGCACTAAGGTAGAAGAAAAGTCTTACAAATTATCATCATCTCTTCAACGGATTGAGCTAAACCTGACCCGAAGCAGAATATTCTCGCAATCCAGTTGTGCTCCCAGCCAGACCTCCTTTTAGCTTTGAGGAGGGTAGTGGAAAAATTGACCAAGATTAATAAATGCCATAACATAAACGGAACAGTTGGACCGACCGAACTTGTCCTTACCAAACTATAAATAAGCTAAACTATTTAATTGACTCTCTTAATTTGCCAAGTGATAACGTAGCTAACTAAACTAGCTACATTTAACATCGATTATAATTTCTTCGAACACATGCCATACCAAATAAGGACCACCAATTTATGCACACAATGTCTAAAACATCCCAGCAAAATAATTTGTTATTCAACAAAGGTTAAAAAAATATAATATTATATCTTGATATCTTTGGGAAATACTGAGAAGAAAATGCCAAAAACGGATGATATGTCTGCCAAAAATTCAGGAATTGTATTGATGGGAAAGAATACTATTTTAAGATGACTTAATGTGGTTTTTCTAAAAAATATATTCACGATATAGCATAGTACAAATATAGCAGAAAACCCGTTTTTTCTTATACTTATGTTAAGATTTCGATGTAAAGAAAAAATTTTGTATTCCTGTGGAATCATACATGTATAAGTTATTTATTTCACTTTAAATATGTCATTTCTCGATATCAATTTGTAATTCCCATTATTAATACGGAGAATTTCCTTTTCTTCCATTTGGGGATATTTGAAATTGAATTTTTTCGGAAGTTCTTTAAATCCGCATGAAAATAAATCTTTCTTTGGAAAGATATATATCACTTTTTTTGCTTGGATTTCAAACATTTTCACAAACTGGCACAACTTGTTTGTAGAGTAGTGCAGCTAAGAATTCTCTAGAATATTATTTGTACGAATGTATTGGAATATGATGCATTCACTTGTTGTATTAAAAATGTATTATTTGTATAAACGTTTGTGTCACTTTAGCTGCCGTTGTTTGTTTTTTCTGTAATTTTTATTTGTTGTTCTAGTATTAGTGGCACGTGTAAGCTATTTACAAATGAGGGGCGTGCAAAAACGCCAGGGAGGAAAAAAATGTTTTTCCACATATTGTTGTTGTAGTTATTATTATTATCAGTTGAGTTTCTATTCGGTTCTGTCTGCACGTAATATTTATTTGTCTAGTTGTTGCTGTGCCGGCTCTTAAATGCCGGTATAAAAAAATACAAAAACAGAAAAACAAAAAACAAATAAGTAAAATACAAAACCAACAACTTTTGAGAGAGAAAATCTGCCAAGGTAAAATTCTAGCATGAGTACGAGCTATTGTGTTTGGCTTAATTTTTTTTAGTAACAAATTCTAATTCCTTTCAATAGATTGACGCTATTTTTTTTTTTTAGTAGGTTAAAGGTTTGAAATGAAATTGTTGTAATCACTTTATTAAGATTTTGTAGTTTTTTTTTTTTTTTTATTTCTAATCAATCGAATGTCAGAATTGATTCTCAATGTGGTTAAACAGTTGCACTAATCGAACGATGTGGCATGTTGCTTGCAAATGATACAAAATTTCTGACGCAAACAAAGTACTGACAGAAAACAAGTAATAAAGTTATAGTCGGTCTACGTCAACTAAACATACCACGAGGAAAAGGTTTTATATCCAAAATTGGAGCAAGATTTTCCTGTGACTAGTATATTAGGACTATGTCCATATATGGTCCGATTATGATCATATATAGTGAGATCTTTAATATGTGTCTTTAAAACTAAAAATTCTGTCTCGTACTTTACACAATACTAGCAGATTCTAGCCCTCGAAATAAATAAATAAAAATAAATTAAATAAGGTCAGTTCTGACCAAATATGCTTCTAATTGCTGACAGGATGGCAACGATATCAAAGAAATTTTGCAAACATCATTTCAGCCTTTTAAAAGCTCGAATTCAAAACTGTTACGTGGCTCTTTAAAGGATTCTGCTACTTTTAGCTTTTCTTTGGAATGCTGGACCACATCTTTCAAAAATCATTTGTGTTTAGTGTTATTCAGTTTTCAGTGACTTGAAAAATTATTGACGTAATTAAATCTTTAACATTCGCGATCGTTGATTTAATAAGACTTTTAACATAGATTAGGTCAAAAATAGTAATAAAGCACTATGTTCCACTTGTGCGCTGAATTAATTCGAGGCTGTCGTTGACTCAAGTACGATTTTTCCTGAAGATTGTCCTAATGGTTTACCATAAAACATCATGTGACCTATCATGAAATTGAGGAATTTCTAGCATTAAGTCTACTAGCATGCATTCCATATTGCACGAACATAAGATATCTTCGCATTAGTCTCCAGATAACTTGACATTATTTAAAAAAAGCCTCGCGTTAATAGGATCGCGATGCATCAAAGTACACCTATAATGTCGTAACAACTGACGTATCTATGCGTTAAAATTCATACTTTGGAGCAAAAGAGCAGCGAAACGAAGTGATATTTTCGGAGAGTGTCCCTTAAGCTAACAAAACCTACAGTAGATGGCAATACATTGGAAACTTTTAGAAAAATCTGAATTTACTAATTTTGTTTGTTAATAATTTCACGTTCAGTTCTAAAAACATTTTTTTTTTCCAAATTACTCTTTGGTGTGTTCTCTATCGAAAGTAACCAATACGTTACAAAAAGTGGAACTAAAAAGAATTGATAAACCTGTACCAGAGTTGGTTAAAACAAAAAATATAGAAGAAGGCAAAAATAACGACAGGAGTAATGTTCCGGGAAAAGTTAAATACCAATAATAGAAGATTTTACTGCTGGTTAAACAAAAGAAACAAGAAGAAAATTATATCGCTCTTCCCGCGATATCCTATACCATGGGTTTAGAGATCCTAACTTTTAGGCCAAACTAATTGGACTAGTATAGCCCAGCACTCGAAATGCGAGTGCAAATTCTAGGAAATATTATTATTTCATTCGATTTTTGTCTCCCAATGTTTTTTTAATCTATGTATATACATAAAAAATTTATGAATATTTAAATGAGCCTAAGGGTATGTTAATCAATTTTAGCAATGCACAATTCAACACAGATATATAATTTAATGATATATAATTTAAATCATTCGCATTAACAGGGTGTAACGAATTATTATAAATATTTTATTTTATTTAATTTAATATCTTTTTCAGACAGATTAAACAGAAATTTTATCATTCTCTGCTTCTCCTTCATATGAACTATAAATATGCCAATTTTTACACTCATCCGTGCCCGCCTATAGCTTGAAAAGGGAACAAAAAATTTACCTTCACGTATTTAGATATATATAGATATAGAAAATAAGCATAAGGCAAATTTGAGTGACATTGTTATTAAATATGAATATGAAAAAGTTCATATCGGATGCTATATTTGTATGGGGACTAGGTCAAAAAATGGACCGAACCTGACAATATTTCGTAAGGCCACTTATTTTTTTGCAAAAATATATAATTACCAAATTTGAGGACAAATCTATGCAATATTTTTATTTTTTGATAGATTTAAGTGAAGATCGGGAAGCAGCCTTTATATGGGCGCTATGACTAAAAATTGTCCTATTGGGTTTATTTTTGGACTACTCATTAACGATAGTAATATAATTTGGATCTTATGACAATTTAATTTGGATCTTATGACAATTTAAGTCGATTTCATAGGAGTCATTCTTATGGGGACTGGGTGTGAACATACAACAATTTTCACCAATTTAAATTGCGTTCATGCCATGGCTGATAGAAGCTTATATACTAATTTTCATAATACTATA
Source organism: Cordilura impudica (assembly GCA_963682025.1). Lineage (NCBI taxonomy): Eukaryota > Metazoa > Arthropoda > Insecta > Diptera > Scathophagidae > Cordilura > Cordilura impudica. Next base: position 301,203,664 of record OY821517.1, read on the forward strand.
TTCATATTTGCGACCTGTAGTGTGATTACAATGTGGTGTGATTACATGGACACACAGACGGACGGACATCCCTAAATTGACTCAGAACGTGATTCTGAGCCGATCCGTATAATAAAGGATGGGTCTATGTCAAATATTTTTGGTAGTTACAAACATCACACATATAGATATAGGGTATAAAAATTGATTAGTGATTCCAAAACAATCGAAACTTTTAAACTCCTGTACCACAGAAGAAGGCATAGAAGAAAAGTTAAATACAATTGTAATTTTCAATGTACGAATCTTATAATAAATTATTATTAAATAATGGCGGAGTAAAAACCAATAATAGAAGATTTTACTGCTGGTCTTAACAGCAATATTCTATGACTAAATCCATATTTTGAAAAATTATCAGGAAGTATCGGTAAAGAGGTACGTTGACGACTCAGCATTTAGGCGCGTGCCTCGTAAAATGAGTCAAAGCCATAATTTAATAGCAAGATAGTTTCAGAAAAGTTTAAAAATCCTACCTAAAGAGATCATCAACAATCTGAAACTGAAAGAATTCGGACAACTGATACTGAACCCGTGAATCAACTTCTCATATGAGTGGAAAATCGTCTGGGTTGCATAATTTGTGCTAAAGTACACATGAACTGGTCTAGACGGAATTGGAATACGGTTTTCTTTTCAGTCGAGTCCAGGTTTAATTTAAGAAGCCATGATAGAAGAACAATCGTTCGCGAACAAATGGAAAGAGATTTGACTCAAAATATACAAGTAACCTGTTAAGTAATATTATGGTTTGTGGTAGAAACAGCCAAATTCCAAATAACGTGAAGTATCTATACGTGCCCCTTTTCTACAGAGAGGAACCAAACTCACCAAGTGGCGGCAATTTAAGGCTATTAAGTGTTTTGGAATGGCCAGCCGAATCACCAGATTTCAATCCCATAAATAAAATAATACTAAAAACAAGTAAGAAAATTATAGTCGGTCTAGACCGACTCTATGATACCCTATACCATGCTCTATCTCTTAGGCCCAACTAACTGGACATAGAAAATAAGCAAAAACCAAATTTGAGTCTGATTTTTATTAATTTTTTTCGCTGCAGATATGAAAAAGTTCATATCGGATGCTATATCTATATGGGAACTAGGTCCAAAATGGACCGATCCTGATCATGTTTGGTAAAGTCTCTTGTATTTTGCAAAAATATGTACAAACAAAATTTGAGAAGAATCAGTGCAATATTTTTGTTTTTTAATAGATTTAAGTGATGATCGGGAAGCAGCTCTATATTGGGTCAAAGGGATCATTTTTGGACTACTCATTAGTGGATGTAATGAACGCATACAAACCCAATTTGAGTAAGATCTATATGACAATTTGGATCTTATGGCAATTTATGTCGATTTCATATGGGTAATTTGTATGGGGGCTAGGTCTGAACATGGACCGATTCTCACCAATTTCAATAGCGTTCATCCCATGGCCGATAAAAGCTTACATACCAAATTTCATCAAAATATATTCATATTTGCGACCTGCAGTTTGATTACAAGCTTTACATGGACACACAGACGGACGGACATTGTTAAATCAACTCAGAAAGTGATTCTGATTCGATCGGTATAATTAAAGATGGGTCTAGGTCAAATATTTTTGGTTGTTACAAACAGCAGCACAAAGTCATTATACCCAAACCACATAGTGGTATAGGGTATAATAATTGTTGATCGAAAAATAAGGATAGATCTCATAGAGGCATTTAAAGTTGCTACTAACACATACATAAATTATACAATGCTATGTGTGTGTTTATTAAATTTGTTAATGTGTTTTCGAAATTCGAAATTTGAGTGCAAATTCTAGGAAATTTTATTTTTTCATTAAATAAAGACCCTAAAGGTATGCTAATCAATTATAGCCAATTAAAAAAAAAAAAAAAAAACAACACAAAAAACAAAAAGCATTGCCGTTAAAATGCATGGTCTGTGCCTTCAGCTTAACATCGATAAGTTAAACGTAAGAAATCTGGGACAATCCTGGTCAAAACACCCAGAAATCTGTCTCTACGGATTATTAATTTGTCACGAATTACAATAGATTTTAAAAATCATAAACTTTATGACTTGAATCCCTCTAGGTTTTCAAAATATGATGCCATATTTTGGTGTCAGTTTAAAGATAAAAATACTGCATTTAAAACGATATGCATATCAATGTTTTGTATTGAAATGTCAAAGGTCAGTCGAAACTGCCTAACCTTAGCAAGCATTGTAATGCCCGTCTAATACTGGGTCTAAGACTGGCAATAGTTAGTTGTCACTTCGTGATTGGCATTCGGAGACTTTAGACCTCTTCGAAAACCCCCCATCCTCCAAAGGTGAAATATTAAATTTTTTGATAAAAATAACTAAATTTTGACTAATTTTTAATAAATTTATCAGCAGTGCTAATGAAGACCAATATACAATGAATGACATTACAATGGAAACTTTTAACAAAATATATTTTGGACATCTTGAACTGTCAATACCAAAAAACTGGATCATAACGTTAAATACTCTTTTATTAATTTAAAAATGTTTATGTTTTGTTTAATTAAAAAAGAAAAAAATATTGAGACAAAATAGCCTAACTTCAGAAAAAAAAAAATAAAAAAGTTTTAAAGTATTAATTTTTATGATGTTGACAAAACATTGGAGACTTTTATTATACAATACTTGATAACTTTCTCTCTATGTTTGGGTCAGTATTTTGTTGTTTGTCCACAACGCCGATAAATTGAGTCAAATAAATTGTTTGATATCCACTGTAATGTTTTCCCACTCTCAATTTACTGCCCCTATGAGATCTATCCTTATTTTTCGATCAACAATTATTTTTAGTATTATTTTTTTTATGGGATTGAAATCTAGTGATTCGGCTGGCCATTCCAAAACACTTAACAGCCTTAAATTGCCGCCACTTGGTGAGTTTGGGTCCGTCCTCTCTGCAAAAAAAGGGCACGTATAGATACTTTACGTCATTTGGAATTTGGCTGTTTCTACCACATACCATAATATAACCACCGCCAAACTTAACAGGTTACTTGTATATTTTGAGTCAAATCTCTTTCCATTTGTTCGCGAAAAAACGTTCTTCTATCATGGCTTCTTAAATTAAACCTGGACTCGACTGAAAAGAAAACCGTATTCCAATTCCGTCTAGACCAGTTCATGTGTTCTTTAGCACAATTTATGCAACCCAGACGATTTTCCACTCATATCAGAATTTGCTTCACGGGATCAGTATCAGTTGCCCGAATTCTTTCAGTTTCAGATTGTTAATGATCTCTTTAGGTAAGATTTTGGAACATTTTTGAAACTATCTTGCTATTAAATTATGTCTTTGACTGTTTTACGATACTTCCTGATAATTTTTCAAAATATGGATTTAGTCATAGAATATTGCTGTTAAGACCAGCAGTAAAATCTTCTATTATTGCTTTTTAACTCTCTTCTGTTATAGGTTTTTACTCCGCCATTATTTAATAATAATTTATTATAAGATTCGTACAGTGAAAATTACAATTGTATTTAACTTTTCTTCTATGTATTCTTCTATGTATATTGTTTTAACCAACTGTGGAACAGGAGTTTAAAAGTTTCGATTGTTTTGGAATCACTAATCAATTTTTATACCCTATGCCTCTATGAATTTAGGGTATAATGACTTTGTGCTGATGTTTGTAACTACCAAAAATATTTGACCTCATCTTTTATTATACGGATCGGCTGAGAATCACGTTCTGAGTCAATTTAGGGATGTCCGTCGCTCCGTCCGTCTGTATGTCCATGTAAACGTTATAATCACACTACGGTCGCAAATATGAATATATTTTTATGAAATTTGATATATAAGCTTCTGTCAGCCATGGCATGAAAGCAATTCAAATTAGTGAAATCGAACCTAGTCCCCATACAAATGACTCCTATGAAATCGATTTAAATTGTCATAAGATCCAAATGACCATATAGATCTCGATTAAATTGGGTTTGTGTATGTTTATTACTCCCGTTAATGAGTAGTCCAAAAATAAACCCAATCGGACAATTTTTAGTCATAGCGCCCATATAAATCTGCTTCCCGATTTTCACTTAAATCTATCAAAAAATAAAATTATTGCATAGATTTGTCCTCAAATTTGGTAATTATATATTTTTGCAAAAAAATAAGTGGCCTTACGAAATATGGTCAAGTTCGGTCCTTTTTTCGACCTAGTCCCCATACAAATCTAGCATCCGATATGAACTTTTTCTTATTCATATTTAATAACAATGTCACTCAAATTTGGCTTATGCTTATTTTCTATATCTTTTAGTTCCATTTTTAAGCTATATGCGGGCACGGAGGAGTGTGAAAATTGGCATATTTATAGTTCATATGGAGGAGAAGCTGAGAATGATAAAATTTCTGTTTAATCTGTCTTAAAAATATATTAAATTAAATAAAATAAAATATTTATAATAATTCGTTACACCCTGTTAATGCGAATGATATAAATTATATATCAGATGCTCTGTATCGAATTGTGAATTGCTAAAATTGATTAACCTACCTTTAGGCTCATTTAAATATTCATAAATTTTTTACATATATAGATTAAAAAACATTGGAAGACAAAAATTGAATGAAAAAATAAAATATCCTAGAATTTGCACTCGAATTTCGAGTGCTTGGTTATACTAGTCCAATTAGTTTGGCCTAAAAGTTAGGATCTCTAAACCCATGGTATAGGGTATCGCGGGAAGAGCGATATAATTTTCTTCTTGTTTCTTTTGTTTTACCAGCAGTAATATCTTCTATTATTGGTATTTAACTCTTCCCGGAACTTTACTCTTGTCGTTTTTTATGCCTTCTTCTATATTTTTTTGTTTTAACCAACTCTGGTACAGGTTTATCAATTTCTTTTTAATTGTACTTTTTGTAACATATTTGTTATCTTTCGATAGAGAACACATCAAAGAGTAATTTGGAAAAAAAATGTTTTTAGAACTGAACGTGAAATTATTAACAAACAAAATTGGTAAATTTAGGATTTTCTAAAAGTTTCCAATGTATTGCCATCTACTGTAGATTTTGTTAGTTTAAGCGACACTCTCCGAAAATATCACTTCGTTCATGCAATATGGAATGCATGCTAGTAGACTTAATGCTAGAAATTCCTCAATCTCATGATAGGTCGCATTATGTTTTATGGCAAACCATTAGGAGCAATCTTCAGGAAAAATCGTACTTGAGTCAAAGACAGCCTCGAATTAATTCAGCTCACAAGTGGAACACAGTGGCCCTTTACAGTTCTTTATTATCACAAGCCGCTGCAAGTTGATTAACACACTATTTATACCATACTAGCGGACCCAGCGAACTACGCCTTGCCCCAATTTTAAGCCTTCAGACAAACTTTAGAGATATAATACAACACAAATATTTAAATTTTCAATGTGATTTATTTGAATGGAATCAGTAGAGAGCGATTTGATGAACAATGTTTTTCGATTTGTTTTCCGGCGCAAAAACAAATAACGAAGACGGTTTGCCAACACGCGAACATGCAACGTACAGCTGACCGTGGGAAAAACAGTGAAATTCGAGATTAATCCCACAGACTTCCAGTGATTGGCCTTGCGATTTATTGATTGTCATCGCCAATGCCAATCGAACGGGGAACTGAATCCGCTTGAATTGGAATGGCAGGTCAGTTGGAATAATGGGAATTCGTGGGATAAGGACTTCCTCTCCTTTGAATTTGCCCTTGATGATTGTCGCCTGAATCACATTTTTCATTAGCTTTGTGACGGACAACCGCGTACCGTTGCACAATTTTGGAGGATTGAGATTCCGCAACATGATTATGTAAATTATGCGGCGGAGTTCCTGGTACATCAAGGGAGTTCAAAAATTCCGTCGGGTAGTTAGTCGCTTCATTTTCGTCGGTCACGCAGTCAACAGATTTGTACGTATGCAGTTGTCCTGCGATTTGACTTTGAATAATTAAGTTTAAGCTATCGATGTCCTTATTCTTTGCTGCTAGTATTGCCCGTTCACCAATCCAATCGAGATTTTTGTAATTTTATGCAATGCCGCGGAACACTTTGCTGATGAGTTCCTCCTTGGACGATGTGAATTTTCAAAAATTTTCAGGGAACGATATCAATCCAGTCGAAACATCAACAGGAATTTGCCCGTTGCCAAGCTCCAGCAGTTGTCTCGAGAATTCAGCAGCCGATGGGTCGCTCTGCAACGCGACTCATGTTTGCGGTCAATTGCAACTTCTGCACAAAGACGACGATTTCAGGCACGCGTTGAGTTCATCCGCAGCAGAAGATTTGGGAATGACGGGAAGTGTTTGACGAAAATCTCCGGAAAGCAATATCAAAGCCCCATCAAATCGTCTGAAATCACCTCGTAAATCCTTCATTGTTCGGTCAACTGCCTCCAAAGCTCGTTTCAATCCGGAATCAGTATAACAATACACAAAACTCCTAAAAAACAATAAAGTCGTTTTTGACTAATCCAATTCAAAAGAAAATTATGTTTAGAGATACAAACTTACGGAATAAATGTATGAATGCTCGCAATCCAATTAGATGAACTCACTTTTTTTACACAAACATATTTTCTTTAAGAATGAATGTTTTGATAAATATTGCACTGAATTTCAATTGATTCTAATGCTTTTACCGTATATGGATATAATGCGTGATTTACGACAATCCGGAATCAGTTTAATAATACACAAAATTCGTATAAATTGCAGCAAGAAAAATAGCACATTTACTGTAGAAAATTACAATGCCAAAATGACACCTGTCAGATTGCGCAAAGTCTAAGTCAACGTATAACTCCATCTATCGGATTTTGGCTGAAAAGTTAGGATCTCTAAACCCATGGTATAGGGTATCGTATAGTCGGTCTAGAGCGACTATAATTTTCTTCTTATTTCTCTTTTTTAACCATACCATCAGAATCACTTTCTGAGTCGATTTAGCGATGTCCATCCGTCCGTCCCTCCGTCTGTGTCTCCATGTAAACCTTGCAATCAAACTAAAGGTCGCAAATATGAATATATTTTGATCAAATTTGGTACATAAGCCCTTATGAGCCATAGGATGAACGCTATTGAAATTGGTGAAATTCGGTCCATGTTCAGATCTAGTCCCCATACAAATGCCCCCTATGAAAACGACATAAATTGCCATAAGATCCAAATTATCATATAGATCTCAGTCAAATTGGGTTTGTATGTGTTTATTATATCCATTAATCAGTAATTCAAAAATAAACCCCATATGGCAATTCTTTGTCATAGCCCCCATATAAAGCTGCTTCCGGATTTTCACTTAAATATATCAATAAACAAAATTATTGCACAGATTTTTCTCAAATTTGGTTTGTTTTTGTTTTTCAAAAATATAAGTGACTGAACCAAATATGGTCAGGATCGGTTCATTTTTCGACCTAGTCCCCATATAAATATAGCTTCCGATATGAACTTTTTCATATCTGCAGCCAAAAAAAAATTTGGTTTGTGCTTATTTTCTATATCCACTTACTTGGACCGAAGACGTAGGGTCTCTTAACCATGGTATAAGGTATCGTATGGTCGGTCCAGACCGACTATAATTTTCTTACTTGTTTTTATATGTAATTTTGGAGTATTTTTAATTTCACATATAGATTGTTTAAATTTATTTCGTTTGTCAATTTCAATAAAATAATAATGTTTTTTATATAAATCTTTTTAGATAAACATATTTGATTAATATACATCAATTAAATGATTAATTTTGAAAACACAAACGATTAGAAAGAGCGCTGATAAATGACTCAAAAAAGACTCTTGAAAAATTACTCCAAAAAGATTCACTTACGATTACAAATATGAATTTAAAATAAGTCGGAGTTGATCAGAAAAGCGAGTAATAAAAATCTCTTCAAGTAGAGTCACGGGTAGGGTACTATTTTCTCTCGGCAAAAGAGTCTTTTATGATTTGAAAATGAACTCAATTGTGATTGTTTCAAACATGCAGAGGATTCAAAAGAGACTCGAATAATTTAATAATATACTTATTCGACCATAACTATGTGGATAGTCCTCTCGAAGTGATCTATCCAGGCCTCAACATAATTGAAACTTACGATTCATGTTTATATAATGTTACAAACATCCATTTAATTACCCAAAGTATTTAACACTTTATGGTTAAATTGTGCAGCTTTTTTATTTTTGTCTCGCGTCATCAAATGCATTCATTTAAAAATTGTCGCCTTCCGTTATTGTTTTTACTTTGAACTTAACATATGTTTGTGCAACATTGTCAGCAATTTTGCCTACATTTCATTTTGCATGCCTTGCTAATAATGTCATTGTGTTTTGTATTTTTTTTTTTTTTTTTTTTTTTTTTGTAGTAACTGTCAGAAGTCATACACGCAAACTTGTGTAATGCATAATATGTTGACGTAGTCCAAGTAACGTGTTTCTTTATACATACAAGTATGTGTGTATGCATTAGCTGATCAGCCTCTTCCACCTCTGGGTATTTTTTATGGCTTTTGTTACTTTATTTTAGCTACATACGTAAACGTAAGTACGAGTACGTACATTGTGATTTTAATTTATATACCCTCATCTGTATGTAAAAAAGTACTTACGTTTCCACACACGCACACACACCCATACACAGTCTCATATACAACTAGTAGAATTCTACATTGATGTGCTTATGAGTGTGATGCTCTCAATAATTACATTTACTTGCTGTGCAAATCATTCAACTCTTGCATTTTAAAGAATATTGTGTTTTTTTTTTGCTTTCTTTAAATTTATATTTTTTTTTGAGCTCATACGAGCATAATATTTGCTCTTTTAAGAGTATTTATTTATTAATTTCCGTAACCCATCGAACATTTTTATACGTCATACCACTATGGGGATATAATGAAATAGTGTATCTACAAAAAATGTTTGACTTAGACCCAAATTTTATTACACCGATCGAATCAAAATGACTTTCTGAATCGATTCAACGATGTTCGTCCGTCCTTCTGTTTGTCCATAAAATCAAACTACAGGTCACAAGTTTGAATATATTTTGATGATAATTAGTAACATTATATTTCTAACGACCATAGAACGAACGGTATTGGAAGTGGTGAAATGTGGTGCAGGGTGAGAAAAAGCCTCCATACATACATATAACCCCTATCAAACCGACTATTGTGGTAGAAAGATCCAAATTATCATGTACATACATGCAGTGGGTGACAATACATTAGAAACTTTTGCAAAATTCTGAATAGTTATCCCAATTTTGTTTGTTAATAAATAATTTTGCTAAAATTATGTTTTTTTTTTCTACAAAATTACTCTTTGGTGCGTTTTCTATCGAACGAAAATAAATTTGTTGCAAGAAGTACAAGTAAAAAAAAAAAATAGATAAACGGAAAAAAGTATTTTTTTATGATGACAAGACAATGGAAACTTTTAAACTTCTGTCATAGAGTTGATCGAGATAAGATAAACAGAGATGGTATGAAAGAAATTGTAAAGGGTCCGCCATCTAACGCTTTTTTTTCAACTAGTGCTTATTTCGTGAATGGTAACACTTAGCTCATGTCTGATTTGACAGATAATTAGTTTTATCCTTCCGCTGAACGAATATGATTGTGTATACGCTTGAACAACGCTGGGAAATATTGCGACATTACTTTGAAAATCATGGTAATGTTGCAGAATGTATGCGAAAATTGCGTACGGATTTTGGAAGAAGGGAAGCACCGTCAGCTCCGTATGTTCGTTATCTTGTGAAAAAAGTGAAAGAAACTGACATCCTCATCGATAAACCAAAGCGTGCAAAGCCAAAAACAGTGCGTACACCCGAAAATATTGCTGCTGTGGCAGAAAGTGTGCGTGAAGCACCATCAACATCAATTCACCGTCGTTCTCAAGAATTGAACATTTCGGAGGCATCATTGAGACGAATGTTGCATAAAGACCTTGGTATGACGCCATACAAAGTCCAATTGGTTCAGGAGTTGAAGCCAACTGACCAGCCAATGCGTTTTCGCTTCGCTAAGTGGACCTGCGATCGACTTAAAGAAGATGCCGACTTTGCCAAAAAAAATCATCTTTTCAGATGAAGCTCATTTTGATCTTGGCGGGTATGTAAACAAGCAAAATTGTCGGATTTGGGGCACAGAAAACCCGCACACATACATTGAAAAGCCGATACACCCAAAACGAGTCACTGTTTGGTGCGGATTTTGGTCCAGAGGCATAATTGGGCCATTTTTCTTCGAAAATGAGCAAGGAGTGGCCGTTACAGTCAATGGCGATCGTTATCGGGCCATGTTGAACGAATTTTTGTTCAAAAAAATTGAAGAGGAGGATAATGGCAACATTTGGTTTCAACAGGACGGCGCTACGTGCCACACAGCCGAAGCTACACTCGATGTTTTGCGCCCTGTTTTTGAAGATCGCATTATCAGCCGCAGAGCTGATGTCGTTTGGCCACCTAGGAGCTGCTATTTGATACCGTTGGTCTATTATTTGTGGGGTGCCCTCAATGATAAGTGTTACGCCAACAAGCCAGAGACAATTGACGCTTTAAAGGACAATATTAGTGAAACCATTGGTGAAATACAGCTGCACACAATCGATAATGTGCTTAAAAATTGGACCGATCGTGTAGGCTACTGCATGGCCAGCCGAGGCAGCCATTTGAATGAAATTATTTTCCATTATTAACCGGAAGAATTGTACTTTTAAATAAAAAAAGAAATTTGAGATAATATTCAGTTGTTTTTTTTATAACATTTTCAAAAAAAAAAAAGTTATTTGGCGGACCCTTTATAAAAATCATATCCGTTATTTAAATATTTAAAGCTTCTGACGTTTTCTGTTTTTTATACGCAATTGTATTTTTTCAATGTTTTAATCTTATAATTAAATAATGGCAATCATAAAGTTTTGTGAAGCTTAAAAAAGCAGAAAAATAGATGATTTTACTGCTGGTCTTAAGCAAAAGAAAATTTTTGAGAAATATGGTGTAAATACATCCTTAATATTAAAATTTATCAAGAAATATCCTGAAAGAGGTAAGGTGAGGACTCAACATTTAGGCGGTAGGCCCCGTAAAACGAGTCAGAGACAGGATAATTTAATAGCAAGAGTGTTCAAAAATGCTACCTTAATAGGTTTTAAAGAATCTGGAACTAAAAATATGTTATGGAATTGTTTCCCGACGAGCAATTGATGCTGGCTCGCATAAAGAAAGCCATGATGGATGAACGTTTGTACGACGACAAAAACGAAAAAGACTTGACTCAAAATATACAAAGTTAAGTGGTGGCAATATTATGGTATAACGTTGCTTTCGGGCCAATGAATGGTGACAGTGACCCGAAACAAACGTCCGAAATTTTAACTAAATGACTGCAATCCAATGCAGTTAGTGTTTTGTAATGACCAGCCCAATCAATAGATCTCAATCCCATAGAAAATCTATGAGAAATTTTAGATTGCAAAATGCAGACACGAAATTATACAAACAAGACAGATCACAGAGAGTAACAACTTAAGGCCTAGTTAGCCACACGTATCCGTAACCAAACGTGTCAGCTGTTTTTTCTGTTACATGAAAAGCATTTAGAGCAGTTACCGAACTCAACTGTCACGTAACCGGAACGTCCCAATCTGTTGAAAATAGATTTTTGCTACGTTGTACGTAACATTTGTGAACAGCTGATAAAGTTTGGTTAATTTTACACAGCATCATGCTGGTTCATTTTTTACGTTCTATAACTGCACTAAATGCCAACGTTACATTTACGGTGCGGATACATTTTAACTACGTGTGGCTAACTAGGCCTTTAATTGACTCCATGCTTCGGCTTTGTGAAGTTAATTTTTTTTATTTTTGTTTGTTAATATCTTTTCCTTCTGAAATAAATGAAACGAGTAAAATCAATCGAAATTCCATATTTTGGTTTATTATTTAAAGAAGACGGACAATCGTCAGACCTCGTACCACTTTCGCTATTAACTATGGACTATAACTCGTTAGCTGTGACAGAGTAAAATTACTATTAGCATTTTATTTTCTAAAATAAAGAAATAATTTCGATCGAAAAATTACGATAACGAATACGACGATTTGAACCCTGATTACCTGCAATCACTTAAATCTATATAGCCAAAAATATTTTTTAGATTTTAAAAATTTTTTTTTTTTTTTTTTTTTTGTTTTAAGAGATGTATGTGACTTTACTAGATATGGTCATGGTCGCTCCAATTTTTGAGTTAGTCTCATTTAAAACAAATAACGTCAGGTAGGAACTTTTTCCTATCTGCACGCTACAAATTTATAGCAATACCATTAAAATTTTATTTATGTTTATTTTCTATATTTATTATAGAGTACTTTTTCACATAACAGGCAATACTGGAATTTGAAAATAAAAATCCTTTAAGGTGTTCTTTTTGAATGGAAACAACTTTAGTAGGTATATCAAACCTTGTCGGAAAAGCTTCAGTACGAATTCAGAGAAATATTTAACTATTTTAGATGAAATAATTTGTAGTTTTTATTTAAAATTTTTATTGGTTAATAAGAATAAAATTTTGTTTATGAACGGCAACATTTTGGTCAGACCCAAGTGAGCTGGCCCCTAGGCGGCCAGCGGCCAAATGAAAAACTGACTTCCAATATAAAAATTTGCGGTTGTATTGATTTGAGCATATAATTTCTTTTTCAATACTGGTTTTATTGGTGACGCTCGTTTTTGTAGAGGTTAATTTGGGCATTTTGGCAATGTCTGATTTTGTGGAACAAAGAAGTATCATAATATTTTAATTGCTGAAACAAATTTCAGCTTCAGAAGCTTTGATGATATTCCAAAAAGTCTGCGGTGACCAGCCTACATCAAAATATATGTTTATTGGTGGTACAAATAGTTCAGGGGAGACAGAGAAATCATTGATGAGAAAGAGGTAAAACATCAACTAATGAACAACATTTCAAGGAAATTAAAGTTTTAATGCTGAAAACTCGTTCATTGATAATCAGAGAACTTGCTGATATTGTTGAAATTTCAAACGGAGCAGTCAATACAATTTTAAGATATACTAGCATATTCCAGCCCTCGAAATTCGAGTGCAAATTCTAGGAAATTTTATTTTTTCATTAAATAAAGACCCTAAAGGTACGCTGACCAATTATAGCCAGTTCACAAATCTACCAAAAAAAACAAACTCATATTTATAAACACACACATAGCATTGTATAATTTTTTTATGTGTGTTAGTAACAACTTTAAATATAATTTACTCAAAAGAAAGGAACAAATTTAAAAACCTGTAAATCTGCAAATCGGCTAAAAAGAAATACCATTCAAATAATATACGTTTGGTGAAAATCGGGATAAAACGGTAGAACAAAACATCGGTCACAAGAAACCGCCTAGCCTATTAATATTATAGATTTATGGCCTCTCGATTGGTTCAAAAAACAATCTTTTTTTTAAGAACATCGCATTAATATATCTCAAAGAGAGCTTTCTGAATAACAAATCCAAACGAAATGTATCAAGATGGTTGGCGAGACTTGGATGCCGAAACAATCGATCAGTCAAGCAAAGACAAAATCGTACAAAAATCATGGACATGCGAAGAGTTTTCATCTATTACCGGTCTATTGTGAATTCCTTACGCCGACCCAAATTGTTAACATGAAATATTATTATATTTGCAGATGGAGGATAGAATTATGGGCAGTTTACTCTTGTTTTGACACTACGATAATACATTATCTCACACTACATTGGTTCTACATTTCCCCCTAAATTTGACTCATGTCGTTCCACTACCAACATATTTGCCAGATTTAGCACTATACTCCGTGTTTTGAATCGTTTGAGGATATAAATGCCTGAATGCTTTTTATTCCATTCCAGAAATCGACATTACAAATTGTTTCGAGGTTTGGCAAAACGTTGGCATAAGGAAGTTTACTTTGAAGGCGCTGAAATAGATTTGGAAGTATAACTAAAGACTTTTCATTTTATAGCAACGGTCGCATTTTATTTTTTTTTTTTAGAAGACTCACAATTCTTGAAATCTTTAAAAGATATTTTTTTGGAGCTATCAAAAGTAAACGATCTCAGCGAATTTGTAAACATTGAAAAAATTGGTCTCAATATTAAAGCTGAGCTAGATTATATTCTAGGTTAGTCTTCTTCTTCACTTACGCCTGTACAATATTGGGTGGCAGAGTTTAAACGAGGCCGTACGAACTTACAAGTCGTAGTGGTCGACCAATTGAGGTGGCCACTCCAGAAACCGTAGAGAAAATCCACAAAATGGTATTGAATAATCTTTGGCTGAAGGTGGGTAAGCTAGCTGAAATAAAGCGCATTTCAAAACGTACTATACATCGCATATTGACCGAAAATTTGGAGATGAGAAAGCTGTCCGCAAGGTGGGTGCCGCGTTTGCTCACCATAGAACAAAAGATTTTTCAGTAGATTGTTTGGCAATGCTTCACCGCACTGAAGCGTAGTTTTTTTTTGTTGATTTGTAATCAACTGATGGACCATAGGTCGACCACTTTACACCTAAGATAAAGGAACAGTCAAAACAGTGAACTAAAATCGGAGAATAGTGTCCAAAGAAGGTGAAGACAATTCCATCAAGATAATGGCGTGTATTTTTGGGATGCGTGTGGGTAATTTTTACTGATTATCTCTAAAATGGAAATACAATCGACGGCGAGTATTATTTTAACTTATTGTGATGAAATTAAGGAAAGAATCCTGCACTTGTTGCAAAAGGAAGTGTTATTTCATCTAGCAAATGTCCAGTTAACATATCTCGTATTGTGTTGGCCAAAAGCGATGAATTAAAGTTCGAATTACTTCAGCACGCATCTTATTCGCCAGAATGAGCTCTCTCGAATTATTTTCTCTTTCCAAACTTAGGAAATGGCTTGGTGGTAAAAGGTTTGCCAACAATGATGACTATTTTAAGGGATATTTTAATATTGGTTCTTACTACAAACAGGGTATCGAATCTGTTGAATATCTCTTGGAAAAAGAGTATCCAGCTAAAAGGAGATTATGTTGCGAAATAAAGAAAATTTTTACCAAATTTCTTGTGTTTTATTTGTTAGGTCGGATTGTTCTGGGACCGCCTTAGTAGCCTTGAAATATTAGCGAAAATTTTTATTAGAATCTTGTGATAAACTGAAAAGGAAGAAATCATTTGGAACACTTGGCCATACTTGAACATCTAACAGCTATGCAAAATATTTTAATGAATAAAGAAAATGTTGTTGTACATTTGGTGGAGTCGTGTAGTATGTGTTGTATAAACCGAATGAAACAATTGAATCATACACACAAGGAAAAGCTGGCCCCATACTATTTCAGACACGACAAACTTATTTTCTCTGCATGATAATGATTGTCCTCATGTTGAGGCTCCTTTCAAAACCTATTTGGAAACACTCAATTGGGAAGTTCTGCCCAACATTCTGAACTCCACACGTTTCGACCATAGAGACATGATCTGTCTCAGCAGCACTTCACATCATATGAAGACAACCAAAATTCGGTATATTCGTGTATAGCCTCAAAAGATAAAAACATTTATCCGATGCAGTATCCAGTATGCAGTAGTGGCAAGTAAACTCCGTTCCACTTGAATAGCACATTTGGCAAGGTGGATTTAATTTCTAGATAGCTTTTGAACAAATGAGTGTAAAGACTAATTCTTGGCTTGAATTTATAGTTAAAGTATTTAGTTTGTATTAGCAATACACAAAACCAAAATTTATTGACTATTTTTCAAGTTAGGCCTTAAAAAGAAAATAACCTAAAAATACTGCGTACATTTTGTTTCATTTGAGTAGCACACTTTGTTTTAAACTATATTAAATATTATTTAATTAATTTTAAAGAACTTGTTTTGGTTTAATTATATAAATTATTAATTTATAAATCTAATTTAATAATGGGCAGAACCTCCTTTGTTTAGAATAACTTCATAAATCCTATTTGGTAAGGAATCATAAAGCTTTTTAATATAGTCAAGGGAAATTGAAGCCCATGCTTCCCGAATAGCCTGAATTAGCTCAGCTTTGGTAGAGAACTGTCACCCTGACTCATAAACTTTTCTGGCCAACCACCCCCAAACATTTTCGATAATAGTAAGGTCCGGCGAGGATGGAGGCCAGTTTAAGAGATTGAAATTTTTTGACTCGATCCATGATTTGACAACACGGGCTGTATGAATTGGGACATTGTCCTGTTGGAAAGTCCATGACAAAATCCCAAAAAGACTTTTTAGTGCGGAAAAGTGTTTTCCAAAACTCCTTTGTACGTTTGCGCGTTCATCTTGGGAGTCTAAAATAGAAGCTCGCATGTACCAAAATAGGATTTGGCCCCCCCAGACCATAACCCCGCCGACTCCGCCGTTTAGACGGTCCAATTGATGGGTCTCCTTTCCTAAATCATGGAAATAATAGTTATACCCTTCAAGGCCCTCGAAATTAAATTTTTTCTCATCGGAGAATAAAACGCGCTGCCACTCTGTCTTCCATGACATGTAGTTTCTACAGAAACTAAGCCGAGCTTCTTTACCTAGAGGGGAAGTGGTGTTTTTTTCTTTAATTTTAGGTGCTTCAGATGTTTAGCTTTCGAAATCACCCGTCACGCAGTAGTTTTACTTGCGTTAACTCCAGCTTTTGCTCTTATTTTGTCAATGGAAGCCTCGCGCAGTACAGATCGCTTATCTGCATTGGAAAGTACACTATTTACACGACCGTTCACATTTTTTTCCATAATTTGAGCTGTTCTGAATAAAATTGTATACGACTTTTCTACTTCTTCCATTTTTTTTTTTTGCTATTTCAGACAAAGAGGTCACATTCCTGATAAGTTTTTATTTTGTTTCCTCGTTCATTAAGGCTGTACAACGACCCATTATTATTGAATATTATTAAAATGTATTTTAAATATTCAGAATAATGATTTACTTTATCTTGCCGATGATCTGCACGACGTAAATCATACTTAAACGCAAATGTGCTACTTAAGTGAAACAGAAAATGCATTAGAATTTGAAGCAAACGAAAATGAAATGATTAGAAAAATGTAACGGTAAATTCTCAGAGCTTCAATTTTGTCGCAGAGAATGTGGATAGGAAGACGAAAAAAATAGTACAACAACAAGTTCAGTTCAGTCAATGAATATTGGTAGATAATCAAATAGAAACAAAAAATTGGTATGTGCTATTCAAGTGAAACGGAGTGTATAA
The DNA here is from genome assembly GCA_963682025.1 of Cordilura impudica. NCBI lineage: Eukaryota > Metazoa > Arthropoda > Insecta > Diptera > Scathophagidae > Cordilura > Cordilura impudica. The sequence continues at coordinate 301,221,018 of OY821517.1, forward strand.
ATATGTATGTACAAAATGCACTTCAGGTTTTGTAAGTTTTCAACCAAAGTTCACCACTTTAGACTATTAAATAACTTTAAGTGCCAAAGATCACATGGTACCTTAATGTTGCTAATGTTACTAAAATACTCTGATTATGTGAATTGAATTTTTATATTTATTAAGGTTTGGGTTTTTCTTGAATTTACATTAATTTCTTGAATTTACATTAATTTGTAAAGGGTGATTTTTAGCTATTATCTTTTTGGCAACACTGGTTTAAACAGCTGACGCACGTTTCGTGTTTTGTTTCATTGTCAAACATCTTCAGTTTGGTCTATAATTTAACCATGAATCGTCTTACAAACGAACAACGCTTGCAAGTTATTGAATTTTATTATCAAAATGCGTGCTCTATTAAGAAAGTTCATCGCGCGCTTCTTCCATTTTATGATCAGTTTAATCGACCCACTGAAGCGGCTATTCGGGCTATTGTGACTAAATTTCGCACCAAATTTACATTGTTGGACATTAAACCACCAACACGCTTACGTAGAGTGCGAACTGAAGAAAATATCGCAGCTGTATCGGCCAGTGTTAATGATGACCATCAATTATCGATTCGTCGCCGTTCGCAGCAATTGGGCCTCTGTTACTCAACAACGCCTTTCAAAATACAGCTGGTGCAAGAATTGAAGCCGAACGACCTACCGCAACGTAGAATTTTTGGTGAATGGGCTCTTGGAAAGTTGGCCGAAGATCCACTTCTTTACCGAAAAATTGTGTTCATTTTTGGGCTCATTTTTGGCTCAATGGGTACGTAAATAAGCAGAATTGTCGATTTTGGAGTGAATATCAGCCAGAAGCATTGGAAGAGCTACCAATGCATCCAGAAAAAGCACAGTTTGGTGCGGTTTATGGGCTGGTGGCATCATTGGACCATACTTCTTCAAAGATGATGCGAATCGTAACGTAACTGTGAATGCTGAGCGCTACCGAGAGATGATATCCAACTTTTTTATGCCCAAAATGCAAGAGCTTGACTTGCATGACATGTGGACTCAACAGGACGGTGCCACATGCCACACAGCACGCGCAACAATGGACTTATTGAGAGGCGAGTTTGGTGAGCATTTTATTTCACGTTCGGGACCGGTCAATTGGCCGCCTAGATCGTGCGATTTAACGCCTTTAGACTATTTTTTATGGGGCTATGTTAAAGCTCATGTCTATACAGACAATCCCGCTTCAATTGACGCATTGGAAGACAACACTGAAGCATTTATTCGTGAGATACCGGCGAAAAGTTGGAAAGAGTATGCCAAAATTGGACTAAGCGGATCGACCATTTGAGGCGCAGTCACGGTCAACATTTGCACGAAATAATCTTCAAACATTAAATTATATGGACCGTACTATCGATTCAAATAAAGATTTCATGCATTTTTCTGAATTTTATGTGTTTTTTTGTTTTTGGAAAATTTTCCTATAGCTCTTAAAAAATCACCATTTGTATAAACTTAATTTCTACAGCTACTCGTAAATATGTACACGGATCAAGGAAGTACCCATGTTAAATTAAATAATCAGGAGACTCTGTCACGATTTCATTCATTTTAAAAGAACTAAAATAAATATTAAGGTGTGTTAAATTTTAATACAAAATATAAGAATTCTAATAGCAACAAAATTAATATTCTTTAATAATATTATTATTAATAGTAACAATAATATTTAATATTTATTTGATGTCTACAGTTATTTTTTAAGTTACCATTCAAGTTTAGCGATAACCATCTAGAAATCATATGCTGGGTAACAACATTTAATTAAATAATTGAATTTGC